>CM029512.1:22792795-23438015 GCA_017140475.1 Eucalyptus fibrosa
CACAAACACACATATATTATTGAAAAGTATGTTAGCAGGCAATCATTGGCTTACTCACACGAGCAATCGCCTCAAGTGCTTTAGATATCATGTTGAGATTGTTGACACCTAAAATTTACTATTTTATTTAAGACTTAATCGTGTGCAAGATTAGGAATTAGCCACTAAAAAAAAACAACAACAAAATAAAAGAAAATACAAAAAAATTAAGTAAAAAAAAAATGAAAACGAGAGACTCCATTCTCTCTTTCTTTTTCCCCGCGCGCAAGCCTTGTGCGGCCCATCTTCTTTTCTCCCTCGCATGGCCCACGCACGGCCCATCTCCCTCTTCTTTCTCCTCGGCTCGGCTCGGCTCGGCTCTTCCCCCCTCCTGCTGGTCTTCGCTGAAAAAGACCTGCAGAGAACAGAAAAATGGAGCAGCGATCGGGAGCAGGGGATCGGGATTGTAGACGACCAGCATGATCCGCGGGTCGGAGGGGGCAGTTCGGCCGGCAAGCTGGCAGCCGCAGAGGCCATGCGCGCTTGCCGGCCGGGTATAAAACGAGAAAAGACAGACGCAAAGAGGGGAGGAGGCATTGAGAGAAAAACAGAAGAGTGACTAGGAAGAAGGAGACCGGAGAGAGAGCTCGAAAGGGTAGAGGGCGAGCCAAAGGGAGAGAGCGAGACTGAAGGACAGCTTCGCCGTCACCGGTCGTCTGCCCGAGAGTCGTCGTCCACCGCGGCGCTCCCCTTCGAACCAGGTGGGTCATTCTCAAGTACGTTTGCCCTATTTTTGGTGGGGCGTCGGGCTGAAGCTTGTGGTCGACCAGTTCGCACGAGCTTTAGTCTCGATCCCCGCCCGAAACTCCGTTGTGCTCGTGTTCATTCCTCACACAGCATGTGTGCTTTTTGTAGTGCTTAATGCAAATATCCATTTGTGTTTGGTGTTATGGCCGAGACTTGTCATTTTGGTTTAAACTCAAGATACATGCTGATAAACTTGTTCTCGAGTCGATCCAGAATAGCGTTTGTGAATCACGTGATGATCTTGGCCTGAACCCGAGCCCCGATCGAATCTATGTTTACCCCCCTAGTTACCGCGTCTTAGGTGTTTGATAAAATGCCTGATTAAATGGCCGAAGTCTTTGATGTTCTATAATCTAGTTTGACGATTGTTTACCTTTGTATTGTTGAACCACGTCTGCTGTCTTTTTTTTGGTGTATTTTATTGTGATTCCGTGGCATGTCTACCATCTTTTGAGCTATCGCCGGAAGGTCCTCCAGCGGAACTACCTTCCTCCGGCGGGTCCTATGATTTTAGGCCGTCCTAGACGGCGCTTCTTCCCATGTTAGCGTACCCATTTTGCTTGGCGAAAATTTGGGATCGAAAATGTTAGTTTCGGCATGGTTATTTCCTTTGATTGTTGTGGTCGCTGAGGTTGGGTGTTGTTGGCCGGAGTTGGGTGCTGTTGGCCGGAGCAATGGTGGAGCCGTGCGGTGTTCGTGAAAAGTGGTTTAGCGTATGGTCTTTTTGTTTTTTATTTTATTTTATTAATATTAAAAAAACGAACGAAAAAAGAAAGAATAAGATGAAGTTGCAGAGAAGAAAGGCGTCGGGGAAGAAGACGACGCCTGAAGGGGAGAACGTGTAGAGAAGAAGACCAAAAAGAAAAAAAAAAGAATAAAGGAAAGAGAAAAAGAGAAGTGGAGAAAAAAAATGAAAAGTAAAACAAAATATGGAAAAAGCAAGTAAAAGGGGCTTCGGGAAAGAGGAATCGCAGAAGCAGAGCGTGCGGGGAAATGATGAAGTAGGGAAAAGATGAAATTTTTTTTAAAAAAAAGACTCTTTAAAAAAGCTGTAATAAAAAAAAAACAAAATGTTTCTTTTAACCCAAAAATGTTGGATCCGGGTTTGGGTTGGGTCCATGGGCCGGATTGGGTTTACCCGGTCCGAACCCATTTTATTGAAGTATAATAACATTAAATATTAAATATATATTAAAAATTAAAAAAAATCAAAAAATTAATTATAAAAATCAAAAATTTCGAAAAAATGATAAAAATTCAAAAAATTCAAAAAATTTTCCGAAATTTTAAAAAAACTCAGAAAACATTAAAAATTCGACTTTCTTTTTTTTTAAAAATTAATTAATTAAAAATTAAAAAAAATTAAAAATTTAATTTGATTTTTTTTTTTTTGAAAATCCAAGAATGATAGGGTTTGGTTAGGAATTGCTATATATTGCCGCTTTAGTGTAATTAAGCCTTTATATTCTTGTATGTTGTTTTTATTGTATGTTTGATTTGCGTGTTTTGTGTTTAATTTGCACGTGTTTAATTTTAGGGCTAATAGGACCTTGGTAGTTATGACTGTTATTTTAATGATTGCGCACCCGTATGGTCACCTCACATGTTAGTGGATATGTATAAAATCAATCCAGATTGCTTAACAAAAATCATTTCTTTTAAAATGAACAAGATTAGGTATCGAAAGGGCACTAATTAGTTAATTAGTGTAATCAAGTTCCCGATCCTAGATTCTCTAGTTGCGTAGGAAGTGAGGTACACTCCCATGCCTCACTTGGTTTCTAACCGACCTCAATAGGCTAGTGGCGACTCCTTTATGCAAAATTTCTAAAAAATACTCCAATTTCACGCGGGGTATGGGCTTGGGAGAGCCCGCGCCTAATCATGGGCCTTAGGCCCATTCTTAGGTAATACCCCTAAATCTGTTCCCTCCCCCCGAGGGGTAGGTCGTGACAGCTTGGCGACTCCGCTGGGGACTTAGTTTTAAATCTTAGAGGACTTAGGCCAAAATTAATCTTGTTCAAAAATATTTTTGTTTGGCAGCGAAGATATCATGTACATCCATAACATATTGAACGTTGAATGTTGAATGCTTATGGGAGTTATAAGGGGCGGTGATTTCTAACCTTTGTTTTGTAGGGGTATAAGAGTGAATGGTTTATTCATGATTGAAATGCTGATTGTTTTTTAAATTGTCATGCATGAGTCTCCTGCATTGCACTACACCATAGCACACACAACCTGCCGCCGGACCTGGGCCGCATAGGATCACTTAGGATGGTGTTGAGGTGGATACCACTCCGACTACAAGCATGTAGTACGAGTCGCCCGCCTTAACCCCGAAATTTCTTTCTTGATGTCAGAGGTCCCCACCTTGGTTTGCGAGCATGCGACACGGGTCGGTTCTTTGACAAAGCCGGAGTCATGGGTAACACGACCTAGCCACAAGCTTGTTGGTTCAGTCCTGCGATCCCATGGCTTCATTTTGGGCCATCTAGAGTAGAAATCGAACCACTGTCCATGCGCATGTTCATGACCTTTTACATCGATGCTCAATGAGTAGGGTAAGTTTTTCTTGAATTCATTTCTTCGCAATTTACTTATTTGCTTTCATTTTGGTTGGTCCATGACAAATTAGGTTAATCATACGATGGGAGTACCCGACCTTCGCATCATCTCTGTCCCGAAAGCCGAGCTTCGCGAGTGGTGGAATAAATTGGATCCAACTGGCTGTGATTGGGTGCGATCATATGTTGGACGTTTACTTCCCCTATTAGAGATAGAAACTCATTTTGGTGTAGTACAAGCGTTAGCGCATGTGTGGTGCCCCGAAACTTGCACGTTCATGTTTGGTGACCACAAGCTCACTCCAACCCTGGAAGAATACAGCGTTGTCATGGGAAAGCCCTTAGTGTCGGAGCTAATTGGCCCACCTGTAAGGATTGAGCATGCATCGACCTTATCTGATTTCCTTGGAGTTAAGGAGAATGACGTGAGGAAAGTTTTGAAAGCTAATCGCAAGAATTGCCCATTTTCATTCATAAATGAGCTTTTTCAAAATGCCCCATCTTTTCAAAAGAATAGGATATTCCTGCTAGCTTTCTTCGGGTTCGTGTTATTCCCACATTGTAGGAACGCTATTAACCCTTCCGTGGCATGGGTAGTTCGTGAGGCATGTATGGGAAAGGGCTTTGTTAACGCCGTTCTGACTGAAACTTTTCTTTCCCTTACTCGTTTCAAAGAAAACAAAAACAAAACTTTTCATGCTCCTCCTGAACTCTTGCAAATTTGGTTCTTCTCTCATATTAAAGGGTTTGGTAGCTTAATGACCATGAACGACATCTCTGACTCTAGCCACCCTATCATGAAGTTTAAAAATAGGAAGACGTTTGCCCCCGACTATCACTATTCTGAGTGGTTAACTTTCATGACCAACCCTGGACCCGAAGATTTCCAATGGCACGCTAAATGGCTCCGAGTTCGAGAAGCGCGGTTCGTGTGTGGGCTTACTGGACCTGTTCCTTTGTTGGGAATTACCGGAGTCACTGAATATTACCCAACCTGAGTCGCCCGTCAGTTCCAAGAGGTTCAACAACTTCCACCGATGATTCAAGAAGACCCACTCAGGATAGACTTCCCTAATGGATGCCAAGATCACGAAGACTCCGTTGCATTAGTCAAGTCAATGTGGGATATGTGCCATCCCCGGAAGCTAAAATGGCCTGAAGAGGAGTTGGAAGGGCAAGAGAAGACTTACTATGCCTCAATGGAATACATCCTTAGGCATAAAATCCCAGAGAGCCTACGTTCGAAAATTCCCGATGTGCCATTAAAGACCACCCACCGAGCCGAGATCAAGCGCCTCAAAAGGAAGCTCCAAGAAGCCGAGGAGCGTGCCTCGAAGTTGACTCGAGCTAGTGGAGCGGTCACAAGCGGGAGCTGTTCTCATTAGTTAGATCGAGTCAAGTGCAATATGTAATGAGTCAATGCTCACATATGTTACAATGTTAAAGAATTTGTCTCGAGTCGCGTTATCGGGAGATAAGAGTTATGATTAGCTTCGTTGTTTAGGGGCTCTCCCTCATGTCTTTTCTTGCGTTATGTAGCAACCTTGCTTTCAATGAAATGAACAAATTGGGGCGATTAGATCTTTGTCATGGACCGACTGCCTAACTATTACTTAATGCTTATATATGCTTATCTATCATTGTCCAGGTACTAATAGGCTGTCTACTTTCGTCCAATTGTCAACACGGCTAAGAGGAGATCTCAAATTCGTACTCGCGCAAAAGCCAGGATGGAGAATGAGGATGTCAGCATACGTGTGGCCAACATGGAGAACCAGCTAGCTCAACTCACTGCTTTGATGGCCGAGATAAGCCGAAAAATCAGTGAACCTCCGGCCCCGGCCATAGCCGGAACCTCTACTCTCGTTTTGTCGGGACCCACTCCACCCTCAGCTGGAGAACCACATGTCACCGATCCTGCTGAAAAAGGTGCTTCCGAGGAAGCCCCTTCTATTACGCTTGTGATCGTCAATCTGGATCCCCCTCCAAAGGAGGGATCCGCCATCCGCTTCGACGAAGAAAATGCAAGACGCTTGGCTAAGATGGAGGAGCGACTTTGTGTCCTCCAAGGATATGAGATGAAGGGAGTGGACAAGCTAACCCCATATGCTAAGGTGAAAGTACCCGAGAATTTCAAAGAGCCGGAATTTACAAGAAAATATGATGGCACTGGCTGTCCTATAACCCACCTCAAATACTATATGAGGAGGATGGCTCGCTACTCTGACAATGTCCCGCTCCTCATACATACATTTCAAGATAGCTTAGACGGTCCTGCCCTGTCGTGGTTTATTGCACTGGATATTGAAGAGCTCGCTGGATGGGACGACCTCGCTGACGAGTTTTTACAGCAATATAAATTCAACTCTGAGATTGTCCCTACAAGAGAGGAGCTAGTTCGGATGGAAAAGAGGAGGAATGAATTGTTTAAAGCGTTCGCCCAGAGGTGGAGAACGATGGCATCACAAGTGAAGCCTCCACTGAGTGAGAAAGAAATGAGGCAGCTCTTCTTGAGGACTATGCCATCTGACTATTTCCAGGGATTAGTGTACTCTGATTGCCAAACATTTTCCCAGCTGGTGGAGGTTGGTGAAGGGGTTGAATGGGCGATAATTGATGGAAGAATATCTACTGGGAATAGCAAGAGGTTCACAACGAGGAAGAACAAGGAGACGGCGGTTGAAGTGGCGTTTATCCAAGAGCCAACTGCACCTAAATCAGTGTCGATGCCTTCACAAAAGCCTAGAGCTATGCAAGGAAGCGGGTCACAGGGATTTGACGGAAGCAGGAAGTTCCCCCGAAAAGAATTCACACCTCTACCCCGACCTCTATCAAAATTGTTACCTATCCTCTTTGAAAAGAGATTGGTAGCCAAGGAAGTACCTAGAGACAACCCCCCAAGATTCCTAGGCTTTGATGTGACCAAGACGTGTGAATACCACATGGGAGAAAGGGGGCATGATGTCGATAACTGCTACACACTGAAGTTGAAAGTTTAGAATCTACTGGATAAAGGGAAGTTGACCTTTAAAGAAGCTACGCCCAACGTGCAACAAAACCCTTTGCCTGATCATGCTGAAGGAGTAAATATGATTCTTGGAGAAATGGAAGCGAACGAGCGACCTCTTTTGGTGGATGTCCCTAAACTGTATGAGGCTCTTGAGATAGCCGGGCACTATGAAAGAGAGGAAGACATAACCATGAAGGAAAAACTAGAACGTATCCGCAAAATGATAGACATGGGGGTAATCCAAAGTGTCAACAAAGAACAAAGACAACTACCCATGATGACACCATCCGTGATTAGCTCATCATCTTACGATGCTACTTGCGACTGTGAAATGAAGAAAGCTAAACGTCCGATCCCAGAGGAGGGTGAACAAGTGGCGATAGAAGACGCCTTGAAGATGAATTCTGAGGGAACCTTTCGGAGCCGTGATCTCTTAAAGAAGACATGTGACGAAGGCGAAGTGTTCGATACGTTGGGTCAACCAAGCGGAAAATATGACTATTACGTGAAATATTCGCCTGCCTCAAGTTTCTTTGATGATTCTAAGGACATTATTCTTGACGGATGGGGGGGTATGGATGATCTGATTCCACGAGAGGAGGGGATGGTCGCTATGATTACCCCGGTAGTGATAGAATTGCCCGATGAGGATCGCACTAGTGATGTCGAGATGAAAACCACTGAGCCAATGACGATTGACCTTATGGTCGAAGAATTATCAGCGATCGAAATCTTGGAGGAAAACCTGACGCCGGTCATGATTGAACTACCACCTCAAGGAAAGGACGAGGTGATAATGCTAGAACCTCCATTGGAATTCAACACCAAAGCAGTACCCTGGGATTACGGGACAAAAGAAGTAGATGCCATCACTCGATCAGGTCGTTGCTATGCGCCTGCCGGAGGAACCGAAAAGAAAGCCGTGACGGAGGAAGACGCGAGGCAATTATTAGCCGTGGTGAAAACGAGCGAATTTAACGTAGTGAATCAATTGCGAAAAATGCCAGCTCAAATATCCATCTTGGAGCTAATTCAATCCTCTGAAAAGCACAGAAACGCTTTGTTGAAAGCCCTTAACGAGATACATGTCCCAGAAACAATTGATGACACCCAACTACAGGAGTTCGTGGGGACCATCCTTCTGAAAGATCAGATCTCCTTCACTGATGAAGACCTCCCTGCTGACGGAGGTGATCACACAAAGGCGCTGCACATTTCAACGAAGCACGATAGCACCGTTGTCTCTAAAGTGTTGATTGACAATGGCTCTGCGTTGAATATATGTCCATTAGCTACACTCTATCGCTTAGGTGTTGAGATGGAAAGGATACGTCCAACTAAGTCTACTGTGCGCCCATTTGATGGGATGAGGAAAGAGGTGCTAGGAGAAATTGAGTTGGAACTACTTATCGGTCCTGTGCTTTTCTCAGTACCATTCCAAGTTCTAGATATACCAACTGCCTTCAACTTTCTGTTGGGGAGACCATGGATTCACACAACGGGTGCTGTTGCCTCCAGCCTTCATAAGAAAGTACGATTTGTGGTGGACAATAGACTCATCACTGTGCACGGGGAAACAGACTTCAAGGTGTACCAGGAAACGGCCATCCCATACGTGGAACCTGAGTGCAAAGAAGAGTCAAGCTTTCAGACTTTCGAGCTGGTGTCTATGGTACACGTTCCTGTGGGCTCTTGCACGGGAGCTCCTGAATTATCCAAGCCGGCCCTGGCGGTAGGGAAGATTATGCTAGCAAATGGGTACAATCCTGGAGGCGGTCTAGGGTTGCATGGACAAGGGATTCGAAAGCCTATTGAGGCTCGAAGAGTTCTAAGGAGAAAAGGCTTAGGGTTTGTTGAAGAGCGTGGAGGCCATGGCAATGGAGGAAGTCGCAGAGAATGTGGAGGTCGAGGCACCCGAGGAGGTCGAGGTGAACGTGGAGGCCAAGGCGACCACGGAGGTCGGATTATAAGAGATAGAAGTTGCCAGAGTGTTTTCCCTCCTCCACTGAAAGAAACATTCCCAGGACCCCCGAAAATGCTGATGGAAGAAGATGGAGCTATTGACGGTATAGCCAAGATGTTTAAAGAGAATATTATATGCACCATCCTAGCTTGTGATGAGGCTGAATCTTCTGGGAGCATTGCCGACCCTTCAGAGTAGGACGGTTCTAGCTCAGCGTAGCTTTTTACTTTATGTTTTCTTCCCCTGCGTGGGAACTCGTTGTTATTTCAATTTGCTTGTTTGAGTCGCTTATGATGTAAACTCTGTTAAGCCCTTGACTTTGAGCCGTTGGTCTTGGGTGGAGTATGTTGTAATACGGCCTTATCATTTCCCTTTCAATGAAGATGCATGTTTTATTAAGGACATGTGGAAGCACACCAAACCGGTTCTATGATGGTCACTGAGGGCTGGGCTTCTACATGCTTCCTAGTTTCATAATTTCGTAAGAGCAAGGAAAATCCGAGGATATGAGGATGAGCTCTCGAAACAATTTTCAAAAATTATTTGAAAAATCATTCACAAATGACACGTTTTGTTTGTTATTAATGCATACTAATTCATCTCATCGCATCTCGGTGCATTACATTACGCATAATCACGACAAAGATTCATGTGACTTGGATCTCGCATGAGGGAGATCTTTTTAGAATTTGACGCCGATGAAGATCTTAAAGGGATCGAGCGTGATTGGAATCGACATGAGGGATCAAAACCGCCGACGAAGAACAAACAGCCACCATAAATTTGGGCGATACACGAATGTCAAGGAAATAAAAATTGGGGCATGTCTCTCGAAGTTAGAAGCGGAACGAATGATTAATCTCCCGAACGAATACCGGGATATATTTGCCACGGACTTACGCGACATGCCGGGGTTAGACCCCGATATTGTAGAGCATGCCCTTCCAACCGATCCTAATGTGCCACCTAAAAAACAGAGGCTTAGAAGAACGAAGCCGGAGTTGTCTAAGAAGATCGAAGAGGAAGTCATGAAGTTGTTAAAGTGGATTTCATTGAAGTGTCACACTATTCAGATTGGATAGCAAACATTGTACCTGCCATGAAAAAGGATGGGCGGGTCAGGGTGTGCGTAGATTATCGTGACCTAAACCGTGCTAGTCCAAAAGACGACTTCCCACTCCCGCATATTGATGTTTTAGTCGACAGTACGGCGGGATTTGAGTTATTCTCATTCATGGATGGTTTTTCTAGATACAACCAAATTCGTATGAAGGAGGAAGATAGGAGCAAAACATCGTTCATAACTCCTTGGGGAACTTTCTGCTACAAAGTGATGCCTTTCGGTCTGAAAAACGCTGGGGCAACATATCAAAGGGCCATGGTCACGTTGTTTCATGACATGATGCACAAGGAGATTGAAGTATATGTGGATGATATGATCGCGAAATCAAGACGAGGCGAAGACCATGTTGAGGTCTTGCGGAAACTATTCGAACGTCTTCGGAAGTTCAAGCTACGCCTCAATCCTGCAAAGTGCGTTTTTGGAGCGAAATCTGGGAAGCTCTTAGGGTTCATGGTCAGTAGTAAGGGCATAGAGATTGACCCGTCAAAGGTAAAGGCTATCTGCGATTTACAACCCCCGACTACCACAAGGGAAGTCCGTAGTTTGATGGGACGACTCAATTATGTAACGAGGTTCATCTGTCAGTTGTCTGAAACAGCGAAGCCATTCTTCAAGCTCCTGAAAAAGAATGCAAAGATTGAGTAGGATGTTGAGTGCTAGAACGCCTTCGAGAAGATAAAACACTATCTTACGCACGCACCAGTCTTAGTGCCCCCACTCCCTAAAATTCCCCTGATTCTGTACTTAACCATACATGACGAATCATTGGGAGCCATGTTGGCACAGCAAAGACCAAATGACAAGAGAGAATGTGCCATATACTATTAAAGTAAGAAGTTCACCATTTCGGAAATGAACTACACGGAAGTTGAGAGAACTTGCGTGGCTTTAATTTGGGTTTTGCACAGGCTGCGTCAATACACGCTTCATCATCGAATCTTACTGGTGACCGAAAACGACCCCATCAAGTATCTCTTAGAGAAGCCGGCGTTAGTGGGCAAGTTGGCTAAATGACAAATCTTAATTTCAGAATTCGACGTACAGAGCCTAGGACAAAGGTCTGTTAAAGGTCGCGCCATAGCAGACATGTTAGCGGAAAGTTCCAAGGGGTCCGGAGCATCTAATGAAGATAGTGATGCGGAGGAGCGAATTCTACTTGTATCCAGTGACACATGGACGATGTACTTCGATGGTGCAGTTAACTTAGTTGGGTCGTCTTTGGAGCGGTCCTTATTTCCCCAGATGGGCAACACTACCCTGTTGCCGCTAAATTGACATTTCCTTGTACAAATAACATCGCTGAATATGAAGCATGCATTCTCGGTCTCCAAGCCGCCGTTGATATGAAGATTCGGAAGCTGCAAGTTTATGGTGATTCAACCCTTATCATCTTACAGACCGAAGGCAAATGGCGAACACAGGATTCTAAATTGATTCCATACCATGAGTTCCTTGGGAAGTTGACGGAAGAATTCCAAGAAATATCATTCGAATATTTACCAAGGTCTCAAAATCAGTTCGCCGATGCCCTAGCTACCTTATCTTCGATGTTGCAAGTAGCTGGGGGCTTAGACATTGAACCGTTGAGAATTGAAATCCTTCGACACCTGGCTTATTGTATGGCGGTTGAAGAGGAACCTAATGGACAACCTTGGTATCACAACATCTTGAAGTATCTACAGAAGGGTGAATTCCTCGAAGGAAGTGAAGCAGCAGATAGAAAGCATTTGATAAAGTTAGCACCAAAATTCTTCACCAGTGGAGATGTCCTCTACAAAAGGTCATTCGATTCGACATTGCTAAGGTGCGTCGATGCCAAAGAAGCCAATCGTTTGATGAAGGAAATACATGAAGGGGAGTGTGGCCCCCACATGAATGGTCACCTTTTGGCGAGAAAGATCATGCGACTCGGCTACTACTGGTTGACAATGGAATCTGACAGCATACAACATGTGCGATGTTGTCACCAATGTCAAATTTATGGGGATAAGATAAATGTTCCACCAAATGAGCTTCACCAAATGTCCCAATCTTGGCCCTTCTCTATGTGGGGAATTGACGTGATCGGGCCCATCAATCCCAAGGCGTCAAATGGACATCGATTTATCTTGGTGGCAATCGACTACTTTACGAAGTGGATTGAAGCCAACTCGTACGCCAATGTCACTGCCAAGAATGTGGCCAAATTCATTCGCCGCGATATTATTGCCCGTTATGGGGTACCGGAGGCGATCATCACTGACAATGGGTCCAACTTAAACAACAAAGTTGTAAACGACTTGCTTGATGAGTTTCGAGTTCGCCATTTGAACTCATCACCATATCGTCCTCAAATGAATGGGGCAGTTGAAGCAGCAAATAAGAACATAAAGAAGATCCTGGCAAAGACGGCTGAAAATTATTGTGATTGGCATGAAAGGCTTCTTTACGCACTGATGGCATACCGAACATCTATTCGCACCTCCACAGGGGCAACTCCTTTTTCGTTAGTATATGGAATGGAGGCTGTCCTGCCTATAGAAGTCGAGATTCCCTCGTCGAGGGTCCTTTCTCAGTTAAAGCTCGATGAAGCCGAATGGATACAGCAGAGGCATGACCAGCTAAACATGATCGATGGGAAGAGGCTGAAAGTAATGTGTCATGGTCAATGCTATCAGAAACGGGTCGCGAAGGCCTTCAATCGGAAGGTTCGTCCTAGGCACTTTGAGATCAATGACTTGGTGTTAAGAAAAGTGCTGCCAATCATCCCTGACCCTCGTGGCAAGTTCGCCCCGAACTATGAGGGACCTTATGTCGTTAAGAAGATCCTCACAGGTGGTGCTATGGTTTTAGTTGAAATGGATGGCCGTGAGTTGTCTAAGCCTGTAAATGCCGATGCTGTAAAGAAATATTTCCCATGAATGAGATCAAGGCCGTAAAGCCATTTTGCGCATAATCCGAGTCACATGGCATCATGCATGTCATGCATACATCACATACATGCATATTTATCTGTATTTCAGGTATCCAACCAACTCGATGAAGTTACAACAGAATGGAAGAAGTTGATCGTTGCCCCTGAAAGGTTGATTCAAATGGCTACCCAACCTCTGCAAAGGCAGTCGGGTATTCCTTGTCCTTTTTTATATATATAAATCGAAAATGATGAAAGAGATGAGTGAATGAAAAGTAGAGCGCCTAGTGTCATTCATATTGTCGATTCAGTTGTTGTTAATTGTGTCTTCATGAGGGGAACTTCATATGAGTGATTTTGACAAAACTAAAAGGGAATGTTAATCATGCCAAATAAGAAGTGCTTAGAATGAAGGAAAGTAAGCCATTTCCAAACACGTCCTTCAAACACTTTTGAGAGTTGAGTGGAAAACGACTTCCTCTTAGGACGAAGGATTCATTTGCATTGAGCGCAAAGATCGAAATGATAAAGGCATTTCATTCATCAATCCCAAGCACTGAACTGACATCTTGCTAACACCCTTTCGGCTAAATAAAGATGATCCTTCAAAGTACCCTTGTTAAGAACAACCCTACATTGAGGCAGCATAGGAGGTTACGAGCGTGTTGTAGAGCGAAAGATTGAGAAAGATTCTATTATTTTCACTTGCATCAATCTTCGGTGATAGCTTCGAGAGGAATTCTCATTAGAGCTTGACTCATCCTAATGTGAAGAAGAGCATTTCTTTCTCTACCCAAACACCGATATCCATTGCTTTAACCAATTTTGGCCCGATTATTCATTTCCGAACCCGAGTGGTGATCATCTCCTTCTTCGGGGCAAGGCATAAGAATTGATCAAACATAATTGACATCACGAGAAAATGTGAAAAAAAAATCTCGAAAGTCATAAGAACTACAAAGTTCAAAGAACAAAAAGTTCGACAAATTTGGGGGGGGGGCATGAAAAAGCAGTGTGCCTGGTAAAAGCAAGGCCAATGCCCGTTAAGAAAAAGAGCCAAAGGGCTGCATCTTATAAGGAAAAAATTATCAAATCTAAGTGTATGCGCAAAAAAAAAAAAAAAATTCAATCGCAAGAACAAAAGACATTAGCGAAATGAGCAAAGATCCCATACATAAATGATTAGTCAGGGGACTTTTGAAATGTGCTGTGTTTCAAAAGCCAAACGCTTTCGAAAGGTCGAGTGACCTGGTTATGATGCCATGATGATCACCGACTCTTAAAAACCCTCTTGAAAATTTTAAGCCTTTCGAGCCTCACCCAAGCCAACATTACAACCCTCTTCCGAAGTCTCTTCTGATTGGGATGGTTTGAGTAAGGATGAGAATGCCACAAAGAAGTTACTGCCGGAAGGAGTGGAGATAATTCTATCTTGTCTTATCTTCCAAGTGCTCGACTCGTAAACCTGATGAAGATAATGACAAATGTTCCTTTATTGGCCTCAAAGAAATAATTCCTTTGTGTAAGCCATAACCAAGCCTATATTGCGATCCTTTCAAAAGACCCTTTTGATCGATCATATTGTGCTCATTACGAACGTTTCTGGAAGCCTTCGACATAGGTTATGTGAGATACCCTCAGCAACCAGTTATCTTACACATGAATGGATGAGATCAAATAGCCATTTTATTGAGAGTGTGTGAGAAATTCTTTCTGACTAAGAAACTGTAGTTTGGCATGATTGATGATCCAACTCATAGTCATTCTAATGAGAACTTGTTTCCTAGAAAATTTGATGATTAATGATGCATTCTTGAGCAAGATGACAACTTTGCGTCACATAATGATAGCTGACATTAAATGTTTCTCAAGGGAATTAGACTCAATTCGATTAGCTTGTTCAATTAATGCTGTAATATTGCTCATACGTCTCTTAATGGCGTCTCTAACGACATTTGCTCAAATTGAGTTTTACAGGATTCCTTAGTGAAGTCATGCGGTTTTCAAGGGGTGAGTGGATGCTTCTCTAAAAATCAAAGGTTCATGGTCAACCTCAAACCTTGCCATCTCCAAAGGTTCGTGGGTTTATCCTTAAACCACAAGGTTCGTGGGTCTATCCTTAAACCATACGGTTCGTGGGTCTATCCTTAAACCACGGGGTTGGTGGCTTTCCTAAACCACGCGGTTCGTGGGTCTATCCTTAAACCACGCGGTTCGTGGGTCTATCCTTAAACCACACGGTTCGTGGGTCTATCCTTAAACCACAAGGTTCGTGGGTCTATCCTTAAACCACACGGTTCGTGGGTCTATCCTTAAACCACAAGGTTCGTGGGTCTATCCTTAAACCACACGGTTCGTGGGTCTATCCTTAAACCACACGGTTGGTGGGTTTATCCTTAAACCACGGGGTTGGTGGGTTTCCTAAACCACACGGTTCGTGGGTCCATCCTTAAACCACACGGTTCGTGGGTTTATCCTTAAACCACGGGGTTGGTGGTTTTTCCTAAACCACACGGCTCGCAAATTCATTCGTAAATCATGTTTGTCTGCGTTCGGTCGAAACCCGTTTGTACACGGTGAGACCTTTCTTCCTGTCGAACTCATTATCATACAATAATATTTTCCCATCTCAATCGAAGGCTATTTTTCTCACAAAATGGGGTCATCCTTTTATCCCCTTTTCTCATCGGCGGCCCCTGATCGTCATCATCCATAGGCAAAATTTAGGTGTCTCTCGTCTTTGAAAGGAATCTCTTTGAGTTCCCATTCAAAGAGGGGCAATTGTTGACACCTAAATTTTACTATTTTATTTAAGACTTAATCGTGTGCAAGATTAGGAATTAGCCACTGAAAAAAAAAACAACAACAAAACAAAAGAAAATACAAAAAAATTAAGTAAAAAAAAAAATGAAAACGAGAGACTCCATTCTCTCTTTCTTTTTCCCCGCGCGCAAGCCTTGTGCGGCCCATCTTCTTTTCTCCCTCGCATGGCCCACGCACGGCCCATCTCCCTCTTCTTTCTCCTCGGCTCGGCTCGGCTCTTCCCCCCTCCTGCTGGTCTTCACTGAAAAAGACCTGCAGAGAACAGAAAAATGGAGCAGCGATCGGGAGCAGGGGATCGGGATTGCAGACGACCAGCATGATCCGCGGTCGGAGGGGGCAGTTCGGCCGGCAAGCTGGCAGCCGCAGAGGCCATGCGCGCTTGCCGGCCGGGTATAAAATGAGAAAAGACAAACGCAAAGAGGGGAGGAGGCATTGAGAGAAAAACAGAAGAGTGACTAGGAAGAAGGAGACCGGAGAGAGAGCTCGAGAGGGTAGAGGGCGAGCCAAAGGGAGAGAGCGAGACTGAAGGACAGCTTCACCGTCACCGGTCGTCTGCCCGAGAGTCGTCGTCCACCGCGACGCTCCCCTTCGAACCAGGTGGGTCATTCTCAAGTACGTTTGCCCTGTTTTTGGTGGGGCGTCGGGCTGAAGCTTGTGGTCGACCAGTTCGCACGAGCTTCAGTCTCGATCCCCGCCCGAAACTCCGTTGTGCTCGTGTTCATTCCTCACACAGCATATGTGTGCTTTTTGTAGTGCTTAATGCAAATATCCGTTTGTGTTTGGTGTTATGGCCGAGACTTGTCATTTTGGTTTAAACTCAAGATACATGCTGATAAACTTGTTCCCGAGTCGATCCAGAATAGCGTTTGTGAATCACGTGATGATCTTGGCCTGAACCCGAGCCCCGATCGAATCTATGTTTACCCCCCTAGTTACCGCGTCTTAGGTGTTTGATAAAATGCCTGATTAAATGGCCGAAGTCTTTGATGTTCTATAATCTAGTTTGACGATTGTTTACCTTTGTATTGTTGAACCACATCTGCTGTCTTTTTTTTGGTGTATTTTATTGTGATTCCGTGGCATGTCTACCATCTTTTGAGCTATCGCCGGAAGGTCCTCTAGCGGAACTACCTTCCTCCGGCGGGTCCTATGATTTAAGGCCGTCCTAGACGGCGCTTCTTCCCATGTTAGCGTACCCATTTTGCTTGGCGAAAATTTGGGATCGAAAATGTTAGTTTCGGCATGGTTATTTCCTTTGATTGTTGTGGTCGCGAGGTTGGGTGTTGTTGGCCGGAGTTGGGTGCTGTTGGCCGGAGCAATGGTGGAGCGCGCGGTGTTCGTGAAAAGTGGTTTAGCATATGGTCTTTTTGTTTTTTATTTTATTTTATTAATATTAAAAAAACGAACGAAAAAGAAAGAATAAGATGAAGTTGCAGAGAAGAAAGGCGTCGGGGAAGAAGACGACGCCTGAAGGGGAGAACGTGTAGAGAAGAAGACCAAAAAGAAAAAAAAAAAGAATAAAGGAAAGAGAAAAAGAGAAGTGGAGAAAAAAAATGAAAAGTAAAACAAAATATGGAAAAAGCAAGTAAAAGGGGCTTCGGGAAAGAGGAATCGCAGAAGCAAAGCGTGCAGGGGAAATGATGAAGTGGGGAAAAGATGAATTTTTTTTTAAAAAAAAGACTCTTTAAAAAAGCTGTAAAAAAAAAAAAAACAAAATGTTTCTTTTAACCCAAAAATGTTGGATCCGGGTTTGGGTTGGGTCCATGGGCCGGATTGGGTTTACCCGGTCCGAACCCATTTTATTGAAGTATAATAACATTAAATATTAAATATATATTAAAAATTAAAAAAATCAAAAAATTAATTATAAAAATAAAAAATTTCGAAAAAATGATAAAAATTCAAAAAATTCAAAAAATTTTCCGAAATTTTAAAAAAACTCAGAAAACATTAAAAATTCGACTTTTTTTTAAAAAAAAATTAATTAATTAAAAATTAAAAAAAATTAAAAATTTAATTTGAATTTTTTTTTTTTGAAAATCCAAGAATGATAGGGTTTGGTTAGGAATTGCTATATATTGCCGCTTTAGTGTAATTAAGCCTTTTATATTCTTGTATGTTGTTTTTATTGTATGTTTGATTTGCGTGTTTTATGTTTAATTTGCACGTGTTTAATTTTAGGGCTAATAGGACCTTGGTAGTTATGACTGTTATTTTAATGATTGCGCACCCGTATGGTCACCTCACATGTTAGTGGATATGTATAAAATCAATCCAGACTGCTTAACAAAAATCATTTCTTTTAAAATGAACAAGATTAGGTACCGAAAGGGCACTAATTAGTTAATTAGTGTAATCAAGTCCCCGATCCTAGATTCTCTGGTTGCGTAGGAAGTGAGGTACACTCCCATGCCTCACTTGGTTTCTAACCGACCTCAATAGGCTAGTGGCGACTCTTTTATGCAAAATTTCTAAAAAAATACTCCAATGTCACGCAGGGTATGGGCTTGGGAGAGCCCGCGCCTAATAATGGGCCTTAGGCCCATTCTTAGGTAATACCCCTAAATCTGTTCCCTCCCCCCGAGGGGTAGGTCGTGACAGAGATGAGACGTTATGTATATATAAATGCTGAATAGCAAGTCTGGTACATAAAATATGTTGCCTTGATTGGAGTCAAGATGATGTCTGTGATTTGTTTATAACAAGACCGA
Source organism: Eucalyptus fibrosa (assembly GCA_017140475.1). Classification (NCBI taxonomy): domain Eukaryota; kingdom Viridiplantae; phylum Streptophyta; class Magnoliopsida; order Myrtales; family Myrtaceae; genus Eucalyptus; species Eucalyptus fibrosa. The sequence continues at coordinate 22,810,672 of CM029512.1, forward strand.
ACATGATATTCCTACAATCATGTATGCTTGAAAGATGTCGGATGCGAGCACTTAATTGGGCGCTATAGAAAGCGAGCTGATATAGCACTCGGGCTATACATGAGTATGTGAGAAGCACGTGACTATATTTAGGCTAAGATCTGTATGGTGGATATATTTGATAAATGACATACGCTCTTATAAAAAGAGTAATCCACTATAGCATGTAATTCATAGTACATGTGCATTGTACGACCAATAAGGGAAGATGAGTAAAATTATCCCTATTTACTCATCGTGTGAGTCCTTGAGGTAATTTATAATTTACCTCAATGTTGTGCCCTATGTTACTTCTGACTATGTTCTCGAAGTGAAAGATCAATGTTGCTACTTTAACATGTTACGGGCGGTCATGAATAGATATGGCTTATGGGACATGTCTATGAAAGCAGTTGTTCTGAAATTGAGAGAGATATGAGTGTGAATGAAGATTATTGTTGTTTTACATCTACCACATGTATTTACTGGTCGATCAATTATATCACCCTATGTGGTTGCAGATATAATTGTAAATACATGGTGCTTTTGAGGATAGTCAAGTATAGCTTTTAAGGGATAGGTATACTTGGATTGATGTAACAAAATATGTCTGGGGCATTGTGAGACATCGATTGTTTATTTCTTTTTGGGTTGTAGATATTATGTCATCCTAATAGGTGCATAATTTAAGCTCCCAAGTGCAGGTGTACTCACTGGTCGCACGACTTATTTGCCAGTATGAATTGTTTTGTAAAGTTAATGAATGTTAAATGTCTTATATTCTTGATAGAGAGCTATCAAGCCCATCGTGTCCGAGTGGGAGATGTTGTAATTAAAAAGGTACATCCATGATGGGGTGCGAGACATTATTGAAAGGGTATGAAGTGAAAGGTATAAAAACCTCTTAGAAGACAACCGTTGGTGGTTGTTGTTGGTAGAAAGTATGTTTAGAGAGAACGTACGCTCCTTTCTCTCCCCTTTCTATCGGAGGCATTCCATTTCACTTTTGTAAGAACAATAACATTTATGCTGTAGAAATCAGGTGTTTGCCTTGTGATTGCATCCAAACTTACGTGAGGAAGTGTTGTTCGTGTTTCATCGGCAATTCAACGTTTATTCCGGGGCCATTTGCTGTTTGCGCAAATAAGGTAAGTTGTCTTCCGCCGACTTGAATTCCAACACATACAATTCAAACGATACCCAAATGCTAACATTGGAACTTGTAGTTTCCCTAAGATATTTGTGCAGGGATGACATCATTCTTAAGAAGTCTTCCTTGGACAGCTTTTTTTATTGACACAATAACATTAGCACTAATGACCTTAGGGTAATTATACCTCACACGCTACGTTTTTTAGGTATCACTTTCAAAGGATGGAGCTTTCTTAGTATTATTCCCACCCGCTCTTTCATGTCGAGGGTCTTTGGAGTTGAATCATCGCCTAGCTCCCAATCGAAATGGTAAAGCAGTGTTGCAAGACCAAGATGAAGCACCCTATCCGCCAAAGAAAGTCTGACGCATATTCTTCTGCCTGATCCAAATGGAATTAGCTCAAAGTTTTGACCCTTGTACTCAATTTTAGATCCCATGAACCTCTCTGGTTTGAATGCCAATGGGTCCTCCCAAGCATCGGGGTCTCTTCCGATGCTCCATGCATTCACGAAAACCTGGGTATCTTTGGGTATATCAAAACCCATGAATTTGGTTTCCTTTAGAGCATTTCGTGGGAGAAGTAAAGGTATTGGGGGATGCAATCTTAGGGTTTCCTTCACCACGGCTTGCAGAAATGGCATCTTTTCCGTGTCATTTTCTTCGAGCTTTCTGTTCAAACCCACAACCTGGTCAATCTCATCTTTCGCATTTTTCATTGACTCGGGTTGGCGGAGTAGCTCCGCCATCGCCCACTCGATGGTGCTACTTGTAGTCTCCGATCCGGCCAAAAACATTTCCTGCACCATCAAGTAGACCCATTTAGTACAAAGATTAGGTCTTGGATACCACAAGTGTCCGAGTCTCGTCCTATAATTAAGAGATTCTCTTTGGCTGGAAAAAGTCACCCTCGAATCGTCAGCTCAATAGTAAAAATTATCATGCTTCACCTGATCAACAATCCTGATCAAACACAGCAGTTCCTATTCTTCGAATTGGCAGAAAATTGGCACACAAAGAAAGGAACAAGAACTTGAAGTTGACAAAATGAATCCACTAGCGACAACAGAAGTATTTATGAAAGAGATGGGGCAGGTTTTTGATTGACAAAAGGAAATAAACAACTGGAATGGCAAGAAATAGGTTGCTGGGAAATAACTGAAAGAGATTTGCAAGAGAGCAAAATGGATTAACATAAGTAAAGCTTGTTCTGCGCGTTTCCATTAAGATGTGCGCTTCTTATAGTTTCAGCTACAATAATTGCTTTACTGCAATTGTCAGTCGACGGCTTTGAAAATTATTCCCGCCTAAGAGTTTGATTGCAATAATTAGTTGCACTGGTTTTATCCTTGCAATCGATTTGATTTCAGCCAAATTTTGTAAGCCAATGTCAAAATTTCTCGACTTGATTGACATCGACTTGACTAACCTGGTAATTTTACAATAATTGGAATGCTTGATGGAGACATAAGATTGATTTTAGTTTATTTTAATGAAAAGAAAAATCAGTGCTTGGACGGCACCATGATTGATTTATTAAGTTAGCTACCAAAACTTCTCTGTAATGCGTGATGTGACCCTAGTTGTTTAAATGTCAGTTAAGTTTGTCACGCCACTTAATCAACCGAATTAGACCTAATGTCTCTAAGTGTGGTCATGTTAAACGTGGAAGAGAGGAGCAAACTCACCAAAATGATTATATTGATGTTCTGGGAAGAGATTTTGTGAGGGCCTTCTTTTCCATCGCCCTCATAATCCAATAATGCGTCCAAGAAATCATTGGTTGTTCTCATCTCTCCCCTTAGCTTTCGCTCCTCCAACCTCTCTTTCACAAAGCCTTCAGCAATCTTCATGGCCCGACCCATGTCCTTCGCCATGCTTGCCTTGATCCCCTGCGGATCCAACCATTTCAACCATGGCATGAAGTCGGCCACGTTGGGCTTGCCAGCCCATTCCATGATCAGGTTCATGGCATCGTAGAACTCGGGCCCATCCTTCGATTTTGGGTCCAATAGATCCCGTGAGAGCACCATGTTGCCCACCACATTAAACGCCAGGAGAAAGAGGAAGTGAGATAAGTCGATTCCTTGCTCTTCATAAAAATAAAATTTCTGTATGATTAATTCTAATCTGAGAATGTATAACCACACTTAACAAATTAGACATGTGAAAAATAGAATGTACCAAGTTGTGCAACTAGTTAAAGGAAAGATGCAGTCAAATCAAGAGGAACCAATCTCTAAACTGCTCGTAAGCTCCACTTGACTTACTGTGTATGCTTCAACGTCCAACACGAAAGTTTAGCTACGCAATTCAATGATAAAGCCACTCGAGCTTTACATAATTCAACAGTAGAGCCACTCTAGTTCGACTCGAACTCCCAAAAAAGAAAGCGAGTTTGACTGAAAATAAAAATTAAATTCCAGTAGCTCTTTGGTAAATTGAGTTATTTACACTAGTATTTAATTTGTTGACTTTGTCAATTACAGTACACAAAACAAAAGGATAGAAGTATAGGTAATCCCTAAACTTTTACAAAAGGTTTAATTAGGTCCCTTGTTCTTTTTTTTTTTTCCGGTGAAATTAGATCCCTAAATCATATACGTTCTTGTATGGTTTGGTCTTTCCATTTAAAAGGAAACATAAATGTTGAAATGGCAATTAAGTCTCGTTGAATGTCAACATGGTATCCTACATAACTTTTTGAAAGGATTGTGAGAATAAAAATTCATTATAAATTATAAATTCTTGAAAATGTAAGTTTCACAATAATTTATAATTATTTATGATTTGATTTTTTGTGATTTAGAATTGACTGTTATTCTAATTAAACATTAAATATTGTCACGCAATCATTTCTCTTTTTAAAAAACATAAAATAGAATAACAAAAAAATCATAAATAAGGAAATTAAAAAAATGACATAAATATCAAAAAAACAAAAAATAAGGAATTTGCAAAAAAAGAAATGAAAAACAGAAGTGTCGCAAAAAAAGAATACTTGAATGGAGGCAAGGGTGTGCTTGCACGGGAGGTGGCGTTCAGAACGGCGAGCACCCAACGATCCATGTCGTGCCTCGAAACTGCCGCCCACCCTAGCCAGGCAGCCCTCCATTCCGTTGTGCATAATTATTAGTTAGATTTTTTTACATTTATATTTATATTTTTCTTACCCGTATCAGAACTATGTTTAGAAAAAAAATCATTTCACCAAATAAATTAGCTTAGTTAGTGCCAACGTATAGTGCTGGTGCGACATTCCTCGTAAATATTCCATCTACATATTTAAGAGGAGGGCCAACTTGAAAATAAAAATATATAATTTAACATTTTATAGAAGTGCGAGAAGTTAAATCTAGTTGTAGGTTGCTTTCTTTACCTATATTAATAGGGCCATGCTAAGAAGACGGTGTTGTCAAGTGACGGATATACTGATCACATATTCCAAGTGTGGGAAATTTTGCAACCAAAGTATATAACTTTCAAAATCAATTATCAAGATTGCCTCTTGTGATGTAAACCACAAAAATTAAGGCCGTTAAAAGAAGAATAATAATATACGGAGTATAATCATTTAGCATAATAAGAAACCAAAGTTAACGCAAAACCAACCTTTCATATCAATTTTAGATTCCGTGCTTGTACAAAAGTTAATTTGTAGAATGTCATGAATGATTCTCAAAGGAAAATAAAAATTTTAATTGAATTTTAGAAGTAAAAAATTATGTGAATCCAATGCTATCTAGATAATGACTTCAAATATATAGTAGTAGTACACTTCAAGATGGCAAATGAAGAACCATCGCCTAAAAGGCAAGATAGAATATTTCTTAAATCAAAACTATGTATGTTTTGATTCCCCATCATCTCTCTGCTTTCATGTTGCTCACGTTCGAGTTATTGCTTCAGCAGCCCTAGTCACACCTAAACCAGAAACTAGTAGCACATAGTTTAAATTTGTGTAGACATCGATCATCATGAGAGAGTAGATAATTTCAGGTTAGTGACCAATTAGAGAAGGGACATGAAGATGTTATATTTTACCTATTACCATCATTTAGTCATGGGCTAAATGTATATTATGTTTATATGGTCTAACTTTTCTGATTTTACTCTATGAAAGTCATTTTTTGGCAATTGAATTTTGAAAATGTTATATTCTTGTTGCTAATATCCCGCAATAGAGATTTGTGGTCAGCGTGTCCTCGTCATTTCCTAAATAGTGATCGGACCGTCTTCTCAGCTTTTTCTTCATATTAATAATTAATTAAGGGTTGTGACCCTATAAAAATGTAGGGTAGGGTATGGGACCTTCATCTTATTTGTATTGAGTTTAAGGTAAGTTCATCTCTCTCTCCCCGTTGCCTTTTTACTTTTCTAAAAGCTATTACTTCAATCATTCCAAGCGACACATAGGACACAGAGTCAGAAGTGACGCCAAGTACTTTTTTCTTTTTGGGGCTGAACGCCAAGTACTTAAGAATTAACCTTTTGTTGCTTGTTTGACTGCCATTTCTTCCTCTATATACATGATCATGCTGTCGATACACTTTTGCCTAGGAATGTGCATGGTCCGGACGGACGGTTCTCGACTTAGAACTGGAAACCGCCCACTAATGACCGGTTCCGAAAAATTGGAATTGGGATCCACCCGTTTGTTGTATGAATTTACCCGGGAACTGGACTGCCGGTCCGATCCGCTTCCCAAGTGAATTCATGGAACCGATCTTGATGCGAAATAATTTTGATTTTCAACATAGAACGGTTGGGTCTATGAGTTGGAAATGAGGGGAGGAGGTCTATAGTCGGGTTTTCAACATAGAACGATTGTGAAACAATTTTCCATGGCTGTGGGGGGTGGCGGCCGACGCGAGGGGGGCGAATAGCAACGGCGGAGGAGCAGCGGCGGCGTCAACGCTCGGGGAGGAATCAAAATGGCGATAAGATTAGGAGGAACCGAGGAAGAGACAAAAAGAGAGAGAATCGAAGACGAAGGGAGTGAGGAGATGAGACCTAATCTAGAGTTTCTTTTAGTAATATTTTTTTAATATTAAAAAGGTTCCGGTCTGGTCAGAGTGGGCGGATCCGCCCATGGAACCGGAAACTGGACCGGTACCCACCGGTTCCGAAAAATTGGAACTGGGAATCGGACCGGTTCCCTCAAGAACCGCCGGTTCCGGGTGGTTCCGGTCCGGTTCCGGGCGGTCTGGGCGGTTCTCGAGTATTTTGTACACCCCTACTTTTGCCTGAGGTGGGCCATATCGTTGACGTGCTTGTTCATGAAGAGCTCCGCGGAGCAGAGACGCCGGAGAGCGCGCCAGTAGTCACCATAACGACCAACAGCGAGCGAGCCTTGGTCATAGACAAGAGCAGTAAGTGCATGGGGACATTTGCGGTCCGCGAACACGAAGTCATGGCCCTTGAATAACTCCATGACCGCTTGAGCTGATTGGATCGCCATGATGTTCACGGAACCGAGCTTCAACCACAAGACAGGCCCATGCTTGGCTCGGAGGTTGTGGAGGTTCTGGTGCGCCATGGTCCCGAGGTTGAGGATGTTGCCGATCACGGGCCATGCTGGGGGCTGAGGGGGAAGCTTGGTGCGCTTCCGACGGTTGAGAAGGAAAACTAGAAGTGCCGGGAGGAGGAGGCCGAGCCAAAAGAGCGAAATAGGGTAGGACTCCATTGGGTAAGCCTTGAGCTATTTCTCACCTTACGCTTCCGCGATTATTGTACGGGAAACACGATATAAATAGACGCTCTTATCCTGTTCACACAACCCAAAACAATAAATAAAAGGAAATACAGGAGAAAACATTAATTTATCTTTTGGCAATGAAAAGGGGTAAACATGCTGGTCACGTTGATTCTTGTGATCCATCCATTTCATCGAAATAGGTAAAACTCGATTCTTACATCATCATAATAATTTCCTTTTTGGTCCAAAAACTTACGTAAATTATGCAATATATTCTTCTAACTCTTAATTTGTGCAATCAAGCCCTATAACTTTAATTCAATATTCAATATATATATTTGGTGACCTAGGGAACCCCCGCACGGCCGGCAGTCGGAGAGTAAACATTGGGGAGGCACGCAGGAAACCACCACCCACGCACTCCGGGTAAGGCACCACACGGCGCTTCAGCCTCCCTGCTTCGCAGGGGCTTCGAACCTGGTTCTCCTCGGTGAAGAACACAAGCTCTACCCTCTAAGCTGCAACGGTGGGTGGTCAATATTCAATATATTGATGTCTTGTTCTTCCTTGAATTTCACGGATTGCCTAATCAATTTATTTGTCTTGCCAAAATCATATAGTTATATACTTACTTTTGCCTTGGTAAGATGGCATGTTATTTATCAAAAATATTATATATATAAGCCAATCATCAATTTGATCGAAATTTCTAATCTCCACTCTCCAAAGGACTACTTGATGGTGAAACATGAATTTCACCAATGAATTCATCATGGATTATCAAAGAAAATCATTTCAGCAATCAAACTCCCAGATAATGGCTGGAGTTTACCCTTGATCAAAAAACAGTTAGTTTATATGAACATGAATTCATTTTTCTCGTGTCGTTCCTCTTGCACATATAAACTAGAGGCACGATAGTTTATTAATAATTAGGTGTAGTTAATATGAACTTGAATTAATTTTTCTCGTGGCGTTCCTCCTGCACATATAAACTAGAGGCACGATAGTTTATTAATAATTAGGTGGAGTTTATATGAACTTGAATTCATTTTTCTCGTGGCGTTCCTCCTGCACATATAAACTAGAGGCATGATAGTTTATTAATAATTAGGTGTAGTTTATATGAACTTGAATTCATTTTTCTCGTGTCCTTCCTCCTGCACATATAAACTAGAGGCATGATATTTTACTAATAATTAGGTGTCAATTCACGTGAGTTATCCGTTTATCTCATGGAGATTAGGTATCTCCTACACTCTTCAACTAGGGATGAAGTAGCATGAGAACAGCGGGCTTGACAGTTAAATTTTTTTTATCAATGGTGACTCTAGAGAGGCTAAAGTAGGAAACGGCTTTGGCCAGTATATAGATTATGCGCACCCAGAAATTTAATGCGAGAGAGAAATTGACAGCTGAATTTTTTTATCGATGGTGACTCTAGAGAGGCTCGAGTAGGAAACGGCTTTGGCCAGTATGTAGATTATGCGCATCCAGAAATTGAATGGGAGAGAGATTTATAGTTGATGATCCCTCCCAATGCGAGAGAGAAATTGACAGCTAAAATTTTTATCGATGGTGACTCTAGAGAGGCTCAAGTAGGAAACGGCTTTGGCCAGTATGTAGATTATGCACACCCAGAAATTGAATGCAAGAGAGATTTATAGTTGATGATCCCTCCCATAGTGATGGTGGAACCAAAAAGAATATGACAACTTTTGGAAGTTTGGAACAAGGCACAAATGAAGACTAGAGAGAGAAATAATGGAAATGAAAATGCTCTTTGCTTGTGTATAACTACAGATCTGAAGTCCACAACCTTTTAAAGTGGTTAGATGTGTGCATAGCTTAACTAACATCAAATAGAAAACAAGAAACTCCACAAAGTGAAGAAAAAACACATGAACAACAAATGAGACAAAGACATGAAGTCCTTGCTTCTTACGAACGAAGAAACCTAATGTTCTTTGACTAAAGAAAAAAAAAAAAACAAGACCTTCCCTTTTCAATTTGAAAAGCATTTACTCCTTGTTGAATGGCGGAGGGGCTTCTCAAACACAGCCCACCATAAATGTGATTGTGGCATCCAAAAATTTTGACAACCCTTGGATGCGCGGCAGTTTGTGATTAAGTGATGAAAGTATCGTCAGATTATGCCATTGGTGCTATACACGATCATTGGCTCATATTATTGTTGGACCAATGCATTTCTTTTAGTAATGGTCTAATTGCCGAGTAAGCCATAGTCTCGTTGAAAAAAAAAAGAAATTCCCTTAGGTAAGGCCACTTGCGAGACCAACCTCACCCGCATTTGCACCTTGCTAAATGAGCCTTACATGCCAGTTGTTTTTGACCTCTTTGTACATGGAAGTTGATAACAGAAATCGTCGAGGACTCCCCTATTTTCGCGCCAATTCTCGATCATGCCCGAGTTCCTAACACGCTGACCCGAATACGTTGGTGAAGGAGCACCAAAAAAATCGGCCGCCTCGAGCTGGCCGTTTCTTCTTACGCATGAAGACCATGCCAACCCAAATATCCCATGCACGTACAAGACTTGCAGCCGCGCCTTTGTTCGTTGTCCAACCAGTCAACAAAATAAGATTGTTGACCCATGCAGCAACATGAAGCTCACGTATATGGCCCACATCTACAGCCCATAATCACGTTGGAATGAAGAGCTCACAGCCCACGCCCATGCAGCCCATACGAACGTTGAGGAGTCAACCAAGGTAGGTGGTTGACCGAGGGGCACCCAGCAGCAGCCACGTTGCTCTCCATTTCGGTGGCTAGCGAAGGAGGAGCTCGAGACAGCTGCTTCGTTCGTGTCTACAAGTGGCCAAAGAAAATTGCCAAGTCTCCCCCACCTGTCCTTCATGCATGCATCCACCGAAACCCCTACATGCAAATATCATCATTAGTCTAATTAATTTTGAGGGAATTATTAGCTCAGTTTTGATGGTGAAGAAAGAGAGTAAACTGAATAGAATTTTGAGCACAGAGAGAGAGAGAGAGAGAGAGAGAGAGAGAGAGAGAGAGAGAGAGAGAGAGAGAGAGACCAAACAAGCGAGTGAGCAAGTGAGAGAGAGAGAGATGCGAGCAGTGAGTGAGTGCACGGTGTGAGGAAGAAGAGACCGCCCGTGCCCATGCTTGAGCTGCCACCGTTGTCGCCGCCGGTCTTCGTCGTCGTTGAGCCAAGCCCGAGCTTTCGGTTTTACTTGCTGTCAAGCTAAGGAATTAGAGGCAAGTAGAAGTTCATTAATCTATGTGATGTAGTACTGTTGTTGTCTAGTATAGTGCAATAGACTTGAGGAAGGGTTGAGATGAAAATTGAATGCCAATCTGTGGAGGATTGAATGCAAAGTTGTTGTTTTGTGTTGGATTGAGCTAGATAAGTTCTAGATTGAGGCTATAAGTCATTGCATGTTGCATTTGAGGCTTGCATGTCTCGAAATCTAATTGTGAGTGAGGTGTAATGGTGTGTGCTGAGTGAAGAAAAGGTGATGCATGTTGAGTTACATAAGCCGAGATGTGAGTATGTGCTTTGTACCGAGTTGTGAAGGGTTCTAGGTGAGTGAAAATGTACTATGACTACTCCTAGATGCTGTGTAAGTGTGTTGAGATGCTACATGATAAATTTGTAGTAAAACAAATGGTTTGATTGAGCTCGAAATGAAGAGAAAAGCATTTAGACGTTTTCTGTCTTAGAGGAACATTGATAGAAAGTCGTTTATATTGTGTCGCTTTAATTTCTAGAGATGAAGATGAGGAATAGAATCATTTTAATTAAGATAACATCCATTAGATTGAGTTTAACTCATAGTTATAGCTATATGAATACAAGAACATGTAGATAGAAGCAATTGATTTTAAAACAAAGAAACTGTTCCGTAGAAAAACAGCCTGACCTTTGATGATTCCACGAATTTTCTGTATTTATCTAGATAGAGTTGAACTTCGAATCCTTAATGAAAGTTAGAGAGCACATCTATAGGAATAACATCTCAAAAATTGAGAGTAAATGGACAAGTTTTGGTCACTGAAATGATTTTTCTTGTAAATGTTAAATCTGGAAATTATTACAAAGTGTTCGTAAGGAATATCAAAATTATTGCTCTTGATATACAATGAAGCTGACTTAGTGTTCTTCAAGAAAAATTTTCCTTTAGGTCTTGTTTACAACATATCCAAATTTCAGAATTTTCTAAGTTCATTTAGGGGTTATTTCGAAATTTTCATTAAAGCTGCACATTTTGGTTTTTAAGCTGTTTTACTCCGACTTTGCTCAATTGGTTTCAAAAGTGAATGCATCTTGGGTTTCTTATGTGACATGATGATACCGGCATTGGCATATTATGCAATATTGAGATGTGATGAGACTCAAGAGACATTTTTTCATTGCATTGAAAAGTGTTTTTGGAAATTAAGATGTTAATTGTTGCCGTTGGACCCTCGGGTCAACGATGCCCGGGGTCGAGATGCCTAGAGGTTCGAATGAGTTGATGCCCTTTGGATGCCTAGTTGTATTTTGAATACATGCTCAGAGGATTTTCCCCGGGAGTCGAAATGCCCAGAGGTGTGTGTCGGATGCTCGGTGGTATGTTGGTACATAATTCCGGAAGGCAAGGGTAACCATTTTCATGGCGAGCCCCGGCAATTCTCGTGATGCTAGGTGGGATGTGAGATGCCTAGAGGTGTGTGCCAAAGGACTTCGCGATGCCAGGATTGGGTGCGAATGCCCAGAAGGATGCAAACATTGGTCCTCTAGGGGGTGAAACCTTTTGAATGTTAAAACTGATGATTCCACTAAGTGTGCATGTGGTCTGGTTATAGGACTAAATTATATGGCATGGAATGTGACGTGTCATTACAGTTTGGCCCTATGATCGGGACTTGTGTGACTGGACATGATGCATCTTATTGGTTGGAAATGCATTGGTCATTGCATTGAAGAGTTATATGGTTTGGATGCATACTCATTCATTGATTGCCTATCTTGTCTATCTTGTATGAATCTAGATATTGATGATACTATGTGATATAACTTAATGAATCTTTTACTACCGAGTGGTTGTACTCACCCTTTTTGGGGACTAACATTTCAGATTAGATAAGATGCCTCTGCTATCATCGCCACCAGCAAATGGACCGAGTGGTTGGATATGACCACAAGGAGGAGGACAGCAAAGGAAGGAACTTTTAGACGTCGACACTGATCGATGGATTTTAAGTATACGACTGTTGGAAAAAAATGTCAATCATCTTTTGAAGTATAGCCGAGTATAGAAGACTATGGCATTTTGATGTATCGATGAATGATATCCATCTAGTTTAAGTAAATAAAAGTGTTCGATTTTTACCTATAAATGTTTAGTTGGTGTGCATCGTTTTCTGAATATAGGGAAAGGAGTTGTTGGATACGCTTCCGTCATATTTCTGCGCAGGGACCGATCTAAAAGATATAAACCCCTAGGAGTTATGGGCCTATTATGATTCTATGGTATTAGAGTGATATATTGTTAGGACAAGAGAAAGGTAAGTGCACTGTGGCGACCCCAACGGATCGAGAGCCGTTCGAGGGGTGCCATAGCGACATCCTGAATTCTAGGTTTTGTTTTCAATTTAATAAGTTGGGTTTTTCATCGACGCGCCTATAGTTTTTTTCTCTGAGCTGATCACTCATATGATAACTAGCCTATTAGGTGAAGCCGTTAAGGAATCTAAATACAATAAACTTGAGAATTCAACCATGAATCAACTACTCGATCGTGCTAATCTGAAAGGGTCATTACGGCATCGTCAAAATCGATCAAAAATTGTAGATATGTCGATTCGATAGAGGTATGTGATTAGTGTGTGGGTGATTCAACATAATTACAAAATTTCTATTGAACGATACTAGACCGATTTTTCTATCATTTTCGTACCCTATGTCTGTATTTGAAATTTCAAGATTTTCACAATAACCGAGAGTCGCCAATGTGTTGAAGATGCACAGTGTGGCTCGAAAATAATCGACCACGGGTCAAATGTGCTAACAATTCCTAAAAGTTATCCAGTAGGTTAGGTCACGCTAAAATCGCATCAGATTGAAATTAACTGCGAACTTGAACTCGATTTTAGAAATTGAAAGTTCTGTCATGTCACAATTTATTTTAGAAATGTCGACTCATCCTTCGAAGAATTTTCGGCAAGTTCGAGATTTTTACAGAAAATCAATTTGGACGATTTGGAAAAGAACGGAAATTTGGATGTGCCAAGTTGAAGGCATTTTTGGCCTCCAAAGTGAACTACTTGGTGAAGGGAAATTGTAGAAATTGTGTGGGCTTCCTCCTCAGCAAAATTGGACATCAATTGGTGAAAAAATTGAAGTCTATTTGAGGGAAATTCGTAGGCTTGAAGGGGGCTGCAACATTTGGCATCAAAACTTGTTATTTGTGGGGATTTAGATGCATGAAAGTGATTGGGGGACAAAGGGGATTAACTTGAAGGCTTGTGAGACCAAGCATTTAATTGAGTGGATAATTTTGTGGACTTCTTTCCCCCAAACTGCAGCTTCCTCCTTACGCCAAACTGCCCCTCTCCTTCAGTCTTTCTCTCGCGCACGTCGGTTTGACCAACCCCTTTGCCTTATGCTTTCGTTCATTTATTCCTTCACCAAAGCAGCTCCATTGTTTTCTCTCTCTCTCTCTCTCTCTCTCTCCCCGCCAGCACTTGCTTCCATTTCCCTCCATCGAGTCTATCTTGCAGCTACTCCACCACCATCGCCAATCCCACCTCCATTTCGCTGTCACCTTACCCATCTTCACGTGGCATTGATTCACCGAGTCAAACTCCAGCAACACCTTCTCCGCCAACATTGACTCCAACAGCTCCTCTCCGCCCAAAGCTGCTTCTTCATTTGGTTTGTGGACCACTAGCGTTGATGCCACCTGCCACCTCCAGCTACTCTCTTCACATTAGTTGTTTGGCTGGAAATTCTCGTCATTGGCACTTAAGTATTCATTTCTTCTTGGATTTTGGCTTAAGTTTATCTTTTGGAAGTTGTGGTACTTATGTATTCATCCGTGTCAAGTTTTGACACTTGAGGTGTTCGCGCCTCGAATCAAGAGGTATCTATAGGCTTCTTAAGCAAATTTACAATCTTTTATTTATTTTAGCGTAGTTTGCAAAAGTGACAAAGTGCGTGGGCCAGGACCATTTCGACCGTGTTTATGTTGGTTGTGGTGCAAGTGCACGCAATCAATTGTCCATATAAATTTGACAAGATCTGAAAAGATCATACAATATTCTTTTTGTTCCTTTTCTTTCATGTCGGTCTCTCTGACCTCCTTATTCTATTATTCAACAACCCAATTAAGCTTTTGCCTTCTTAACTTTGTGGTTAGTACTGCTCGGGGTCTCTGAACCGGGAATTTATCGTAGGCACCATAAAAGACATCCATTGTGCACTCACCTGTGGAACCAACTTTAGATTAATTGTTTTTTTTAATTTATTTTTAAAATTTTTTATTTTTTTGTTTTTACTACCAGTAAGGTTTTATCGATGTCATAAAAGGAAGATGAGCTACCCTGCTACATGCTAAAGTGATACAACTTAAACAAGACCCAAATGCTAACATAACAGCTTGTAGTTGGCCGAAGACATTCGTGCAATAACAACAACAATCTTAAGAAGTCTTCCTTGGACAGGTTTATGGATCTTGACAAAATAAGATCAGCGCTTATATACTTAGGGTAATTATATGTTGAAATTATATTCATGAAAATCTCACTTCTTGTGCTGGTTTTTGGTACATGGCATCATGTCTTGTCATTTCCTTTATTACCAGTCAATAACTAGTTACTATGGATAATATTCCAAAGACATCACGCTCTACGTTTCTTAGGTACCACTTTCAAAGGATGGAGCTTCCTTAGTGTTATTCCGATCCGCTCTCTCATGTCTAGGGTCTCCGGAGTCAAACCACCACCTAGTTCCCAATTGAAATGGCAAAGGAACGTTGCAAGACCCAGATGAAGCACCCTATGCGCCAATGAAAGTCCGACGCACATTCTTCTGCCTGATCTAAATGGAATTAGCTCGAAGTTTTGACCCCTGAAGTCAGTGTTAGATCCTAGGAACCTCTCTGGTTTGAACGCCAATGGGTCCTCCCAGGCATCCGGGTCTCTTCCAATTCCCCACGCATTCACCAAAACCTGTGTATCTTTGGGTATATCAAATCCCATGAAATTGGTTTCCTTTAAAGCATTTCGTGGGACAAGTAAAGGCAATGGTGGATGCAATCTTAGGGTTTCTTTCACCAAAGCTTGCAAAAACGGCATTTTTTCCGTGTCATTTTCTTCGAGCTTTCTGATCAACCCCACAACCTGGTCAATCTCATCTTTGGCCTTTTTCGTGGACTCGGGTTGGCGGAGTAGCTCCGCCATCGCCCACTCGATGGTGCTGCTTGTAGTCTCTGATCCACCGAAAAACATTTCCTACATCATCAAGGAGACCCATTTAGTATACTATAGTGTCTAGCTAGAATATCACTAATATTGATTCTTGTGCCATCATTAAAAAATTCTATCTCGCTTGAAAATCACTCTCTTGAATCGTCGGGTTAATGGTAAAAGTTCTCACGCTTCACCTGATAAAAAATCCTGATCAAACATGGCAATTCCTATACTTCGAATTGACAAACAAATGTTAAGAGTGCCGGCAGATTCACAAAAGAATTACTCATTTTGTGTTCCAATTTGAATAAGATTGTAGATCTCAATTCAACCTCTTCGATAGGCTTAAGACTTGTTTACTAAGGTCCAATGATAACTTCCACAATTGAAATAGCCTTTTCAACAACTACTCACTATTTACGAAAACATTTAACACTTTGAGTTTTTAGAGAACATTGCATAACAAAAAGTTGACACTGGTATATAGATTTTATCATTCTACCCAGGTTTGGGCAATCCCCACTCATTTTATAATAACTAGCTCGAATGCTCTAGGAAAACACAAGATTGATTTATGGTTTATTTAAGGGCTGTGCTATTTCTCCCTATCATATAACTAACTCCGCCCTATTTTTCATTAAAAAAGCAAAATTGCCCTCAATCATTAAATTGCAATTTAAAGTGGTAGACCCAAATTTATTCACTTTCCTTCTTTTTCATTCTTATTCTATTTTTATTTAGAATCTAGTCACCATAGTTAAACTTTTAACATGTTTTGTGTTTATTTAATATGGCTATAATGTGTATATTGGAGGCATTTTGTTTTCTTTTTATTTTTAAATTTTACTTCCACAGAATAAGTTATGTTGAAAAGAAAAATTTCGAAGAAACCTAATTCTTTTTTACATTGTCGAGCAAATTAATGGATTAATTGTCATATAGAATCTAGAGATTAATATAGACAACTTTTCTAACAATCTCATCTTCAAAAACTTTTACTTTTGTTATGTATATCACCATCAAACCCTTTCTCATTTGGTCTTTTTTTTTTCTTTTCAGAAACACTTCATGGATGATATTAATTTTTGTTATTCCTATTTGGTGAGATTTCACTTGAATTTTTAAAAAAGAAATTTCTTATTTAATAAGAATTGTGATAATTACATTTCACCTTTTAAATTTTCACATTGGAGAATGTAATTATGATTTTACTTCAAAATTTCTTTGTAGGTTTTTTTTTTTCCATCGATCATCCCGTTATATGTATACGTGAACAAATTGATAAGAAATGATTTAATGGTGACACACACAACAAATTTTTTAGACAACATTGAAAAGAATTTGATTTAATGAAATTTTTCTTTAAGAGTAAATTAATTTCTACATAAGTAAATTTTAATATTAAAGCAAAGACATAGTGCCTTTAATATACATGGGATATCCACAATAAACCAAAACAAGACATGTTAAATATTGATTATGATAAATAGATCCTAATAGAAGAAGAAAAACTAGAAAAAGAAGGAAAGTGAATAAGTTTGAGCCACCACTTTAAATTGCAATTGAATGATTAAGAACCATTTTGTCATTTTGGTGAAAAGTGGATGGATTTAGTCATATAAGGGGCAGAAATAGTGCCATCCTCATTTTAATATTAACTACTAAAATTTGTCTTTAACGCATGATGTGATCTTACTTGTTAAATGTCAATTAATTTTACCACACCGCTTAATAAACGAAAACGAAACATCTTAAATCTTGATAATGATGAAGTGAAAACATAGTGCCTTTAATATACATGGGATATCCACAACAAACCAAAATGAAACATGTTAAATCTTGATTATGATAGATGGTTCCTACATAGGAGAAGAAAAACTAGAAAAAGAAGGAAAGTAAATAAGTTTGAGCCACCACTTTAAATAGCAATTGAATGACTAAGATAAATTTTGCCTTTTTGGTGAAAAGTGGTTGGATTTAGTCATATAAGGGGTGGGAATATTGTCTCCCTTATTTTAATATTAACTAGTAAAACTTGTCCTTGATCCTACTTGTTTAAATGTCAATTAAGTTTACTGCAAACTTTATAAACCGAATTTGACCTAATATCTCTAAGATGGTAATCTATGATCATGCCTTTTTGGCCGTGTTAGACGTGGAAGGGAGGAGCAAACTCACCAGAAGGATTATGTTTACATTCTGGGAAGAGATTTTGCGAGGGCCTTCTTTTCCATCGCCCTCATAATCCAATACCGCATCCAAGAAGTCATTTGTCGTTCCCATCTCTCCCCTTAGCTTTCGCTCCTCCAACCTCTCTTTCACAAAACCTTCAGCAATCTCCATGGCTCGACCCAAGTCCTTCGCCATGCTTGCCTTGATCCCCTGCCGGTCCAACTATTTCAACCACGGCATGAAGTCGGCTATGTTAGGCTTGCTGGCCGACTCCATGACCTGGTTCATGGCGTTGTAGAACTCAGGCCCGTCCTTTGATTTTGGGTCCAATAGATCTCGCGAGAGAACCATGTTGTCCACCACATTAAATGCCAGGAGAAAGAGGAAGCGGGATAAGTCGATTCATTGCTCTTCATAAAATGAATTTTTTTTTTTTATGATTAATTATAATAAGAGGCTATATAGCAGCACGTAACATATTAGACATGAAATTTTTTTTATAGCATCAAGTGTCGCAACTAGTTAAAAAGAGGGATATAGTCGAATTGAACTCTAGGCTATTCATGAGCTCTACTTGACTTACTGTGAATGATGTGATTGAGGTTTCGGAAGAAATTTCTACTCGCCGATTAGACCCAAAGCTTGTTCCAAAGGTTCCACTTCGCTTTAAATTAAAGGATAGTGGGGAGAGAAGCGTACAAGAAAGCCCCTACTCCTAACATGCGGAGTTCTACCCATTGTTTATTTCTTAAAGGATAGTGGGGAGAGAAGAGTACAAGAAAGCCCCTACTCCTAACATGCGGAGTTCTACCAATTCTTTATTTCTCAATGGCTTGAACGAATCCGACGAAGAATCCCTTGCTTGATAGGGCTTGAGGTTAGAAATCCAAGATGAAATCTCAATGCATCGGTTGTGGAAAGTGGCCTATCAACTAAGGTCGAATTTTTTAAGCTCAAGTCAAACTTAATAAAGTGCTTGCTAAGCTTGGTTTCGACACTGCTTCACTAACAAAACTAAATTAGCATCTAAACTCTTAAAACTTCAAGCTGACTTCTACAAATAAAATTAAGTCGAAAGTTTACTTATGCACGCTTTTTGAAATTTATAGGGATGTACTTGATAAATGCAACGGAAGATATATAAGACCCAACTTCTCGATCATGCTCGAGTTTGGCTCAATAAAATGATGAAGCTACATGAGCTTGACATAATTCAACGCGCTTGGAGAACCTATTGTTGGAGAAATCTTCTTGAAGTGTTTTGAAGCTGACAAAACGTTTCCATCAGTCTAATCTGAAGATTTGCAGACTCTGCTATTTAAAGTCTGAAGACCTCTGGACGGCTAGACTCAAGACTCAAAGTCTATAACTGACATGTTTAGTCGTTTTACAGAAATTGTGTTCAATTTTCTCTTCCCTACTCTCTGCTTTACTTTGATCATAATTCGTTTTGTTAACCAAAGGAGAACTTCCTTTCTATTGTCTACTTAGTATTGCTCTCTTATCTCGAGAAATTATTTTTACACCTATTCACCCCCCTCTAGGTGCTTATACTAGCTATCTCAACAGGCCCGTGCTCGGCTCGGAATCTGTGGAGGTTCTGGTGCGGCATGATCCCGAGGTCGAGAATGTTGCCGATCATGGCCCATGCTGGGGGCTGAGGGGGAAGCTTGGTGTGCTTCCAACGGTTGAGAAGGAAAAGTAGAAGTGCCGGGAGGAGGAGGCCGAGCCAAAAGGGCGAAGTTGGGCAGTACTCCACTGGCCAAGCTTTCAGCTATTGCTCACCTTGCACTTATGCGATTATTGCGTGGAAAACAGGATATAAATATACACTCTTATCCTCACCTTGCACTTATGCGAATTATGCAATCAAATCTTGTACTTAATTTATGCAACCGAGTCTTATAACTTAAGTTTGGTATTCAATGTAATCGCCGGCTACCAAAGATCGAAAATTCCTGTCAAAATTATGATGTCTTGTTCTATCTTGAATTTCATGGATTGCTTTGTCAACTTATTTGTTCTAAAAAATCAAATAATTATGCACTTACTTTTGCCTTAGTAAGATGACATGTCATTTTTCCAAATTTACTATATAAATAATTCAATCATCAATTTGATTGAAATTTCTGATCTTCACTATCCAAAGGACTACTTCATGTTGAAACATGATTTTCACCGATGAAATCATCATGTATTTTCAAAGAAAATTATTTCAGCAGTCAAATCCACCAATGAGGACGGAGTTTGATCCTTGATATAAAAACAATCATTTTATATGACCTTGCATTCACTTTTCTCGCTGCGTCCCTTATCACGTTTAAGCTAGAGGCATGATAGTTCATTAATAGTTTGGTTTCAATATGAGTAAGTCATCCATTTATCTTATGAAGATTAGGGATCTCCTACACTCTTCAACTAGGGACAATGTCTCATGAGAACCTTGGGCAGATGGCTATTATTTTGATTGACAGCGACTCTATGGTTCTTACTTGGACTCAATTTTCTTCTCGATAATCTTGAACTGGCTTCTCCTGATCAATTAAAGACCAAAACAAGCTCAAAAGATTGCAAGCTAAGTATCAAGATGAGTGTTTTCGAGTCTCTTTTCTAATGATATAGTTCATGGACTAATTCTAAGTGTAGTTTCCTAAATTTGTATTTTTCTAAGAAACATCGGCTGATCCTGTACTGGGCCGCCTAAATGAAAAACGGAGATGTCAGACTTTCAAAAGTGGATTTCACAATAGCTGTTCGGCCTAAAATTTTTACGCAAGTTACGTCGGCCTTGTTGACTAACTCTCTTTAACATTTCAGCTCAATTGAATAAACGAGGAGCGTGGACCATTTCCGCACGGTTGCGCGGTCTGCCCGTGTCTGATCCGAGAAACTCACTTTCCCTTTTTTTATTTTTAATTCCCGTTGCCATCTTCTAATTGCCCATAATTAAGCCCCTAAGCCAGCCACCATCTAATCCCAACTGGACTAGAAGCAAACAAGAATTGAACTAGAGAATTAAAGGACCAACCTAGCTTCCAAACCAGCACCATCCCTGGTGATGTCCACCTAGAATGGCGTGAATACAGCTTGACGTTGCGGTAAACCGTCAGAGAAGGGATCGGACCTTCGCAATTATATGGACACACGAAATGATAGACGATAGTCCCATCTTGTGTGGTGTTCAGTAGGATTGTGTTCATTATTTTAATGTGTCGATGCTCATATATCCCGTATTCTCTAATTGTATGTGTACATTTTTCTTCCCCACAATACAGAGAATATCAATGATTTTTACACTAAAAAAGAGTTGTATGTTGGCAACTCTTCACTTTAATTCATCCCCACACCAGATTATTCGTAGAGGGTCATTGAATATGTGTAACCTTCGCAATTATATGGACACACAAAAATTTTCAGAGAAAATAAAATGAGAAATGAGAAATAATAAATGACACAAGAAATGGACGTCGTTCGATACAAATGTTGAAACTTGTATTAGTAAAAAGAGTAAGCTGTTAATGACCAACTAGTTAATTGGAGAGCACACTGTTACAATTAATGACACACTTTTAAGTAATTTCGAGTCCCATAATTACACCAAATACCCACGGTGTTTATGGAACAAATTTCATAATATACACCAAAGAGAGAAAATCCCTTTCGGTCAGATAAATGGAAGAAAAGGAAAAGACAAAAAAAAAAAAAAGACCAAGGGGCCACCGGAACCAATGATTACACTTTCTTTTGTTTTGTATTTGCTTCTCGTGTTGACAAGATTTTCCAACAAGCTCCCCTATTTCTACTCAATCATGAGCTCCTCTTCTATAAAATTATACTACTAGAAGAAGGCTCTTCATTAGATGTTGCTGCCGCTTGCGAAGAGAATTCAACGAAAGAAGACGACAAACTTCATGTGTAGCGGTTGAACACACACGTAAGGAATCTATTGCAGGTTCGAACCAAATCGAAGAAGTAGTTGAATTTCATTAATTCGATCGGACTTGCTTTGGACCGTGTTAATTAACTGGTTCAAACTCAAGGCCTTATTTTAATGTAAACAGAACTAGAAAAGGGCGGTCAGAGCAGGAAGTGGGACTGGCTTCAGCAAAGGAAGAGGACCGGTTTTTGCTGAAAATTTGCAGGGATCAAAGCTGGAATGGGCCCACTGTAGGCAGCCTGTTGGGTCTGAAGTGAGCTGCGTATGAGGCCATTTGACAGCTGCTATTCGTGACCACAAAGGACTCAATAATGACTTGACATTGTATTTGATATTTTCTCAACAACCCTAGGAATAGGCTCCGCTGAATTGTCTGGAAATGGCAGAGCTGAACGTGCTGGAAAAAAGAGAGAAAAGAACAGAAGATAATGAAAGCAAAACTATTAGAGACTGTAATATTTTTCCTTCTTCACAGTAAAACATCATTGAAAGGACGGGCATCGGTCACGTGTGGCCTTCAAAAGGGAATTTTCTTTGTCTTTCTTTAAGAGTTGGTGGAAAAAGAAATTAGGAAAGATTCTAAATAAAGGTATCAAAAGAATCTTATTGCAAATATGTGCCTCAAAAAAGGACATGACATCGTTGCTAGTCAATGGCATTTCCCCCTTTATTATTATTATTCTTTTGTTTTCTTTCCTTTTTCTTTTTTTTTCCTTTTCATTAGTGACTAGTCTTAAGGCCACCGACGATATGTGGAGAGGGTCAGGTGAGGGTCGCTCTCACCTTACTCAGGCAAGGCCATCCTCAAAAGCCATAGGCTAAGACTCGATTTTGTGTAAAAATCAAGTTTTTCCACTAACTCCATTTAATTTAACTAACGAAAAGACCTAACTTTTTAAATATTTTATCTCTTACACTTAGTGTCCTACGTACACTAAGATTAACTAAACCGCTAAAATGATATCGTTTTAATCTGAATCCTAATTTTTACACAAAATCTTAATTAAATTAAGTTTAAAAAATCCAAAAAATTTTCCATAAAAAGACAAACTCAAAAAAGAAAAAAAAACGCAAAAGCAAAAAAAAAAAAAACCCATGATCATCGACCCATTTCTGGTAGTATAGGTGAGCATTGTTTCAAGGTAGAATCTGGAACTTGAAAATCAGACTGGTAAGAACTTATAGATTCCAAGTTTGGATGTATGCCAAGTAGGTTCTAGGCTTTCAAAAATGAGGAACTTGTTTTGACGAGTAGGTTTTAGGTTCTTGATTAGAGGAACCTAGAACCTAAAACCTAAAACCTAGAATCTAGAATGAGTTATAATATTTTTCTTAGTCCATATCTAAAAGTGCTAGTATGAACACCTAGAGGGGGTGAATAGGAGTTCAAAAGAAATCTTGACAAATAAATGCGAAATAAAATAAGTTGCAGGTAAAGTCTGAATAAGGATTAGAGTCTGACTAAACAAGCCACCAAATTTCTAGTAAATGTTCAGAATCTGTTATGCGATGTAATAGATTTCTAAAATAACTTGTAAGTATGCAATATATTTAAATAAGAAGAGTTAAGGAAAGAGAATGTTGCACACAAAATTTATAGTGGTTCGGCTTAGATCAAGTGTACGTCCACTCTCCCACGCTAACAACCTTCTGGCTGGATTCCACTATGTAATCAACAAGAGATTATAACTTTGAGTGCAAACACTTAATGGTAGATCACATTATCTCACTAAGTCATTTTTTTGGTATTTCTCTCACGATCACAAACATTTAAGCTCACCAAAGATAAGTGTATGATCAAAGTTCGCTCAGATTTTGGAATTATAAATTCTACACTCGTTTCTTTCTTGCTCATCGGTCATTGATCTCTTTAAATACTCCTCACTTCCAAACTAGCCGTTGGACAGTATCTAGAGAATTGTCTTCCTATCTACCCATTTAACAGATCTATATCTAAAAGATTTAGTAACTATTGAGTTACAAAAGTATAATCCAAAGTTGATTCTGATCGCCTATATAACATAATCTTGATTTTCATAAAGTAGAGCTTCTCCATTTAAAAAGTTCTTGTCTTCAAGATCCAATTGTCAATAAATTAGATTGAGTCAATTAAATTTATCTTGATGTAGAATCCAAACTAAATCATTAGTCGTTATATGTTTGGGGCTTGTGTTACGTTTTGTCAAGTTGTCTCATTCTGGACATGCTTCGTTTTGAATCTGTTAGGTTTTGAACTGGTGTCTCATTCTATATGTAAAGTCTGAGAGTGTTCTATCGGAAGTAAAGTTTGAGTGTCTTCCATCTAAAGTAGAGTATGAGTGTCTTTTGTCTGAAGTAGAGTCCGAGTGTCTTCCATTTGAAGTAAACTTTACAATCTGACGTAAGTTTGAACATATTCTGCTTTTAAACATATTTAGCCTTAAGGTTTGGATATAGTCTGAATAAGTTCAGCTTAAGTATAGAGTTTTTCTTCTAGTTCTTTCAAGTATAGACTTTGACAATATCCTTTACATATTCTATCATTTGCATAATCTATTACTCAACCATTAAACACGTTAATAGCCTTTAATTTATTTTGTCATCTTCAAAACATCATAAGGATTTCCCTAACAATATTTTCATGCGATTCTATGATATTCCATGTCATTCAATGATGAATGTATAATCTAAAAGCACTAATCTGAGGACGTGCGGACCCTTAGAGTGCCATAACTTTGCACAAAAAGACACTTAAATGCCATAACTTACAAAAGGTACACTTAAGTGCCAAAATCGAAGTAAAATGGATCACTTGAGTGCCAATCCGGCCAAAATCCGGCCAAAACGCCGATGTTGCATTTTTCCAATGAACCCTGCTCAAAACGACGCCATTTTTGCATTATTAACGTGGCCAAATAATGCAAAAACGGCGTCATTTTGGGTTGACGTGGTAAAAAAAAAAAAAAAAAAAAAAATTTTAAATTTAGTTAAAATATTAAAAAATAATAATTTTAAAATTAAATTTAGTTAAAATATTTTAAAAAATTAAAAATTAACAATATTTTAAAAAATTAACCAATTTAAAAAAAAAAAAAAAAAAAAGGAATGGGAGGAGGCGGTTGGGGGATTAGCCCTCAGCCGCCGCCGCCCCATCGCCACTGGGAAGGGCCAGCGAGGGTGGCAAGGGCTCACGAGCCCTCGCCCTAGATCGAGGCGAGGGTTGCAGCCCTCGCCCAGATCCGGCGAGGGTTGGTGGCCCTTGGCCCAGCCGGGCGAGGACGCCGACCCTCGCCACTAGTCACAGATCTGGGGAGGGTCGCGGCCCTCACTTGACCGAGCCAAAGGCCGCCGCCAACTAGGGCGACCCCCGACAGGCGGTGGCCCTTGGCCCGGCCAGGTGAGGGCCGCTGACCCTTGCCGGATCTTGGCGAGGGCTGCGACCCTCACCCCAGATTGGGGCAAGGGCTCGCGAGCCCTCGCCGCTGGTCGGCCAGGGTCGCCGGCCCTTGGCTAGGGCCTGGTGACCTTGGCCGACCCTCCCCCTGCCGTCGCCGGCCCTTCCCGGCGGCAACAGGGCGGCGGTGGTGGCAACGACTGAGGGCTGATGCCTCAACCGCCTCCCCTCCGTTCCCTTTTAATTTTTTAAATTTTTTAATTATTTTTAAAAATATTTTAATTAAATTTAATTTTAAAATTATTAATTTTAAATATTTTAACTAAATTTACTTTCAAAATTTAATTTAATTATTTTTTTTTTTTTATCACGTCAACCTAAAATAACGCCGTTTTTGCATTATTTGGCCACGTCAGCATTCAAAACAACATCATTTTGGGCATGCTTCACCAAAAAAATGCCACGTCGACGTTTTGGCCGGAGTGGCACTCAAGTAATCCGTTTTTTTTCGAATGTGGTACTTAAGTGTATCTTTCGTAAGTTATAGCACTTAAGTGTCCCTTTGGGCAAAGTTATGGCACTTGAAGCGTTCTTTTGCCCTAATCTAAGCTTTCATTTTATGACTAAAACTTTTACTTTATTAACATCTATATTTTTCATGTGTTTGAATATAAGTTATGAAGTAAATTATAGTAGTAAGTGGTGATCATTAAATGTTTAATTTATTGCAATCGATCAATTGATAATATAGGTGGAACCTAGGTAGATCCTGAAACCGGCCTTAGAACTTATGATAGGGTAAGTTCCAAATTCTAGGATATGCAGGGTAAGTTTCATGTTCCAAAAATAAAGAATGTGTTCCAACGGATAAGTTTCAAGTCTCAAGTGGAACATGTATGAAACCTAAAATCGCTTACCCCTAGCCAATAGGGCATTGAGGTTGCAAGCACCTCAATGAGGGTCGCAACCCTTGCCGACCAAAGGTGAGGGCCCACACTGCATGTATTTTTTTTTTTTTTTTTGAAAAGCTTTTAGATTAATTTTTAATCTAATTTAATTAAAATTTGGGTTAAAATTGTCTTTGGACAAAAATGTCCCTTTCTAGCTAGAATATTCAGCTAGATGGTGAGTTTAAACTTTTATTTGAAATTCCTATGGCAATTTTAGGTCTTTTTTTGTTTTTTTTTTTTTTTTTTGAAAAAAAGATCCACTTTGAATCATTATTTAGAAATTTATAGAACCTTGGATCCTTATTTGAAAATTTTCCAAGAAATTTGGGTTATGGGACCAAGGACAAACCTAGTTCCTCTAGAATTGGACTAGGATAGGCTAGGTTGGGCTAGTCCAAGGTCGGTCTAGGGTTGACCCTAGACTGATGCTTGGCCTTATGTGTTAGAAAGTAGAACAATCAAATAAAACCAACGAAAGTAATATCTGCAAGCATTACACAAAGGAAATCAAATGAGTCATATTCAAGCCCAACGAAGTTGGATGATTTAGTGCAAAATACTCATACATTACACAGTAAGATTTTATTAAATTGGTAAATTTACAAGTGGGCGAAGAATTGCCAACTATTGAAGGAATTTAACGATGAAAAAATAAATAGTAAATTATCAACCTGTTTGGATGTTTGGCATTATAGCAAAATCTTACCTTGGTAACAAACAAAGAGATTAAGCAATTTGCATACAATTATTGTCATGCACTTCAGATGACTAATGTTTGGCAAAAAAATTTAAATGAGCATCTAAAGTGAGTTTATTTTTTCAAAAGATGGCCTAAGGTGGACATTATTTCAAATAAATGTCTAAAGTTGCCAAATTAGTCTCAAATGAAGACTTGAGCTTGCTGGTTGGCCAAATTTTCGCTAGTTGGCAAGTACTTGATTTTTTTTTTTTTGGGTGGTCAGAAGGGTACCCTTCTAGTAGAGGAAATCACACTGATTTTTTTCCTTTGGCCTAGAGGGTGGCCAGTCAATCCGGCAACACATGCAGTTTTTGTCCTCCAAGTCCCCCTCCATGAGCATCTCACTTATGTACTTAAGAGTTGAATTGGAGTTTCACCATCTTCTTTAGATTCCACCGCTATGTTATCGGAAGCCGGTGATGCACTAGCAATCGTGTTATTGGGTTCAGCATCGTGTTTGAATCCACTAACAGTATTCCGATTTGGATGGGGATCAAAGTCAATCCATGTCAACCTTCGACCCATTCAAGGAACTAGTATTGTTCATGGTCTGTGATTCAAGACTCTATTATGGATTGGCATATATGGACCGAGTTAATCACAATCATCCATTTATTGGACTTGTGTAGAACTAACTTTGGGGCAATTTTTTTTTCGACAAGTAAAGTTTTATCGTTGGCTTAAAAGGCAAGTGAACTACCTGCTACATGCTTAAGTCATACAATTTAAACAAGACCCAAATGCTTACATAAAAACTTGTAATTGCCCAAAGATATTTGGGGAAAATTACCAAAAAAATCATAATATATTATACTTTTGCTAATTCAGTCATAAACCTTTTAATTGTGTCAATTGAGTCCTAAAGTTTTTCAAGTTTCACTAATTGAGTCATCTAACCAATTTTGACCGAAAATTATCAAAGTAAATGACATCAGACTTTTTTTTAGTATTTTAATATTTTTGAATTTTTAATATTAAATATTTTTAAGTTTCTCTTTTTCATCCTTTTTTTTTTTTTTTTGTGTTTTCTTCCTTTGCCAAGCCTTGGTGATGGCCGGTGATCGGCCACAAGTTATGACTGACAAGGGTTGCCCTTGCTAGCCTTAGGTGAGGTCACCCTTGTTGCCCTTGAGTAAGGCTTGTCCAAACTAGATTTGATAGGGTTGAGCTTTGCTTGAAGCTGGCTAGGTTGGCCCTTGCTAGCCTTTAGGGATGGTTGGCCTCACCATCTTTGGGCAAGCCTTGCCCAAGAGCAGCCCTTGTGAAGGTTGACGAGGTTGTGCCTTACCCTCACTAGATTGGGCAAAGTTGAGCCTCGCGTGAAGCTATGACTTGCCGAATTTGGCGAGGCGGCAAGATCCTCCCTTGCTAGATCTTGGCGAGGGTGACCATCATTGTTGTAGCCTATGGTTGGTCAGTAGTCATTCCCAAGGCTCGACAACCATCAAAGAAAGAAAAGAAAAGAAAAAGTGTAAAAAAAAAAAAAGTATATATATATGAAAAATATTCCACGTTTGTGCTAGTTGTACCATGTAGGATGCCTGACATTCATGTTAGTGATTTTCGACCAAAATTGATCATATGAGCTCAATTGGCAAAACATGAAAACATTTGGGACTAACTTGTATAATAAAAAGGTTTATTACTAAGGGTGTGTTTGTTTCATTGAAAGTATTTTACCAGAAAGTGGTTTTTGGATTTTCAGTTGTTTGGTTCTCTAAAAAAGATTTGGTCAATGGAAAATACTCTTTGGTCAACAAAAATATTATGTATTATTTTAGGAAAATGAATTCCTCCATCTCAGAAGGTGAAAACACTGTCCCTTTTCATCTTTTTCTCTCTTACCTTTCACTTTTCCTCTCTAGATTTTTCTAAGGTACGGACTTCGCCGATCAGCTCGCTAAAGCGAAAGTGAGAGTGTGGAGATGTCGGTGGTGAGCATCGCCATGCTTCGGCGAGACGAGGAGTTGAAGCTTTTTGATGACGCGAGGGTCGGCGTCAAGGGCCTCATCGACTCCGGCATCTCTCGGATCCCGTCATTCTTCGTCCACACCCCTCGGGAGGCCACGGTCGATGCTACCGACCTTGCAATCCCCACCATCGACCTCAGGTTTGTCGTCGACGATGGCGGCCCAGCGGCAACGGGGATCTCTGGCGGAGGGTCATGGAGGAAGTCCGAAGCACGTGCAAGGGCTGGGGGTTGTTCCATGCAGTGAACCACGAGATTTTAGAGGGCATGCTGGAGGAGATGATCGGAGGGGTGTCACATCTTGAATCTCGAGCGTGCGCACATCCCTCAATGGTTGATCAAATTGCAACATCCCAAGACGCATCACCAATCCATTCATTTTATTGCACATGCGGAAGCAAAATAAAAACCTTCAACATCAAAACATGAGATAGAAAAGCAGGATAATAATTTCACAAACAAACACGCTTTCATAAACACATTAGGTTTTTATACAAAGTTAGTCTATTTACAAAAGATCGACTCTAAAAAAGAAGTTGTTCTACAACCTACTAGTTGAACACATTCGTCGATCCTTAAGACTCCATCTTGGAAAACTTCGGGGGCTTCGGGTCCTCCACAACCCCATCAGGAGGGTTAGTTGCACCCTTGCCTAGAGCGGTGTCAACCATAGTAGCGGGGACATCAAAACCCTAAATGGGACCTTCCATATACCCATTGAGCCCATGGCAATACCACACCCTAAATCGATGATGTACCCTTTAAGGTAGGCCCTCATCAACCCAGATAGTGGTCACCATGAGTTTAAAGACCCAGTGACTCCGGGGATCGGGACGTCTATGCTCCACTCAGTTACTCCTTGAGGTCGACCAAAACGTTTCGAAGGGACCGCCATCTAAGGACCTGAAAAGGTTAAGCCCACGACGGGGTGAGATAATGTTTCAGCAAGTTCACCCTCTAAACCCCTATTAGGAAGGAAATATGCTTAAAGACAGTCTATACGTGATATTATGAATTTCAGGTTCTATTTTCAATTGAATGAATCGGGCTTTTTATCGATGCGCCTATAATTCTATTCTCTGAGCTGATCACTCATGAGATAACTAGTCTAACAAGTGAAGCCGTTAAGGGATTTTAACGCAATAGACTTGAGAATTCGACTAAGAATAGATGGCTTGACCGTGCTAGTCTGCAAGGATCATTACGGCACAGTTAAAAATCAATCAAAGATCAAAGATAGATCGATTCGATTGAAATATGCGATCAAAGTGTGGGTGATTCCACCACATTGCAAAATTATCGTCGATTGGTATTAGACTAATTTTTCTGTCGTTTTGGTTCCTTGTGTCCGCATTTGAAATCTCAAGATTTTCACGAAAATCGAGAGTCACCAATGTGTCAAAGATGTACAATGTGGCTTAAAAATAATTGACCACGAGTCAATTGCACTAAAAATTTATAAAAGCTACCCGATAGGCTAGGTTACCCTAAAATCGCGATAGATTGAAATTAACCGCGAATTTGAACCCAATTTCAGAAATTGAAAGTTCTTTCATGTCATAATTCATTTTAGAACATCGACTCATCCTCCGAAGATGTTTCTGTAAACTGAGATTTTTGGCGAAAATTCAAAATATGGCCATTTTTTATCAGAAAATTGAGGGACCTTTTTTATCGCGTTTTTGGAATGCAAGTTGGTTTTATTGGCAAGGAAAAATGTCAATTTGGTCAAGGGCACATTGATGGAATTTATGGGGACTGAATTGGATCCAATTGAGGAGAAATTTGGTTCAATTTGGGGAATTTGGCAACAAATTCGTATGCTATGGCCTCCACCACCTTTGGACCACTTCATTGGCTTGCGAGGGAAGTTTGTGGGCTGCCAAGAGGCTGTGGAAGATAGCCAAGGGCTGGTGGGGCCTCTTCAAGGGACAAGAGAATAGAATGGAGGCTTGATGGACCCTCTAAGTGGCTGTTGTCCCTTTTCTTTTTCAGCACAGCCCGCTTTCTCCATTTTTAGTCCACCTTGAAGCTCCAAAGAACTAGAAAACCGAGCCAGCCACCCCTTGCCATTGCAAGCCACCATTGGACTGTCTATCACCGCCGCTCACCTTTCGCACGTGTCGCGCCCTTGTGCGAGCCCGCGCTAGTCCGTCGTCCATCCGCCTGTTCGTTGCCATTTCACTTGTCCCGAGCCATCCTTGGTTGCCGTCGAAGCCTTAGCTGCCGCTCGAGCTCACCTCCGCTGCCGTGAAGCCCCGCTATTGTCCGCTTAGCCCCATTGGACCGTCACCGTCTCTCCTTATGGCTTTTGGTTGCTCGAGCAGCCTCTAGGCCCATCAACTAGAACCGAAGGCCAACAAGCTTTCGTGGACTACAAGGCCCTGTTTTAGGACACTTTTAGGCCTTGTCGGGTGTCACCATTTTGGAGTTTATCCCCGTCTCCGCATTGCTGTCATTGTGGACTCACCGGATCACAAAACCAGTGAGTTTACTCGCTAAACTCTACTTAGGGAATTAATGATCTTAAGAGTTAATTAGTTTAGGCTAAGTATGGTTTAGGTGGTTAGTTAGAACGGATTAGCTATTTAAATATTCGTTTATGCATGTTAGGTTGTTAGAACGGCTTAATTAGAGACTAGATAGATCATATTATTTATGTAGATTGGTTCGGAAATTTTCCGGGCCTATCTCAATGTTTAATTAGGCTTTTCCAATATAAGTTCCTATTTATTGTATTTAATTGTATTTTTTTAATTAATTTTAGTATTTATTTAATTATTTATTATTTTCCAGAAATTATGCCGAGATAGCCAGTGACCAAAATTTCGTATTGATTACAATGGTATGTTTGGTTTATTTAATTGAGTGCTAATTTGTGCAAATTGAGTGGAAATTGTAAATTTGGGTATTTATCCCAAATTTGAGTCATTTCGGTATTTAATTAGAAAATATCGGGCATCGGTTTATAATGCCAAAAATGTGTTTATGAACTATTATAAATAGTGGGATTTTTGAAAAAAAAAGATATTGAAATTTTGGCTCAGGCCGACTGTGTACCTACACACGATTATCTTTATTGGGTATTTTCAACTCGGTGTTTTATTAGCTTATGAGACCATTTAGTATCAGCTTGTGCGAGCATATTTATCGTTAGCTTGTGAGAGTCCATTTTGCATGTCAACTTGTGAGAGCGGTATACTATATCAGCTTATAAACTCGATATGTCAGTTTGTGAGAGCAATATACATTATCAGCTTGTGTGAGTTAAGATCGTTTTATCAGCTTGTGGGGGGAGCATGATATATATATAATAGCTTGTGTGAGCTAAGATCGTTTTATTAGCTTGTGGAAGCATGATTTATATTTATCAACTTAAGCGAGCTATTATCTATCTATATCAACTTGTGAGAGCTATGGCCATATATTGCAACTTGTGAGAGCAAAGACTATCTATTTCAATTTGTGTGAGCAGTGGTCATATCGAATTGATAAATAGTACTGATGATATCGACTTGAGTGGATTGATTGATTGTTGGATGATTTGACTGAGCTGATCGATGAACTGAATTGAATTGATTGGTTGAGTATATGGATTATACTAACTTGTAGGAAAGAACTGAGGTGAGGTAAGTCATCTGTCTTGTGTGTGCATAGATTGCCTTTAGGCATATTTCCTTCCAGTTGGAGTTTAGCGGGTGAACTTGCTCAAACATTGTCTCACCTTGTCGTGGGCTCAACATTTTTAGGTCCTTAGATGGTTGCTCCTCTTGAGAGTTTTGGCCAGCCGAAAAAGGTCACCAAATAGATCTCTTAGATTTCCTTCCATGGGAGGGAGCCTAGGTCTATGAACTTGTGAGATTCATTGTCTGGGTTGATGAGGGTTTACCCCGGAGGGTACCCCATCAATTCAGATTGTGGTATTGTTACGGGCGAGGTGGACTTAGAGAAGGTGCCCTATCAAAGTCTAAGATTCCTATGTCGGTGCTAGAGATCACTTTTGGCAAGGGTACGGCTGACCCTCCTGGTGGTGTAGTGGTAGACCCGAGTTCCCCGGAGCCAGAGACCCCGGAGTCTTTGGTTGAGGGTTCGAACACTTAAAGGACTCGTAGCTTTTTTGTCTTTTGTAGACTTGTAAATATATACTAGAATTGTATATGACTTAGTTTGCTGTGTATAAAAGTGTGCTGTGGTTTTCAAAATTTTGGCCTTACTTTTCTATCCCATCTTTGTGTTGTTTGGGGATTTATTTATTCGCTTATGCATGCACATTAAAATGAATGAGTCGGCTACGCGTTCTAGGACATTGCAATTTAATTGACCACGGAGGGATGGGCATGTGCTTGAGGATGGGGCATGACACTATACACAATATAGATGACTTACCTCACCTTAGTTCCCTTTTGCATGTCAGTACAATTCATATATTATATATGTATAGTAATACCACTCGATCATTTAGAACGTCTCAATTCACATTTCAATCAATCAATCAATCAACCAATCAATCGATCACAGGAGTCCCGATTATAAGGCCAAATTGTTATGGCACGTCCCATACCATGCCACACAATTTTATCTCAAAATCCGGCACGTCAATTTCAATTAATCACACGTTCCAATTGATTACTACCCGCATATACACAATCTACCGACACACATTGGTCTTCTAGCGTAGGCAGGCTTTGTCTCCCCCCTTGAGCATAGCAACATCCACCGACGCACATCAAGACAGCATTCTCGAAGGAGCATTGGTTTAGAATCTACTGCGACTGGTATCCGTTGTCCAAGGGCATCTTATATAGGGGCAACGTCCTACCAACGCACATCGGGGACGGGTTCACTTAACCATCACACGATCAATCAATCTCAGCCAAGGACATTGTGCTTTGCACTCGAATGCCTCAATTAAAATAATGAACTTGACCTATTTTTTTTTTTTCATATTAAAAACACCCAGTAAAATAATCGTGTGTGGGTATATGGTTAGTTTGGGCAAAAAATGCGATATCTTCCTTTTAAAAATCCCACTATTTAATATAGTACCTAAAAACATTTTTGACGTTAAAAACGGACACTCGATATTTTTTGATTAAATACCAAATTTTCATAATTTTGAAATAAATACTCAAAATTCACAATCACCACTCAATTGGACAATTTAACAATCAATTGTGTAAACTAAGCGCACCACTGCAATCAGCATGAAATTCCAGTCACCGGCTATTCGTTATAATTTTCGAAAAATATTAAATAATTAAATAAATAGAAAAATTAATTAATAAATACAAATTAAATAGATAAATACCAACTTAGGCCTAATAATGCTAATCTAACTACCTAAATGGGCCTAGAAAAATAATGCACCATGCTCAATAAATAATACAATTTAATTAACCCTTAACTAATCTAATCTAACCACATAATTATCATAATTAAGCAATTAAATCACTAATCTATCTAAACTAACCACCTAAGCCATACTTAACTTAAGCTAATTAACACTTAAGTATAATTAACTCCCTAAGCAAAGTTTAGCAAGTAAACTCATCGGTTTTGAGGGCCAATGAGTTCACGGTGACGGTGACGCCAAGGCGGGTGAGAACCAAGCCTATAGCGACACCAACGAAGGTCCGAAAGGGCCTAGAAAACAGCCCAATAGCTCACTGCTAGAGTTGGGCCTTCGGTTCTATCCAAGGTTGGACCGAAGGGCTTCACGAGCTGAAATGGGCTGGAATGGTGAGGAGGTGGACTAGGTGGCTTGAACGAGCGGTGGAGGGCTCGACGGCGACACTAGGTGGCTGGATTAGCTCCGATAATCGATGAGCAAGGCACGGGTGACGAGCACAAGCGGTGGGGATGTGCGGATAGGCACGTGAGCGGGACAGCAGGTGCGGGAGCTCGGGCAGCGCTTGATGGTGCTCGGACGGCTAGGAGGGGCGGTTGACGGTGTGAGGGGCTGGCTAGCTGGTTCTCTGGTTTTCTTGAGCTCAAAACACAACACTAATGGAGAAAGCAAGGCTAAGGAAGAAGAAGAAGGCTATAGCTTGAAGGGGGGCTACCAAATGGCCACAAAGTCTTTACAAATATCCCATTCACTCATTACTTGGCCCCCACTTGATCAGCCCTATCCACAGCAGCAATTTCTACACCAACTCTTCTCATAGAAGCCATCCAAAGGGTCCAAAAGTTGCTCCCCCCCTCCCGGGTGGCTACGAATTTGGACATTTGCCTCTTCAATTTTACTTCAATTTCTTTTCAATTGGACTCAAATTGGTGCCCATAAATTCAGCCAAGGTGCCCACATCATCTTTCACATTTTTCCTTGCTAATTAGTCCAACTTGAATGCCAAAAGTGCAACAAAAAACAGCCCTCTAATTTTTCCGGTCCAAAATGGCCCAACTTCGATTTTTCGCCAAAATTCCCGATTAGTCGAAAAAATTTTGGAGGATAAATTGACATTCCTAAAATAAATTGTGACATGACAGAATTTAATCGGGCTCAATTTCGCGGTTAATTTCAACTATGCATGATTTTAGTGTGACCTAACCTATCGGGTAGCTTTTAGGAATTTTTAGCGCATTTGACCCTAGATCAATTATTTTCGAGCCATACTATACATTTTCAACACATTGGTGACTCTGGTTGTCGTGAAAATCTTGAGGTTTCAAATACGGGCATAGGTATAGAAATGACAGAAAAATCGGTTTAAAATTTTGAAATTAGATGGAATCACCCGCACACTAATCACATACCTCTATTGAATCGACCTATCTTCGATCTCTGATTGATTTTAACGGTGCCGTATTGACCCTTGTAGATTAGCATAGTCGAGCAGTTGATTTCTAGTCGAATTCTCCAGTTTATTGCATTTAGATTCCTTAACAGCTTCACTTGATAGACTAGTTATCTCATGAGTGATCAACTCAGGAAAAAGAACTATAGGTGCGTCGATGAAAAGCCCAACTCATTCAATCGAAAATAGAATCAGAAAATTAGGATGTCACAAGGGGTGCGGAGGTTCCATGAGAGTGAGGGAAGGAGGGAGTGGTACTTGCGCGAGAAGGGGAGGAAGGTGCTCTACTTCTCGAATTTCAATTTGTTCAAGGTGGTGGCAGTGGATTGGAGGGACACGTTGGTCTGTGAGATGGCCCCAAGTCCGCCGGAGCCACATGAATTGCTGAAATCATGCAAGTACATCTGTTGAAAATGGTTTACTTGACTTGATCTCCGGCTTTTAGATTACTCTCGAATAACTCACAAGCCGAATCAAGTAATCAAAGATTGTATGGATACATGTATAGATGCTACAAATAGCTACATGATGTAGAACTTAGTCTTGCAATTTGAAGAATTTGAGGTTGATTTTGAGCTTTGTGAAGTCAACCATGCTCAAGCTCGATAAATCAAGCTCAAGGCCAGGATATCAACATGCCCAATCATTAGGTCAAATGTCATTCAATCATTTTTCTGGTCAACACAAATATTATGTATTATTTTAGAAAATCCGTTTATAAAGTAACATGGATTCAATAAATTAATTTGGAAGTAAGAGGCACTGTTGTCAATTGTTAGATCAAATGTCATTCAATCATTTTTCAAATACGATCCAAACACAGAAAATACTTTCAGTCACGTATCACCAAACAAAGGAAAATGGTTTCCCGGAAAATATTTTCCAAAAACATTATGTTTTTCGTGAAACAAACACATCCTAAATTGATAAAAGTAGAATAGGTTTAAGAACTATTTGGTAATTTTCCTGAGGTGTTTGTGGAGTAAAAACACCATTCTTAAGAAGTCTTCCTTGGGTAGGTTCATTAATCCTCAACACAATAACATCAGCGCCAACAACCTTAGGGTAATAATATGTTGAAATTATGTTCATGAAACTTAACATCTTCTGCTTGTTTTGAATACATGACATCACATCTTGTCATTTCCTTATTAACTAGTAAGGAATATAACTAGTTACCATTAATGATATTCTAAAGACCTCACACACTACGTTTTTTAGGTATCACTTTTAAAGGATGGAGCTTCCGTAGTGTTATTCCCACCCGCTCTCTCATGTCGAGGGTCTCTGGAGTCAAACCATCACTGAGTTCCCAATCGAAATGATACAGCAACTTCGCAAGACCGAGATGAAGCACCCTATCCGCCAACGAAAGTCCGACGCACATTCTTCTGCCTGATCCGAATGGAATTAGCTCAAAGTTTTGACCTTTGTAGTCAATTTTAGATCCTAGAAACCTCTCTGGTTTGAATGCTGATGGGTCCTCCCAAGCATCTGGGTCTCTTCCAATGCCCCATGCATTCACGAAAACCTGGGTATCTTTGGGTATATCAAAGCCCATGAAATTGGTTTCTTTTATAGCATTTCGTGGGAGAAGCAAAGGTACTGGTGGATGCAATCTTAGGGTTTCCTTCACCACAGCTTGCAAAAACGGCATTTTTTCCGTGTCACTTTCTTCGAGTTTTCTGTTCAACCCCACAATCTGGTTAATCTCATCTTTGGCCTTTCTCATTGACACGGGTTGGCGGAGTAGCTCCGCCATCGCCCACTCGATGGTGCTGCTTGTAGTCTCTGATCCAGCGAAAAACATTTCCTGCACCATCAATTAGACCCATTTAGTACAAGATCATGTCTTGCTAGGGTTACCACCAATGTTGATTCTTTTGCTATAATTAAGATATTCAGTTCGCTCGAAAATCACTCCCTCAAATCGTGGGCTTAATAGTAAAAATCATCATGCTTCACCTGATAAAATCCTTGTCAAACATAGCAGCTCCTATGCTTCGAATTGACAGACAATTGCGCATAAAGAAAGGAACAAGAATTTGATGATTGGATCCTAAAATTGACGAAATGAATACACTAATGACAACAGAAATATTTATAAAAGGGCAAGAGCAGGTGTTTGATTGGAAAAAAATGAAATAAACAACTGGAATGGCAAGAAAGTGAAGTGTGTTCTTTTTATGTTTGTGCGTCTTTTTCCCTTAAGATGTGCTCTTTTTGTAGTCTCGCCTACAACGATTGCTTCACTGCAACCGCCGGTCAACAACCTTAAAAATTGTTCCGTCCTCGAAGTTTGACTACAATAATTGTTCGCGCTAGTTTTATCCTTGCAGTCGGTTTGATTCGACCAAATTTTGTGAGCCAATGTCAATACTTCTCGACTCGACCGACATTAACTTGACTTTCATTTATAAGTCCATGGACAAAAACTGTTCATGCCTTGTCAACTTAATTTTATTGGCTTCTTATAACCAATGCTGGTGTTTGAGCATCGATTATATTTATAGTCAATATTAAATCACACATCTAATCAACATACTATTCACTCATTCATTGAGGATACCCAACATGTTCTATTAATCACCAAATTGACATCGACTTAATTTAATAAATAATTCAATGTGTCTTTCTAGCACTAGATTTTCTTTTTATAAAAAATAACCATAAATCAATCTTGTGTTTTCGTAGAACATTCTTAGCTAGTTATTACAAAATGAGCACAGATTGGCTAAATCAGGAAAGAATGGTAACATCTTTATAATAGTAGTAGCTTTTTGTTATGCAACGTTCTCTACAAACTTAAAGTGTAAAATGTTTTCATAGATAGTTGATTGGAAAAGGCTAGTTATTATAAAATCTAGTGCTAGAATGTTCTACGAAAACATGCATTTGTAGAGAATGACGCGTAATATGACCTGCTTGTTAATTGTCAATTAAGTTTACCACCCCACTTTACAAACTGAACTGGACCTAATATCCTTAAGATGTTAATCATTTCTTTTTTTGCCAAGAGTGGAAGAGAGGATACCAGAATTATTATGATGACGTTCTGGGAAGAGATTTTGCGAGGGCCTTCTTTTCCATCGCCCTCATAATCCAATGCCGCATCCAAGAAGTCATTTGTCGTACTCATCTCTCCCCTCAGCTTTCGCTCCTCCAACCTCTCTTTTACAAAACCTTCAGCAAACTTCATGGCTCGACCCATGTCCTTCGCCATGCTTGCCTTGATCCCCTGCGGGTCCAGCCATTTCAACCACGGCAGGAAGTCGGCTACGTTGGGCTTGCCAGCCCATTCCATGAACCGGTTCATGGCATCAAAGAACTCAGGCCCGTCCTTCGATTTTGGGTCCAACAGATCCCGCGAGAGCACCATATTACCCACCACATTAAATGCCATGAGAAAGAGGAAGTGGGATAAGTCGATTCCTTGCTCTTCATAAAAATAGAAATTTTTAACGATTAATTATAATTAGAGAATGTATAGCAGAACGTAATGAATTAGACATGAAGAAAAAAAATTATTGCACCAAGTTTTGCAACTAGTTTAAGGAGGGATGGAGGAATCAACCTCCAAGCTGCAATGTTCAAGACAAAAGTTGGATTTTTCAAGCTCAAGTCGAACTTAATAAAGTTCTTGATAAGCTTGTTTTCGGATATTTTTCACTAACAAAACTAAATTAGCATCTGAACTCCTAAAAACTCCAACTTGGCTTCTACAAATAAAATAAAGTGTAAAGTTTACTTTTGCATTCTCTTGCATAATAATGGGGATATACTTGATCAATGCATCAGAAGATATATAAAACCCAACTACTTGATCATGCTCGAGTTTGACCCAATTCAATGGTAAAGCTACTCGAGCTTGGCATAATTCAACTGTAGAGCCACTCTAGTTCGACTCAAACTCGAGAAGAATGAAAGCAAGTTTGACTAAATAGCACTTTAAACACCAGTAGCTCTTGGGCAACTTGAATTATTTACACTGGTATCTATTTTATTGAATTTGTCAATTACAGCAACAAAACAAAGGGATAAAAGTACCAGCAGTCCCTAAACTTTTATAAAAAGTTCTAATTAGGTTCCTAAATTTGTTGTGCAATTAGATCCTCGAGCCGTATAACTTCTTCTTTGATTTAGTCCTTCCATTAAAGAAGTAGATATAAATGTTGACATGGCGGTTACGTCCTCATTGAAAACCAACATGGTGTCTTAAGTGAATTCTTAAAAAACCTAAAAATAGAATGACATAGAAAAATTGAATAACTAGGGTGGAGGTGAGTTGGGTCATGCAATAAATTGAGGCAACGCTTGGGTTGGTGAATGTTTACTTGGATTTAGATTTCTTTATTTTTATAATCTTTCTTACCCATCTTAGCACTAAGTAAAAAAGAATTCATGTCTCCCTAATTAGTTAGTCTAGTCAGTGCTAACATATGGTGGGGATGCAATATTCATCGTAACCAATGCATTAGCATATTTAGGAGGAGGGCCAACTCAAATTAAAAGATGTATAATTTAAGAACTCAATAATAAAAAAGAAAAAAAAAAAAAAAAGATTTTAGAACTCAATCGTACATTTTACAAAAAATAAATACTGCCGGTTCCTTTATCCGCAAAAAGCAGGCCCAATGTTTTCTTAGGTAGATCTAGTTGCAGGTTGCGTTCTTTACTGAAGTACGATTCTTTTGACAGCGTGGATCTCCTAATGGTGCAGAAGTCCCAACATATCTTAACCGTTGATTTTACATATATTAATAATTGAGAACTTGTGACACTAGTGGGAATATTGTGTAGGGTATAGGCCTTCATCCTCTTTTGATATTTTATAGGGAGTTTAAACGTTCCTTTCTCTCTCTCTGTTGCTTTTTTTTTCCCTTTGAAGAAGAAAACTATTATTTCGGTCATTCAAGGTTACACATGAAACGCAAACGTCCAAAGTAACACGAAGCACGTAAGAAATAACCTGTTGTTACTTGTTTAACCGCCATTTCTTCCTCTAAATACACGACCATGTTGTCGACGCACTTCTGCCTGAGATGGGCTGTCTCGTTGACGCGCTTGGTCACGAGGAGCTCAGCAGAGCAGAGACGCCTGAGAACGCGCCAGTAGCCACCGTAACGACCTATAGCGAGCGAGCCTTGGTCATAACCGAGAGCTGTCAATGCATGGGGACACTTGCGGTCTGCGAACGCGGAGTCATGGCCCTTGAAGAACTCTGCCGCGGCCTGAGCTGATTGAATCACCATGGTGTTCACGGAACCGAGCTTCAACCACGTCACAGGCCCGTGCTTGGCTCGGAAGTTGTGGAGGTTCTGGTGCGGCATGGTCCCGAGGTCGAGGATATTGCCGATCACGGGCCATGCGGGGGGCTGAGGGGGAAGCTTGGTGCGCTTCCGGCTGAGAAGGAAAAATAGAAGTGCCGGGAGGAGGAGGCCGAGCCAAAAGAGCCAAGAAGGGCAGTACTCCATGGCTAAGCTTTGAGCTATTGCTCACCTTGCACTTATGCGATTATTGCGAGGAACAAATGATATTAATATACACTCTTATCTTCACAAGAAAGCAACCCAAAACAATAAAAAAAAAAAGCGGGAGATGCAATTATTTGCCGTCCACAATATAAAAAGGAGAAAACATTAATATATCTTTTGGATATGAATAGGAGTAAACGTGCCGGTCACGTAGAGTCTGATCCATCCATTTCATCGTATTAGGTTAGATTCGATTCTTATTTAATTGGAATAATTTCGTTTTTGGTCAAACATCTTACACGAATTATGCAATCAAATCCGTAACTCTCAATTTGTGCATTTAAGTCCTACAACTTTACTTCAGTACCACAAAATTATGATGTCTTGTTTTTTCTTGGGTTTCATAGATTGGTTTATCAACTAATTTGTCCTATCAAAATTGGATAATTATGTATTCACTTTTGTTGAAAGTGTATAACATATGTCCAATATCTTTACCCTAGGAGATTGCTAAGAAGGACCCCAAGTCTAAGCCTATTAATATATCTAATTGGACCTATCTTCACTCAAAAGTTTAAAGCAATGAGTTATTGGCCAACTAGATATATTAATTACTTTACACAACATCAATTCTCCACTGTGGGACTTCCCTAATGCAACTTACATATGTATCTCAACAATCTTCCCATCATGTATGAGCTCATGTTAAGTCTGTTCGCCCTTAATTCATGTATCTTTCTATATTAACTTATCTCGACTTAAATCTCCAACATTCTCCTTCATCCATGTTCTTTTTCATCGGACCATACCATGAAAACTGCCATTGGATTGTGTTGCAACACCACAACACACATTGCCCGGAAACTGTGTTAGTCACTAGATTCCTACTTACATATGTATCTCAACAATATCCCCATCAAGTGTGAGCTCAATGTTAAGTCTGTTCCTCCTTAATTCAAGTATCTTTCTACGTTAACTTATCTCAACTTGAATCTCCAACATTCACCAACATCCATGTTCTTTTTCATTGGATTGAACCATGAAAACTACCATTGGATTGCATTGCAACACCACAACACAAACTGCCCGGAAACTGTGTTAGTCACTAGATTCCTACTTACATATGTATCTCAACAATCTCCCCATCACGTGTGAGCTCAATGTTAGGTCTATTCCCCCTTAATTCATGTATCTTTCTACATTAACTTATCTCAACTTGAATCTCCAACATTCACCTTCATCCATGTTCTTTTTCATTGGACCAAACCATGAAAACTACCATTGGATTGTGTTGCAACACAACAACACACATTGCCCGGAAATTGTGTTAGTCACTAGATTCCTTTCTTTGAGATAACTCACATGTATATCTCAACAATCTCCCCATCACATATGAGCTCATTGTTATGTTTGTTCCCCTCAACTTAGGTATCTTTCTATACTCAGTCTTAGATTCAAATTTCACAAAATAGGAGTAGTATAAATGAATTCAAGATGCCATTGTGGTTTTAACGTGTGATGAGCATCCGCATCTACAGATTCAAGCGGCTTTCCTCGACCACCAATATGGACTGATTTGTGGTGTCGGCGAGCAGCCTCCTAAGCTCCGCATTGCTGTGGAGCTTGCTCAGTTCTAGATTGTATATATCGAAGTTCAAGTATCTGGCCATTGTGGCAACCAAGCCTGGGAACCTTCAATCAACAACAGAGATAGCGCGACTAACTTGAGGAGACTTTTGAGCTGCCGACTTTAGATCATCCACAGAACCTTCCCAGTCTTCAGTTAGAAGTTTTGCCTCGCCTCTCTAATCAAAACTTTTAGGCCGATGCAATCAGGCTCATGCATTCATCATTTGTTTTTAAAATCAATTATCACGATTTTTCACCACCCCACTGCATACACACCATATTTCTTTAATATCCATTAAGAAGACAAGCTGAAGGCTTTATTCAGAAATCAGAAAGAAGTGCTAACACCAATCTAGATTGCCAGCTAAATCCAAACTATTTGCAGACCAAGTGTTATCGCTTTTATCAAATTAATGGGTGTGATTCTGTTTCCATACTCTTTAGATAGATCATCCTATCTATCCCATATGATTAATGAAATATATTTTGATCCAAAATATATTCATCTAAAGTAAAGTTTCACACATTGCCCGGAAATTGTGTTAGTCACTAGATTCCTTTCTTTGAGATAACTCACATGTATATCTCAACAATCTCCCCATCACATATGAGCTCATTGTTAGGTTTGTTCCCCTTAACTTAGGTATCTTTCTATATTTAACTAATCTTAACTTGAACACACACTACCTAGAAACTGTGTTGGTCACTTTCTTGAGATATCTAGAATAGATTGGGGGCTGCCAATATACTATACGCTCTAACACCAATGTTTGGTAGTAGTCTTGCCTCAAATGTTTACTCAAAGGGTGAGACTTTCTCTCATATTTATAAACTAACCACTAGACAATTCCATAATCAATGTGGGATAACTCCAACAACTTTTGCCATAGTAAGATGGCTTGTCTTTTTCAAAAACATCATATATATAAGTCCAATCATCAATTTGATCGAAATTTCCAATCTTCACTATTTAAAGGACCTTTTGATGCTGACACCTAAATTTCAGTCATCAATTTATCATACATTTGCATCTCATAAATTTGACCAATGATAAAAACAAAACAATCAGTTTGTACAACATTGCATTCATTTGTCTCGTGGCATCCTTTTGCACATATAAACTAGAGGCATGATCTTTCATTAATAGTTAGGTTTCAGTTCACATAGGTCATCCGTGCATATGATGAATATTAGGAATCTCCTATACTCTTTGACTAGGGACAATGTAGTATGAGAACCTCGGGCTCCACGGCAAAAATTATGATCACTCCAAAGAGCTATAACAGCACCAATTCACACGTGGACTCAATGTTCTTCCTAGTAATTTATACCCAACTTCTCTTGATTGATTGAAGACCCAAACAAGCTCAAAACAATTGCAAGATAAGTATCATGACAATTTTGAGAAAAAAAAGTATCACGACGAGCGTCTTTACATCTATTTTCAAAAAATATATGGCTCACGTGCTAGTTCCAAGAATAATTCCTAAACTTGCATTTTTTCAAGGAATGTTGGATGATCTTGCACCATGATGCCTGGACAAAAAGACAATGTTGTCAAGCCTTCAAAACTGAACTTTTCAATATCCCTTTTGGTCTAAAAATTTAACACAAGCTTCGTCCGCTTGTTGACTAACTCCCCTCAACATTTTAGTGC
The DNA here is from genome assembly GCA_017140475.1 of Eucalyptus fibrosa. NCBI lineage: Eukaryota > Viridiplantae > Streptophyta > Magnoliopsida > Myrtales > Myrtaceae > Eucalyptus > Eucalyptus fibrosa. Next base: position 22,854,674 of record CM029512.1, read on the forward strand.
AATCGGATGAATGAGGAGTGTGTATTCATTGTTTCCATGTGATTGCTCGGTCAACTCGTCTCTAATCCAACAAGCTCACTTTTCCTTCTTTAATTTAGTTGCCACTCTCTAATTGCCAATTGTCATGACCTTCTTAGAGGGGGACCACTAAGAGAAAGTTAATGGATTATCATGCAAGTACGGATGGTTACTCATTAAAAAGATGGTACCATTGTCTAATGCGGGCCCTCTCAAACCCCCAACAATCACAACTTTGGGGTTTTAATTAAATTATTTAGACATCCAATTCAATTCATTTAAGAAGTGCCATTAGTCTACTATGGTTGATTAAAAACTCGAGTAAAATGTGAGAGAACACTTTACTTTTGTGAACTAGAGATTTCATTTATAGGGGACTTGATTATGCTAGATAAATCTATCTCCCTTTGGCACCTTCGCTTTATTTCACAAAATGTTTTGCAAGTAGCCTTGATTGATTTGGTCTTAAACCACTAACATGCGATGGATGATCATACAGGTATGGAAACAAGAAAGTAACACTCTATCAGAATGATAAATAAAATGTTTGAGCAGATAGAAAAACCTTGATGGGAATGATCTCTTCTTTTTTGTTTTTTCTTGTTCGTTTTCTCTTTAACGTTAATCACCTTTTTGCACTCTTGAAATCCAATTTAGAGCTTGCAGAACTTCATATTTTTCGTTACCGGCTGGGAATGAATATAGAAATTTCTCCAATTGTGCCCCCTACTTGGGCATGATCAAGAATTTGAGGAACCTTCAAGGACTTCCAAGTCAATGCAAAAACCCATTCTCCAGTTTGCTTTTTCAGAGAATGATGTAAGCGAGACAAGATAGTTTTGTTTCTCCGCATCTTCATAATCGTTTCCCTTTGACCTTCATTTTTCTCCCTTTGTGGTGTGGTTCTTGACGGGATAGTTTCAAATTCACTTTTTTTTATCTTAAGTAAGTTAATAATGAATATCTGTAGCGTTCAGGGCAAATGAACTAGAACGCCCCCCGTTATTGCGATATATGTACTCTTCGCAAGTGATTTGTCAAATGAGATGTGCCACAGTCGTGTTAGGGCTGTGCTTGGAATGCGGTTGCCTTGTGTCCTCCCAGGATTGTCCATTAGGTCCAATGATTGGACTTTCAGTGCTCGGAGTAGATTCCCCCAGTGAGACTCGTTCTTCGTTTACATGTTTCCCGCGAGTAAATATCTCAAATGGGAATACCTGCAATTTGCAGCAAAAAAGGCTTCTCTTTCTTCTCAAAAAAAGATATCCCTTTCATGAAAAGGAGTGACATGCATAAAATGTCTAAAAACTAGGAGTTTACAAAATGTGCAAGTTTTGTTATTGCAATGTTTGGGAAGAGATTATTCACAAAATGTATGGGAAGATATTATTCATTTATTTAGAGAATAGGAAAAGCTAAAGAGAGAAATAAACTATATAGAAGCATTTTACTCATAGGAAGCAAATAAATCTGAGAGGTTAGCAAGGAGAGTGAACTTCCGTAATCAAATTGCAATGTTTTAGTAAAATAATAGTACTAATGTCTTGTGACAATATGAAGAATAGTTTCAAACTGAGAGGTCGATCTTGTTACCTACGGATATAGAACTTTCTATATTCACTAAAAGAGTAGCTATGCGTGATGCATGAGCGCATATTGTGTGTGACGCACGCGCGCGCGTCTAGTTACTAACTAATCGCACGTCATAGTGCCCGAATTAATGCTAGCTAATATTCACTGGTTTTATAACCTAAGTTGTGATTCCAAACTTGTCATACCCAAAATTCATCCCAAGAATTTAGATAATGATTCCCTATTACTTGGGAAAAATAAAAATAAAGAACGAATCCTTCCACGAACAGCAGTAAGCATATATATCGACTAAGCAAATTATTTCATTGAATGATAACTATAACAACATCCATTGTATCATGAAGTAACCAAAAACTAGAGACGCATTAACCCTCTTCAGATCGCTCTCCACGTGTATCAAAGTAAAAGTTGAGAATTAACGCAATGTATAAAAATTTTGGAGAATAGTTTTCGGAACAGTTTCCAAATAAACCTGAAGAAAAGAATAGATGAAAATGGCCATATTCTTCCTAAAAGATTGATATGTGGGGAAAGTGATTTCATTACAAAATGATGCACCAATAATTATACCCATTTTAAATAGATTCAATTATGATTTTTTACAATTGATCGGTATTGCATATAGCACGTGGTTAGGACATTCCAAGGAGGCGGCTATTTTTATGGAAAAAGAGTGAACGTAGGCAACCTAGTCCAATCCTTCTAATTTATTTCTTAATTTATTACTCTTAATTTATTATTATTATTGTTAATTTAATCTTATAAATAAACATGGATTTCAATTCAACGCCAGCCTTTTCATTGCCTGTGCAACTGGCAAGCGTGTTAAACGAGTAAACTCTAGAAGCACGAAATATCTTAGACAAATCAAATCGGTGGGTTCTATATGCATTATTGACATAGGTTTGCGTGGATGACGAGAATCCTACCTTCAACAACTCAACTCCATCGAAGAAGTTAAAAATTAGGTCACATAAACTTGTTATACATACCTGATGTGACAACCTAGATCTGGAGCAGTACGGAATGATGGACTAAGACCGCCTTGGCAATACACGAGTGAGGCCAAGGACATGTCTCCCGTCCCACATCGCTTAAAGGGGAGTCTTGGGCTAGTTTATAAAGGCTATGGTCCATTTAATCTGTATAACTTGTTTTAAAGCCGTAAAGACTCAGTGTCCAAAGCGGACAATATTATACAGTGAGACTCGGGTTGTTACACCTAAAATCTCTGACCTTGGAATGACTTGACTAATATATTATGAGAGAGAGGGTTGTTACACCCGAAATCTTTGGCCTTGGAATGACTTGACTAATATATTATGAGAGAGAGAGAGAGATGACAGAGGAATCACTTGACTAATATATTATGAGAGAGCGAGAGAGAGAGAGAGAGGAGAGAGAGAGAGAGGGAGATGGCATCTGTCATCATCAACACTGCTGGAGATATGGCTCCACAAGCACTAGAAAAAGTTGGAAATTTATAGGGCATCAACCATAAGATTGGGCGCTCAGGGACACGTGTATAACAAGTATATGTGACCTAATTTTGGCTTGAGCAACTGAAGGATGCTTTTTATGATGCACATGGCATACTTGATGAATTCAATTTAGAAGCTCTTGTGACAAGAACTAAGGGGAGCACGGTGTGTTGTAATTATTATTGTAATAATAGGTTTTAATGGCTCAACGTTATTGAAACGTCTCTTCAATTCACGCCTTTTTCAATTCACATGCAACTGTTATGTCTCTTTGGATCATGCCCTAATTGTTGCAATTATGGGTTAATGGCTCTTTGTTCTCCTGTAGTTTCTGACTTAATAATGTTGTTATTAAGGGTTAATGGCTCAACTAATGTGAGCATAATCGGTGTGACTCTTGAGTTCATGTCCTTTAAGTTTTCTACAACTAGTTCCCTTGCCTATAAATAGGTGTGTCTTCTTAATTCAAAATAACAGCAAAAACTCCTCAAAGTATTCCTCTAGTTTCTTGGTAGTTTTGTTAAGTGTGCTGATTTAAAGAATTGTTTGATAAAATATTGTTCATATAGTGCTTATACAAACGGGTTTGAGGTATTGTATTTTGAGAGGCATGTTCGCAAAACTAATTAGCACCATTGACATGAACTAATCGCTTTAAGGAGATTTGATTAGCCGTACCTCACCTCTTGTTTATTTTGATATTGCTTTCTCGGAATTATTATTATTTTCCCCAATACGTATTAATGTTTCCCACAATCTTAAGGCTATTATCTTTTATTGTTTGTTAGGTTTATCAAAAAATTGAGATGAGTAATAACAATCAAGTACCTAATGATGTTGGAATGTTTGTGAGAACGTTCATATGGTCGTTTCAATGAGTGAGGTTCAAATCTCATGGCCTAGTGTTGTGACAACAAATGCTGCAAATTTTGGAGCTGAAACCATCTATGATGGTACTGGTAGAAGTTGCTTGACCGATACACTAGGGACTGTTTTTCAAAAAAGTACATATCTAATGGTGTATGGTTCAATTTATGGAGAGATGGTTGAACAAACTTTGCCTAATCTGATAATACCTTCTCCAATAACACCAAATGAGAAACCATGTGAGTTAACTAGTGTGGGCTTTAAGCAGCGGTAATAGAAGATGTTCTTTTATTGACCACATTGAATTTAGTCAAGTACCCATTAGAGGTGTACACAATAATTAGTCCAGATGAGCAAAATGTCATGACACTTAGGGAGCAAGAGCCTTGGAAGCACAGGGATTTTCTATGTTGAAACTATATCCTTAACTATCTAGTAAATTCCTTATATCATGTTTATTGTAACATTGAAACTATTAGACAATTATGGGAGTCTTTAAAAAAAATACAAAATTGAGAAATTTATGTTAGTCAAATTCTTGGACTCAAGATGGTGGATTCTAAATTTGTCATGAACTAGGTCCATGAAGTGCAAGTGATTTTGAACGTCTTTGTTGAAGAAATGTTCTTAGTGAATCATTCCAAATGGTGTTTATTATTGAGCTAAGTCTAGGCTTGCAAATGATTTAAGATGATGGACAAAAATGGAACCGTGGTTTTTAACTGATTTTCTTTGTTTAAGTCAATTATATTTGTTGATGCATTCATTTTACGTGTAGTCGATCAGTCCTAACAAGAATTTAATTAAGTAGCCGCCACGGAAAAGTAAAAGGTGAACTTACTAAAGTAAATTATTCGTCAGAAGTTCAAAGTGGTATCCGAGGGGTGTCCAAATATATCCTTTTGGATTATATACGGATGGATCATGATAATGAATCAAGACGTATCTACAGCCTTCTTCAGCAAATTTGCAATCTTGTGTTTATTTTAGAATAATTTGCAATAGTGACAAAACATGTGAACCAACACCAATCGTGTTTATGTGGGTCCTACTGCAGAGTCAACGTGATTAATTGTCCATATGGATTTGACAAGATCCGAAAAGATCATACGGTACCTTCCTGCTACTTTCTTTTATATTGCTCTCTTTCATCGTACAATATTCTGAAATTTGGCCGGTCGAGTAGCTCCACCGTCACCCACTGGAAACCGCTCCTAGTATATGATTCGGGAATCTATCGTACAATCTTGCTTCTAGTGAATGTACACCGACCGGGTTTATGTGGGTCCTACTACAGAGTCCACGCGATCAATTGTCCATATGGATTTGACAAGATCCGAAAAGATCATACAGCATCTTCCTGCCACTTTTCTTTTATATTGCTCTCTTTCATCGTACAATATTCCGAAATTTGGCTGGTCCAGTAGATCCACCGTCACCCACTGGGAACCGCTCATGGTATATAATTCGGGAATCTAATGTTTAAGTCTTGTGTCTAGTGAATCCGATTTATCGCAAATGTCCATTTTGTGAATTCTAAGGATGTGAATAATAATCGTTTTAATTAGAAATTGATTTTTGAAAACAATATTTCTAGATGAGTTTTTAAATAAAAATATCTATTTACTAATGATACAAAATTTTTATTTTAAAAATATAAATTTGTTTAATAATGACATAAATTTTTTTCATTTCGGACGGGGTAATCGGCGGACGGTAGTGATGGCTGGCAACCAGTGAGGCCCGGCGATTGGTGGGTGGCGAGCAACAGCTAGCAATTAGTGGGTGGCAGGCAACGGCGGCGAAGAATGGCGGCCAATGATCGGCAAACGATGGATAGCAGATTGCGGACGGTAGTGGCAACGGTTGGCGATGGGCGAACGGACGGCGATGGCGAAGGCAACGGTCAGTGATCGGCAGACGGACGGAGGCGGCCAAGTCAATGGTAGGCAACCGATGGATGGACGGCGATAGTGACGGCAATGATAGGAGACTGACGGACGGATGATGGCGGCGGCGACCGGCGGATGGTGGTCAGCGGCGATGGATGGACAACCGATTCATAGTGAGGTCGAACGATAAGAAGAATTTTTATTTTTCATTTCTATTTCAAAAATAAAAAAGTAGAAAATTTTTTATTCCGATTTTTATTTCAAACATATTTCTAGAATAAAAATCTATTTCAGAAATAGAAAAATGGAATAATTTTATCAAATGGATTTCTATTCCAAAAAAAAGTCTGGAATAGAAAAATTATTTTTGGAACATGAATTGTAGTTTTTCATGCACCTCTTGTTGGTAATTTGTTTATGAAACAAATGAAAATGTGCCTTGTCCCACATCGAAAAAATATGAGTGCGCACGTAGACGAGATTTGGCATTAATCTTAAAAAATGTAATATCATGCCTCAAAGTCCGATTTGATTATTTTAAAGATTTGACTTCATTGTTTTACCCAATTCGAAGCCATATTTTCCAAATAATTTTAAGGATTTATTTGTGAAACAATGGAGTTGAAGGGAAGGAATTGATGGCAGAAAATGAGAGAGTTTGATCTGCGCCACTACCAAGAACCAGGTTGCTATGAATCCTGCCGACACCATCTTTGATGCGAAGCGATTGATCGGAAGGAGAATCACCGACCCTTTGGTCTAGAGTAATAGGAGGCATTGGTCGTTCAAGGTCATTACTAGTCCCGGCCACGAGCTCGTGATTGTCATCAATTTCAAGGGAGAAGAGAAGCAGTTTGCTAAGTAGGAAATATCATCCATGGTCCTCACGAAGACACTTGTTTCCAAGTCGAACGCTTTGCTTTCCAAGTGCTCCACACCACAGTTCTCCGCCGGATCACTTATCTGCACCTTCGAATCGACGCGCTCTCCCAAAGAATCAACAACAAATGCTGACAGACTCTCAAATATGTGACTACCTCCCTGACATTCAAATGCCATAAAAAGAATTCTCTAACCCTACAAGTGAATCCAAGGGACAAATTCGAATCCCCAAAAACCAGCAACTGGAGGGTTGTCTACCTTCATGGCTGGTTTGTTCAATGTGATTATCACTGAGAATAGTTTCAAAGTGATGGATTTGTGTCTCCATCTTGAAGTTGTTCGAGTAATTATTTGGAGACGCCCCATGCCTAAATTGCAGCCATGACTCTGGCATCAGATCACACCCACAATTGCTCCTTGTCGAACAGCCACGATACTTCACCATACCCACGTCATCGCTGCTGGGTCTCACCCCATGCCACTCCCTGTTTTTGGGTTTGCACCAGCAAGCTTTCATTGTTTTGCAGGTCCGTGGACGGACTCAGCGACCTTCGACAAACCCCTTCAGTGCCTCGTCCGTTTTAGTCCAGTTTCGTTGGTGCCGCTCCAGTTGTTCACCAACAATTTACTGCAATTACGGAAAATGGATTTCACACCTACACCGCAGTTTGTGATTGGATATCGCCAGTAACATGTGACAAATACTGGGCGTCGGACTGTGATTCACCATACTCAACCCATGGAGTGGCTTCACATTAGTGAGTTCACCGACTGTTTTAAATTAATGTTGATGATTGGATTCTCCATCTCTAACAATGCAGAGCTGACATGATCGCCATCAATTGATACAAGACAAAACTATGAATGAAGAGTCTTGGGTGGGTTTATCAATCAGCGAACTATTTATGGTGTTGAGAAGGTCCTTTCCCATTTGATAGAGCTAGTACCTTTCCGCTCACTACAGGTATCGTCAATTTCTGGATGAATTTGTTGCAAAACAAAAAATGAAAATTTTTGTGGGTTTGATCAATAGGAATAAATGATTTGATAACCACCGGCTGCGGTGGCTCCGCTGGTTAAGTCTTCCCGATCGTGGGAGGACCCACTGACCCTTTCTAGAGGGAGAGGATTCGACTCTCCGCGGAGACGCTTGGCGTTTTACCTGTTCCACGGGGGTGGTGGGTCCTCCCGTGGGGCCCCAGGGTTTACCCCCCGTCACCCCGGGTCTACCGAGGCTGTCCACGTTGGTACGGTGTGTGGGTTCCCTAGGTCATCAAATAAATAAATAAATAAATAAATGATTTGATAAGGCTATCTAGATAAAGATACAAAGTTTTTCCCTTTTCTAATATCATTTATTCTGATGCATCCATATTTATCTTGATTAGAGGTGAACAAACTAGACTTTGACACTGGCAACTAGAAAGAGTTTGTGGCATGTGTCAAACCATCATTTAGGTTGGTTATGTTAGAGCAAACTCTATGGTTTATGTCCAATGTTTAGTGAAGGGTGTTCCTTGTTTGGTTCTAATGTATTCCATTTGCTGTCCTTGCTCCTCATAGAATTGATTCAAAGGAATAGTATAAATGAGCCAAGAGAGTAGGATTGCATCGGTCTTCTATTTTGATATTTGTATTTCATTGAGCATGAAAATTTAAGGATGCATAGTCTTGATTGGATGCCTCATGAAATATTCTTGTGGTGGGGTATCCGAAGGGGACTTCAAGTCATCGAGACTAAGAAGTATTTAACTTTCATTTTTTAAATGAAAGATTTGGATGAAGTAAGTACTATCTTAGGTATTAAATAGTGGGGATTATTCTTTGAGTCAAAGTGATTACATGGAAAAGATGTTGAATAAATTCAAACATCTTGGCTTCAAAGAAATGTGTACTCCATTTGATTTCAGTATTAAAAAAAAATTATAATATTGGTAGAGCAATAGCACTATTTGAATATACGAGTACTATAAGGTCTTTAATGTATGTGATGTATTATACTAGACCCGATATTACTTATTCTGTATAAGTTGAGTACATATATTTGTAATCCAAGTATAGAATATCATAAAGTTATTGCTCGAAAATTTGATTATTATTGAGAACTAAAATTTGGGATTGTTCTATAACAATTATCCAAGTATATAAGAAGGATATGCTGATGTTAGTTAGATTACAAGTGTGAGAAATAAACGATCCATTACTAGATGGATTTTCACATTACAAGAATGAGTTGTTTTTTGGATGAGCAAGAAACAAATGTACATAACTTACTCAATGATAGAATTTGAATTCATTGCTTTAGTGGCAACTGGAAAATATGCCAAATGGATTAGGAATTTGTTATTGGATATCAAATTATAGCCTAATCCTATGTCTCATATTTCTATTCTTTGTGATAGTCAGACCACTTTAGCAAGAGCTTATAGTAGTATCTATAATGGTAAGTCTAGACATATTAATTTAAGACATGAGTATATGAGACAATTGATTAAAGATGGTACCATAACAATTATCTACGTGAGATCAAGTAATAATCTTGCCAATCCTTTAACGAAGGCTTTACCAAGACACATGGTAATAATGACCTCACAAGAAATAGGGCTAAAATCCTTTAATTGAAATCACTAATAATGGTAACCCGACCTTAATCTAGAACATCAATAGTTATAAGATTTAATGGGTGAGAACAAGTCATTGAATATGATTGTTTGATACTGACGTAACCCTAATATGAGAAGTCAATATCGTCTGTTACGTTTTATAGGTTGAATTGAATTCCTAATGAAGTATAGTACAAATTTGTAATGTGTTAATAGTAACAGAAGCATATTATAAATACTTTACCTATATGAGCTTAGAAGTGGTGCCTTTTTTTTTTTTTATTATTATGAAAGTTAGGGTTGTTTTCTAGAGAGCTCATGAAAGAGAATCAAGCACAATGCCATAATAGTGTGGAATAATATAGAACTTCTCGCTGAAACAAGAGGTTAGTGTATGTGCGGTATGTTCGGTTCTATTATATAAAAGTACAAGTTTAAAGTTAAATTATTTGTCACTTCGATATAACTTTGAGATACTTGCACTAAATAAAAGTTTAACTCGAAAGAGACCTTTATGTATGTATATTAATCTCATGGAAATTTTGGCTTTATAAGTTACAATTATTTTTTATTTATTGTTTATTTAATTTCGAATTTTTTTTTTATGTCTTTTTAAAGTAGCCTTTGAGACATACTTGTTCATTTTGCAACATTTCTTGAAATGTTGCCTTTGTTCTTTTTTGCAACCTTTTGAAAAGTTGTCTATATTCAAAAGACAAAGATAAGTACGTTTGATTTGAGATCAAACAAAAATCTTCTTCCATTTTTTCGTTTTCTTTCGAAAGAAACTACAACTATTGTTTTTAATCGTTTCCCATGAGAGACCTTGGAGAAATACTATAATTGTTATCTAATATTCTCATTTGAGACTTTGTTGTATCCTTGAAGAAATTTGCCGGTAATCATTAGCAACTTTGTGGGGCAAATAAATCTTTGAAGAAAGTGATATTACACCTAAAAGTCCGATTTCATTACTCTAAAGATCCGATTTCATTGTTCTATCCAATCTGAAGCCATATTTTTCCAACACCCCTAAGTGTGGAGCCAAATTTAGAGTAATTTATTGATGGTCTAAAGAGCAAGTGAGCTACCTTACTACATGCTCAAGTCATACAATTCAAACGAGACCCAAATGAAAACATAATAATTTGTAGTTTCCCTAAGATATTTGTGCCATGATGACATTATTCTTAAGAAGTCTTCCTTGGACAGCTTTTTTTAATCCTTGACAAAATAACATCAGGGCTAATAACCTTAGGGTAACTATACCTCACACGCTACGTTTCTTAGGTATCGCTTTCAAAGGATGGAACTTCCTTAGCGTTATTCCCACCCGCTCTTTCATGTCGAGGGTCTTTGGAGTTGAACCGCCGCCTAGTTCCCAATCGAAATGGTAAAGCAGTGTTGCAAGACCAAGATGAAGCACCCTATGCGCCATTGAAAGTCCGACGCATGTTCTTCTGCCTGATCCAAATGGAATTAGCCCATAGTTTTGACCCGTGTAGTCAATTTTAGATCCCATGAACCTCTCTGGTTTGAATGCCAATGGGTCCTCCCAAGCATCGGGGTCTCTTCCGATGCTCCATGCATTCACGAAAACCTGGGTATCTTTGGGTATATCAAAACCCATGAATTTGGTTTCCTTTAGAGCATTTCGTGGGATAAGTAAAGGTATTGGGGGATGCAATCTTAGGGTTTCCTTCACCACGGCTTGCAAAAATGGCATCTTTTCCGTGTCATTTTCTTCGAGCTTTCTGTTCAACCCCACAACCTTGTCAATCTCATCTTTGGCCTTTTTCATTGACTCGGGTTGGCGGAGTAGCTCCGCCATCGCCCACTCGATGGTGCTACTTGTAGTCTCCGATCCGGCGAAAAACATTTCCTGCACCATCAAGTAGACCCATTTAGTACAAAGATTAGGTCTTGGATACCACAAGTGTCCGAGTCTCGTCCTATAATTAAGAGATTCTCTTTGGCTGGAAAAAGTCACCCTCGAATCGTCAGCTCAATAGTAAAAATTATCATGCTTCACCTGATCAACAATCCTGATCAAACACAGCAGTTCCTATTCTTCGAATTGGCAGAAAATTGGCACACAAAGAAAGGAACAAGAACTTGAAGTTGACGAAATGAAACCACTAGTGACAACAGAAGTATTTATGAAAGAGATGGGGCAGGTGTTTGATAGACAAAAGGAAATAAACAACTGGAATGGCAAGAAATAGGTTGCTGGGAAATAACTGAAAGAGATTTGCAAGAGAGCAAAATGGATTAACATAAGTAAAGTTTGTTCTTCTTATGTCACGCCACTTAATCAACCGAATTAGACCTAATGTCTCTAAGTGTGGTCATGTTAAACGTGGAAGAGAGGAGCAAACTCACCAAAATGATTATATTGATGTTCTGGGAAGAGATTTTGTGAGGGCCTTCTTTTCCATCGCCCTCATAATCCAATACTGCGTCCAAGAAATCATTCGTTGTTCTCATCTCTCCCCTTAGCTTTCGCTCCTCCAACCTCTCTTTCACAAAGCCTTCGGCAATCTTCATGGCCCGACCCATGTCCTTCGCCATGCTTGCCTTGATCCCCTGCGGATCCAACCATTTCAACCATGGCAAGAAGTCGGCCACGTTGGGCTTGCCGGCCCATTCCATGAACAGGTTCATGGCGTCGTAGAACTCGGGCCCATCCTTCGATTTTGGGTCCAATAGATCCTGTGAGAGCACCGTGTTGCCCACCACATTAAACGCCATGAGAAAGAGGAAGTGAGATAAGTCGATTCCTTGCTCTTCATAAAAATAAAATTTCTTTATGATTAATTCTAATCTGAGTATGTATAACCACACTTAACAAATTAGACATGTGAAAAATAGATTTTACCAAGTTGTGCAACTAGTTAAAGGAAAGATGCAGTCAAATCAAGAGGAACCAATCTCTAAACTGCTCGTAAGCTCCACTTGACTTACTGTGTATGCTTCAATGTCCAACACGAAAGTTTACCTCCGCAATTCAATGATAAAGCCACTCGAGCTTTACATAATTCCACAGTAGAGCCACTCTAGTTCGACTCGAACCCCCCAAAAAGAAAGCGAGTTCGACTAAAAAACAAATTAAATTCCAGTAGCTCTTTGGTAAATTGAGTTATTTACACTAGTGTTTAATTTGTTGATTTTGTCAATTACAGTACAAAAAAAAAAGGATAGAAGTATAGGTAATCCCTAAACTTTTACAAAAGGTTTAATTAGGTCCTTTTTTTTTCGGTGGAATTAGATCCCTAAATCATATGCATACTTGTCTGGTTTGGTCTTTCCATTTAAAAGGAAACATAAATGTTGAAATGGCAATTAAGTCTCGTTGAATGTCAACACGCTATCCTATATAAGTTTTTGAAAGGATTGTGAGAATAACAATCTATTATGAATTATAAATACTTGAAAATGTGAGATAATTTATAATTATTTATGATTTGATTTTTTGTTATTTAAAATTGACTGTTATTCTTACTAAATATTAAATATTATCACGTAATCATTTCTTTTAAAAAAAACTTAAAATAGAATAACAAAAAAAATCATAAATAAGGAAATTAAAAAATAACATAAATATCAAAAAAATCAAAAATAAGGAAATTTGCAAAAAAAGAAATGAAAAACAGAAGTGTCGTGAGTGAACTAAGGGGAGACTTTCGTGAATGGAGGCTATGCTGAATTAAGGATGGAGGCGACTCGTCGCTAAGGTGGCAAGGGTGTGCTTGGACGGAAGGTGGCGTTCGCGAACGGCGAGCACCCAACGATCCATGTCGTGCCTCGAAACTGCCGCCCACCCTAGGCAGGCAGCCCTCCATTCCCTTGCGCATAATTATTAGTTAGATTTATATATATGTATATTTATTTATTTATTTATTTTTCTTACCCGTATCAGAACTATGTTTAGAAAAAAAAAATTCATTTCATCAAATAAATTAGCTTAGTTAGTGCCAACGTATAGTGCTGGTGCGACATTCCTCGTAAATATTCCATCTACATATTTAAGAGGAGGGCCAACTCGAACTAAAAAATATATAGTTGAACATTTTGCTGAAGTGCGAGAAGTTAAATCTAGTTGTAGGTTGCTTTCTTTACTGAAATACATTCTTTGATAGAATAGATCCTTTGCCCCTAACCAAACCATCGATTTTACCTATATTAATAGGGCTATGCTAAGAAGACGGTGTTGTCAAGTGACGGGCATACTAATCACATATTCCAAGTGTGGGAAATTTTGCAACCAAAGTATATAACTTTCAAAATCAATTGTTAAGATTGCCTCTTGTGATGTAAACCACAAAAATTAAGGCCATTAAAAGAAGAATAATAATATACAGAGTATAATTATTTAGCATAATAAGAAACCAAAGTTAACGCAAAACCAACCTTTCATATCAATTTTAGATTCTGTGCTTGTACCAAAATTAATTTGTAGAATGTCTTGAATGATTCTCAAAGGAAAATAAAAATTTTAATTGAATTTTAGAAGTAAAAAAATTACATGAATCCAATGCTATCTAGATAACGACTTCAAATAGATAGGGGTAGTACACTTCAAGATGGCAAATGAAGAACCATCGCCTAAAAGGCAAGATAGAATGTTTTCTTAAATAAAAACTATGTATGTTTTGATTCCCCATCATTTCTCTGCTTTCATGTTGCTCACGTTCGAGTTATTGCTTCAGTAGCCGTAGTCACACCTAAACCAAGAACTAGTAGCGCATAGTTTAAATTTGTGTAGACATCGATCATCATGAGAGAATAGATAATTTCGTGCGAGTGACAAATTAGAGAAGGGATATGAAGATGTTATATTTTACCTATTACAATAATTTAGTAATAATACGAAATGAAACACAAACCTTAGAAATTCTAATTTGACAAATCTTAAACAAGCTTTGGTCTCCTACAGTTGTGTAGTCATGGGCTAAATGTATATTATGTTTATATGGTCTAACTTTTCTGATTTTACTCTATGAAAGTCATTTTTTGGCAATTGAATTTTGAAAATGTTATATTCTTGTTGCTAATATCCCACAATTGAGGTGGGCCGTCTCGTTGACACATAGGACACAGAGTCAGCAATGACACCAAGTACCTAAGAAATAACCTTTTGTTGCTTGTTTGACTGCCATTTCTTCCTCTATATACATGATCATGCTGTCGACACACTTTTGCCTGAGGTGGGCCGTCTCGTTGATGCGCTTGTTCACGAGGAGCTCCGCGGAGCAGAGACGCCGGAGAGTGCGCCAGTAGTCACCATAACGACCAAGAGCGAGCGAGCCTTGGTCATAGCCAAGAGCAGTAAACGCCTGGGAAACCTTGCGGTCCGCGAACACGAGGTCATGGCCCTTGAATAACTCCATGGCCGCTTGAACTGATTGGATCACCATGGTGTTCACGGAACCGAGCTTCAACCACACGACAGGCCCATGCTCGGCTCGGAGGTTGTGGAGGTTCTGGTGCGGCATGGTCCCGAGGTCGAGGATGTTGCCGATCACGGGCCATGCCGGGGGCTGAGGGGGAAGCTTGGTGCGCTTCCGACGGTTGAGAAGGAAAACTAGAAGTGCCGGGAGGAGGAGGCCGAGCCAAAAGAGCGAAATAGAGCTGGACTCCATTGGTTAAGCTTTGAGCTATTTCTCACCGTACGCTTCTGCGATTATTGCACGGAAAACACGATATAAATAGACACTCTTTATCCTGTTCACAATAAAGCAACCCAAAACAATAAGTAAAAGGAAATACAGGAGAAAACATTAATTTATCTTTTGGCAATGAAAAGGGGTAAACATGCTGGTCACGTTGATTCTTGTGATCCATCCATTTCATCGAAATAGGTAAAACTCGATTCGTACATCATCATAATAATTTCATTTTTGGTCCAAAAACTTACGTAAATTATGCAATCTATTCTTCTAACTCTTAATTTGTGCAATCAAGCCCTATAACTTTAATTCAATATTCAATATATTGATGTCTTGTTCTTCCTTGAATTTCACGGATTGATTCATCAATTTATTTGCGTTAACAAAATCAAATAGTTATATACTTACTTTTTCCTTGGTAAGATGGCATGTTATTTATCAAATATATATATATAATCCAATCATCAATTTGATCGAAATTTCTAATCTTCACTCTCTAAAGGACTACTTGATGGTGAAACGTGAATTTCACCAATGAATTCATCATGGATTATCAAAGAAAATCATTTCAGCAATCAAACTCCCAGATAATGGCTGGAGTTTACCCTTGATCAAAGAACAGTTAGTTTATATGAACTTGAATTCATTTTTCTCGTGCGTTCCTCCTGCACATATAAACTAGAGGCATGATAGTTTATTAATAATTAGGTGTAGTTTATATGTACTTGAATTCATCTTTCTTGTGGCGTTCCTCCTGCACATATAAACTAGAGGCATGATATTTTATTAATAATTAGGTGTCAATTCATTTGAGTTATCCGTTTATCTCATGGAGATTAGGTATCTCCTACACTCTTCGACTAGGGATGAAGTAGCATGAGAACAGAGGGCTTGACAGCTAAATTTTTTTATTGATGGTGACTCTAGAGAGGCTTGAGTAGGAAACGGCTTTGGCTAGTATGTAGATCATGCGCACCCAGAAATTGAATGCGAGAGAGATTTATAGTTGATGATCCCTCCCAATGCGAGAGAGAAATTGATAGCTAAAATTTTTATCAATGGTGACTCTAGAGAGGCTCGAGTAGGAAACAACTTTGACTAGTATGTAGATTATGCGGACCCAGAAATTGAATGCGAGAGAGATTTATAGTTGATGGTCCCTCCCATAGTGATGGCGAAACCAAAAAGAATATGACAAATTTTGGAAGTTTGGAACAAGGCACAAATGAAGACTAGAGAGAGAAAAAATGGAAATGAAAATGCTCTTTGCTTTTGTATAACTACATATTTGAAGTCCACAACCTTTTAAAGTGGTTAGATGTGTGCATAGCTGGGTTAATTCCATAAAAAAGCATCAATTTTAGATCGATGGACAAATCTGGCCAAAACTTTTTTTTCTCTCATGAAAAAGCACAAACTTTAGGTCGAGGGACAAATCTGGCCCGAACCTTTTTTTTTTTGTCTCGTAAAAAAGCACAAACTTTAAATTAAGTGACAATTCTGGCCCCATTTTTGTTTTGTCTCATAAAAAATAACAAACTTTCACTTCTATCCAAAATCTAACTCTTACCATTAACTCTTTATTTGAAGTTAACCTTATTTCAAGAGAAAAGGTTCTAACTGTGAGGTTGTTGGATCTCATCTATGTTTCTCTTGACATGCGATGATCTACAGTTTCATATTACGATAAAACAATAAAGTCTAGCGAGAGAAATTCAATCGGGAGATTTTTTTACTTGCTAATGAAGTATAGGAGATGGCATAGTTTCACTGTTATTCTTCAAGCTATGGCTCAAACAAGAAGAAAATGGATGGTGTTAGCCAACAAGTGCATATGGATTAAGGACAATCAATGAATATAAGTTAAGGGTGGCCAGATTTAGGATTTAAGTGAAAGTTGATGATTTTTTTTCCAAATAAAAAAAATTTGGGCCAAAATTGTCACTCGACCTAAAATTTGTGCTTTTTACAAGACAAAAAAGAGTTTTGGCCAAATTTGTCCATTGACCTAAAGTTGATGTTTTTTTACAAGATAAAAAAAAGTTTGGGCCAAATTTGTCCTTCGACCTAAAATTGATTTTTTTTTTTGGAATTAACCCGTGCATAGCTTAACTAACATCAAATAGAAAACAAGAAACTCCACAGTGAAGAAAAAACACATGAACAACAAATGAGACAAAGACATGAAGGGTGCGTTTGGGAACCACTTTGGGGTAAAGCCTTTAGGAAAATGCAAAGATCTTTGACTTAAAGATGTTTTTCAAAATGAGCTTGTGTTTGGCAAATTGTACTTTGAAAGCTCTTTGTGAAGTGCTTTGAGCAAAATAGCGTTTGGGGAATTTACACATTTACAAATGAGTTTTGTGGTAAAAAAATTATTAAAAGAAAAATTAAAAAAAAAAAAGACCGGCAAGGGCGGCGGCCGTCGGCAACCTCCGCGGCCGCCGGTGACCTCCAGCGACCCCGGATGCAGGGCGGCGAGGTCGCGCGACGCCGTCGCGACCTCCGCGACCCGGATGCGGGGCGACAGGGTCGCGCGCGTCGCGCGACGCGGCCTCGACCTCGCGCGCCGGATCCCGGGCGCGAGGCCGCGCGTCGCGGCGACGCCACCTCGACCTCCAGCGACCTAGATCCGAGGCGTCGAGGTCGCGGGACGACCTCGGCCCCCCGGATCTAGGTTGCGACGGGGTCACGCGACCTTGCCGCCCCGGATGCGGGGCGGCGGGTCGCGGGGAGGTCGCGCGCGCCGCCGCCGCGACCCAGATCTGGGGGCGGCGAGGTCGCGCGACCCAGATCTGGTCGCCGCCGAGCCTCCGGCACCAGATCTGGTCGCGACCACCAGACCTGCGACCAGATGGGTCGCGCGGCCTCAGCGAGCTCCCCGCGGAGGTCACGGTGCGGCAAGCGACGGTCGCCGGCAACGCCGCGACTCGCGGAGGTCGTCCGACTCTCCGACGACGATCGCTAGGTCGCGGCGTCCTGGCAGCGCGTCGGCCGGAGAAGATGAACAGTGTTTGATCCAAGGGCACGAACCGGAAAAACAAAAAATTCATGAGGACAATTTTGGAAAAAAAAAAAGTAAACAATAACGCGTGGGCATGCCGAGAAAGCTCAAAGCCCAAGGCGGGTCCCCCTGCCTTGGGCTTTCAGCCTTAAAAATGCTAGCATTTTGTCTAGGTCCCTTCCAAAGTTTTTTCCCAAACGCCATTTTTTTTGCCCAAAGGGCTTTGGACCCCGAAGGGGCTTTGGGAAGTGGTTCCCAAACGCACCCGAAGTCCTTGCTTCTTATGACCGAAGAAACCTCAGGTTCTTTGACAAAAGGAAAAAAAAAAAAACCAAGACCTTGCCTTTTCATATGAAAGCCTTTACTTCTTGTTGAATGATAGTGGGGCTACTCAAACATAGCCCATCATAAATCGTGCCAATATTTTTTGGTCTTCAATCTCCTTCTGACACACCCACCAGAGATCAAGCATTTTGGAGAAAATATTGGATGGTCCGAGACCTCCACGTCGGCATGTTTCTCGGCCACTCACAAGATGCCATGTGGAGGGGTGGGCCCCACTTGGTGACTTCTGCCTTCTTCCCCTCTCTCTTCTCTTCTTAGCCTGCCGATGCCCTCTCTCCTCCTAGGCTGCTACACGCTCTCTCTCCTGTCAGAGCATTTATTGCGGAAACTTTTCTCTTTCCTTCCACGTCCCTCTTCCATTTCTTTCCTTTCGAATTCTTTAATCTAAAATTCTCTCTCCGCGCTCGTTCCCCTGCCGTCGCCGAGCATCAAGTGGCCGTTCCCCCTGCCGTCGCCGACGAACCACATTACGGCCGCTGCTACTCCGGTGCTCGCTCGCTTCTCTCTTCGGGCTCGTTGTTGCTCCACCGTTCGTTCCGGCGTTCCCGGGATCGCAGATGCAGCACGCGGAGGAGAAGCAGGCCTCTTCGAGCTCCCCTCAACGTCGGCGAGCGTCGCCTGCTGAGCAAGACCCCCACACACCGGAAGGCTTGGAGGCGAGGTTGCTGGAGAAGTTGGTGCCGTACGCAAAACGCGACGCCGATGGTCCTCCACCTCCACCTCCGCTGGTTGACTCCGTCGCCCTCGACTCCGACGCCAACGCCGACGCCGACGCCCCTTCGCCTCCCTCTCGCGACCTCTGCTCTGCTCTCTCCCTCTTTCCTCTGCGAAGCGCCCTTACTGGCCAACCCCGCGAGCAACCTCTCTCCGAGTCTCCGTCTCCTTCGCGGCCAGGTAGACGTCGTCCATCTCTCTCTCTCTCTTGCTGGTGTCACAGATTCTTCTTTCTTATTTCTGTTCCATGTTGATTAGCAAGTGTACGCTAGCTACACTGGTGTGGAGGTTGTTTGTAATGGGATGTGCGTCTCTTGTGCCGGATAGAGTGTTGGGTCGTGCCTTGGAAGCTCAAAAGATGAACTTTAGTTGTTTCCTTGTTCTGATTATGCTATTAGTCTGTGATATCACAAGTTCATTCGATGTTGTGATTGAAGTTTCGGTGTCGGGTTATGTTAATATTGGGAAGGTTCATGCTCTGTGTTAGTTTTTGTTCACACACTGGATTCTCTCTGTGGTGGGTTTGCAGCTTCGGTTTGACCAATCGGCTGGGGCATGCTCGAGGGGCTTTGATCAACTCGATTCTTGCTCTGCTGGCCATCCTCTTAGAAAAAAGGCAGCTCGTAATTAGTTGTTTCTTGGCTTTGTAATGGACCAAGAGTCCCGAGTGGATGAGGACTTCCCCCTCTTCCAGAAATGCTCCAAACAACCTAAAGCGCCACCATCATCATTGATAACTACTTCCTCCTCCTCCAGTCTTGCAGTCGAGACGTCAATAAAGCAAGTGGAGAAAGTGAAGGAGGATACTAGCCTTACTAGCACTAATGTCTGGGTAACAAGATTTGAAGCTTTCAATCAGAGCAAGAGTGAAATCACATGGAGTTTTAGATTTGAGGATGACATCTACTTCAACCGTTCCTGCGTTAAATCTTTTTGACATTGCATTTGGATTGGCATTTTTGTGCCTATGCACTTTGTCGTAAGTTTTTATCTTCTAATATTCAATGGTAGGATGGGAGAAGGCTGAAAATGAAGTCTTGGTGCTAAAGAAACAACTGGAGGCTGCAACACAAAGGAACTTGACACTAGAAGATTGAATCAGTCATCTTGATGGAGCACTTAAGGAATGTGTGAGGCAGCTCAGACAGGTGAGGGAAGAGCAAGAGCAGAAGATCCAAGAAGCTGTGGTCAAGAAAACTCGTGAGTGGGAATCAACAAAGGCCGAGCTTGAAACTAAGCTTTCCAATGTCCATGCCCGGCTTCAAGCAGCCAAGAGTGAAGCTTCTTCAATTATATGTTCTGATCTCAGCCCTAAGCTTGATGCTGCTGAAAAAGAGAATGTGGCCCTCAAAGCCTATCCTTTCTATGTCGGAGGAGCTAGAACTTAGGATTATTGAGCGTGATTTGAGCACCCAAGCAGCAGAAACAGTCAGCAAACGGCATTTAGAGAGCATAAGAAGGTAGCTAGGCTGGAAGCCGAATGCCGCAAACTCAGATCTTGAAAAATAAAGCAAGTGCGACAAACGACCTTAAGTCTTTCTCTGCATCATCGGTTTGTGTAGAGTCCTTTGATGATCGCCAATCAGATGTAGGGGATAGGTTGGTAGTAGTTGAGAATGACATGTAGAAAGCAAGTTGCTTGGAGCCAAGTGATTGTGAGCCATGTCACTCTGAGTCATGGGCATCTGCTCTAATAACTGAACTCGACCATTTTAAGAAAGAGAAATCCTTCGGAAAGAATCTCATGGTCTCTTCAGGAGAACTTGATTTAATGGATGATTTTCTGGAGATGGAAAGGCTTGCAGCTTTACCAGATGCAGAAAGTGGAAGCTGCAGCCATGGAGTGGGGCCTGCTCTGGATCAAAACAGATCTGATGAAGTCACTCTCAAATCTGAGCTTGAAGCCATGATCAATAGAACCGCAGAGCTGGAGGAGGAATTAGAGAAGAAGGAAGAAGAAAAGGAGAAGCTAGAGATGGCTCTAAGTCAATGGCAAAAAAGCAACTTGAAACGTCATGGAGTCAGCTCAATGAGGTTGAGATGGGATTGACAGAACTCAACAACATGTTGTCTGCAACACAAAAATCAAAGCAAGCTCCAGAGGAAGCAAGGATTACCCATGAGAGGATGGAAGTAACAGAGTCAAGACTAATGGATGTTGAAGAGGAGATGAAAAAAACTTGCTCCTTAATGACAAATTACTACAAGAAGAGGTTAAAAGAGAGCGTGCTTTGTCTGCTGAAAATGAGGCAAAATGTGGGGAGCTGGAGGATGAAAATCTAAATATGAAAAGGGATGCTGAACTGCAGCATGAGATCGAGCTTCAACGTGTGGCTGTCTCTGATGAACAGCTAAAAGTAAAGCAGGTTAGTTCTCTATGGCTTGTGGATGTTAGTCTATATCTAATGGAAAGCATGATAACATGAGTAAATTATTGAGATGGTATTGCTCCTTTTACATAATTTATCAAGTTTGCTGACAAACCCGCTACTACATTTTGAGTGGCAATGTTACAGTTGCATGTAGAGTGAGTTCCATCTGCATGAGAAAAGAGAGATGCCTTTCTTGGTACATTCACATCCTGTGTCTGGACATCTGATTTGGGTGCTTTTTTATGAGATATGACTTCAATCTCCCAGGTGAATAGTTATTTATTTATAGCCATCTCAAGGAAGATGAAATGATTATTTTCCAGTAACGCAGTATGGTTTTGATCTTCATATTGACATATAGCTATGTTAGAAACAGGAGGGCCGCATCAGCATCTTGTACTTTATTAGTACAAACTGTATGATTGGGGCACAATCTAAACAAATCTCAAATTTCATTGTAGCATTGAAGACATTCAGAGGTTAATATAGAATTTCAGAGCACTTGACCTTTGATGTAATGTAATTTTCGAGCTTAAAAAGCACTTACAGTGTTGCGATAGGGTGCTTCTAAACTAACTTAACCAGAAAATTCTCATGCTAGGTGAACTTTTTTTTTTCTGTGGGTTGTGGTGCTTTGAGCAACACTGCGCTTGCTGACACCATCGACTATCTGATAGGATCAGCTTACCAATGTTTTATTCATGCTAAATGGGCGATCATGACTTAGTCTGAATTTAGTTTCCTCCTTAAGTTCTCATTTAGTTTTGTTATGTAAAACAGGAGCAAGAGCTAGCAGTCGCTGCTAGCCAGTTTGCAGGTGCCAGAAGACTATTTCATCTCTCGCTTAGCAATTAAAATCTCTAGCTGCAGTAGACGACTTCTTCACAGATTCCGATCCAATGTGCAATCACACGGATGAAGGATTACTAAGCCCCAAAAACGAGCTGCACCATTTAAACAGCCCACTGGTCCTCATTTCTACTGAACAAAGATGAAATAATCATGGTTTAAGAATTTGATTATTCAACTAGCTAAGGCAGGAAGATGAAATGAGTGAGGTGAGATAGGAAGAGTGTCTACTTTGATTTTTTGCCTTGTGAATAAACAACCACCATTGTAAATGCATTCATGACATCTCTGAAACCAACACTCGTGAATCTCAAGTATAGTGGTACATAGTCAGATTTTTGAATGATATAGGGTTTCAATTCCTTTATAGCATGTGGATGTCCAGATTGCTTAAAGCTGCCAATTGTCTTGTTTGGTGTTAGTGAGTTGTAGCAGAGGTCGTATGCTCATCTTGGCCCCCGGCAATCCCATGGCGGGCCACCTAGAAGAGTACACATGCCCCAACTTTCTCCGCCAGACAAAATAATTAGCGACTTTCGTGACCATTTTAGTTTGATTTTTTTTAAAATTTTCTTAGGAAAAACCTTTAGCTAGACCGTTTGGCAACTTGGCATTCAGTTTTTCCACTAAATCAAATCAGAGCTGGAAAATAAAATGAAAAGGAGTTGCGTAGGAGCAATACGAAAACTAAGCAGAAAAACAGTTTATCCTTTGAAACTTACCATCCGTACAGCTCTACATCTTGCAATTTATGTATTCTTACTTGTCCTTTGCTTTCACAATATCAAGTCCTCTAAGTGAATTTTCAATTGTGAGTAGTTCATAAACCATTTCATTTTGGCCTAAGACACCTTCTGTACGTGCAAAATGTGGATGGAACTGAATTTCCTTTGGAAAAGAAGCACGGCCAACCAACTCTTTCTAACTTATTTTACATTATAATCTAGTAGGTCCAACATCTCGTATTGACGTTAATTTTTCACAATTTGCGAGTATGTGTCTATAGTCATTTATCCTAGTGATGTCGTGTAACAGTTGATCTATCAATCTACTTTCATATTTCAATGGTATGTAAATCTCTATTCCCTTTAAAATGAGTAGGTCTCAATTTCCTTTTATCTTCACTAGTCGTATGATTTGCCATCCAACACAACCCAATATTATTTCCAAAAAGGGTGGTTGGGCAAGAAAATAGAAAATAAATGGGGCGTCGGGTTTGGACACTAATTTCTTTTTTTGCTCAATAACAGAATGAGGTTTTAAATTAGGTGCGTGCAAAATTTGATGGATTAATTTTGAGTACGGAAACACGTACGAATTTATTTCCGAAAGTTTTAACAAAAAAAAAAAAGAGTTGGAAAAGGGTTGTTGGGCAAGAAATAGAGAAAAAAATGAGGTATCGGGTTTGGACGCCAAATTTTTTTTTGCTCAATAACACAATAAGGTTTTAAATTAGATGCGTGCAAAGTTTAATGAATTAATTTTAATGGATTAATTTTAAGTTTGATGGATTAATTTTGAGTACGGGAACACATAACAAAAAGAAAAAAGAGTTGGAAAATTTATTTCCGAAAGCTTTAACAAAAAAAAAAAAATGGATTTGGAAAAGGGTTGTTGGGAAAGAAATAGAAAAAAAAAAAAAATGAGGTATCGGGTTTGGACGTCAAATTTTTTTTTGCTCAATAACACAATAAGATTTTAAATTAGGTGCATGCAAAGTTTGATGGATTAATTTTAAGTACGGGAACACGTATGAATTTATTTCCGAAAGTTTTAACAAAAAGAAAAAACAGTTGGAAAAGGGTTGTTGAGCAAGAAATAGAGAAAAAAAAAAGAGGTATCGGGTTTGGACGCCAAATTTTTTTTCGCTCAATAACACAATGAGATTTTAAATTAGGTGCGTGCAAAGTTTGATGGATTAATTTTAAGTACGGGAACACGTACGAATTTATTTCTGAAAGCTTTAACAAAAAAGAAAAAAGAGTTGGAAAATGGTTGTTGGGTAAGAAATAGAGAAAAAAAAAATGAGGTATCGGGTTTGGACGCCAAATTTTTTTTGCTCAATAACACAATAAAGTTTTAAACTAGGTGCGTGCAAAATTTGATAGATTAATTTTGAGTACGGGAACACATACGAATTTATTTCCTTAAGCTTTAACAAAAAAAAAAAAAAAGAGTTGGAAAAGGGTTGTTGGGCAAGAAATAGAGAAAAAAAAAAAGGTATCGGGTTTGGACGCCAAATTTTTTTTGTTCAATAACACAATGAGGTTTTAAACTAAGTGCGTGCAAAATTTGATGAATTAATTTTGAGTACGGAAACACGTACGAATTTATTCCTGAAAGTTTAAATTTGTTCAGCACTATGCCCTCGAGTAGTTCTCACTTGAAGCAATGCACTAATTGAGCCAGAGCAAGCTTCACTTGTATTGGGCTTAACTGAATTCCGGGGCACCCCCTACATCCTAAACTGAAATGAAGCAGCTCAAAATGATGCCCTTTCACGTCTATTCCATTGTTGGCGAATCTCTTGAGTACAAAGTCTTCGGCATTTTCCAACCACACACTAAAAGATAGGTGCTCAACAATTGAACTTTCTTAACAGCACTGAAGACGAGGGAATTCTTACAAGCATAAAAAGCAATAATCGTGTTGGTAGAAGCATATGCAATTATACACCAAAACCACATATTTTCATCAACTTATGACTTTTTAACACATCATCCTATATACTCAATGAACTGCTCAACATAAAAACATATGCCTTATTCATTATCATTCCACTCTCAAGCTTTCCAAACATGAAAGACAAAAGAATTCTAATAAGCATAAAAAAACGATTATGTTACTATCTTTCGCCTTCTAATGAATTTTTGTGTGATCATGCATTGTCTCTGCCTTCAAAATCGTTCAATTCATTTAACTTAAGATGTTGAAAAGAATTAGATGACTCCCGTATAAAGGAATGAAATATATTTTGATAAAAATGCATAATTTTCTAAACAATGGGCATGCATAAATATTATCTCAAAAAATGCAAGTCAACAAAAGTGAAACGACTAGTACCTGACTCAAAATGTTTTGATGGAATCTATTATGATACTCCACCATCTATTAATAAGAAAGCATTATCAATAAGCATTAAAATAGTTTACTAAAGATGAAATAATACTACAATATCAAATACTTTCCATAATAGATACCTAACTAGTGAATGGGGAATATCCATTCATAATCCTTTGTGGCATGATATATAATTGTTGCATCTATATAAAAAAAAAAATGACTTCATTAATATAATGTAATATAATGCTTTCATGGGACATTAAATTTCAACCAAAAATTAAATTAGTAATCCAAACTACTATATACCTAATTAGTGAACAGGAAAAACTCATTCATAATACCTGGCGGCATAATGTATGATGGTTGCATCTATGTATATATAAAAAATGTTGATCAAATTAGAAGAATGTAAAAATAAATGTTGAACTCAGAGAGACACGCCTGATTATGAAAATTAATATTTACTAAAGGACCACCAATGTTGCCAGGACAAAAGGCATTTTTAATTTGATTTGCATTTCTTGAATAATCCGATAAATGAGTTTCAACGTGTGTTGCTTGAACAATCAGCTCTACATTATAAAATAAGAAATATATTAATTGGCATTATGTAGCATAAGAATAAACTAAACATATTAACTAAAACTCTATGTCAATCAGAATCAGCTCACCTTGATTTTCTACTGGCATCGAGAATATTATTTTCTTAGTTTTTTTTTTTTTTTTTCTCACAGAGGCTTTAAGCCTTTCATAACTTGTTCCATTTCCTTTTTTCTGAAAGGGGTCCAATACCAACATCTCATACAAATAAGCCTCATTATCATTATCATCACTAGCACCATCTGTCATAGTCACGCTTGAGTTGTATGATGAAATTTCAGCTACTGTTGCATTTAAGTTCTTCTTCATTATTCTCATTATATTTTCATCTTGGGCTCCCAAACTCATCACTTCAAAAGCATTTTGCATTAATGTGGAAAATTTATTAGAAGTAGATGGACCTGCTGACATTTCATGAGATTCATCATTCATATGTCCTTACTTCGTACCTTTAGTCAATCTTTTCAAAATATAAGCAGATGGAATGACTGAAACTGATGGGTTTGCATTCAACACGTACAAAGCATGGCGACACAACTATCCTTTTGATTCAAATAACTTGCATTTACAAGAAATGGAAAAGTCAACAGGATTGAATCTGACAATATGTTCACCTTGAATCCCCTTACACTTGAGAGTGTATTCATAAACCAACCCATTGAAAGTAGTACTTGAAATTTGTTGGGAGACAGTTTGCAAAAATTCATCATAAAACCTCTTTAAAATGGCCTGAGTGTACACCGAAGCGGCATGCGTCAATATCCCATTATGCATAATATGCAATCTAGGCTGTCCACGAGAACTATAATCATCTTAACCTTTAGTCTCTTTCATATGTTTCAATTGTTCTTCATAGTAATGGACAAATAATACAAGACTCGATGTCTTAGCCGACATTTGTTGGAAGACATTATTAGTACTCTCGCTTCTTTGACTTGATGTTATACCACAAGTAAAAATATCGCGACCAAAAGCTGAACTTCATTTATATCTCAAGTCGTACAACCTCTGAAGCCAACTCTTATTCTCAGTGCCCCACTCCTCATTTATTTTTCTCCAAGTAGATTCAAATTCATCTTCTAATTTGCATCTATACATAAGTTTTGAAAAATATTTATCCTTAAACTTCGGCTTGTGATAAAGATGTCCAATGTTTTGATTAGCATTTTTCCCAATATGCCAAGTACATAAACGATGTTGAGTATTCGGGAACACCATTCGAATGGCTTTTGCCATTGCTTGGTCTTGATAAGTGAAAATGGTTTTTGGAGCCTTATTTCCCATAGACTTCAAAAACACCTCAAATAACCATATAAATGAATTTGCGGTTTCATCCGATAAAAATGCACAACCAAACAAAATATTCTTTCAATGATGATTAACTCCAACAAAAGGCCCATATATCAAGTTATACTTGTTAGTACGATAGGTGGTATCAAAAACCACAACATCACCGAAACAGTTATAATCAATTTTTGACAAACTATCTCCCCAAAATAAATTTGTCAATCTACCCTCTTGATCTACCTGTTGTGCATAGAAAAACATTGGATTTTGTATTTACATACAATAAAAATGAGACAATCACCCCATTCGATAAGATTTGATCTTTCACTTTGTAGAAAATTTTGACAATCATGTAGGATGAAACCTAAGTTTTCGCTTCCTCCGGCTTCGTTGGCCAAGAATTTATATGCCATTGTCCCCCCAATGCCAACTTTAGCCATGTCAACTAAAACCCCTTTACATGTATTAGAAATTATCCTTCAACATCTTATTAAGTGCTTTTGATGTTCTGGTATAAACTCATGATTGTGCTCCGAAACATACTCCACGACTTTATGAACGCCATTCTCAATCTTAAATTTGATAAAAGCAGGACAACCATATCTAACTTTAGGTCTTTCATATTTTTTTTTCTTGATCAGATGAGTTGACAGAATACCTCACACAATTACACACAAAAATCCGTCGAGTAATTTCTCCTTTGTCGTTTTTTCTAGTCTTAGACTTCCTCACTCCAAAACCTTTGCCTATAGCATAGGCCACATATTTATGATATGCTTCAAGTTCGCTTGCAAAAACCATTCCTATCGTAAACTCAAAATCATTTTCCAAATCACGGGTTACATGTGCAAGATGAGAAGTTTCAAGCTGCAAGCAAAGAACAAAAGGTTTTTAAAATGGTGCTTTTACGAGGAAAATAAAATTTCTTCCATTTTTTGAGAAAACAAATATCTTTCACATAGTATAAGTTTATAATTACCTCTAATTCAGCCATCGGATAACCTTACACTGTGAATTTACGGGCGCAAAGGCTTTACTTGATCAGAAGGGATCTAATGGGCAGAAGCAAAATAACACCAAATCAGTTCAATGACTATAGCCATAAAACATCAAAGCATGATATCACTTAACCATTTAAAATAGAATTCATGGGAACATATATACAAAAATAGAATTACGCCAAACCCATGAAACTAAAAGGATCGAGCTCGTCACATGGAGTGTGGAATTAGGGGAAGGAGAATAGAAAACAGAGTTCCAAGGAGAGCCTCCTTCTCCATACTGATGTCTTATTACCACCACCCAAAATCACGTCCACAACACTAACTATGCCGATCAAATTACGCCAAACCCATGAAACTAAGAGGATCGAACTCATCATAGGGAGTGTGGAAACAGGGGAAGGAGACCAGGAAACAAAGTTCCCTCCCGAAAATAACGCCGAAAACAAAGCAAGGAGCTAATGAGTACACAACTTTTCTGTTGAACCCCAACAAACAAATTTTGCATCATGAAAGCCCTAAACGCACCTTAAATGAGGGAGTTTAGCCAATCGACGACCTCCCTTTGGGGCTTGAGTCTCGAGAGCGGCGTGAAATCACTGAGCCCAGTCACCGATTGGCTCCGCAGCGTGCAGTGGTAGGATATGTGCCTCAAGCTCCGCTCCCATAAAACCATGGCCAAATCTCTGTCCTCGTTCCTCCGTCTTAGGAAGAAATGGCCCTTCCTCCTCCTCCGGTCGCTTGACAAATGCTAGAGCAGCGCGGAAAGAGAAGCAAGTTAGCACCGTAGTAGGGGCCCTGCTTCGCCGGCGATAGCGGGGGAACAACTGCTTGATGAACTTTGAACGAATGTCGGAGCAGCAAGGAGCGCGCAAAGAGAAGCAAGCGAGCGTCGAAGATAGGGCGGTCGTAATGTGGTTTGTTGATGTCGACAGGGGGACGACTGCTTGATGAACACCGGAACAAACGCCGGAGTAGCAATGAAAGCGGACAGAGAAGCGAGCAGTGTACGAGCAGGGCGCTCGTAATGTAGGTTGTCGGCAACGGCAGGGAACATTGACTTGATGCACGGTGGAGCAACGACAACCGTCGGGTGAAAGAATCGCAACTATTGTAGAGTAACCGTGCGGAGCCTTTGCTGCTTCTCTTTCCTTCGTTTGAAGAGGAAAGAGAAAAGTGCCTTTGCTTCTCTTTCCCTCGTTTGAAGAGGAAATAGAAAAGTCCTCTGCTTTTCGAGAAAATATTGGCTAGGTTTTACCCTCCACATAGACCAAATGTAAGACCACTCAGGAGTTGACACGTGGCTCCATGTAGGCGACGGCGTTAGAGGTTCAAAATTGGCGCACGTTGCTCCTGGGGCCCACCACTATAACGCTCTCTCTCCTCTGCTCTCCTTTGTGACCTGTCGACTCATCCTCTCTCTCCTCTCTCTCTCCCCGTTCTTCGTTCCGTTGTAGGGGAAGAACAAAAACCGAACCTTTGCCTTCCATTTGCTCTTCCCCTCCTCTGCTCTCTCTCCCCGTTCTCGCCGACGCTCCTCCGCACGGTGCCAACACCCCTCCACCTCCGTCTCTACCTCCACAGGTTGCCTGCGATGCCGATGCCCCTCCACCTTGCCTCCACCCCCGATGCCGTCGCCAACGCCCTTTCGCCTCCCTCTCTCGACCTTTACTCTGCTCTCTCCCTCTTTCCTCTGTGGAGCGCCCTTGCTGGCCAATCCTGATGCCGACGCCCCTCCGTCGCCCCCGACTTCGACGCTGAAGCCAACGCCCCTCTGCCTCCACCCCCAGGCCTCTGCCCTTCCTCTCCCCCGTCGCCAACTCCGTTGTGTCTTATTGTTCCAGGTGAGCGCCACTTTTGATTCCTTTCTCCGCTTGCTCGCTCGAGACCGACCGGCCTGAAAGTGAATGTGCTTTCCCAGGAGATTCGAACTCTCTATCGAGTGAATGCACCTCAAGGTGTTGGCGGAGGTTTGTGTTGCTCGATGTGCAATGTTTGAAAGAGCGGCGACGGCTTTAGGTTCAGACTATGCCGCGATATGCATTTTGTTTTTTGAAAATTTAGTGTGAACTTAGGAATGCTTGTGAAATTTGAATCCGTGATGGCAGCTATAATGTATGATGGCTTGTGCCGACTTGATTGGGCTTGAATGGTAGTTTTGATATTAGGCCTATGTTAGAATCGGGTAGTGACTGAAATCGTACATGAGCTTGTCTATTGTAGTTGCTACCAAAATGTTCGCGTGAGATTGTGAGGAGCCTATCTATTGTTCACGCTTGCTTGATGTTTAAGGCATGTAATTGATGGTTTCGCTCAACAAGATGCCGATGAGAAGTGTCTGTAACTGAGTGTTAAGTCATCTGTCCCTTTGCCTTCGATCTTTTATTTAGTGGTGATTAAACAATGATGAACTTGGAGAAGATGAAAGATATTCAGGGAATCAGTTAGCTGTTTCTGATGTGCACATGCATGTGCGCACGTGAGTGTTTCCATGTGTTTTGGACAAGCAGTCAGTAGCTTCTTGCTTTTTGATGGTTTTGGGCAAATATTCTGGGGAGAGAAGTGGTTTTTGATAGGGTGTGGTAGTACATACTGTTACTTTAGTATTGTTTCAGATATAGAGCTTTAACTTAATCTTGGAAAGTTGCTCGAATGGAATATTTGATATTCCTCAATGCTTAGAATATGCCACTGCTTATCTTTTAGGATTGTAGTCTTGCACTCGTGTAGCTACCTCGATCTAACTATTAGCCTGATTGGGTGCTTTTTCTTGTATTTCTTATAAATTGATTTGATTTATCTACTTGCTTATATATTCAGGATCCTTAAAGTTTCCACTGAAGAACTGTGCCATCATTTTGATGAAGAGATACCTGAAAGTGCTAGGCAACCTTCAGTCTACCCTAGGAATTTTTTAGAGTTTTGCTCATACAAGGCAATGAATGAAACAACAAAAGCTCCTGATTCCTCTTCGTGTGATGTAGCATGAGTAATAGGTAGAGATGGTTGGTGACAAAGCTGGAGGCATTTGTTCATCTAGTTTTATTAAGTGACTGTTTGTTTTTCATGTGGAATTTAGTCCCAATGTCTCTCATTATTAGCCCATGCATATTAGTAGTAGGATTATGTCATTTTACTCATAAACGATAATGATTGGGATATTTTATTCCCTTAGAATATATAGTTAATTAGTGTAGGTGTCAAACAAGATGGGCTAAATATTGTAAGTTTAGTTTTCTTAGAACGTTTTAATAAATTGGATATTCCATCTTGACAATCACATATGACAATTTCATAGGAGAAAAAAATCTCATATACTTATGTTTGCTAAAGTGCTATTATAATAAAGCTGTCTTCATGTATAATGATGTCTTAAGTCTAATGGGAAAATTACCAAAAAAGTCATAAACCTATTGCAATTATGCCAATTCAGTCATAAACTTTTTTTTTTGTTTAATTTAGTCCTGAACCTTTTATAATTGTGTCAATTCAGTCCATCCGACCGGCGCTGACGTGGACGTTAGCCGGCGAGGTAATTTTTTTTTTGAATTTTTTAAATATATATTTTAAATTTTTTAATTTTTTTATTTGGCATTCTTCTCCCTCCTTTGGCTGGCCGGTGCCGGCCAGAGGTGAGGGCTGGCGAGGTCAGCCTCGTCGACCACTGGCGAAGGCGAGCCTCGCCTAGCGATGGCGAGCTCGGCCCTCGCCGGCCACTGGCGAGGGTGAGGCCCCGCCGCGCTGCGTGGTGTAGTCGAGGAACCCGCAGAGGAGCTCGATCTCGTCCTCGTCGGTCTAGAGGCGCTGGAACAGGGTTTTGGCGACGGTCACGGCCGGGGAGGGCCGCTTGAGCTTGGAGGGGGAGATCGTGTTGATGATCGAGGGGACGGGGAGGCGGCGGGGGCGGCGATGGCGATGGCAGCCTCGCCGGCCACTGGGCGAGGTCAACCCTCGCCCTCGCCGTTCGGGCGAGGCTCGCCTCCGCCAGTGGCCGGCGGGGCGAGGCTCGCCAGTGGCCGGCCAGGCTAACCTCGTCGGCCCTCACCTCTGGCTGGCGTCGGCTGGCCAGAGGAAGGAGAAGAAGGCCAAAAAAAAAAAAAGAATTAGAACATTTTTTAAAAATATTTAAAAATATTAAAAAATTACCTCGCTAGCCAGCTGTCCCCCGCCAGCATCCACGTCAGCATTGGCCGGTCAATTTTGGCCGGATGGACTAAATTGGCACAATTATAAAATGTTTAGGACTAAATTGGACAAAAAAAAGTTTATGACTGAATTGGCACAATTGCAATAGGTTTATGACTTTTTTGGTAATTTCCCTAAGTCTAATTAAATGCATCATCTAATTGCAGAGCTACAAAGATATTAAGTGCTTCACTCTCTCTCTCTCTCTCTCTCTCTCTCTCTCTCTCTCAGTCCAAATGTGCACACATGCACGAAAAGTTTGTTTGAAGCTGGAGATGCTTAACATTTTAGTCAGTTTGGTGCTTGAATGGATATTTGTCAATATTGCCTGAATTTATTAATACTCACAATTGGTTACTTCACTTGAGAGGTTCATATATTGCATTTTTCTTACATTTTTGTGATCATGTTATTTTTTTCTATTTGGGCGGTAATCCAACAGTAGACCATCATTGTAAGTTTGCAATGATGGTCTACTGTCGTATTTCTTGAGTTTTGCAAGGTCTGCCGCTTGTTCTGCCGAAATTACATTTTGTGTTATTGGTGGTGGTGGTGGTGGTGGTGGTGGTTGGTGTTCTTATTTATTTATTTTTTTAAGGGGGGGTGTCTGTGGTTTAATAGAGATTTGAATTGATTATTTCATTGTTCTCCCGAAGCTATTTGATATGCGCACCGAGAAAATATTCGTAATGTTCTAGTGAAGATTTATGCATCTGAAGGGATGCTTTGGGAAGTTATTATTAATGAAAGAGATAAAAATGTTACAAGAGAAGATATCGAGAGGGCATTTGGAATGTAGAGACAGTTTAGAATAGGTTGGCATAATGAATCAATTTTATCTAACAACAAAAATGTCAACTTAGTGTATGAATAATTGGGTTTACAAATTGATGCGTGCCCTTGCTAATTTTATTATATGGTCACTTATTTCGAGCATCTTGTTCACCCTTTAAATAATCAAGTATTCTGATTTGTATTCTTCATCGTGGATGCTTTTACATGGTGTCTCTCTCAGCAATTGTAGAGCATCTCTTACATCGGATTGATTCTTAAGCTGAAAGGATTTGAAATACATTAACTGCAAATCTCTGGATTCTGTTTCTGATGCTAGTTGTAACTTTGCAGGGAGCTCGAGCATGGATGCTTTTGGTGGAAAAGCTACTTCGTTTATCTAATCATTGTTTGTTGAGACTAATATGCTTGAGCATAATTGCAAGGAATATTGGTACCTTCATCCTCTCTGAGTTTTGTTGCTTTTGTCTCAAGTTGTGGAATAAAAGGAAAATTAATTGCGATTGTACATTATCTGGTTGGAGTCTTTTCTTGCGGTCAGCATTTTGTCTTTTTGGACTTCCATGGAAATAATATTTGGAAGACTTGGTTGTGTTGTCTCTCCGCTAAGGTAACAATGGTATCTCATATTTGATTAGTTTTGTGTTGCTTAGTTAAGGAAGGTGAGAATAAATTCCCATCTCCAACAGCTCAGTTTCAGTGAGGCTTGTTTTCTCCCGTCAAGATAACTTGGTTTGACCAAGTTAGTCATACCAGGTCATGCTAGTTCCCATTTTATAGCGTGATGCTGATCAGTGACGGATATACTATTGAGGTAGATGTTAGTATATCATCAAGCTAAAATGTTGCACTAAACTCTCCCTTGGGATATTAGATTGACGTTTTAAGTATGGAGGTTTCTATGCTTTTCTTTCGGTACTTTTATTCTTCAATCATGAGATCATGCAATTTAAGCAGGTCCCCATGCCAGGACTGGAAATTATTTTTATTTTTTTTAATAATGAGGTTGTACAGCTGAACAAAAAATCTTGCAAATCAACGTTCAAAGCATCGAGATTGTTCCTCATTACTTCAAAAGCAATGATGCAACAGCGAAGTCTTTTTGAGACGGTCACGCATTTTCTTGAACTGTCCGATTTTCCACCAGAACATGCAAGCTTTTTAAGGTAATTCATGTGATCTCCAATATAATCCAAGTCAATCAGGTGAGAAAATTTTCCTAGACCATCCAAACATGGTCCAAGGAGTGGGGGAGCCTCAGTCACATGAGTTGTACCAGTATCTCCATTAGGTCTGTAAAACAAACAAAAAGAATGAAGTGATCACAGTATCCCGTTAGATACCATTCACAAAGACAATTTCTAACTCAACTTTATGCACATATTTTAGGTTGATTATAGAGAAAGATTAAATCAACACAGCAAACGGACAGCATCACTTATAATTAAGAACCACACCTTAAATTTGTCCTATGAATTTTTTCATGTCAATCTGAAGACCTGACCAATATTGAAACCCCGGTTTCAGTGTCTGATAAAACATTTGCTTTGACACGGTACTACGCACCAAGACCAATATGCCCTACCATGTTCAAATATTTCACTATAGTGTCAAAACCATACAAAACGACACATGAAATCACCTGGGCACAACTGACTGCATAGTATGCTTCAGAATATGAAAATATATCTCAAATACGGCAGAAAGTGTCTCTGACTGCATCCTTCAGTGCTCCATAATATCTAGATCGAAGCTAGCTGCCTTATAATCAGCAGCAACCTGTTTACACCACCAAGCACCTTAATTTTATGATATGAAATTAGAAAATCAGAGAAAGTAGGTAGTTGTTGCATAAGAATCCCTACCTCTTCCCTCATTTTCAACATCATTTCTTGCCTAGATTTCTTTCTATCATTCGGTTGTGGATGGCTTGATTCCTCTGGTCCGTTTCCTTTCTTATAATTCTTCTTTTTAACTTTTTTATCTTTATCTGGTGCTTCAGATCTATGAAGGTCCTCGTCAAATGACAGAGATATAAGTACCTGAAAAAGCATTTTGATAGTTATAACAGAGAGAGAGAGAGAGAGAGAGAGAGAGAGAGAGAGAGAGAGAGAGAGAGGGGTGAATTAAACAAAATAACAAAGTAATTGAAACGTAAAAGTTCAAAATAGTGACCTATTAAACATACGTGGATATTTGACCAAAAAGAGAACATACTTGAATTGAGTCAGGATGCATCTGACAATTATGAGCTTTCACATAATTTGCAATCAATCGAACAGCTGCTCCAGTTACTTCACCACTGTGTTTACCCTCATTTGTAAAGAGTGACTTAATAGTGTCACAACAAAGTTTCCTGATGATATACATTCACATCTTTTATTCAAGAGAAGAGTAGAGAGGAAAAGGGAAAAATATAAATGCGAAGAAATGCTCAAGGAATATGACCAGAAAACTAGAAGTAGAATTGTCTATCACGTGTCATCGGAGCACTTGACTCTTTAAGGAGTAGCTCCTTTTCTTGTAGTCCCAACTCCGTACCAAAAAGTAAAAAGGTACAATAAATAGAATGTTATCTACTATTTTTCAGACTTATACATAAAAAAGATCATACTACATTGCATGCATGACTTCATACAAGGGCACATGCACACATGCTCACAGATTTACATAACCACAAACATAAGCCACTGCATCTCTAAATGATTGCTAAGCGATGCTTCATCTATTTCCCTTTTGTTTGGGCAGGGAACTTAAACCAAAAGCAAGCAACAACTTATATTCATAGATAAAACAACATTGGTGATCTTATGAGTTCATCTGTCACAGAAGCACCCAAGCCATTCACAAAATGAAAATAGAATTCTTCGAAGTTCTCAATTATTCAACCATTCTCCTCATCTAGTCAACCAAAGGTCTTATTTTTATTGCAAACTCTTAACATAAAAAGAATAATGAGAAGTTAAAAATATATGGCTAAACCTTATGACTTCATCCGAGGAACTTATGTTTCTGACAACAACTTCAACCAAGCTCTCGCGATAATTGAAATGAGGAACAGCATCTAGCAAAGTACAGATGCAGTGAACCACCGCATGTTGATACAAGGAGACTTTTTCTAAAACCATCAACTTCTGCAGGTAGGCCTGTTAAATAAATTTTGAAATAGCTCAGAGTATATAAAATTGGATTGAAACAAATTCTTAATCAACATTAAACTAACTAAAACAGGAATGTGTAAACCAAGATCTGTAGTGTTTTTTGTCCCATTTCTGGTGAGTGCACTTCATTCAACAATCACAAGGAAATTAAGTAAAACCTTGTATGCAGACAGAAGTGTCGATTCATAATAACGCATCTTCTTGACATCCTTTGAAACTTTCATCACCAGCTCCTTCTTAGTAGGAAGTCTAATGCGGTAGCTATAATATCACAACAAAGGAAAACATCACAACAGTGCCGAGGGAAAACATGGAGAGTAGACGTAACGGTACAGATCACATCAAAATAAACTCGGCAACATACCCAGGAATGATGTCTTTGAACACAGCCAACAAAGAAGCCCAAGCTTAACGATAGCATGATTGTGATTATTGTACATCTGCAGTATTTCTTTAACAGTTTAATATTAGACTCTGGGTCAGCAAGCAGAGCAATTCCCAGTTCTGCAAGTTTACACTTCTTAGTTTCAAATGACTCTTCTGCAGTGATGTCCTCTTTCAACTCAGCCTAAAGAAAACATGACATTGCATAAAGATCAGAAGAAATGTATTGATGTTAAAGACTGTATGATAACCGTACAATGATACTAGCAAACTTGTGATAAACATCTAGGCATAATATCAAGTCCAAATCTTCATTGCATCTAAACCAATGGCTCAGTATAAGCAAGCTAAAGTGATCCCACAAGATGTATGCACAAGTTAAAGCAAAGCTAAGTTAAAGCAAAGGTTACTTTGACATAAATTGGTAGATGACTGATGTAGGTATACCAAGAATGTGTCAAAATGGGTACACTAAATTATGTGACATGAATTAAATTGGTGATGACAGGAGTAGATTCAAATCACAAGATGGTGACTTATTCATATATCCAATGTTAGCATCATTTAGTATGATGGCAATTGTATAACTTTAGTATATCTAGAATTATTCTTGACAACAATGGAACACCAGTAAATTTTCTAGAAAGGATCGGGCCCTATTTCCTTTCTAATGAATTTAAGGTACACGATAAAAATAGAGCATAGGAATTTAAAAGCTTGTCTTAGCTACCATAGAATCCTAGTTAAAACAACAATATCACACAATCAATGAATCAATGGAGTGAAACTGGTCTTAACAGTAATCGCAATAAAAAAGCTACCTCGAAACAACTCAAGGTTCTGCATAGTGGCATGATCAAGATTAACAATTGAAGGCAACCCCTTGCTTGCAGCGGCCAATTCCATCAACTCCAGCTGTTCATCCTCCATAAGCTCCATGGATTCCTTGGCAATTCTGCGAGCAGTGGCCTTCTCCACTGCAGCTTTTCATCTCTCTGCTTCTTTTTCTCGATGAAGCTCTTCTTTTTGTCTCTTTTTCTCCGCCTTCCAAACAAAAAACCAGAGAAGTTGGTAAAGAAAAGAGAAAAGAAGAGATGCTGCTTAACCAATCAAATAAAGCAAAAGAAACTAACTAGTGAAAATGCAATACCAAGCTCAAATACTTACCTTAATAGATTCTTTCTGTAAATACTTCTCCCGTCGCTCTGATTCTCGCCTTTGCTCACGTAGCAATCTCTCCTCCTCTCTCTGTTGTTCACGCATCAACCTTTCTTCTTCCTTCCTTCTTTCACGATCAAATCTTTCCATCTCTTTCCTCATTCGTTCCTCAGCCTGCAATAGAAAAATACAGGATATCAGTACATGCCAAAGTTTTCTCCACAAAACTCACATATCCTTAAGTGATAAATGAAAACCTTTCTCCTAAAAATATTTTCTTTCTCTAGTGCTTTGCGAATTCGGTTTTCATTAGCTTCAACTTCCCTAGCCATCTGGGCTTCTTCAATCTGCAACAAAATGACATTTTTGGTCACCCTAAAGCTATATCAAAAGTGATGACAATACTCGGCTCTCAGAAGCATCAGAATTACCTTGTGTTTTCTCTTGACATGCATGTCAGAAGTATCATGCAAAATTGTCATGTCAGGCATGGTAGAAGAATCTTCTTGACCGATAAATGGATGGCTTCCTTGGTGAGCATCCATTTGAATGTTAACAAAAGACTCTCTCGGCTGAAGGGAATGATCATCTCTCAGAGGGGATAAAACACTGTTTCGCTCTCTATCTTCTTGCGAGACACGGCATACTTGAAGTCGGTGACCTTGAACACCATCAACACTAGGCAGCTTCTTACTTCCATGAATAGATGACACTCTGGTAGTTGGCCCATCCACCAGGACATCAAGATAGTGAGTTTGGGCAATCCATCCATGGGTATGGTATCTTGCAGGCTGGTCATGCAGCAACTGACACTCATGGTAGAGAAGTCTTGAAGCAGCCTGGATAATCACACATAACACAAATATTGGCAATGCACATATGACTTCGAAAATTGAATGTTAACAAGCGAAACTATCATCAGAATTTTATTAGATTCTTCTAAGAGCAGTAAAAGTTCTTAAAATTAAAAAAGACAATTCCAGTTTTCATACAGAAAGACAAGAAGAACAAACTTGTAAAAGTATCGAGAAAGGACATGTAGGGTGTAAATATATAGGCAACTACCTACATCAACCTCTCAAAAGAAAATTGGCATGAAAAGGTAAGTTTGAATTGAGACTTACATCCCCTCCAATTTTCAACAAAGTATTAGTACCAAACGGTTCTTGATAACTGTACTAAAAGGGACTGAAACTATTCAATATTTTTTTCCAAGCAAAACACTCACGTTATCATAAAAATATTTGTGACGACATTTCACAAACATATTCTTAATTCACAAGCACAAAGAAGTATGATCCTTGTAAACTTCCATTAACCCATGCAAGTGTAATCACAACAGAATATTTGCAATAGTTAACCACAAAACAAGGGGAAAAAAAAACATCACACAGGCAGAATAGCAGGTAATACAAAATACACAGTAAAAGCCAGCCAAGAGCACTAGGACTCATTTTATAGAGATATTGATGCATAAGTACCTTTCCTTTAAGTATAGTATGCACCTGTCTGAGCTAGCCTAGATTCATTTCATGGAACTAACATTTATCGTAATGAGTACCTTAGACTCTTAATGGATTATAACCCTATAACAGTCAGCACAACTCTTCAAAAAGATCGAAACTTTTGGAAGATGACTACATCAAGGAAATAGAAGCAAATAACAAATTAAACGTCACACAATCTCCATATGACAAGTAATGACCAACATACTAGAAGGGGTTCCTCTTTCTGTACAAAATTGCATATGTGTGGCTTTTCTTTTGCAGCCGTTTTGTATAGGGGCAGTACCCCCTTGGTACCTTCTTAATGGAATTTTCTTTATTGTTCAAACAACAACAACAAAGACATCTCAACAGGGAAAAGAAGCCACAGACTTTATTTGACATGGCATCCCGTCGAACATACACTTTCCCATCATAAGGATTCACGGGTCCTTTCTGCTCCTCATTTGCAACTACACAGATCACATGTTAAAGTCAGATAAGTGATGGAGCAAACATGAAATGAGAACTAAGAAGAGGAAGAACTCAGATAGATAGAGAGAGAGCGACCTTCGTTCAGGAGCAGGGGGCACTTCGCAGGAGGTGACGGCGTCGGCACCGTCCGCGTTTAGGAGCAGGGGGCGCTTCGCGGAGGAAAGAGAGAGAGAGCGACCTTCGTTCGCGGATAGGGAGGCCAAAATGCCAGCAGGGGTTTGTCGGTGTTGGGGTTGGCCAGCGAGGCGCTCCGCAGAGAAAAGAGGGAGAGAGCGGAGCAGAGGTCGCGAGAGGGAGGCAAAAGGGCATTGGTGACGGCGTCAGGGGCGGGGGCGGAGGCGGAGGGGCGTCGGCGTCGTGCGGAGGAGCGTTGGCGAGAACGGGCAGAGGAGAGAGAGCGTCAGAGTGGTGGGCCCCAGGAGCGATGCGCGCACAAATTTTGAACCTCTAACGCCGTCGCCTATGTGGAGCCACGCGTTGACTCCTGAATGATCTTATATTTGGCCTATGTAGAGGGTAAAACCCAGTCAATATTTTTTCATTATATATGGACACACAAAAATTTTCAAAGTATGGTAGAGAAAGGTGACGTCCACCGAGGAGGCCCTGGATCGAAGCCCCTGCGAAGCAGGGGGCTGACGTGCTGTGGTGACATACCCGGGATACGTGGGTGGTGGTTTCCTACGTGCCTCCCCAGGGTTTACTTTTCAACTGTCAGCTGTGCGGAGGTTCCCTGAGTCACACAAAAAAAAAATTCAAAGTAAATAAAATGAGAAATGATAAATTATGGTCCCCATCTTGTGCGGTGCTTAGCAAAATTGCGTTCTTTATTTTAACGTGCCAATGCTCACACGCCTTGCATCCTCAAATTGTATGTGTATATTTTTTTCCCCACAATATAAGGAATATCAACTATTTTTACACTAAAAAAAGAGCTGAATGTTGACAATTCTTCACTTCAATTCATCCCCACACTAGGTTTTCCATGGAGGGTCATAAAATATGTGTAACCTTCGCAATTATATGGACACACGAAATTTTTTAGAGAAAATAAAATGATAAATGACACGAGAAATTGACGTCGTTCGAAACAAAGGTTGAAACTTGTATTAGTGAAAAGAGTAAGTTGTTAATGACCTACTAGTAAATTAGAGAACACACGATCACAATTGATGACACACTTTTAAGTAATTTCCAGTCCCATAATTACACCAAATACCCACGGTGTTTATGGAACAAATTTCATAATATACACCAAAGAGAGAGAATCCCTTCCGGTCAGATAAACGGAAGAAGAAGAAGAAGAAGAAGAAGAAGAAGAAGAAGAAGAAGAAGAAGACCGAGGGGCCACTATAACCAATGATTACTCTTTCTTTTGTTTTGTATTTGCTCCTTGTGTTGACAAGATTTTCCAACAAGCTCCCCTCATGAGCTCCTCTTCTATAAAATTATACTACTAGAAGAAGGCTCTTCATTAGATGTTGCTGCTGCTTGTGAAGAGAATTCAACGAAAGAAGACGACAAACTTCATGTGTAGCGGTTGAACACACACGTAAGGAATCTATCGCAGGTTCGAACCAAATCGAAGAGGCGGTATCGGACTTGCTTTGGACCGTGTTAATTAACGGGTTCAAACTCAAGGCCTTATTTTAATGTAAACAAAACTAGAAAAGGGCGGTCAGAGCTGGAAGTGGGACTGGTTTCAGCAAAGGAAGGGGACCGGTTTTTGCTGAAGATTTGCAGGGATCAAAGCTGGAATGGGCCCACCGTAGGCAGCGTGTTGGGTCTGAAGTGAGCTGCGTATGAGGCCATTTGACAACTGCTATTCTCGACAAAAAAGGGCTCAATGACTTGACATTGTATTTGATATTTTTCTCAACAACCCTAGGAAAAGGCTCCGCTGAATTGTCTGAAATGACAGAGCTGAACGTGCTGGAAGAAAGAGAGAAAAGAACAGAGGATAATGAACGCAAAACTATTAGAGACTGTAATCTTTTTCCTTCTTCACAGAAAAACACCATTGAAAGGACGGGCATCGATCACGCGTGGCCTTCAAAAGGGAATTTCCTTTTTCTTTCTTTTAGAGTTGGTGAAAAAAGAAATTAGGAAAGGTTCTAAGTAAAAGAATTAAGTGAATCTTA
This sequence comes from Eucalyptus fibrosa, assembly GCA_017140475.1. NCBI lineage: Eukaryota > Viridiplantae > Streptophyta > Magnoliopsida > Myrtales > Myrtaceae > Eucalyptus > Eucalyptus fibrosa. The sequence goes on from CM029512.1 coordinate 22,896,714, forward strand.
TTGCAAATATGTGCCTCAAAAAAGGGCATGACCTTATTGGCTAGTCAATGGCATTTCCCCCTTTATTTTCTTTCCTTTTTCCATTTGTCCTTATTCTTATTTTTTCCTTTTCATCAATGGCTAGTTTGAAGGCCATTGACCATACGTGGAGAGGGCCAAGTGAGGGTTGCCCTCACCTTACTTGGGGCAAGGCTACCCTTGAAAGCCACAGGCAGACTTGATTTTATTTAAAAATTGAGTTTTTCTGCTAACTCCATTTAATTTTGTTAGAGAAATCCCTTATGATGTTTTGAAGATGACAAAATAAATCAAAGGCTACTAATATATTTGATAGTTGAGTAATAGACCATGCAGATGATAGAACATGTAAAGGATATTATCAAAGTCGAAGACGGTAAGACGAACGTAACATATGTCCGAGTATATTTTGAAGATTTCCAAACTTCGTGTCAAAGTCTGAAGACTGCCAGACTCAAGACTCAAAGTCTGAAGATTGCCAGACTCAAGCTCAAAGTCTGAAGACTGCCAGACTTTAGTGTCAAAGTCTGTTCTACATCAGAAATCTGTCAACTCTGACTAATTCTAAACTGAACGTGAATGATGAACCAGAAGACAGACTCTATGCTGAAGCTGAACCAGAAGACAGACTCTATGATGAAGCTGAACTGGGTACAGACCTTAAAGCTAAATCTGTTCAGAAGCAGAATATGTTCAGACTCAGATTGTAAAGTCTATTGCTCTCAGACTTTACATCAAGACTCGACAGATCGTAACTCAAGCCCAATCATATAACGGCTAGTGATCTGGTTTGGATTCCACATCAAGATTGATTTGATTGATTCAATCTAATTGATTGACGATTGGATCTTAAAGACAAGAACTTTCTATACGAAGAAGCTTTACTTATGGAAACCGAGATTTCATTTGTATGGGCGATCGGAATCAATTTGGGATTCTACCTGTCACTCAACAGCTACCAAATCTTCTAGATACAGAGCTGTCCAATGGGTATATTGGAAGACGATTCTCCGGGATACTGTCCAACGGGTAGTTTGGAAGTGGAGGAGTATTTAAGGAAATCATGGACCGATGAACAAGTAAGAGACGGAGCATAGAATTTATAATTCCAAAGTCTGAGCGACTTTCGATCATATACTTGTCTCTTGAGAGCTTAAACGTTTGTGATCGTGAGAGAAATACCGAAAGAGTGACTTAGTAAGATAGTGTGATCTACTACTAAGTGTTTGCACTCGAAGTTGTAATCTCTTGTTGATTGCATAGTGGAATCCAGCCAAGAAGGCTATTAGCGTGGGAGAGTGGACGTAGGTTTGGATTAAGCCGAACCACTATAATTTATGTGTTCTTATTCTCTTCCCTAACTCCTTTGTTTGAAGTTTATTTTATTCCGCATATATTTGCCAAGATTTATTTTAAACACCTATTCACCCCCTTTAGGTGTTCATACTAGCACTCACAAATGGTATCAGAGCCGACTCCCGCAGCGTGTGGGGCCATAGCGAGGGCGCTGTGCCTTAAGGGGGGAGAATGTGACGACTTAGACTCGGGGCGGTACGGAGGGACGGACTAAGATCGCCTCGGCAGTACGCGGGCGAGGCTAAAGGCATTTCTCTTGTCCCACATCGCTTAGGGGGGAAGTCCTGGGAGCCTTTATAAGGCTTGGGTCCCTTAGTATGTGCGACGCGTTTTAAAACCATGAGGGAAAAGACCGTGGCTGGGATGACGGTGCGTCCGCGCCAGGGCGAGTGACCCAAAGCGGACAATATCATACGGTGGGGCCCGGGTCCTTACAAATGGTATCAGAGTCAAGTGCTTGGTTTATAAAAGTGTTTTTACTTTTGAGCTAAAAATTTTTTATGGCTAGTATATTGGCACCAGGACTTATGGAAGGGCAAAGCAACACAAGGCCACCATATTTCGATAGACGAAAATACAAACAGAATGGCCAGAAAAGAACAATAAAAGAAGATGATGAGCAAGGAAATTTATGCTTGATGGCACATTCAAAATCTGAGTCTGACTCAAACACAGACTCAGAATCAGAGTCTGACTTAGACACAAACTCAGAATCCAATTAGGAAATCGAGGAAATAAAGGAAAAGAAGAAGTTGGTAAGGAATGTTTTTGGGCACATAATTCTCATTATGCTTGAAATTCGATATATCATTAATTGATTCAGATTTTATAATGATCATATTTTGCTTTATTGAAGAAAGAATCGTATGATTTGTTTTTGTGATTTATGAGTTGAGATTTGATTTAGTACGTGCGATTATTTGAGATAATTCAGATTATTTTGTCTAATTTTATACTCTCAGATTTAATCATGTTTTGCAAAGTGAAAATCTATTTTATGTGATGATGCAAGATATTCTTAGATATTCAAAGATTTAATTCTCCCTGATTTTATTGTGCTTTGACTAAGTGAAATTTATTTTTCGAAATATCATTGTGCATAATATTCTTTCTTTGAATACTTTGTTACGATGAATTAAGAAAGAATATTTGATTATGGAGATTTTCTATTTTACTCTAACGTCAAGGAATGATCCAAATTGATGGATACCAAAAAGGGAAATGAGTTTATTGCAGGAAATTCTTTAAGGGAAGGATTATTGCGAATCTACGCAAATTTTGGTGCAATCAGAAAATATCTCCTGCAACAATTGGGGGAGAAAGCGAATCTAAAAGAAAAGGAAAAGAATCGTGATCATCTCAAAAATGCAACAAATTGAGGGGGAGCTTTGATCAATTATGGAAAAACATTTTTGGATTGATCGTGATCTTATTATGGATGGAAGGAAAGGTAAATGTGTCAAAATTTGTTCTAAAAAATCCAGTTAGTGCATATTTTATTACTTTTTGTTATTGATAAATCTTTTATTGATATTATCATTTTATTATGAAAAAAAAGATAAATGAATTTTATGATGCATCCGTGATTTTTATTGAATATTTGCTGATATATATGATCAAAGTGAGCTATATTGCATATCTTTAATATTCGACTTGTTTTATAAAAGCTGATCTTTTTGGAAATTATATGTCATTTTATATTCTCTACGTGAATCTATTGTTATCACTTTTTGATTATGACAAAAATGGGGAGAAGATATGAATATGCATATGTGTTGATTGGTTGATATTATCTATGGCATAATATTGAGCTGCGATTATTTTTCTATATATTGTTATGCTCAATCTATTTGTTATCTTCTGATATCCTTTGATTTAAATTAATATTTTTAAAAGCATGTTTACAAATCTGCATATTCAGAGATTGTTTTGTCATCATCAAAAAGGGGGAGATTGTTAGAGAAATCCCTTATGATGTTTTGAAGATGACAAAATAAATCAAATGCTTCTAATATGTTTGATGGTTGAGTAATAGACCATGCAGATGATAGAACATGTAAAGGATATTATCAAAGTCAGAAGACGACCAGAAGACTGAACGTAACATATGTCCAGAGTATATTTTGAAGATTTCCAAACTTCTGTGTCAAAGTCTGAAGACTGCCAGACTTTAGTGTGAAAGTCTGTTCTACATCAGAAGTCTGTCAACTCTGACTAATTCTAGACTAAACGTGAATAATGAACCAGAAGACAGACTATATGCTGAAGCTGAACTGGGTACAGACCTTAAAGCTAAATCTGTTTAGAAGCAGAATATGTTCAGACTCAGATTGTAAAGTCTATCGCACTTAGACTCAGATTGTAAAGTCTATTACTCTCAGACTTTACATCAAGACTCGATAGATCGTAACTCAAGCCCAATCATATAATAGCTAGTGATCTGGTTTGGATTCCACATCAAGATTGATTGAATTGATTCAATCTAATTGATTGACGATTGGATCTTGAAGACAAGAACTTTATATACGAAGAAGCTTTACTTATAGAAACCAAGATTTCATTTGTATGGGCGATCGGAATCAATTTGGGATTCTACCTTTGTCACTCAACGGCTACCAAATCTTCTAGATACAAAGCTGTCCAATGGGTATATTGGAAGACGATTCTCCGGGATACTGTCCAACGGGTAGTTTGGAAGTGGAGGAGTATTTAAGGAGATCATGGACCGATGAGCAAGTAAGAGACGGAGCGTAGAATTTATAATTCCAAAGTCTGAGCGACTTTCGATCATATACTTGTCTCTTGAGAGCTTAAACGTTTGTGATCGTGAGAGAAATATCGAAAGAGTGACTTAGTGAGATAGTGTGATCTACTACTAAGTGTTTGCACTCGAAGTTGTAATCTCTTGTTGATTGCATAGTGGAATCCAGCCAAGAAGGCTGTTAGCGTGGGAGAATGGACGTAGGCTTGGATTAAGCCGAACCACTATAATTTCTGTGTTCTTATTCTCTTCCCTAACTCTTTTGTTTGAAGTTTATTTTATTCCGCATATATTTGCCAATATTTATTTTAAACACCTATTCACCCCCTTTAGGTGTTCATATTAGCACTCTCAAATTTAACTAACGAAAAATGTTGACCTAAATTTTTAAATATTTTATCTCTTCCACGTAGCGTTCTATGTACATTAAGGTTAACAAAAAACCTTAAAATGATATCGTTTTAATCCGAATCCTAATTTTTATACAAAATCTTAATTAAATTAGGCTTAAAAAATCCAAATTTTTTTTCCATAAAAAGACAAACTCAAAAAAAAAAAAGAAAGAGGCAAAAACATAAAAAAAAAAATAAATAAAGAAAGAAACATACAAAAAAAAAAACCCCAAGGTTGTGATTGCTGACCCATCGTTGGAAGTGGAGGTGAGCATGATTTTAAGGTAGAACCTGGAACTTTAGAATTAGACCGATAAGAACTTGTAGATTCCAAGTTCCAATATGTGCAAGATACTCTAGTCTCCCAAAAATGAGGAATCTGTTTCGACGAGTAGGTTTTAGGTTCTTGATTAGAGGAACTTGGAACTTGAAATTGGAACCTATAATCTAGAACAAGTTTTAATATTTTTCTTAGTCCATATCTTCATGTGATTTTGTGATATTCCATGTCATTCGATGATGAATGTATAATCTAAAAGCACTAGTTTGAGCTTCCATTTTATATTAATGTTCATATTTTTGGTGTGTTTGAATATAAGTTATTAAGTAAATTGTAGCAGCAAGTGTAGATTATTAAAGGTTTAATTCATTACAATCGGTCAATTGATAATATAGATGGAACCTAAATAGACCATAGGATCGACCTTAGAATTTGTGACATGGTAAGTTTCAGGTTTTAAGATATGCAACTTAAGTTTCAGGTTCCAAAAAATAAGGAATGTGTTCCAATGTGTAAGTTCCAAGTCTTAAGTGGAATATGTACTGAACCTAAAATCTTTCACCACTAGCCAATAGGGCGTTGAGGTTGTGAGTACCTCAATGAGGGCCGCAACCCTTGTCAACCAAAGGTGAGGGCCTACACTGCATGTATTTTTTTTTTTTTGAAAAGCTTTTAGATTAATTTTTAAACTAATTTAATTAAAATTTGGTTTAAAATTGTCTTTGGACAAAAATGTCCTTTTTCGGCTAGAATATTTAACCAGTCAGTGGGGTAGACCTTTATTTGAAACTCCTATGGCAACTTCAGGTCTTTTTTTGAAAAAAAAAAAAAAAGAAAAAAGATACACTTTAAATCTTTTTTTAAGAAATTGATAAAACCTTGGACTCTTATTTGAAATTTTTTCCAGAAATTTGGGTTTTGGGACTAAGGACACAAACCCAAGTATTGGCTGGGTTGGGCCAGTCCAAGATTAGTCTAGGGTTGACCCTGATATAGCTAGTATAACCACTTAGAGGGGGGTGAATAGGTGCACAAACAATTTAACGAGATACGGAAGCAATTCTAGGCAACCGATAGAAAGGAAGTTCTCTATTGATTAACAAAATGAAGTATGATCAAAGTAAAGAGAGTAAGGAAGAGAAAATTGAACACAAGGTTTATAGTGGTTCGGCTTATTTCAAGCCTACGTCCACTCTTCCGCACTGACAGCCCACCGGCTGGATTTCATTATGAACAAAAGAGAAGTTACAGCACAGCTTTTCCTTGATTCTACAGTGTAGATGTTCTACCACACCTCCTCAAGGTTTCTCACAAATATAGACTCTCTTTAGTATACAAAGTTTCGCTCAAAGGAATTGTCTAGACAACAGAGAGCTTCAGACTTTGGAATTCTTCTATCGCGCACTTCTCGAACAACTTAGAACGTCTTCCTTATATACTCCTTTACGCCATCATACCCGTTAGCACTTATCAAAGGAATTCCTCCAATCTACCTGTTGGACGGAATCAATTAAGAAGATTATTCAAGTTATTAAAGGAATGTGTCGATAGCCCATCAATCCTGTTTGCCCATACAATCAGGATCTCGGTTTCCATAAGAAGAACATTCCAAGAATATTTAGGCAATCATCGGATCCTTAATCTTCGAGTCAATCTCGATCAATCAAAGAATTCCGTTATGTCTTTTCCAGCCAAGAGATCTTCTCCAGTCGATAAAGTCATATCCTCAATGAAACATCCAGTTCTGGATAACCTTTCTTCAACGGATTAGAGACTGTCAATGAGGATAGACTTTGAGTCTTGAGTCTGGCTGTCCGGAGGTCTTTAGACTTTAAATAGCAGAGTCTGCAAGCCTTCAGACTAGACTGATGGAAACGTTTTGTCAGCTTCAAAACACTTCAAAAAGATTTCTCCAACAGACCCTACACCAATGCTCGGCCTTATTATCATGTGTAAGAAAGTAGAGCAATCAAAAAAACACCACTAACAAAAGTAATATCCACAAGCATTACACAAATGAAATCAAATGAGTCATATTCAAGCCCAACGAAGTCGGATGGTTTAGTGCAAAATACTCATACATTACATAGCAAGATTTTATTAAATCGGTAAATTTACAAGTGGGTGAAGAATTGCCATCTATTGAAGGAATTTAACGATGAAAATATAAATAGTAAATTATCAACCTGTTTGGATGTTTGGCACTATAGTAAAATCTTACCTTGGTGACATACAAAGAGATTCAACAATTTGTATACATTTACCATCATGCACTTCAGATGACTAATTTTTGGCAAAGTAAGAAATTTTTTTGAATGAGCGTCTAAAGTGGGGTTATTTTTTCAAAAGATTGCCTAAGATGGACATTATTTTAAATAAGTGTCTAAAGTGGCTAAATTAATCTCAAATGAAGACCTGAGTCCGTTGGTTGGCCAAATTTTTGCTGGTTGGCAAGTACTTGATTTTTTTTTTTTTTTTTTTTTTTGGTGGTCGGAAGGGTACCCTTCTAGTAGAGGACATCACACTATTTTTTTTTTCTTTGGCCTAGAGGGTGGCCAGTCAATCCGGCAAACATTTAGTTTTTCTCCTCCAACTCCCCCTCCTTGAGCATCTCACTTATGTACTTAAGAGTCAAATTGGAGTTTCACTATCTTCCGTAGATTCCACCGATGTGCTACTGGAAGCCGGCGATGCACTAGCAATCGGGTTATTAGGTTCAACGTCATGTTTGAATCCATTAACAGGATTCCGATTTGGATGGATCAAAATCAATCCATATCAAGCTTCGACCTATTCAAGGAACTAGTATTGTTCATGGTCTTTGATTTAAGATTATATTATATGGATTGGTGTCTAGTGGACGAGTTTATCACAATCATCCATTTTGTGGACTCTTGTGTAGAATCAACTTCGGGGCAATTTTTTTTTTTTTTTGACAAGTAAAGTTTTATTGTTGGCTTAAAAGGCAAGTGAGCTACCTGCTACATGCTTAAGTCATACAATTTAAACAAGACCAAATGCTAACATAAAATCTGGTAATTGCCCAAAGATATTTGGAGAAAATTATAAAAAAAATCATAATATATTTTACTTTTGCTAATTCAATCATAAACTTTTTAATTTTGTACCAATTGAGTCCCAAATTTTTTCAAGTTTTACTAATTGAGTCCATCTAGCATATTTTGACTAGAAATCGTTAAAGTGAATGCCAACAGACTTTTTTTTTAGATAGTATTTTAATATTTTTGAATTTTTAAAATTTATTATTTTTAGTTTTCTTGTCTTTTCATTTTTTTTTTTTCGTTTTCTTCCTTTGCCAAGCCTTGGTGATGGCCGGTGATTGGCCACAGGTTATGATTGATGAGGATTGCCCTTACTAGCCTTAGGTGAGGTCACCCTTGTTAGCCTTGAGTAAGGCTTGTCCTAACTACATTTGACGGGGTTGAGCTTTGCTTGAAGTTGGCAAGGTTGGCCCTTGCTAGCCTTTAGGGAAGGTCGACCTCGTGATCTTTGGGCAAGTCTCACCTGAGACCAGCCCTTATGAAGACTGACGAGGTTGTGCCTTGCCCTCGCTAGATTGGGCAAAGTTGAGCCTCGCATGAAGCTATGACTTGTCGAATTTGGCAAGGTAGCAAAGTCCTCCCTTGCCAGATCTTGGCGAGGGTGACCATCATTGGTTGTAGCCTATGGTTGGTTAGTAGTCATCCTCAAGGCTCAGCAACTAGCAGAGAAAGGAAAGAAAAGAAAAGAAAAGAAAAAGTATTTAAAAATTAAAAAAATATATTAAAAATTTTCCACGTCTATGCCAATTGCACCGTGTAGGATGCCGATATTCGTGTTAGTGATTTCCAATCAAAATTGATTATATAAGCTCAATTGGCAAAACGTGAAAACGTTTGGGACTAATTTTTATAATAAAAATATTTATAACCGAATTGGTAAAAGTATAATAGGTTTAAGAACTTTTGGGTAATTTTTCTAAGGTATTTGTGGAGTAAAAACACCATTCTTAAGAAGTCTTCCTTGGATACATGACATCAGGTCTTGTCATTTCCTAAATAACCAGTCAGGAATATAACTAGTTACCATAATATTCTAAAAACCTCACACACTACGTTTTTTAGGTATCGCCTTTAAAGGATGGAGCTTCCTTAGTGCTATTCCCGCCCGCTCTCTCATGTCGAGGGTCTCTGGAGTCAAACCATCACTGAGTTCCCAATCGAAATGGTAGAGCAACTTCGCAAGACCGAGATGAAGCACCCTATCCGCCAGCGAAAGTCCGACGCACATTCTTCTGCCTGATCCGAATGGAATTAGGTCAAAGTTTTGACCTTTGTAGTCAATTTTAGATCCTAGAAACCTCTCTGGTTTGAATGCTAATGGGTCCTCCCAAGCATCTGGGTCTCTTCCAATGCCCCATACATTCACGAAAACCTGGGTATCTTTGGGTATATCAAATCCCATGAAATTGGTTTCTTTTATAGCATTTCGTGGGATAAGCAAAGGTAATGGTGGATGCAATCTCAGGGTTTCCTTCACCACAGCTTGCAAAAACGGCATTTTTTCCGTGTCACTTTCTTCGAGTTTTCTGTTCAACCCCACAATCTGGTTAATCTCATCTTTGGCCTTTTTCATTGACACGGGTTGGCGGAGTAGCTCCACCATTGCCCACTCGATGGTGCTGCTTGTTGTCTCTGATCCAGCGAAAAACATTTCCTGCACCATCAATTAGACCCATTTAGTACAAGATCATGTCTTGCTAGGGTTACCACCAATGTTGATTCTTTTACTATAATTAAGATATTCAGTTTCGCTCGAAAATCACTCCCTCAAATCGTGGGATTAACAGTAAAAAACATCACGCTTCACCTCATACAATCCTTATCAAACATAGCAGCTCCTATGCTTCAAATTGACAGACAATTGCGCATAAAGAAAGGAACAAGAATTTGATGATTGGATCCTAAAATTGACGAAATGAATCCACTAATGACAACAGGAATATTTATAAAAGGGCAAGAGCAGGTGTTTGATTGGAAAAAATGAAATAAACAACTGGAATGGCAAGAATTAAGTTGCTGAGAAATAACTGAAAATGAATGGCAAGAAAGTGAAGTGTGTTCTTTTTATGTTTGTGCGTCTTTTTCCCTTAAGATGTGCTCTTTTTGTAGTCTCGGCTACAACGATTGCTTCACTGCAACTGCCGGTCAACAACTTTAAAAATTGTTCCGTCCTAGAAGTTTGGCTACAATAACTGTTCGCGCTAGTTTTATCCTTGCAGTCGGTTTGATTCGACCAAATTTTGTGAGCCAATGTCAATACTTCTTGACTCGACCGACATTAACTTGACTTTCATTTATAAGTCCATGGACAAAAACTGTTCATGCCTTGTCAACTTAATCTTATTGGCTTCTTATAATCAATGCTGGTGTTTGAGCATCGATTATATTTAGTCAATATCAGATCACACATCTGATCAACATACTATTCACTCATCCATCGTGGATACCCAACATGTTCTATTAATTAGTCGAATTGACATCAACTTAATTTAACAAATCATTCAATGTGTCTTTCTAGCACTAGATTTTTTTTTATAAAGAAAATAACCATAAATCATTCTTGTGTTTTTGTAGAACATTCTTGGCTAGTTATTACAAAATGAGCACAGATTGGCTAAATCAGGAAAGAATGGAAACATCTTTATAATAGTAGTAGCTTTTTGTTATGCAACGTTCTCTACAAACTTAAAGTGTAAAATGTTTTCATAGATAGTTGATTGGAAAAGGCTACTTATTATAAAATCTAGTGCTAGAATGTTCTACGAAAACACAAGTTTGTAGAGAATGACGCGTGATATGACCTGCTTGTTAATTGTCAATTAAGTTTACCACCCCACTTTACAAACCGAACTGGACCTAATATCCTTAAGATGTTAATCATTTCTTTTTTGCCAAGAGTGGAAGAGAGGATACCAGAATTATTATGATGACGTTCTGGGAAGAGATTTTGCGAGGGCCTTCTTTTCCATCGCCCTCATAATCCAATACCGCATCCAGGAAGTCATTTGTCGTTCTCATCTCTCCCCTTTGCTTTCGTTCCTCCAACCTCTCTTTTACAAAACCTTCAGCAATCTTCATGGCTCGACCCATGTCCTTCGCCATGCTTGCCTTGATCCCCTGCGGGTCCAACCATTTCAACCACGGCAGGAAGTCGGCTACGTTGGGCTTGCCAGCCCATTCCATGAACCGGTTCATGGCATCAAAGAACTCGGGCCCGTCCTTCGATTTTGGGTCCAACAGATCCCGGGAGAGCACCATATTACCCACCACATTAAATGCCATGAGAAAGAGGAAGTGGGATAAGTCGATTCCTTGTTCTTCATAAAAATTAGAAATTTTTAACGATTAATTATAATTAGAGAATGTATAGCAGAACGTAACGAATTAGACATGAAAAAAAAGAAAAATTATTGCGCCAAGTTTTGCAACTAGTTTAAGGAGGAATGGAGGAATCAACCTCCAAGCTGCAATGTTCAAGACAAAAGTTGGATTTTTCAAGCTCAAGTCGAACTTAATAAAGTTCTTGATAAGCTTGTTTTCGGATATTTTTCACTAACAAAACTAAATTAGCATCTGAACTCTTAAAAACTCCAACTTGGCTTGTACAAATAAAATAAAGTGGAAAGTTTACTTTCGCATTCTCTTGCATAATAATGGGATATACTTGATCAATGCATCAGAAGATATATAAAAACCCAACTACTTGATCATGCTCGAGTTTGACACAATTCAATGGTAAAGCTACTCGAGCTTGGCATAATTCAACAGTAGAGGCACCCTAGTTCGACTCAAACTCGAGAAGAATGAAAGCAAGTTTGACTAAATAGCACTTTAAACACCAGTAGCTCTTGGGCAACTTGAATTATTTACACTGGTATCTATTTTGTTGAATTTGTCAATTACAGTAACAAAACAAAGGGATAAAAGTACCAGCAGTCCCTAAACTTTTATAAAAAAGTTTTAATTAGGTTCCTAACTTTGTTGTGCAATTAGATCCTCGAGCCGTATAACTTCTTCTTTGATTTAGTCCTTCCATTAAAGAAGTAAATATAAATGTTGACATGGCGGTTAGGTCCTCATTGAAAGCCAACATGGTGTGTTAAGTGACTTCTTAAAAAACCTAAAAATAGAATGACATAGAAAAATTGAATAACTAGGGGTAGAGGTGAGTTGTCGCCCGGGGTTATGCAATAAATTGAGGCAACGCTTGGGTTGGTGAATGTTTACATGGATTTAGATTTCTTTATTTTTATAATCTTTCTTACCCATCTTAGCACTAAGTAAAAAAGAATTCATGTCTCCCTAATTAGTTAGTCTAGTCAGTGCTAACATATGGTGGGGATGCATTATTCATCGTAACCAATGTATTCTCATATTTAAGAGGAGGGCCAACTCAAATTAAAAGATGTATAATTTAAGAACTCAATAGTAGAAAAAAGAAAAAAAAAGATTCTGGAACTTAATTGTACATTTTGCAAAAAAGAAAGACTGCCGGTTCCTTTATCTGTAAAAAGCAAGCCCAATGTTTTCTTAGGTAGATCTAGTTGCAGGTTGCGTTCTTTATTGAAATACGATTCTTTTGACAGCGTGCATCGTTAACTCCTAATGGTGCAGAAGTCCCAACATATCTTAACCATTGATTTTACATAAATTAATAATTGAGAAGAACTTGTGACACTAGTGGGAATATTGTGCAGGGTATAAGCCTTCATCCTCTTTTTATATTTTGTAAGGAGTTTAAACGTTCCTTTTCTCTCTCTCTCTCTCTCTCTCTCTGTTTTTTTTTTTTTTTTTCCTTTGAAGAAGAAAACTATTATTTCGGTCATTCAAGGTTACACATGCAACGCAAACGTCCAAAGTAACACGAAGCGCGTAAGAAATAACCTGTTGTTACTTGTTTAACCGCCATTTCTTCCTCTAAATACACGATCATGTTGTCGACACACTTCTGCCTGAGATGGGCCGTCTCGTTGACGCGCTTGGTCACGAGGAACTCAACAGAGCAGAGACGCCTGAGAACGCGCCAATAGCCACCGTAACGACCCACAGCGAGCGAGCCTTGGTCATAACCGAGAGCTGTCAATGCATGGGGACACTTGCGGTCTGCGAACGCGAAGTCATGGCCCTTGAAGAACTCTGTGGCGGCCTGAGCTGATTGGATCACCATGGTGTTCACGGAACCGAGCTTCAACCACGTCACGTGCCCGTGCTTGGCTCGGAAGTTGTGAAGGTTCTGGTGCGGCGTGGTCCCGAGGTCGAGGATATTGCCGATCACGGGCCATGCGGGGGGCTGAGGGGGAAGCTTGGTGCGCTTCCGGTTGAGAAGGAAAAATAGAAGTGCCGGGAGGATGAGGCCGAGCAAAAAGAGCAAAGTAGGGCAGTACTCCATTGGCTAGGCTTTGAGCTATTGCTCACCTTGCACTTATGCGATTATTGCGTGGAGAAAATGATATTAATATACACTCTAATCCTGTTCACAAGAAAGCAACCCAAAACAATAAAGAAAAAGCAGGAGATTCTATTATTTGCCATCCACAATATAAAAAGGAGAAAACATTAATATATCTTTCGGCTGTGAATAGGAGTAAACATGCTGGTCACGTGGAGTCTGGTGATCCATCCATTTCATCGAATTAGGTTAAATTCGATTCTTATTTTATTGGAATAATTTCATTTTCGGTCAAACAACTTTCATGAATTATGCAATAAAATCCGTAACTCTTAATTTGTGCATTTAAGTCGTACAACTTTACTCCAGTACTCAATATAATCCTCTGGTTTCCACAAAATTATGATGCCTTGTTCTTTCTTGGGTTTCATGGATTGGTTTATCAACTAATTTGTCCTATCAAAATCAGATAGTTATGTATTTACTTTTGTTGGGAGTGTATAACAGATGTTCAATATCTTTACCCTAGGAGATTGCTAAGAGGGAGCCGAAGTCTAAGTCTATCAACATATCTAATTGAACATATTTTCACTCAAAAGCTTGAAGTAATGAGTTATTGGCCAACTAGATATATTAATTACTTCACACTGCACCAATTCTCCACTTCGGGACTTCCCAAACACAACTTATATATGTATCTCAACAATCTCCCCATCACGTGTAAGCTAAAACTACCATGGGATTGCGTTGCAACAGCACAACACACATTGCCCAGAAATTGGGTTGGTCACTAGATTCCTTTTATTGAGATATCTAGAAGGCCCCAATCTACTATTGGCTCTCATACCAATGTTTGGCAATCTTGGGCTTCTCTCACCTCAAATGTTTACTCAAAGAGTGAAACTTTCCTTCATATTTATAAACTAACCACTAGACAATTCCATAATCGATGTGGGATAACTCCAACAACTTATGCCTTAGTAAGATGGCTTGTCTTTTTTGAAACGTTTCAAAATAAGTCCAATCATCAATTTGATCGAAATTTCCAATCTTCACTATTTAAAGGACTTTGTGATGCTAACACGTGAATTTCACTAATGAATTTATCATACATTTGCATCTCATAAGTTTGACCCATGATAAAAACAAAACAATCAGTTTATGCAACATTGCATTCATTTTTCTCGCAGCATTCCTTTTGCACATATAAACCAGAGGCATGATCGTTCATTAATAGTTAGGTTTCAGTTCACATAGGTCATCTGTGCATATGATGAATATTAGGAATCTCCTACACTCTTGGACTAGGGACAATGTAGTATGAGAACCTCGGGCCCCACGGCTAAAATTATGATCACTCCAAAGAGCTTTAACAGCACCAATTCACACTTGGACTCAATTTTCTTCCTAGTAATTTATACCCAACTTCTCTTGATTAATTGTAGACCCAAACAAGCTCAAAACGATTGCAAGTATCACAATGATTTTGACAAAAAAAAAAAGTATCACGACGAGTGTCTTTACGTCTATTTTCAAACAATATATGGCTCACATGCTAGTTCCTAAATTTGCATTTTTTTTTTTCAAGGAATGCTGGATGATCTTGCACAAGGATGCCTGGACAAAAAAACAATGATGTCAAGCCTTCAAAACTAAACTTTTCAATATCCGTTTGGTCTAAAACTTTTACACAAGCTTCGTCGGCTTTTTGACTAACTCCCCTCAACATTTTAGTGCAATCGGATAAATGAGGAGTGTGTATTCATCGTTTCCATGCGATTGCTCGGTCAACTTGTGTCTAATCCAACAAGCTCACTTTTCCTTCTTTAATTTAGTTGCCACTCTTTAATTGCCAATTGTCATGACCTTCTTAGAGGTGGACCACTAAGAGAAAGTTAATGGATTATCATGCAAGTGCGAATGGTTACTCATTAAAAAGATGGTACCATTGTCTAACGCGGGCTCTCTCAAACCCCCGACAATCACAACTTTGGGGTTTTAATTAAATTATTTGGACATCCAATTCAATTCATTTAAGAATTTCCATTAGTCTGCTTTGGTTGATTAAAAACCCAAGTAAAATGTGAGAGAACACTTTACTTTTATGAACTAGAGATTTCATGGATAGGGGACTTGATTATAAATCTATCTCCCTTTGGCATCTTCACTTTATTTCACAAAATGTTTTGCAAGTAGCCTTGATTGATTTGGTCTTAAACCACTAACATGTGATGGATGATCATACAGATATGGAAGCAAGAAAGTAACGCTATCAAATTGATAAATAAATTGCTTGAGCAGACAGAAAAACCTTGATGGGAATGATCTCTTCTTTTTTGCTTTTTCTTTTTCGTTTTCTCTTTAACGTTAATCACCTTTTTGCACTCTTGAAACCCAATTCAGAGCATGCAGAACTTCATATTTTTCGTTACCGGCTGGGAATGAATATAGAAATTTCTCCAATTGTGCCCCCTACTTGGGCATGATCAAGAATTTGAGGAACTTTCAAGGACTTCCAACTCAATACAAAAACCCATTCTCCAGTTTGCTTATTCAGAGAATGATGTAAGCGAAACAAGGTAGTTTTGTTTCTCCACATCTTCATAATTGTTTCACTCTGATCTTCATTTTTCTCCCTTTGTGGTGTGGTTCTTGACGGGATAGTTTCAAATTCACTTTCTTTTATCTTAAGTAAGTTAATAAGAATATCTGTAGCGTTCAGGGTAAATGAACTAGAATGCCCCCCCGTTATTGCGATATAGTACTCTTCGCAGGTGATTTGTCAAATGAGATGTGCCACAGTCGTGTTAGGGGCTGTGCTTGGAATGCGGTTGACTTGTGTCCTCCCCGGATTGTCCATTAAATCCAATGATTGGACTTTCAGTGCTCGGAGTAGATTCCCCCATAAGACTTATTCTTCGTTAGCATGTTTCCCGCAAGTAAATATCTCAAATCGGAATACCTGCAATTTGCGGCAAAAAAGGCTTCTCTTTCTTCTAAAATTAAAAAAAAAAGAAAAAAGAAAAGAAAGATATCCCTTTCATGAAAAGGAGTGACATGCATAAAATGTCTAAATGTTAGGAGTTTGCAAAATGTGCAAGTTTTGTTATTGCCTAGTATGGGAAGAGATTATTCATTTATGATGGATTTTTTCTTTATTGATGGGCCTGAGTTGGCCCGTCCGCCCATGTTGGGCCTAAAAGCCCGGCCCACTAGATTAGGGCCCATGGATGAAGGGGTACGATTCCTTTTTGGAGAAACGTATATAAAGGGAGGAGAGAGAGGGAGAAGGCACCCTTTGGCATATGAACGTACGTACGTTCCTCTCCCTCTCTCGCTCCAAGACAAAGAAGAAAAATGCTTACTGCGACACCGTCTTCCCTTCAAGGCAAATTGGCATCATCGGATCAGAATTTCTTCCTCGATCTTCAGCATTGGTGTTTAATCTGTGGCTAACAAGGTACGCTCGAATCCGTGGTGTGCTTTACGATCGATGATACGTGTATTTCCTGGGTTTCGTCTTCTGCATTGATTTAGGGGTTCGATTCAGTGTCGAATCCGGTTTTCGGGGATTCGTTATTCCCAACATTGGTATCAGAGCCCTAGTTCACATTTTCCCGACCCCTTTGATGTTTTTTGATTGATTTTTCGCGAAAGAAATTCGGCCGTACGGATCGGGGCGAGAAATCCCGACACCCGAGCGCTGTTCGTCCATTTTTCCAAGTTTTCGTAAGTCCAAATCGAATTCTGATGGCATAGGGAGAAGGGCGATGTCGAGACGAGTCCGGCGACATGTCGCGCGCCGCCGGAAGACGCCGCACGCGCCCACACGTGCGGCCAGAAGCCGATGCGCGTGGGCGCGACCCGCCCGGAAGCGCTGGCTTCGCCAGCGCGTGTGCCACAAGCGCCGGTGGCGAACCGGCACGTGCGCGCCGGCGGCTGGCGAACCGGCACACGCCAGTCGGCAGATCGACGCGTGCTGACGTCACCGTGACGTCACGGTAACCGCCGGGATGACGTCATCGGTGACGTCATCGCCGACGACTGTTGGCCGGCCGGCGACCCGACCCGACGACCCGACTTGAACCGCGACGCCCGGCATGCGCGCGGCACGTGCGGTCGGTTCGCCCGAACCAGCCCGATTGGTCTGTCCGGTTCGACCGGTCCGACGTCCGTTGACCGTTGACCGACGACCGTTGACTTTGACCGTTGACCCGAAAAAAAAAAAAAAAAAAAAAAAAAAAAAAAAAAAAAAAAAAAAAAAGGAATTTGTTTCTTTTTCATGTATGCCTATGTGCTTTATATGTAATCAATTATTTATTCTGCATTTTTTGCATGAATTTTGGAAAATTATGTATTTTCCCTTATGTAAATTATGGATTATGAGTAATCCATTTTTAGTTCTGCATTTGTTGCAAGAACTAGGATGCGTTATGCACGGATACCTACAATCCCGAGAACGGACGAGGGAAATGCAAGACTTAAAAGGCTGATGTTAGATTTAGCTAATTATCGGTGGCATAACGGTGATTTAGTATCACATGTGGTCAAGGTCAATCAGATGATACAAGAAATCATTAGTAATGGTTATCTTATGCCGGATTTTGAGAAGGTGCCGGCTTTGATAAACACTCTTCCACCTGAATGGTAAGCAGTGTTAGATCGGCTATAGGAGGTCAACGTGGTCCCGGGTTATAGGAGGCTGGTGGAAGCTTTTGTAAGAGCACTATAGGATTGAGTTAACCAAAACTTCAACCTTTAGGTTAAGCGCCACATGGCGCAGAGTGAATGCGCCTTGGTGGCGACACGAATGCTCTCCAAAAGTTTTTTCATGGTTGGCAAATGTGCCTTCAGTTTTTCTCAGATGTTTTGACTGATAGATTAGAAGGGACATTCCATATTTATTTATTTGATTAATTATGTAATGTTTACTACCTGATTGTTGTTGATGTAGCAACCGATATGTTAGTTATATTATGTGAAAGCACTGTTATTTATTGGATGTTAGATAATATTTGCTTTCTTTTACTGCTGGTTGCTGTGGGTAGTTAGTTGTGGGTAGTTAATAGAAGTTTTTGTAACTTTATAGAATTTATTTGCATAAGACAATTATATTAATAATAGTTTTAAGTAAGGATTTTTGGAGGATGATTGGAAACGTAGTGACATTTTGATTCGAAACCTTACTTGAAATTGTTCATTGATATGATGGGTCTATGCAAATAGGGATGCATAAATGATAGGCATTAATTATTCGTACATGTATGTCTGATGTGTTCAGATCAATGGTTCAGCAACTAAGAATGTAATTGCTGATATGAACGGCAACAATTGTGAAATATTGAATATGAAGATTCAATATGTGCTGAAAAAGCAAGAAGCACTAGAAGCTCTTGACCATGTTATGGAAGATCTTGAGGATGCTGTGTGCCACCTTGAGCTGGTAGAGGACCGCTTGACGGCATGTGAGCCGAAAGTTGGAGTATAACTGAATTTGAATCACGGGATATCACATTCTTAGTGGATGAATTTCCTAAGAAGGGCAAAATAAGGGAAGATTACCCCTATTTGAAACCTTGGATCGAGATAATGATATTGGTGGAGTTTGTCCAAGTGGGAGTAATATGAGAAGTGATGAATTGAATTCAACTCATTCTCAATTGCAACCACATGATGAGACGACATCATCATTACCTAATCCAAGTGGGAGCATGATGGGGAATGATGTGCAAAGTGTACAATCTCCTATACGGCGAACAAGTCGCCAAAGTATTCCCCGTCGACGTTTTGACATTGAAGGGGAAACTTTTATAATTGCTCCACGAGATAAGGATGAGCCAAGAAATATTAATGAGGCTCTGAAATGCCCTAGTAAGGAAAAATGGATTTATGCAATGAAAGAGGAGATGGAGTCAATGAAGTCAAACCAAGTCTGAGAACTAGTTGATCTTCCAAAAGGGACGCAGAGCTATTGGGAACAAGTGGGTTCTCAAAATAAAGCGAAAGGCTGATGGCTCAATAGAAAGACATAAGGCTCACCTTGTGGCGAAGGGGTATAATCAACAGGAATGAATTGATGATGAAGATACATTTTCTCCTGTAGTGAGATTTACCTTGATTCGCATTATTCTGGCAATAGTGACTAGTATGGATCTTGAGTTACATCAGATGGATGTAAAGACTGCTTTCCTCAATGGAGAATTAGAGGAAGAAATATATATGGAACAACCTGCTGATTTCATAGTGAAAGGCCAAGAAGAAAATGTATGTCGACTTTGGGGGTCGATATATGGCCTTAAGCAGTCGTCGAGACAATGGTATATACGTTTTCATAATGCTATGTTGGCATATGATTTTGTAATGATTGACGATGATCATTGTGTATATATCAAAAGATCCAATGATCAATTTGTGATCATATCATTATATGTTGATGATATACTAATTGTCAGAAGTAATATGGAGTTTGTTAATACTGTGAAGAATCCGTTGTCTTCCAACTTTGAGATGAAAGATATGGGTGATGTTGCATACATTCTTAGAATTAAGATTTCAAGATTGTAAACCCATAGACACTCCTATTACAAAAGGTGAAGGGTTGAGCCATAATCTGTGTCCAATGACTCCACAAGAGAAGGAACAAACGAAATATGTTCCCTATGCTAGTGCTGTTGGGAGCTTGATGTACGCTATGATGTGTACAAGACCTGGCGTATGTTTTACAGTTGGAATGGTGAGTAGATACCAATCCAATCCAGGTCTAGCACAATGGAAAGCCGTTAAAAGAATACTAAGGTATCTAAAGGGAACTGCTGATTATACGCTGAGTTATAAAGGAAATGATATGCAACTCAAAGGCTATTCTGATGCTAATTGGGGGAGGAGATTTAAATGAAAGGAAATCTACCTCTGGATTTGTTTTCTTACCGAATAATGGCACCATATGTTGGAGCAGTAAGAAACAAAAGTGTATAGCCTTGTCCACGATATAAGTTGAGTTCGTGGCATTATCAGCAGCAATGTAAGAAAGTGTTTGGCTTAAGAGATTTTTGGATCATTTAGGTGTTATTGGAAGTGCTGTAGATTAATTGTTGGTTAACTGTGATAGCCAAGCAGCAAAAGCGTACACCAAAGATCCAAAATATCGTGGCAAGACCAAACATATAGATACCAAGTATAATCTTGTCAAGGATATGGTTGCACGAAAGGATGTAAACTTAAAGTACATACTACGCATAGAATGGTAGCAGATCCTATGACAAAGCCAATACCTAGAGATGTGTTTTGTGGTCATATGAAATCTCTAGGATTGCGTAGAGACTAATGTACTGAATATTGTATTTTCCCTAAGTGTTCACATTTGATGAATTTGTGTTTTCATCATTAATGCCTATGAATCTTTGTTTGATCTTTATACATCTTAATGCTTAGTGCATTACTTTAAGTTGAGAAGTATGTCGGACAGATATAAGATTAGCCCACTCACACAGGTAATCGCCTCTATTTACTGTATGATAAATAGAGATGGGACTGTTTTTAAGCTTATTATCTAGGTGATAATCGAGAGCTCAAACTTAAAACACGTATGTCGCCTTAACTAGGTGTTAAGATGAGGATATAATACTTACTATGTCCGAAAGTAAAATACCCCACATATTTTACTTTATCTGTCTAAAATGCCAGATGTGAGTTCTGATGAATTTTGTGAATGAGTAGATACGTGAACTCAAGTTAGACATTGGGTATGTCTGAACTATCATTGAACTATTATTGAACTATCATCTGTACGGTATTGAAAGGTGTAGACATACGCTCCATGGGAAAGGAGTTAATACCGTAATACGTATTTCATATTACGTATGCATTAGACGACCAATAAGAGTGGCAAAAGTTTGATCTCAACTTTTATGCCGTGTGAGACTCTTGAGGAATAGAATTCCTCAGTTTTAGTCCCCTCATGACTCTTACTTATTCTCAAGATTTCTATTTAGTGTTTGCTATCTTAGGATGTTGCCAATGGTCATGAGTTTGATTCGATCTAATGGGGCATTTCTAGAAAAGCAAGCTGAAATGAAATTGAGAGTTTGAAGGAAAGAGGAAGATCGATTTTGGAGAATCACATTATAGTTTTGTATTCACCGGTTAACAAATTATGACTGTCTTTGTGATAATCATAATTGTGAATACAATATATATATATATATATAATTGTTTAAAAGAGATCAAGAGAGATATAAATGTGATTGATCGATCTAGGGTACTGCATACTAAATCTACTCAGGATGTGATGCCCATTATGAGCTACTATATATTCCTAACAGATGTATAGCAATAAGCTCTCAAAGTATGCTGGTCGCACGGATTATTCGCCGGTATGAATGTTGAAGAGAGGAAAAGAGGATTCTGTTCGGCCCACCATGTTAAGTGAGAGTCTATGATGGATTTTTCTCTGATGGGGCTGAGTAGGGAATGTCCGCCCATGTTGTTTTTGGACCACTATGCGAGTGGGAGATGATGGATTTTTTTCTTTATTGATGGGCCTGAGTTGGCCCGTCCGCCCATGTTGGGCCTAAAAGCCCGGCCCACTAGATTAGGGCCCATGGATGAAGGGGTACGATTCCTTTTGGAGGAACGTATATAAAGGGAGGAGAGAGAGGGAGAAGGCACCCTTTGGCATATGAACGTACGTACGTTCCTCTCCCTCTCTCCCTCCAAGAAAAAGAAGAAAAATGCTTACGGCGACACCGTCTTCCCTTCAAGGCAAATTGGCATCATCGGATTAGAATTTCTTTCTCGATCTTTAGCATTGGTGTTTAATCTGTGGCTAACAAGGTACGCTCGAATCCGTGGTGTGCTTTACGATCGGTGATACGTGTATTTCCTGGGCTTCGTCTTCCGCATTGATTTAGGGGTTCGATTTAGTGTCGAATCCGGTTTTCGGGGATCCGTTATTCCCAACAATTTACTTAGAGAATAGGAAAAGCTAAAGAAAGAAATAAACTATATAGAAGCATTTTACTCATAGGAAGCAAATAAATCTGAGAGATTAGCAAGGAGAGTGAACTTCCCTATCCAAATTGCAATGTTTTAGTAAAATAATAGTACTAATGTCTCGTGACAATATGAAGAATAGTTTCAAGCCAAGATGAATGACATTTGCATCAGAATGCTAACAAATCGATCATGTTACCTATGCATATAGAACTTTATATATTCACTGAAAGAGTAGCTACGTGTAATGCATGAGTGCATATTGTGCGTGACGCACGCATGCACACACGTCCAATTACTAACTAATTGCACATCACGGTGCCCGAATTAATGCTAGCTAATATTCACTGGTTTTATAACCTAAGTTGTGATTCCAAACTTGTCATACCCAAAATTCATCCCAAGAATTTAGATAATGATTCCCTATTATTTGGAAAAAATAAAAATAAAGAACGAAGCCTTCCACGAGCAGCAGTAAGCATATATATTGACTAAGCAAATTATTTCATTGAATGATAATTATAACAACATCCATTGTATCATGAAGTAACCAAAAACTAGAAACGCATTAACCCTCTTCAGATCGCTCTCCACTTGTGTCAAGAATAAAAGTTGAGAATCAGCGCAATGTTTGAAAATTTTGGAGAATAGTTTTCGAAACAGTTTCCAAATAAGCCTGAAGAAAAGAATAGATGAAAATGGCCATATTCTTCCTAAAAGATTGATATGTGGGGACAGTGATTTAATTAGAAAATGATGCACCAATAATTATACCAATTTTAAATAGATTCAATTATGATTTTTTACAATTGATTGGTATTGCATGTATCACGTGGTTAGGACTTTCCAAGGAGGCGGCTATTTTTATGGAAAAAAAGTGAACATAGGGAACTTAGTCCTATCCTTCTAATTTATTACTGTTAATTTTTTTATTGTTAATTTAATCTTCTAAATAAACATGGATTTCAATTCAACACCAGTGTTTTTATTGCCTTTACGACTTGCAAGCACGTTAAACGAGTAAACTCTCGAAGCACGAAATATCTTAGCCAAACCAAATCGGTGGGTCCTATATGCATTATTGATATAGACTTGCGTGGATGATGAGAATCCTACCTTCAACAACTCGACTCCATCGAAGAAGTTAAAAATTAGGTCACATAAACTTGTTATACATACCTGCAGTCTCTGGCCTTGGAATGACTCGACTAACATATTATGAGAGAGAGATGGCATCTGTCATCGTTAGCCTTGCTAGAGCTATGGCTCCACAAGCACTAGAAAAAGTTGGAAATTTATAGGGCATCAAGCATGAGATCGGGGTGCTCAGCGACACATGTATAACAAGTTTATGTGACCTAATTTTGGCTTGAGAAACTGAAAGATGCTTTTATGATGCACATGGCGTACTTGATGAATTCAAATTAGAAGCTCTTGGGACAAGAACTAAGGGAGGCACAGTGTGTTGTAATTATTATTGTAATCATAGGTTTTAATGGCTCAACGTTAATGAAACGTCTCTTCAATTCACGCCTTTTTCAATTCACATGCAACCGTTTCGTCTCTTTGGATCATGCCCTAATTGTTGCAATTATGGGTTAATGACTCTTTGTTCTCCTGTAGTTTCTGATTTAATAATGTTGTTATTAACGGTTAATGGCTCAACTAATGTGAGCATATTCGGTGTGACTCTTGAGTTCATGTCCTTTCAGTTTTCTACGGCTAGTTCCCTTGTCTATAAATAGACACGCCTTCTTAATTAAAAATAATAACAAAAAAATCCTCAAAGTATTCCTCTTGTTTCTTGGTAGTTTTTTTAAGTGTGCTGATTTAAAGAAGTGTTCGATAGAATCTTGTTCATATAGTGCTTATACAAACGGGTTGAGGTGTTGTATTTTGAGAGGCATAGTTCACGAAACTAATTGGCACCGTTGACATGAACTAATCGCCTTAAGGAGATTTGATTAGCCATACCTCACCTCTTGTTTATTTTGATATTGCTTTCTTGAAATTATTATTATTTTCCCCAATACGTATTAATATTTCCAACAATTTTAAGGCGATTATATTTTACTGTTTGTTGGGTTTATCAAAAAATCGAGATGACTAATGACAATCAAGTACCCAATGATGTTGGAATGTTTGTGAGGACGTTCATATGGTTGTTTCAATGAGTGAGGTTCAAACCTGATGGCCTAGTGCTGTGACAAC
Organism: Eucalyptus fibrosa; assembly: GCA_017140475.1. Classification (NCBI taxonomy): domain Eukaryota; kingdom Viridiplantae; phylum Streptophyta; class Magnoliopsida; order Myrtales; family Myrtaceae; genus Eucalyptus; species Eucalyptus fibrosa. The sequence goes on from CM029512.1 coordinate 22,921,174, forward strand.
AAATCCTGCAAACTTTCGGGCCGAAACCATCTACAATGGTACTAGTAGAAGTCGCTTGACCGATACACTAGGGACTGTTTTTCAAAAAGTACATATCTAATGGTGTATGGTTCAATTTCTAGAGAGATGGTTTAACAAGCTTTGCCTAATATGATGATACCTTCTCCAATAAAACCAAATGAGAGACCGTGTGAGTTAACTAGTGTGGGCTTTAAGCAGCGGTAATAGAAGATGTCCTTTTATTGACCACACTGAATTTAGTCAAGTACTCATTAGAGGTGTGCTCAATAATTAGTCCAAATGAGCAAGATATAACGACGCTTGGGGAGCTGGAGCCTTGGAAGCACAAGGATTTCCTATGCTGAAACTATATCCTTAACTATCTAGCAAATTCCTTGTATCATGTTTATTGTATCATTGAAACTACTAGACAATTATGGAGTCCTTAGAAAAGATACAAAATTGAGAAATTTGTGGTAGCCAAATTCTTGAACTCAAGATGGCAGATTCTAAATCTATCATGAACTAGGTCCATGAAGTGCAAATGATTTTGAACGTCTTTGTTGAAGAAATTTTTTAGTGAATCATTCCAAATGGCATTTATTATTGAGCTAACTCTAGGCTTGCAAATGATTTAAGATGATGGACAAAAATGGAACCGTGGTTTTTAACCGAAACTCGCGACGAGTAAAAAATCACTGGGGGTTCGCCCTAGTGGCCACCCTTCTAACTTGGAAGGGGGAAGTTGGGGGTTCAAATCTCCACCTTCTCATGGGAGATTGGAGTGGTGACGATTTCATTTCAGGAATGGATTTTGACTCCCACGCAAGGGCAAAAGTCTGAGAGTGAGTGTTAGGATAGGATTAGAGTAAGACCGACCTAAAAAAAAAAAAGATCGGTCCTAACAAGAATTTAATTAAGTAGTCGCCACGGAAAAGTAAAAGGTGAACTTACTAAAGTAAATTAATTGGTCAGAAGTTCAAAGTGGTATCCGAGGGGGGTCCAAATATATCCTTTTGGATTATATACGGATGGATCATGATAATGAATCAAGACGTATCTACAGCCTTCTTCAGGAAATTTGCAATCTTGTGTTTATTTTAGAATAATTTGCAATAGCGACAAAACATGTGAACCAACACCGACCGTGTTTATGTGGGTCCTACTGCAGAGTCCACGTGATCAATTGTCCATATGAATTTGACAAGATCCGACAAGATCATACAGTATCTTCCTGTTACTTTTCTTTTATATTGCTCTCTTTGATCGTACAATATTCTGAAATTTGGCTGGTCGAGTAGCTCCACCATCACCCACTAGAAACCGCTCATAGTATATTATTCGGGAATCTATTGTACAGTCTTGCGTCTAATGAATCCGGTTCATCGCAAATGTCCATTTTGTGGACACTAAATGTGGAGCCAAATTAAGAGTAATTTTCTTTTTCGACAAGTGAGGTTTTATTGATGGTATAAGGGGCAGGTGAGCTACCCTGCTACATGCTTAAGTCATACAATTCAAACGAGACCCAAATGCTAACATAAGAACTCGTAGTTTCCCTAAGATATTTGTGCAGGGATGACATCATTCTTAAGAAGTCTTCCTTGGACAGCTTTCTTAATCCTTGACACGATAACATTAGCGTTAATAACCTTAGGGTAATTATACCTTACACGCTACGTTTCTTAGGTATCACTTTCAAAGGAAGAAGCTTTCTTAGTGTTATTCCCACCCGCTCTTTCATGTCGAGGGTTTTTGGAGTTGAACCATCGCCTAGTTCCCAATCGAAATGGTAAAGCAGTGTTGCAAGACCAAGATGAAGCACCCTATCCGCCAATGAAAGTCCGACGCATATTCTTCTGCCTGATCCAAATGGAATTAGCTCAAAGTTTTGACCCTTGTAGTCAATTTTAGATCCCATGAACCTCTCTGGTTTGAATGCCAATGGGTCCTCCCAAGCATCGGGGTCTCTTCCAATGCTCCATGCATTCACGAAAACCTGGGTATCTTTGGGTATATCAAAACCCATGAATTTGGTTTCCTTTAGAGCATTTCGTGGGATAAGTAAAGGTAATGGGGGATGCAATCTTAGGGTTTCCTTCACCACGGCTTGCAAAAATGGCATCTTTTCCGTGTCATTTGCTTCGAGCGTTCTGTTCAACCCCACAACCTGGTCAATCTCATCTTTGGCCTTTTTCATCGACTCGGGTTGGCGGAGTAGCTCCGCCATCGCCCACTCGATGGTGCTACTTGTACTCTCCGATCCGGCGAAAAACATTTCCTGCACCATCAAGTAGACCCATTTAGTACAAAGATTAGGTCTTGGATACCACAGGTGTCCGAATTAAGAGATTCTCTTTGGCTGGAAAAAGTCACCCTCGAATCGTCAGCTCAATAGTAAAAATTATCATGCTTCACCTGATCAACAATCCTGATCAAACACAGCAGTTCCTATTCTTCGAATTGGCAGATGATTGGCACACAAAGAAAGGAACAAGAACTTGAAGTTGACGAAAAGAATCCACCAGTGACAACAGAAGTATTTATGAAAGAGCAGGGAAGTGTTCGATTGACAAAAGGAAATAAACAACTGGAATGGCAAGAAATAGGTTGCTGAGAAATAACTGAAAAAGAGCAAAATGGATTAACATAAGCAAAGCTTGTTCTTCTTATGTCTGCGCGTTTCCATTAAGATGTGCGCTTCTTATAATCTCAGCTACAATAATTGCTTTACGGCAATTGTCAGTCAACGGCTTTGAAAATTATTCCCATCTAAGAGTTTCATTGCAATAATTATTTGCACTGGTTTTATCCTTGCAATCAATTTGATTTCAGCCAAATTTTGTAAGCCAATGTCAAAATTTCTCGATTTGATTGACATTGACTTGACTAACCTGGTGATTTTATAATAACTAGTTAAATTGCTTGACGAAGACGTAAGATTGATTTTAGTTTATTTTAATGAAAAGAAAAATCAGTGCGTAGACGGCAACATGATTGATTTATTAAGTAATGCGTGATGTGACCCTACTTGTTTAAATGTCACTTAAGTTTGTCGCGCCACTTAATCAACCGAATTCGACCTAATGTCTCTAAGTGTGGTCATGTTAAACGTGGAAGAGAGGAGCAAACTCACCAGAATGATTATATTTATGTTCTGGGAAGAGATTTTGTGAGGGCCTTCTTTTCCATCGCCCTCATAATCCAATACTGCGTCCAAGAAATCATTCGTTGTTCTCATCTTTCCCCTTAGCTTTCGCTCCTCCAACCTCTCTTTCACAAAGCCTTCGGCAATCCTCATGGCTCGACCCATGTCCTTCGCCATGCCTGCCTTGATCCCCTGCGGATCCAACCATTTCAACCATGGCATGAAGTCGGCTACGTTGGGCTTGCCAGCCCACTCCATGAACCGGTTCATGGCATCGTAGAACTCGGGCCCATCCTTCGATTTTGGGTGCAATAGATCCCGTGAGAGAACCATGTTGCCCACCACATTAAACGCCAGGAGAAAGAGGAAGTGAGACAAGTCGATTCCTTGCCCTTCATAAAAATAAATTTTCTTTATGATTAATTCTAATCAGAGAATGTATAACCACACTTAACAAATTAGACATGAGAAAAATAGATTGTACCAAGTTGTGCAACTAGTTAAAGGAAAGATACAGTCAAATCAAGAGGAACCAATCTCTAAACTGCTCGTAAGCTCCACTTGACTTACTGTGTATGCTTCAATGTCCAACACGAAAGTTTACCTACGCAATTCGATGATAAAGCCACTCGAGCTTTACATAATTCAATAGTAGAGCACTCTAGTTCGACTCGAACTCCAAAAAACGAAAGCGAGTTCGACTAAAAAACAAATTAAAATCCAGTAGCTCTTTGGTAAATTGATTTATTTACACTAGTATTTAGTTTGTTGACTTTGTCAATTACAGTACACAAAAAAAAGGGGGGGGGGGGATAGAAGTATAGGTAATCCCTAAACTTTTACAAAAGGTTTAATCAGGTCCCTTTTTTTTCGGTGGAATTAGATCCCTAAATCATATACGTTCTTGTCTGGTTTGGTCCTTCCATTTAAACGGAAACATAAATGTTGAAATGGCAATAAAGTCTCGTTGAATGTCAACACAGTAAACCTACATAAAATTTTTGAAAGGATTATGAGAATAATAATCTACTATGAATCACAAATTCTTGAAAAAATGAGTTTCACAATACTTTACAATTATTTATGATTTGGTTTTTTGTTATTCAGAATTGATTGTTATTCTTACAGTATATTAAAAACTGTCATGAAATCATTTCTCTTGTTAAAAAACCTAAAATAGAATAACAAAAAATTCACAAATAAGGAAATTAAAAAATAACATAAATATCAACAAATCAAAAATAAGGAAATTTGCAAAAGAAGAAATGAAAAACAGAAGTGTCTCGAGTGAACTAGGGGGAGACTTTCGTGAATGGAGGCTATGCTGAATTAAGGATGGATGCGACCCGTCGCTAAGGTGGCAAGGGTGTGCTTGGACGGGAGGTGGCGTTCGCCCCTCCGTATGTTTAGAAAAAAAAAAATCAGTTCACCAAATAAATTAGCTTAGTTAGTGCCAACGTATAGTGCTGGTGCGACATTCCTCGTATATATTCCATCCACATATTTAAGAGGAGGGCCAACTCGAACTAAAAAGTATATAATTGAACATTTTGCGGAAGTGCGAGAAGTTAAATCTAGTTGTAGGTTGCTTTCTTTACTGAAGTACGTTCTTTGACAGAATAGATCCTTCGCCCCTAACCAAACCATCGACTTTACCTATATTAATAGGGCCATGCTAAGAAGATAGTGTTGTCAAAGTGACGGACATATTGATCGCATATTCCAAGTGTGGGAAATTTTGCAACCAAAGTATATAACTTTCAAAATCAATTGTCAAGATTGCCTCTTGTGATGTAAACCACAAAAATTAAGGCCGTTAAAAGAAGAATAATAATATACAGAGTATAATCATTTAGCATAATAAGAAACCAAATTTAACGCAACACCAACTTTTCATATCAATTTTAGATTCTGTGCTTGTACCAAAATTAATTTGTAGAATGTCATGAATGATTCTCAAAGGAAAATAAAAATTTTAATCAAATTTTAGAAGTAAAAGATTACATGAATCTAATGCTATAAGATAACGACTTTAAATATATAGGGGCAATACACTTCAAGATGGCAAATGAAGAACCATCGCCTAAAAGGCAAGATAGAAATATTTCTTAAATCAAACTTATGCATGTTTTGATTCCCCATCATCTCTCGTCTTTCATGTTGCTCACGTTCGAGTTATTGCTTCAGTAGCCCTAGTCACACCTAAACCAGGAACTAGTAGCACATAGTTTAAATTTGTGTAGACATCGATCAACATGAGAGAGTAGATAATTTCGTGCTAGTGACCAATTAGAGAAGGGATATGAAGATTTTATATTTTACCTATTACAATGATTTAGTAATAATACAAAATGAAACACAAACCTTAGAAATTCTAATTTGACAAATCTTAAACAAGCTTTGGTTTCCTACAGGTGTGTAGTCATGGGCAAAATGTATATTATGTTTATATGGTCTAACTTTTCTGATTTACTCTATGAAAGTCATTTTTTGGCAATTGAATTTTGAAAATGTTATACTCTTGTTGCTAATATCCCACAATTGAGATTTGTGGTCAGCGTGTCCTCGTCGTTTCCTAAATAGTGATCGGGCCGTCTTCTTAGCTTTTTCGTCATATTAATAAATAATTAAGGGTTGTGACCCTAGTAAAAATATTGGGTAGGGTATAGGACCTTGATCTTATCTATATGGAGTTTAAGATAAGTTCATCTCTCTCTCCCTGTTGCTTTTTTTACTTTTTCTAAAAGCTATTACTTCAATCATTGGAGGCGACACATAGGACACAGAGTCAGCAATGACACCAAGTACTGTAGAAATAACCTTTTGTTGCTTGTTTGACTGCCATTTCTTCCTCTATATACATGATCATGCTGTCGACGCACTTTTGCCTGAGGCGGGCCGTCTCGTTAACGCGCTTGTTCACGAGGAGCTCCGCGGAGCAGAGACGCCGGAGAGAGCGCCAGTAGTCACCATGACGACCAAGAGCGAGCGAGCCTTGGTCATAGCCAAGAGCAGTAAACGCTTGGGAACACTTGCGGTCCGCGAACACGAAGTCATGGCCCTTGAATAACTCCATGGCCGCTCGAGCTGATTGGATCACCATGGTGTTCACGGAACCGAGCTTCAACCACAAGACAGGCCCATGCTTGGCTCGGAGGTTGTGGAGGTTCTGGTGCGGCATGGCCCCGAGGTCGAGGATGTTGCCGATCACGGGCCATGCTGGGGGCTGAGGGGGAAGCTTGGTGCGCTTCCGACGGTTGAGAAGGAAAACTAGAAGTGCCGGGAGGAGGAGGCCGAGCCAAAAGAGCGAAATAGAGCAGGACTCCATTGGCTCAGCTTTGAGCTATTTCTCACCTTGCACTTCTGCGATTATTGCACGGAAAACACGATATAAATAGACACTCTTATCCTGTTCACAAGAAAGCAACCCAAAACAATAAATAAAAGAGATACGGGAGAAAACATTAATTTATCATTTGGCAATGAAAATGGGTAAACATGCTGGTCACGTTGATTCTTGCTATCCATCCATTTCATCGAAATAGGTAAAACTCGATTCTTACATCATCATAATAATTTCATTTTTGGTCCAAAAACTTACGTAAATTATGCAATCTAATCTTCTAACTCTTAATTTGTGCAATCAAGCCCTATAACTTTAATTCAATATTCAATATATTGATGTATTGTTCTTCCTTGGATTCCACGGATTGCTTGATCAATTTATTTGTCTTGCCAAAATCAAATAGTTATTTATCAAAAATATTATATATATAATCCAATCATCAATTTGATTGAGATTTCTAATCTCCACTCTCCCAAGGGCTACTTGATGGTGAAACTTGAATTTCACCAATGAATTCATCATGGATTATCAAAGAAAATCATTTCAGCAATCAAACTCCCAGATAATGGCTGGAGTTTACCCTTGATCAAAAAACCATTAGTTTATGTGAACTTGAATTCATTTTTCTCGTGGCGTTCCTCCTGCACATATAAACTAGAGGCATGATAGTTTATTAATAATTAGGTGTAGTTTATATGTAATTGAATTCATTTTTCTCGTGGCGTTCCTCCTGCACATATAAACTAGAGGCATGATAGTTTATTAATAACTAGGTGTAGTTTATATGAACTTGAACACATTTTTCTCGTGGTGTTCCTCCTGCACATATAAACTAAGAGGCATGATAGTTTATTAACAATTAGGTGTCAATTCACGTGAGTTATTCGTTTATCTCGTGGAGATTAGGTATCTCCTACACTCTTCAACTAGGGATGAAGTAGCATGAGAACAGCGGGCTTGCCAGCTAAATTTTTTATCGATGGTGACTCTAGAGAGGCTCGAGAAGGAAACGGCTTTGGCCAGTAGGTAGATAATGTGCACCCAGAAATTGAATCCGAGAGAGATTTATACTTGATGATCCCTCCATAGTGATGGTGGAACCAAAAAGAATAATGACAACTTTTGGAAGTTTGGAACAAGGCACAAATGAAGACTAGGGAGAGAAATAATGGAAATGAAAATGCTCTTTGCTTCTGTATAACTACAGATATGATGTCCACAACCTTTTAAAGTGGTTAGATGCGTGCATAGCTTAACTAACATCAAATAGAAAACAAGAAAGTCCACAAAGTGAAGAAAAAACACATGAACAATAGATGAGACAAAGACAGGAAGTCCTTACTTCTTACAAAGAAACCTCATGTTCTTTGACAAAAGCAAAAAAAAAAAAAAAGACATTTCCTTTTCAAAATGAAAACATTTACTCCTTGTTGAATGGTGGAGGGGCTACTCAAACATAGCCCACCATATATCATGCCGATATTCTTTCATTTTTAATTTTCTTTTGACACCCACCAGAGATCAAGCATTTTGAAGAATACTAACAACAAATCCAATGTGCTCAAATCTTCAACAATTAATTTTATATTATTCTAACAAGTGAGGGATCACAATAAGGACAAAAGTAGGCAGTACTACGGTACCAGTCCACGACTACCATTTCTGTAACTTCACTTCCCTGCCCCCTGTTCACTCAGACTTATGGAGGACATAAACGTGCGCGAAGGTTGTGCATTGTACGCGGGATGATGTTTGGCTCTGCTGGTTTCATCCATATTCTTTATTTGCGCGATTGTTTTGAATCGGCTTCTTTCGATGAACTAGCGGTGTTGTTCGGTTCGCAGGCTCCATCGGACGCCTGGGAAGGAAAGGAAGCGCGCATGATTTCTTATGAAATAGAAGTATTCGTCTGTCTGAAAGGTCTCTTCATGTGGTACTCCATGGACATTGGATCCCACGAGCGTGAGAAACAAAACGTGTGGACATTAGCATTGATGCTGCCGCCGGTGTTTCTTTTTAATAAGCGACAAATCAAAAAAGATTAATAAATAAAAAAACCTAAATTGTGGTCAGTATACACAAATATCACACTTTCCTTTTTGTTACTAAAAATTCTAAAATTGCCAATTATGATGCAAGTACTCTAAACTGTTTTTAGTCATAAAAAGCCCAAATCTTATACCAATGTGACAATTCATACATGTATAAGTTTGAATTTTGTTGTGAAATAAAAAAAAGTTGGGAGTATTTATATCAAGTTTGGAATTTTTGGTGACAAAAAATTAGGATATTTATGTCATAATAAGTACAATTTGAGTTTTTTTATTAGTATTAGCCCAATTAGAAATGAATTCGAGAAAATCCGTGAAACTCAAGAGATAAAGATGAAGGGTTACCAATGATCCTTCTACAGTGTTTGTTATGGGGACTATTTGTGACATTCCAAAACATCACGTGATATGTGTCTTTTCCAATTTATAAATTATATTTTTTAAGGATTAATATCCTGAAAAACTCCAAACCGGTATATTTGTGACAAATTTACTCCAAACTATTTTTTTTTTACGATGAAAAACTCCCAAACTGATACACATGCGACAAATTTATCCCGACTGACTATAAAAAAAAATCCTAAATTGTTACATTTATGACAAATTTACCCTAAACTAATTTATTCGACTGCAAACAATCCCAAACTGGTAAATTTGTGATAGATATATCATCCGCTAAATTGAATTAATATCACAAAAAAATCATAAAAATTGTAAACTGTGACGAATGGAGTGTAAAATCCTAAATTGGTATACTAGTCAACTATTACGTATTATTTAACTTAATAATTTGACGGTGAAATTTAATGAAAATTAACAAAGGGTAAATTTGTTACAAGTGTATCAGTTTGGGATAAATTTGTCAAAGGTATACTAGTTTTGGGTTTTTGATTATCAAAAGAATAGTTTTGGGTAAATTTGTCACGGGTGTACCGCTTTTGGTTTTTTTAGGGTATTAACCCTTATTATTAACATGCGGAAGTACAATAGAATTTTCACAACATCCCCTACAAGAAATCCCATGAGTTGAATGATTCATAAAGACAAATTTTCCTTTTATAAACCTTTTCCAAGTATTAGTACAAGTACTAATAATAAGCATAATACAACACAATAACTTTCGGAAGAAGGTCAGGTTGCATTCATGCTACTATACTACTTATCGACAAATTTGCCAATTGGCATGCTATTGTTGTCAAAACCGGGAGGACCATTGAAGTTCCTAAGTGATCCAACCAACTCCCCATCAATGTTGGTGTACTAGGCAACAAATTGACGAGATATCTACCTCAGTGCACCTATGTCAATTCGTACCACTGATGTCACAACCCCTTTACTCAGAGGTTGAGCTGCGAGTTATTTTGTGACATCCCAAGCTTTGTCACCGTCTCGAATTCATTTGCTTCTTATTTATGCACATGCGGAAAGTGTAAACATGCAATCCCCGAAACAAATAACATGAGAACATGAGATACAAACACCACTAACATACTTCATATATTACATGAGTAGTGATTATTACAAGCCTTTCTTACATACAAAAGTGGCTTGGGTATCCTTGTCTCTACTATGGCGGGTACTAATCAAAAGTGAGAACCCTTCTTCTTTTTTATGGGCCGACATGCCTAAACTTAGTCTAAAGCCTCGGATGGTTCATCCATATCACTAAGATTTGGGTTTGGATTGTCAAACCCACAGAGAGGTCCTATACATATGTCCTCGTATTTCCTATACCAGGCTTTGAAATGCAATGGGACAAGCAATGGATGACACTTTACAATAAGTAATGTCAGTTTCTACATCTATCACATCTGTAGTAATAGTATCTATCTTTACAGGGTAACCAAAATGCACTGTAGCCATGGTTCTCAATACTTGTAAAAGAAACAAGAATGAGTACTTGGAATACTCTTGGAAATACTTAGTAAGTATAGCTTCTAGCCTTCGAATAGAATATCGATTCATCATCAACACTAGTCAATCATTTCATGCAAACCATGGTGAAGGCAAATCAATTGCAAGATGCAACCAATCTTCAAGCACAAATAAATGACAATTCTTGCAATCATTCATGCATATGATGCATGCCCTGAGCTTATGCACTCTAGCCTTTCTTTCTTGCTCAAGCATGTCATGCTTATTAAGCCTTTCTCTTGTGCTCGGGACTCGAACCCAAGTCTTCCTGGAGCCGTCTTGGAACTCAAACCTAATTCAATTAAGGCTTTTAAACCAGGCTTCCTAGAGCGGTCTTTGGACCCGAACCCAATTCAATTCGGGCTTTTTAACACGGCTTCTGGCTTTTTGCTGGCTTTTAGGACTCAAACCCAGTTATTATGCTTAGGACTTGAACCCAAACCTTATGCCAGCTTTTGGGACTTGAACCAATTCTTGCCATGAATTTGGGGACTCAAACCCCATTCTTATATCTTCTTCTCTTTGCTTGAGCACAAATTCCTTCTTGAGGGTGTACTCAAGTCTTATGTATGTGCCATGAACTATGCACTTTATGTTCAAACATGGTGCACGTGCTATAAAATCATGGATTTCCTCATCAATAACATCACGAATGAGCCTAAGCCCAAAGCTCCGCTCGAGTAGCAAGAATAAATGAACCCCGCATCAATCCAAGACATGAACTCAGTACCCCTCAATACCGAATCATATCTTATGGCTATGAGCGGACCTCGACTTATACCACTTGAAGCTATGAATCGCGACTTCATTCTAGTCATACAAGAAATTCAAGTATATGAACAAGTCATAAAATACGTCAAACATCCAAAAATCAATCGACCTACCCTTGGCTTCTTCGCAAGAGGATTTCCTAGAGTTGAAGACGTCTCGAACATTACTAAAAGAAGGGATAAACTACACTTACCTAGATGAACCTTGAACTAAGGCTCAAACTACACAAGATGGGCGGCTTGCCTTGAAGGCCAAAGGAGAGAGAGAGAGAGGATGTGAGGAGGAGGGCGACTAAGGAGGAGGAGGGAGGAGAAAATGGGAGTAAGGTGAGGAAATGCAAAGGGCTCCTCCTATTTATAGCCCTTTGTGTCATTATCTCTAAGTGCTCCTCCATTCCAATGTTTCCAAGTGTCCTGCCTAAATTCCTTGGGTGGCAAGTCTACTTTGCTTCTTGATGACACCTAAAAGATGAGTTGGCTAAGCTAAAGGCCCTGCTTGGCAATCTAAGCTCCTATGCGTCATCGATTATGGCTCGCTTTTTTCTCTTTCATTAGTCTACCTATATGCCGCATTTAATGGACATTTAATGAAATTTGACAATAACTGTACTATAGTTGCCAACTTGGCAATTCTAGAACATTCGATCATTAATGAGGGCTCGCATATCACTCTTTAATTGGTCCACTTATGTGCTGCCTTTGTCTAAAATCTTCAAAAATATTTTAGTCGCCATCATGACTTTTGACTATTCAAAGAACAACCCACCCCTTCATTTAATGAGGGGGTTCTAGAATTTTCCTTACTTTTGCATTTTTCTTCATTAATAAGGTGGTTTAGAGAAATTCTATCATCCAAGTTGATTTTGGGGTTGAAGAATGGATCATTAGGTACACCTCGAAAAATTAAATCACATACACTCGAGGTTCGGCCATCACGCCCCATATTCGCCCAAACCATTCCTTTGGACGGTTGGTCGGCCAATATGGTCAGTTGTCCTTTGATCGGTTCAAGACTAATACTAAGGATACCTATGGCCTAGTATTAAGCCAAGATACTCATGGATCTTAGAATTAGTGATGGAATAACCGGGTTTATCCCTAGGCTCATTCCAGTCGGCACCCGATCCACCAGTAGGGTTAATGGTTAGTGCGTTACTGATCTATGATTGGACATCACCAATTTGAGATTTCGTTCGAATCACTAAGGATGCACATGACAAAATTTCTAGAACATAAATTGATTTCTGGCCAGAAATTGATTTCTCAATTTCTATTTCAGAAATTGATTTCTCAATTTCTATTTCAGAAATTGAGAAGTTAAAAATTTTAGCTTCTAATTTCTTCTTAAAATCAATTTCCGGAATAGAAATCTGTTCCAAAAATAGAAAAATCAAGTTGCATTACCAAACAGATTTTTGTTCCAAACCTGTTCCGGGGAACAGAGAAACAGAGAAATATAGAAGTAGAAAATTTATCATGCGTAGCCTAACAATCAAATAGGGAATGATGCATTTTTGGTTGAAAGACGGTCGCATTTGATCAATTCGGATCGTTCGTGTATCAATACATAACCAGGCGGAATCACTCACGACCAAAAACAGCGACTGGTCGGATCGACTTATGACCATCTATCAATCCAAAATCATCTTGTGATCAATTCTCGTGATAAAAAAGTCATCTTATGAGCTAATGATTCTATTCAATCGGTATGGTTGGTAGAAATTCACAGCCTACATCTTGACCAATTCATGACCGGTCTATCGGTTGATCGGACCATGACTGATCTGTGATTTCTTGCCGATCGAACCAATCGATCCATGGCCAATTGCCCATGATCGATCCTTTTAAGGCCTTAAGGCCGATCCTTATGGGGTTGGAATCAAGGATATTATATTTCTACCCCCTTTAAAATTTTGTCCCCGAAATTTCATAACGTACCTAAGTACTTAAAATAAGTGAGGGTACTTGCGCTTCATAATTTCTTCAGTTTCTCAGGTAGCCTTTTTTGTTCCATGGTGTTTCCATAAGACATTGACTCAGGGAATGACCCTGTTTTTGATTACTTGCTCACATTTGTCCACAATCCACACTAGCTCCTCAATATACAACCCTTGGCCGTTTACCTCGATCTCTTCGATGAGCACATGTGCTGAATCTGGCTCGTACTTTCTTAACATAAACATATGGAATACATCATGTATCTGTAACATCCTCAATTCCAACCCGTAAGGATCCGCCATAAGCTCCTAAAAGGATTGATCATAGGCCATTGGTCATAGATCGATTGGTTCGATCGACAAGGAATCAAGGATCGGTCATTGTCATGACCAAATTTTTCGAGTGTGAACCACATAGGGTTTGGCTAATGGATTGTTAAGCCTAGACTTAACTCGGGCTCTCCCAAGCCCATACCAATTCGCGACTTAAGTTTAAATTTCTTAACATGCAAATGATTTTCAATAAGGAGTCACCACTAATCTATTTTTTGGTGAGTCGATTAGAAACCCAAGTAAAATAACGGGAGAATTATTTTACTCCTCCGAACCAGAGACTATGGGTACGGGGACTTGATTATACTAGATTTCTCTAATGCCCTTTCGGTACCATTCTTTTATTTTCAAAAAAGTGTTTTGCAGGCCGCTTGGATTAATTTTAAACCTAATTCCCTAACATGTGAAGCGATCATGCGGGTGCGCAAACCACCAATTTAACACCCAAGTAAAGCAGTAAATAAATTGCAGGACTTACCTCATAGCAACGAAAGTATCGACGTTGTTAGATCAGAATTCGCATCAACAATCTTAGATATGATTTCTAATTAACATGCAATTTCTTTTTGTTTTTACTTAATTAATTAAAATCGTGCAATATGCAATTCAAAATTAACTAAATGACCTAAACTATATGATATGAATATGCAATCTATCCCATAGAATTAACTAATTTATTCTAACAACTTTTGTATTTTCTATGAAATTCGAAATTAAGAAAAATGCAAAAATTATCTATCTAGATTAAGATTCTATCCAGCTTATATTAAGGATCATGTTAGACTAAATCCTAATTTAAACTAAGATATTATCTTAACCTAGCAATCCCTAACCTAAGATGCAGTCTATCTAAAAAATCAATCTAAACTTAAATGGAACATGCGATTTTTTCCAAATATGCCATGACGTACAAAGAATACCCTAATTCTGCATGACATATGCATGATGATTTTTGTATTTTCTTTTTTATAAAATTCGAAATTAAGATTGACACATAATTAAACGTGCAATTTAAATTAAAGAAAATCTAACATCCTAAATTTATGCATTTTTTGGATTTTTTAATTTAACAAAGTAAAATTGATTCCACCAACATGACAGCAAATCAGATAAGATATAATTAATATCCACAAATTGGCGAACCATATCCCGCGCATGAGATCGGGTTGGCCAATTTTTAAATAAATCGCAAATCGAATCTCGAGCGGGAGATCGGATTTGAGATTTTTCCGTGCGATTGCAAGTTGCATTTCGAGCATGAAATGGGACTGTCAATCTATGTGCACGTTGCGAAATTATGAAGATTTCCTAATTTAGGTGGCTACTCGAGTTGCGAATATCATGGCATATCAGGAATTTCCATCATGTGCACCAATGAATATATCAAATAAGGAAACAAAATTTTCGGAAATTAGAATAGACAATTTTTACCTATCCCAAATATTGCTTCCAAATTTGGTCTTCAAACGGCAGCCGGTTCGTGATGACCAACTGTGCTTCAGAGCAAGTCGGCAAGGCATCTCAGCTTGGGATGCTCAAGCTAGTAATTCACGGTGTGGTGCTCGGTTGACAGCAAAATCAAAACAAGTGCGCGGCAAGGACCAACGCAATATAGAAGATTAAAGAATTAGACCCCAAACCCTCAAATCTCCTTACTATCGGCGTTTCCCCTGCTGCCATGCACCCTTATATTTCTATTTTTTTTATCTAATCCCCCTCTCCCACCGAGAACCAAATTTCCACCGCCTCAAGCTACACAGAGGCCAATTCTTTCCCACGTGTTTGTCCTTTGGCTATAACTTTTCGGGTGAACTTCATGAGTGGCCGTGAATTCAAATATTCCATTGAGAATTCTCGTATTTTCCTTCTTTGATTTCAACCGGTAGTGTCGTGACTTGATGGACGCCGAAGTGTGAACATGAGTGAATTTCTTCATGGACGATATACTCAAGAATCATAGGGACATGGCCACCTGGTCACCGGCGCACAAGTCAACCTGCAAAACGAAGAAATTCAACGGCACAATCCGAGTAGCAAGTTGTCGAGGCCAGGGTCATCGATGAGGGTAGCCACTGGTGGTCCGGCTCTTCTAGACGGCAGGTCTTCGCTGGTGCTAAGCCCGGAGAGATCACGGGGCAAAAGTCGGTGACGGATCGCAACAAGGCTTTTTTTGCGATGATGCTTCTCAGCGTGATGAAACAACTCTTGGTGTTGTGCTCAGGGTTGGGATTGAAATCTATCGGAGCAATTCACTGGAGATTCCACAAACCAAGAACTTTAAACGTGATGAGGGCAGCACATCGGGGAACTCGACACAACTCAGGCACCTCAAACCATGGTGTCGGCAACAGCTCAATAGGGTAGCACTCATTAACAAGGCGTTGCGGATGAAGAATTGAGGCTACACAACGCCAAAAAGACGGCTGGAATGGTATTTTGACTTTGCTCTATCGCCACCTTCGTGAAAAAGGAGTCTTCCTCTCGGTATTGCCTCTCTCTCCGTGGAGAACGTGAGTTCTCTCTTTTTTTGCGGCCATGTGTTCGTGTTCTCAATTGTGTGGCCCCCTCTTGAAACCCTACACGAAAAACCTTTTTATAGGCTGAAGATTAGGGTTTTATTTCCCTTTTCAAATCAACATCCGCGAAAATTTCTTTTTCGCACACAATATCACCTTTTTATTTTTTTATTTTCCACATCTCTTGATTTTATCACCTAAAGATAAGATTGCAACCCGATTTTCTTAAATTCCAAAAATCCACCATAATATTATTTCAAATCTCCATTTATGTAATTTTTTTCATTAAAAGAAAACGGGCTAGGGCCAATTTACTTGCTTCATGGGCTTAGTCCGACCTGCCAAATTAAAGCTTAGAACTACTAAATCAAACCCATTTGTCACCGGCCCAATGTAAATGCAAATTAAGAAATAAATGCACCTAAAACTATATGCTATGCAATTAACTATTTTTTCAAGAATAAAATTAACCCCTAATTTTTTTTAATGTAATAAATGACTAAACGGGTCGTCAAAATTTAGGTGTCAACAGTCATGGTCCGATCGACCCACCAACTGACCGATAGACCAATCATGAATTGGTTGAGGTATTGACCATGAATTTCTACCAACCGTACCAATGAAATAAGATCACCAGCTTATAAGATGACTTTTTGATCACGATAATTGATCATGTGATGACTTTGGATCGACGGATGGTCATGGGTCGATCCGACCGGTTGCAGTTTCTAGTCGAGGGTGATTCCGCCCGGTTATGCACCAATACACGGATGATCCAAATTGATCAAATGCGACTGTCTTCCAACCAAAAAATGCACCATTCCCTATTTAATTCTTATTGATCATAAGGGAATCTCGAATTGGTGATGTCCGATCATGGATCGGTAATGCACTAACCATGAACCCTACCAGTGGATCAGGTGCCGACTAGAATGAGCCTAGAGATAGACCCGGCTATTCCATCACTAATTCTAATGTCCATGAGTGCTTTGGCTTAGTGCTAGGCCATGGATAGACTTAGAATTGGTCTCGAATCAATCAAATGACAATTGACCCTATGGGTCGACCGACAGTCCAAATGAACGGTTTGGGCGAATATGGGGTGTGATGGCTGAACCTTGGGTATACGTGTTTTGATTTTTTTTTTTTTAGATGTACCTAATGATCCATTCTCCAGCTCCGAAACCAACTTGGATGATAGAATTCTCTAGACCGCCTTATTAATGAAGAAAAAGACAAAAGTAAGGAAAATTCTAGAACCCCCTCATTAAATGAAGGGGTGAGTTGTTCTTTGAATAATCAAAAGTCATGATGGCGGCAAAAATATCTTTGAAGATTCTAGAAAAAGGCAACACATAAGTGAACCAATTAGAGAGCGACACGCAAGCCTTCATTAATGACCGGATGTTTTAGAATTGCCGAGTCGGCAACTATAGTACAATTATTGTCAAACTTCATTAAATGGCCATTAAATACGGTATATAGGTAGATCAATGGAAGAGTGAAAAGTGGGCCATAATTGATGACGCCTAGGAGCTTGGATTGCCAAGCAAGGCTTTTAGCTCGGCCAACTCATCTTCTAGGTGTAATCATGAGGCAAAGTAGACTTGCCACCCAAAGAAATTAGACGGGACACTTGGGATCACTGGAATGGACTGCTTGGTTTAGTAATGATGATACCAAGGGTTATAAATAGGAGGAGCCTCTTCTCATTTCCACCACCTTGCTCCCATTTCCTCCTCCCTCCTCCTTCTTAGTTGCCCTCCTTCTCACGCCCTCACCTTCAGCCTTCAAAGCAAGCCACCCATCTTGTGTAGTTCGAGCTTTAGTTCGAGGTTCATCTAGGTAAGTGTAGTTTCTCCCTTCTTTTAATAACATTCGAGACGTCTTTGACTCTAGGAAATCCTCTTGCGAACAAGCCAATGGTAGGTCGATTGATTCTTGGATGATTGTTGTATTCTATGACTTGTTCATGTACTTGAAATTCTTGTATGATTATAATGAAGTCATGGTTCATAGCTTTTGTTCGATATAAGTCGAGATTCACCCATAGCCATAAGATGTGATTCGGTATTGAGGCTTACCGAATTCGTGTCTTGGATTGGTGCAAGGTTCATTTCGAAGCCTAGTATAGGAAATATGAAGACATATGGATAGGACCTCTCCGTGAGTTTGACAACCTAAACCCGAATCTCAGTGATATGGATGAACCGTCTAAGGATTTGGGCTAAGTTAAGCGTACCGGCCCTATGTAATAGAAGAAGGGTTCCCAATTTTGTTAGTACCCACCGTAGCGGTGACAGGGATAGCCCAAGCCACTTTTGTATGTAAGATAGGCTTGTAATCTTCACTACTCATGTAATATATGAAATATGTTAGTGGTGTTTGTATCTCATGTTCCCATGTTATTTGTGTCGGGGCTTGTATATTTACGTTTTCCACATGTGCATAAATAAGAAGCAAATGAATTTGGGACAGTGACAAAGCCTGGGATGTCGCAAAATAATTCGCAGCTCACCCTCTGAGTAAAGGGGGTTGTGACAACGTTGTGTTTTCCTTACCAAATTTAGTTGAGATTTGCTTGGAGGACTATGCATGATGTAAACATCTCTCACAATTGGGCCAACTACCTCACCTTAAGTCATTAAAGATTTTTGGGCTGGCTGCATTGGAATATATTGAGTCAAACCATTCATCTACTTTAATTGCATCATTTCCTAGTGTACTAAACTTACAGATCAGTGATTGTGAAAACTTGAAAGCCATGCCACTAATTCCACAGCTTGAGGATTTAATGCTTATTAAAGTCGACATAAAGTTGATAAATCATATATTTTGCCTTTATAAGTTGAAGGCTCTGTCTATCTTGGAGATGCGGTTTCTAGAATGTTTGCCTGAGAAGTGTTTGAAAAGTCTCATGTCACCCGAAATTCTTTATATCTATGATTGTCCTCGGTTAACTTCCCTCTCACTTGGCATGTGACATCTATCAAACCTTGTGCATCTCAATTTAGAGGGTTGTGAGAAGCTTGATTGCTGACCTACAATCACTTCAATGGCTTGAAATCATCCAATGTCCCTCATTGGCATCATTACTTGAAGGAATGCGAAGGCCTGCATCCCTTAGTCACCTAACAAATGCAGCTTGCACAGATTTTGAGGAGAGGTGGGAAGAAGATGCAGGCAAGGACTGGTACAAGATTGCTCATATCCGGCACATTACTCACCAGCTCGAATATTACGAGCAAATCCTAAACCTTGGCTAGAAATTTTCCACTTTTTCTTTCTGTAGGTATGTGGACCCTTTTTCCTAGAATTTACATGTATGGTTTCGTTCAAATTGGGCTTTAATAATTGATTCTGTTGGGGAACATGGACAAATCGCTGATAGTTTGGGACATATCCTTGTTTGTACCCCATATGCAGGTATTTGCAAGGTGAGGAAACATTGATGTCGACGTTGTTCCTTCAGGATCTATATTTCTTGAACTTTGTGTTCACATAGAATATGAAAAATCATCCAATCCCAACGAGTAATTACTTCGTCAAGATATTCAGTAGCTATAATTACTGTTGGAAAGGAAGCAAGCGGTTGCCCTACACATCGTAACAAGAGAACTCACGTCAATTCTTAATCTAAAACTAACTTACATATAGCGTCTTTCAAATGACACATTAATTTATTTAACTAAGTTTTGTATATTTTATGATAATAATTACTAAAAAAAAGTGATAACTGGCGTAGGCAAATCCATCCTAAAAGCAAGAATTCCTCCTCCAATTGGGCATTAGCGAAGGCTCAAGGTCCTAAAAGTGTGAATGAATTTGGGGCCAGCTTTGATCAATCTACAATTAGTCTTCCATTATGTTTGCTCTATTATTGCCTGGGTACATTTTTTTTCGTCCCACTCCAAATGTTGCCTAACATATCAAAATTTAATGTAATGGAAACAATTATTATATTATATCTACATGGATTTGTGAGCCCCCAAAGCCTATTGGGAAAAATTTTAAGTGTTTGGTTTAGCATTTGGAGGTCTCCTTAGGCAAATGCTTGCTTTTGAAATGCTAAAAGCCCAAAGCAGGTGGGAATCTGCTTTGGGCTTTCAGCATTTTCGGAATGCTAAAGAGGGGTTTAATGATTTTTTTCTTCCAATATTACCCTCACTGATAATTGCATTTTCCTGTTTACCCTAAAAAATTACTATTCATCATCTTCCTCATTGGACTTGTTTCTTCAAGAGTGAAGCTTAGCTAGCGGAGCTCAGCCAGCCAGATCTGGTCGCCCATGCACCGCCGTCACCACGCATCGCCATCCCGTGGGTCGCACGGCCTCAGTCGATGCCGCCTAGGTCACGCGACCCGCCGCCTCCCCACCACCACTGTCACTAGCCACCTCCTGATCGTTACCCTCTGCTTCAGCATCTCCTCCTCCTTTTTCCTTTTCTTTATTTCTTTTTTCTTTTCACCTCAAAGCTACTTTGCAAAATACACTAAAATAATAGTACCCAAACACTTTTGCCTTCATCAAATGCCCATTCTTCTAAAGATACTTGGGGAAATGCAAAGCCATTTCCCTAAAGTTGAACCAAACATGCCCTATATATCTACAAACAGTAAGTAAATATACTATGTCGATATTTTGACTGCCTTGGATTAGCTAAAAAATAAGAATGAAATACACAAAAGGTTTCTTGAAACATAGATTGCCCGGAGACTAAAAGATCAAAGCTTGCACAAGATGCACTCCTATCACACCCCGAACCCCAAGCGCACAAACATCCCACAATAGTTGAGTAATTGCAACGTTCTAGAACGTGTCGCCAACCCATTCTTTTTATTTTTTGATTAAACACATGCGGAAGCAATTATATAAATACCCAATCAACCAACAAATACTTGGGGATAGTATACACAAGACAAACATTTTCAAAACACTGCTTTTATTTATTTGTTTGCTAACCCCGGGAAGCTTAATATTTACAAGCCCTTACATTGCAACTCCCTACCAACTATCTCAAAAATCAGCAAAGGGGTCAAGATTAGCCTAAACTTCACTAACGCGAGGCCAATCAAAAGTGACGCCATTGGGACCCCAAATTGGATGTGACGTCCTCCATATTACAGGCCTGGAAATATTTAATAACAACCGGGTGAGATATAAATCTCAACAAGTTAATGGCCTAAGCCCCGATTAGGATGCAAATTCATATCAGAGGCAGCCTAAACATGCAATAGCATTCAATCTTATCTCGCCCTAGCACACCCTATATATTAGTACGCCACATATGCCATTATCAATACAATAAGCATAATTAAGAATCAAAACACATAACTCTCATGCACCAAGCATTCATATTGGTCCCGATTATAAGGTAAAACCCGTTTTGGCATGTCACATACCATGCCTAACAGTTTTACCCCATAATCAAGCGTAATGCATCACAATCATTCACACGTGTTCCGATTATTACGGTCTTCCAGCATGACCAAGCATCATCACACCCCATCGGGCATGGCATCATCTAAAACCCCTGCCTAGATGACATTCTGTAAAGGAGTATCAATTCGGTCTCAACTACGACTCGGCATCCGAACCCCCACCGGGTATCCGATAAAAATCAGGCATCGTCCCCAAACTCTCATTGGGTAACGAGTTCACTTAAATGATTACACAATCACACCAACAATCAAACCAATTATTATTGTCATTAATTAGCCCAGAACAAAAGAGTTCATTTTCAAATAATCAACTTTGATAATTCTTCATACTTAAAAATCCCAGTAAAATGTTCGTACGTGATCACGTATTTGAAATCAACCCATCAAACTTTGTACATTATCATTTTAAAACCCCACTATCTTATTTAGCACGTAAAATTTGGCGTTCAAACCCGACACCTCAAAATTCTCTATTTTCTTGCCCATAAACCTTTTTTTAAAATAATAAATAAAATATATACTTGATCAATCAATAACATAGCATCATAAGTTTAAACAATCGAAATTAATCACAATTTCATCTAGGAAAATAGGCATAAAATTCTACTCAATGGTTAATCCGTCATTAATTACACTAATCACGGTTAATTAAGTTAATCATAATTAATTAGGCTAAGCATGTTTAATTAAGTTAATCATAATTAATTAGGTTAATCACGATTAATTAGGCTAATTATATTAATTAAACTAAATTCGATTGATTAGCCTAACTATAATTAATCAAAAATTAATTAATTAAATAAATCATGATTAATAAAACTAAACTCAATTAATTAATTTAATTACGCTTAATTAATATAATCATAATTACTTAGATTAATCACACTTAAATTTAATCTAAACCATCCTTAATCGCAATTAAAGATAAACTAAAATTAACTAATACTAATCACCATTAATATTAAACTAATCTATCCCTTAAACATAATTAACACTTTAATCCACGATCAGGAGGTTAACTCATGGATTTCTGATGATGGCAAGCTCACGGCGACAATGGCTCGGCAGTGACGAAAACATGAGTCTCACGGCACCAACGGCTGCACGAACGGCACGGCAAAGACGGCGGCTCCTCAAGCTCACGGTATGTAAAGGTGATTCGACTTGGTGGTGAACCAGCAATGGTGGCTAGCGGCAGTGAGCGGGCCGTGGCAAGAATGGTGGCTCATGGTGGTTGTGGTTTGGTGATGGCGGCACAGTGGATGACGGCGGCAAGAACGGTGGTGAGGAATGGCGTGACTTGCAGCAAATGAGGGAAGAAAAAACAAGAATGCGAAGTTGGAGAAAATAAAAGCAAATGGAGAATTTTTGGGGGGGGGGGGGGGTTGAGTTCGGCTGAGCAAGGGGGAAAGGAAATGGGGAAGCCAAAAAGGGGAGAAGATGAAGATGAAATGCTGAAGAAGCTGAGGGAAAATGAAAGCAAGCAGAAGGTGAAAGCTCGGCTGAAGCTAGGGGAAAGGAGAAGAAGAGAGAGGGAGAGAGAGAAGAAAAGACAAAGGGGAGGGGGCTGCGTGAGGGAAAAGGAAAGGGAGAGTGAGGGAAAGAAAAGAGAGAAAAAAAGAAACAAAAAAAAGAAAAAGCAGGGAATGATTCGGCTGAGAAGGGAAAATGGAGGGGGAGGGGGTTGTGGACGCGCGGGGAGAGAGGGCGAGAGAGGGAACTTGGGATTTTTACTAGATTTTTCTCCACAAAACCCATGATTTCTCTCGCCCACTCCCCTTAAAACTCTCCTAGCCTTATGCTTTGTCTCCTCTTATTTTCTTTTGTTTTTCTTTTTCTTAAAAATAAGCTTTTTGGTCCAAAAATCACCATTTTGCATTGGATCCGAATTTTCCCTATTTTCGATCTCCAATTTTTCATCCGATAATTCATTTTCTGAAAATTCCGGACTCATCAATAATTTGACAAACAATGAGATAATGTCCAATACTTAAATCTTGATATCCTCGAAAGTTTGATACCCAAAATCGAATTAAATTTCGTGATTAAAAATCGGTCGAATACAATTTTAATACGACATAATCTATCGGGTGGCTTTTAGGGGTTCTCGCACGATTGACCCATAGTCGATAATTTCGATCCACGTTTGTTCCTCTTCGAATCACAAACTACCCTCGGTTGTTAGGTAATCACGAAAGTTCAATTACATCTAAATATAATATCAATAGAAAATCAGTTTATCATCTTTTGACGCGAATATCATAATCGTGCAGAATCACTTGCGAATCGACTACGCACTTCTGTTGAATCGATTTATATCCGTTCAGTAATTGATTTATACAGCGTAGTATTGACCCTTATCGATCCTTATGATCGAGCAATCTATTCCTAATCCAATTCTCTAGTCTTTCGCTATTAACCATATACGATATCACCCAATAAATCAGTTAACTTATGAGTGATCAATTCAAAGTAAAGTAATTATAAGTGTATCAACAAAATAACCATTTTATAGATTCAAAATAGGGCTAAATTTCGAGATATCACAACTCCTAAATAATCTTTTAGGAAGTCCTATTATTTTGGCCTATCACTTCTAGTTTTAACTATATATCGTCATGTGATTGGAGCTTCTACTGTGACATCCTGAAATTCGACCCCGTTTCGATAAAGTGAAATGGGCATTTCGTCGACGTGCCTATGGCTCTTTCTCTTTGAGCTGATCACTCACGAGTTAACTAACCTATTGGGTGAAGCCGGTAAGGGATGTATCCGCAGTAAAATCCCTAAAAGCTACCTAATTAGTTGGATTGGGCTAAAATCACGTCTAATCAATTTTTAACCACGGAATTGAACTCGATTTTGGGAATCGAATTTTAAGCGTGTTATAATTCTTTTTTTAAGGGCATTGTCTCATCGTTCGTCAATTTATTGACGAGTCCGAAATTTCAAGAAAGAAATTATCGGAAGAAAAATTGGGGCCCGAAAGGAAATAAAAAGGGAAAGAGAAAAGAAAATAAAGTAAGTATAATTGTATTAGTTTTACTTTATTTTTCCCTCTCTCCCTCTCTCTTCTTTTCTTTCCTTTTTCTTTCTTTTCTCTTTTCTCTCTCTCTTCTCTCCCCTCTCCCTTTCCCCCTCGTGCGATTCCCCTACCGCCTACCTTCTCTCTCTCTTCCCTTTTGACCGGTCAATACCTATCCTCTCTCTCTCTCTCTCTCTCTCTCTCTCTCTCTCTCTCTCTCTTTCTTCTTCTTCTTCTTCCTCCCCATGCGTCCGAACAAGCGAACCAAGAGCAGAAGCTCGAACCAGAAGCTGCAGCTCGCCGCTCGCCGCCGTCCCGCTGCCGCAACGCACGCCACGCACTCGTCGCTCGCCGCCTTGCACCGCCTGCCCTCTCCTCCGCCCAGACGCTCCTCCCCCACACGAGACAGCCCTGTTCGGCCCCTGTTTAGCTCGGTTCCACCCCATCCAGCCGCCTCCGGCCACCGCCTAGCCCCGCCGGACCTCCCCGGCGTCCCCCTTGTCCTCCACCGGCCTCCCCTCACCGCCCTAGCCGCCAGATTAGCTCCGGTAAGCCTTGAACCGCAACCCACGAAATGGGTTTCCAGCTGGTTCGGGCCCGCTTTTGGGCCGTTTCCGGGCCCCGAACCCGAGCCGTGCTTTGGGAAGAATTGTTCCTCGCATCACCCCCGTCGGATTGATCCGATTTGCGTGCGATTTAGTGAGTAATCTCACTAATCCCGGATTAGTTGGCTAATTATGCTTAAGGTTGGTTTAGTTTTAATTAATTATGTTTAGGTTGTTAGATTAGAATAAATTAGCAATTATTAGTCAATTGTGATGCGATTTAGATAAATTGATTGCGTAATTAGCAAGTAGACGTGGTCTACTAATTATTGGAAGTGTCTCGGGATTTTTCCGACCCTTAGTGGGCTCCAATTAGGCTTTTCGGGCCTAAGTGGAATTTTTAGTATTTAAATATTAATTTTCGGAATTAAATTAAATAATTATTTATTTTCCGAAAATTCAATTGAGATGGCTAGTGACTAGAATGTTATGCTGATG
Organism: Eucalyptus fibrosa; assembly: GCA_017140475.1. Classification (NCBI taxonomy): domain Eukaryota; kingdom Viridiplantae; phylum Streptophyta; class Magnoliopsida; order Myrtales; family Myrtaceae; genus Eucalyptus; species Eucalyptus fibrosa. The sequence goes on from CM029512.1 coordinate 22,946,699, forward strand.
AGTATGGTGAAGTCCGTTTATTTAATCGGGCTTTATTTTAAGCTAAATTGAATTTTTAATATTAATTATTTAAATTTGAAGTTAATTAATTATTTATTTATTTCTTGAAAATTCAACTGGGATGGCCCGTGACCGGAAATTTATGCTGATGACCGTGGTGAAGTTCGTTTATTCAATTGGACCTTATTTTGAGCTAAACGGAATTTTTAATATTTAATAATTAATTTTCGAAATTAATTAATTAATTAATTATCTTTTTGGAAGTTAAGATTGAGATGGCCGATGACTGAAATCTTGTGCTAATTGTCGTGGTGCAGTCCGTTTATTTATTTGAGCTTTAATTTGTGCTGAATTGATTTAATTGTGGATTTTTAGGATATGTTCCTAAATTGATTATTTAGGTAAATTGAGTACGAATTAAGGTTGTGGATAATTACTTTAGAAATGGAATGAATCATCATGAAAGGCACGTGGCTCAGTGAATAGTACATCATCTCGGAGATTGCATGTGGCTCAGTGAATAGTACATCATCTCGGAGATTGCACGTGGCTCGATGATTTGAAATATCGCTTCGAAGAATGCATGTGGCTCGATGATTAGTACGTCGCCTTGGAGAATGCACGGGGCTCGATGATTAGATATGTCACCTCGGAGAATGCACATGGCTCGGTGACGAAGAATGTCGCCTTGGAGAATGCATGTGGCTCGGTGATTGGTTCTATTAGTTAGGACTGAATAGCAATTTATTATCAGCTTTGGGTGAGCATATGGTATATTATATCGGCCTTCGGGCGATATGTCAGCTTTGAGTGAGTAGTATACCGGTATACTATATCGACTTACAGGCAATATGCCAGCTTTGGGTGAGCAGTGTACCTTATTATCAGTTTTGGGCGAGCAATATATTATCAGCTTTGGGTGAGCATATGGTATACTATATCGGCCTTCGGGCGATATGTCAGCTTTAGGTGAGCAATATACCGGTATACTATATTGGCCTTTAGGCGATATGCCAGCTTTGGGTGAGCAGTATACCTTATTATCAGCTTTGGGTGAGCTATGCTATCTATTTGTCAGCTTTGGGTGAGCAGTCCTGATTTGATAGGACTTCATAGATAGTATTGAATATGCCGACCGAGCATGGGTCGTGATTTCATGTAATCGACTAGGTCGATTTGATCGATGCTTCGATCTATGATTTGATTGATTGTGTATTGAAATATTTGAAGTATCTGTATATAACCTTGAATTGCAGATTGAGATTGATGCCAAGGTACGTCTTCTGCCCTATGCGTGTATAGGCAGCCTATAATATATGGTTTACTAATCGGACTTAGTGGGGTAGAACTCGCTGAGACGTAGTCTCATCCCAGTTTGGGGAAATCATTTCAAGACCCCGTTGAGAAGCTAAGGAGGAATCTGAGAATGAGTACTCTGCGATGAAACTTAAGGAGAAAGATTTTTGGGAGAAGAAGATAATCCCGAAAAGGGTCTTAAGTGCGGCCTGGATGGACTGAGAGTCTATCTTCTTTTGAGAATTCCTTTTGAAGTGAATAGTTATGAAGCGGTTTGTGTTTTGTATAAAAGTTTGGTTATAAATTTCAATATGAAAAATATGGCCCTGCTTTTCTATCACATCGTTTTATTGTTTGGGGATTTTAACTGCTTCCGCATGTGCTTAATAAAAGAAAGAGTCGACGATACATAGTCTTGGGATATCGCATTATAAAATCGACCAAGAGAGAAGGATGTGTGCGTGCCTGAGGATCGGGGCGTGACATCTACATTATCGGTAATCCATCAAAATGATAAAAGTGTAGTTCTCTCCATTGGATACAGACATATCAAAACATTATTTAGGGCGATTGCATACCATTTTTCACAATTCAAGCACACAAGCATAGAGTTGGCTAATTGGAGGCCCATGAAATATCCTAAAAGCTTGGACTTTTAGCCTATGGAGGTGGTCTTGACTAAAAGTAGTTGCATGAAGTTGATAGGATTTGGAAAAGTGACAATTTTTGAGCTGATAAGCCCCTCATATCCACAAACAATCCGGCCAATTTTGCAAGACACTTCTCTCACATGATTTCACATAATGGTCCACTGCTAATAGATGTGCATGCCAAAGTTCAAGCGACGAAGAGAGTTCCTTTTGCTTGCATCTCATTATATTGAGAGATCAAGCCAAACAAACAAAAGCATCACATAAAGGAAATAAAAGATGTCCATATGGCACAAGTATACTTAAGTACCTCAATCATTCTTTGTAGTTATCTCCCATCCTTTGGTTATTGTCCGACTTCATGCTTTCTCTCTTTAGTTGATTTGCAACATGACTGCATAGATTCATAGCTGTCTAATGTTCAATTGTTAGTGCTCTTAACTTAACCTTTGGATATTTATTTTTTACCCCTCAATTTATGATGCTCAATCTGATAATTGTTCGAGCATTTAATTGCCTTTAGCGTTCTTTGCTTTGGCAAACTTTCATAAGGCAAGCTAAGTCATATTCAAGCCCCATGAATTAATGAATCAGCATACCTGTGCCTCTTAAATCATGAGTTTAATTGAAAAGTTAAATATATATATATCATAAGAGTGATCAGGATGTTATGTCTCAAAAAGTGTGAAATCTCAAGTTTAATTCTCCATCTAAATAACTATTTAGGTCGTACCATAGAGTAATTCTTCCAAAATTTCCTAATCCCGACCTTGATAATTTGTCTTTTGACTAAATCGAAAAGATATATTTAACCTCTGGTGCGAGAAAATTTACCAAGACACCACCTGGCCAAGCAAAGGGAAACGGATCAGATCCTTGACCGAAGAAAATGGTAGAAACAGCAAAAAGCTACCGAGTCGCGCGAGTCACTCTGCTCAGCGCAACGGTTGTCGTTTAACGTCGTCCAAATTTCTTTCGCTTTCTCTTCCGATCCGGCGAAAGCTGACCGCAGCGTAGAAGAAGGCTCCCGAAACCATGCCCACCGGTTGCGGCATCAGAGCTTTCTGGACCCTCAACAGCCACGACGCCGTCGTCTTCTCCAGGTCGCTCTCTCTCTCGTGGGTTTTCGTTTTTGCGTTCGAAACTGTCGGTGGGGTCACCGGTTTTTCCGATACTAATGCTGTTTAGCAACTGGGTCGCTTCGATTGTGTATGCTTGTTTTGACGCCGGTGTTTAATGTTATTTATAGCGAGACTGGTTCAGGAATTTGGTTTTACTGAGTGGTTGATGGGGCAGAGACCTCCTGGCGGCCGCTTGCTGTGACCCACTTGCTTAAATTCTCGGTTAAATGGTGTAGTGATTGCTTTACTATGTGAATGTGAAAAGTTGTTTCGGTAGCTCTTATATTGTACTTAGAGAAGGGCTTGGATTAGTGTTAACCTCTGTGCTTTGTAGAGTGGATGGAGTCGGGGAACTGCGACAATGACAAAACCATCTCCCTGCAGAGGCTCGAACTATGGAGTGCCTGGCTTACTGCTGTGGATTGTTTATTGATGGGAGTTTTATGTTTCTTCTTTTGATTGGATGCGATAACAGGAGGTTTCCGGTGGTGGAGTAACAGTGGCGGGTGGCTTGCAAAAGTGAGATTGAGCACAATGGTGGCAGTGTTGATGGCATGGCATCGCCGTATTTGCCGTCTGATTCAGAGTTGGCATCTTCATTTGCAGAGAGAAAGAAGAGGTTTGTCAAGATGTCACTACAACGAGTTGAGAGCCTCTTGGTGTTTCACTTGATGAGTTTACTTGGATTTTTGCTTATATTTCTACACATATTGAACACTTCTATTAATTCCCTATGTCAAAACTGCATTTGCATGTTGTTTGCTGATGTATGTCTGATGTAGATAGCCTCCAGGAACAATCATTTGCACATTATATCTTGTCTTGTCTCCAAGAATTGATGCTTGGCATTTGTTCCCTTAAGTCGCTGTAACAGTGGTTCATAATTTGCCTACTAACGAATGTGGATGTTTAGTGGATGCTAGAGTCACTCTTGTTCAAATGCCATGGGTTTCATTATTGAGTATATGAGGAAGTGGTTGCATTCTTGAGAAAAGATGCTTTGTGAGAATGGACAAAATATGTAAGCTTTGGTTGTTTAAAGTTTGGGAGTTAAGTTGGTTGTGATCTGTTAATAGCAAGTGCTTCACTCCATTTATTATTTACTGATATTACATACTGAATCTAAATAATGATAACTGGCTCAGATGGTTATTAGTCTTGCATAGCTATTGAGATCACATATTGCAGTTTACTTGTTTCTACTCTCATGTGACTTCAATAATCTTCTATTAATTTACATCATTTATCTATGTTTAGAGAAGGATCTGTTTGTTGATTTGGCATACGTGTGTCTCAGTCTGCTGAAGGTTCAGATTCTTGGGTAGATGATCCAGTGACGCATCATGTCATTAGCATTTACATTATCAAAGAAGAGGCAAGAGAGAATTATCTGTTGTGGCCTTTGATTCTGCATATGAAGAGCCAGTTCTGCATCCTTGTACTGCATTTGGTTGAGGTTCGACATTTAAATTCATATAAGGAACTATGCAAAAGATCTGATTGTGGTGATGCTGTTGGAGGAGTAGATGGAAGTTTGTCTTCGCTCCTGCTTGATCTTCCATCAGTCACAGGATATGGTAAGTTACTCATTTTATTAGCTAGGAGGCATTAGAAATTTCTCTCTGTTCTATGGCATCAAACCATCAGTATACTTTGCACTCTCTTCCCTAACTAGATTGTTCTAAAAGTTAAAGGAAACAATTGAAGAATGCTTTGTCATGGTAAAAACATTGCATGCAACTTGAAGACTGGTTTCGATTTATGGGAGTGTCTTTCTCATATCATGTCCATTTGTGATATGCCTAAGTTTTATCACCTATCTTAACCAAAAGGTAAATTTATCATCACATTGTAAATTCAGCATGATTTCCTATTCATTTGTCCTTTGTGAGGTTCTCTTTTCCCTTCGAGACAGATATAATTCAGATTAACAGGCATACTTGTGCATTAGGCTTGTAGCAATGGAGTAATAGTTATAGATTGTGCTGGTTTGTAATTTATATCATCTAGAATCATTTACATGCCTTTTTCTTTCAGTCTGACTACCCTTGAACTACTGAATCCTATTTGAAGCGTTGAGTGATGGTGACCCAGCATTATCCATCGTCTCTTCTTTAATGATTGTTGTATCTACTCTCATTGGCACTAATTGTTTCCTCGTTATCTATTTTGCAGGGCATTCATGGTAGCACATACCATTGGTGAGATAATTTCTGGGGATATGGCTGAACCTGAAGTGATTGTGAATGCATCCCCATCTGTGGGAGGGTTATTGGATTCCTTAACTGGCAGCATAGGTATATCATCAAGAGCAAAGCCTGTGGCAGCTCCAGTTGCATTTTCAACTCCCTTCAACACTTCTGTTGGTGCTGTCTCATCAGATGCTTTGAAAGTTGGTTCAAGGCCATTGAATAAGGATGCACTAAGGACTTATATTAGTAGCTCAATACCCTTTGGTCAGTGATGTTTACTCTGCTTATGGCAGCTGCTTTTATCGCCTTTTTCTTCTGAGCTGTGCTTTTCCTCTTTCGAGGATAGGCTAATGGTTTATTTGTTTCTATTCTTTAAATATAGGTACCCCTTTGGATCTCAATGCTTCCAATATTTTCTCTATCAAGCTTAATGGGTTTTCTTCAGCAGATCTGCCTCCTGCAGATGTCAAACAGCCTGCATGGAAGCCATATCTTTACAAGGGGAAGCAGAAAATACTTTTTACTATTTATGAAACTGTTGCTGCTGTATAATCGTGATGAAATTCCAGACAGCATTTCAGTTTCAGGTCAGGTTAATTGTCGAGGAGAGAAGGACTGCCTGATGTGTCCCTTCCTTTGACAGGACTGAATAGTAGCCACATTGAGTCTTTATCATTCCATCCATTTGCTCAAGTTCCAGAACTGGGGGCGGATAAGCAGTCATTGATGTTTTCACCACTGTTGGGTAATTTTGTCCTGATGCGTTATCAAGCATCCTGTGGACTTGGACCTCCCATAAAGGGATTCTATCAACTGTCAATGGTTTCTGAAGATGAAGGTGCATTTTTGTTCAGACTAAGCTTGATGGAAGGTTACAAGGCTCCTTTGACAATGGAGTTCTGTACTCTAACAATGCCTTTTCCTAGGAGAAGGATTATTGCTGTGGATGGAACTCCTTCAGTCGGATCTATTTCAACTACAGAGCATTCTGTCGAGTGGAAACTTTTAGTAAGTGGACAAGGTCTTGTTGGAAAAAGCATTGAAGCTACCTTCCCAGGGACAGTTAAGTTTGCACCATGGCAAATCCAAAGGTTACCTTTTACAAAATCATTTTTCGGAAGCATGGCAGAGGAAGATAGTGATGTTGACAGAGAACCCACCAATAATATGGTCATTGTAGAGGAATTTCTGATTGGGAAAATGACCAAGGATCTCCCTCCAGTTGATTTAGAGGAACCATTTTGTTGGCAGGCATACAATTATGCTAAAGTATGAATGTCTGAGCTCAGTTGGGTGTTAGTACGTAGTTTATTTTCTTGTGATACATCATGCATTTATGGCTTCATGTATGTGGTTCTGTGGGCATAGACAAAAGCTGTACCTTTCTTATAAAGTGGAGTTCACTGGTTGTCTTTCTTCTGCCAAGAGAAATCATAGTCATTCTTCCCAGGATAGGTATTCATGAGATGGTTTTCTTAGCTTAGTATTGTTGTCTACTTGAAACTATGTTGGTGCACTTTCGATGGTACTGGACTGTTCAACTAATTATACTTGTTTGTAGTGTGAATGGAAAAGGAAACCCATTCATCAATGAACTACTTATACAGCCAATCCCATGCATCTTCTGTTGGTTGATATGTCAGGTGGGTAATTATCATAGAGGCCCTTTGTTAGAGATGTCTTAGAGTTGGCACACTACAAAATAGTTTGGCATCAGCAATTTGGTTGCAAGAATAACAAATGTTCTAGAGAGGATTACTCAAGATGTTTTATTAGGTTTACTGTTTATGCACTACTAGTGCTTGCTTTTACATTCCCATTTCAACTAGTGCTTTACATTTTTATCTCTCGTAACTGATGTGGGAAATTCTGTTATGAGCTACTGTTTGCTTGATTGTAGGTGTCTTTTAGAATTGCTGGGGCATCATTGTCTGGGATATCCATTGATCCTAAATCTGTAAGTTTCTTTCCTACAACTTGCTAAAGTCCTTTTGGCTTACAGTAGAAAAGTGACTTTGTTGCTCTCCTGCTGCAAATAGTTTGCTGTACCTGTAAGACTTTAGTTTCGGAGAGGTGCAGAAATGTAATGCGTGCTTTTTGAATACCTCTTCAAAATGTATATTTCATTCTTTTATGGTCATCATGTACTAAATAGTTGAACTTTCAATTTGAGAGATTGCCTGGCTTGGTATGTCTGCCTTATACATGTTCTTCTTTCTATGAGGCACTGTGAGAATGGAATGGGCTGTCTCTGAATGAATCTGAATCATATTATTCAATAGGCAGCTGTTCAATTTGGAAAAGCTGACTTTATCTGCCCATTTGTAGTTTTCAATTATTTGAGAAGACTGGCACTTCAGTTTTACTGCTGTTTGCAGATAAGGGACTTCTAAATATTCCTTTTATTCTCTCTTACAATCATATAGAACTTTACAGAATTAGCAGCTAAAAAATCTTGTCTAATATTTAGTCAAATAGTAGGTTATCCTGTTCAATATTGTGAGGCATAAGAAACAGCCACTATGTTTTCTCTTTGTTACCGTGTCTTCCATAAATGCAGGTGAGCATCTATTTTTCTGTTAAAGCACCTGTGGAGTTCTCAATTCAGGTAGCAGTCCTCTTCTTTCCAAAAACTTAAAATTGATTTTTTTCCCCAATTTGCTTGAGAGGGCCACCGTGTAATAAAAAGCAAAGTAATATACATTTCTGTGCATGAAATGTTTACATTGCCGAAGTTTGGTTCAAGTAGTTTGATCAAGCTTAAAGCTTGAGGCTAGTGGCTGTGACTCTGCATTCTGTTCTTTTGCATGCTTGCACTTCTATATATGATTTTGTGTAGTGGATCTAGTGCATTGCAAAGAGTATGGTGAAATAGTCTAACTGTTTTAGAAAGTACCCATTTGGCTGTACTAATGTGTGCTTTGGTCAAAATATGAGTTGCCCATGTCATATTCTTTGACCAGAAAATATGTGCAAGTGATTAGTGCAGTCAGAACGGAAATTAATATTTGTTCTGGTATTTTTCCTAGGCCAGTAACCCCAGTCTCTTGCTTTCTTTCCTCTTCCTCTCTATGGTCATTGTATAGATTGGATATCATTGAATGAAATCAAAGGTTTGCTATTTGAACGGATGCGTGAAATTTCTCATAGTTGAATTCAAGGACGCCAAATTGTCGTGTTTTAGTTGATTCATCAATCACCATATGGTCCTTAATCTTATCACTTCCTGATTTGGTCTATAAAATCTAAATTTTGTTGTATTAGTGACTGAAATATTCATTCTGCCTTATCTTTTAGCCTCATTTTGGAAGAATGCTAGTCGTGATCTTCTTTTTCGAGTGATACTACTGTGAATTATAGCTTAGCAGGATGTGATAAGAGCCCAGATGGGCCATCTCCATGATACACATTTAGGGTGCCGCTGTTTCTCCAAAAATTTCATGATGAAGGAAAATACTTTCTTGGAAAATATTTTCAAGGAAAATGTTTAGTTTTCATTTGTTTGGTGATATAGGAAGAGTTATTTTCTTATTGCCTGCCAGAATGGGATGTCGTTTTCCCAAATCTAAGCTTAATTTCAGTTCATGAAAAATGTTCTATATAAATCAAATAATTTTCTGTCATAGTCGGAAAGTCGGATAATAATTTCTCATAAATAGTTCTTTTTCTCGAAACACACGGATCGTATGTACTTTTGTTGCAAAGTTTGGCCAACTAGAAGAAACCCATGACCTAGTTTCATACCCCAAAAACGATGAAGAAAAGAAAAATATAGGCTAAGACTCTTGAGTAAATTTGGCAAGGATAGGGCACCCTCCGATCAAATAAATTACTTACGAGGCTAAGGAGAAAACAAGGAACACTTGAGTGAGTTCAAACCCTAAGTTTTAGGGAACTTGAGTGAAAGCTGTAAAATCCTTAGCTGGATGGCTTGAAAGAGGAATTGCAATAACTGAGTTTGAGAACATGGCATTTTTCCTTATAGTTTAGATAAACCTATACCTTATTCTATACTGTTATATAAAGCAAAGATGATCTTTTATTTTAAGGAGTCAACTATCTTTACAAATATCCTGCATTACTCATCTAACAGATATTGTGCCCATGAACAAGTGTATAAATTCATAATTTTATTTTATTTATTGCCATATTTCAATATAAAAAATTCGGATATGTTCTATCCTATAACAATGAACTAAAAGATTACGAATCTTAAAATATTTTTCTCTGTTCAAATATAGTTACAGTTTCTTTGCATTATTATCCATGATCTATTTTCATTATTAAATGATTGAAATATTTCTTAAAAAAAAACAATTTTGTTTGATCTTTCAGATTTTAATTTTTTTGCGCACGCAGATCGCTTGTGGGTGTGCACATTTGCTAGTCTGATTCAAAAGGAACATGGGCATTTTTCCTGTAGTTTAAATCATCCAGTAACTTAATCTAAATTAAAAAGAACTAGACCAGCTAAGACAATCAACATCAACACCTTCAAAGAATAGCATACTCTTTTTCATCATGAAGTTTAGAGAAATTCGCAAGTGACATGCAATCATACTTCCAGTATTTAAACAAGTTGCTTCTTGAAATTGTGCACTTTTTCACCAAACCCATCAGTGCTAACGATTCCATTCCATTAGAGGATCAAATTTGCCAGACAACTTAGGATCTCAAAATTGATTAGACAAAGAATTACATGGCGCATGCGAATTTTTTAAGTAAAAAAGAAGGGCTACTGTTTTTGTTGTCTCCTTACTTTTCATGCTCAGAGCATATCTACTGTAGATACAGTAGATTGACAAACACAGGTACATGGGTAATCGACCTTCTTTGATTAACTAGATCAGGTTTCAAATACGAGATGGAATTTTTTTTTTCTTGAGACTGTTTGTTTTTGTGAAAATTAAATGATTTGTAAAATATTTTCATAAAAATGATGGCTTGTATCATTTGAGATAATTAACCAATGAAAAATATTATCATTATTGAGAAATTTTATTTTTAAACATAATAGTGGATGAGGAAAATATTTTCCTTCATTCATATACTTTTGTAAGCTATACGAACAAATATTTTTAGGAAAATATTTTTCAAATTATTTATTTTTCCACAAAATGAAAGGAGTTTGAGACACTTGAAATTCCCTCCCACCTCTCCCTCTCTCTTAGATTTGCGCATCAGTCGCCGTTCTTAAGTGACCACCCGCAAATGGCCTCTCTCGTCTTTTTCTTTACAGTAATTTAATTGATTCCTTCTATTTTTTAAAACGCTATTCTAAGGGCATCAAACACTTGATGGTATCTTCTATGTTCACATCTTCAGTGCTTGGATTTTTTTTTTTTTTATGGGATCTTATCATCTCCCATCAAATTCTAATCCCTGTCTTGATGGATGAACTTGGATATCGATCACATATGTCCTAGATCTTTATCTAGTGTGGACAAGATATAGTAAAAGGACTGAAAATTCAACATTAGTAAAAAGGAAATGAAGCAGATGGAGCTCGACAAACCAGAGAAAAGGAAGAGGAGAGAATTGGAGACTGGCAACTACATTGCATTAATGGTCATCCATGTTATAGGATGAGATGACTGGCATCTCTCTCTCGCGTTGTGCATAAGTGACTGCCTTGAGGATACAGTCATTTCCACCGCTATATTTTTTGTTTTTGTCAACGAAACATGATCGACCACGATTACCACCATAGACGCAACCACCAAAGTGGTGGTCGTTGTGCATAAGTGACTGCCTTGAGGATACAGCCATTTCCACCACTATATTTTTTGTTTTTGCCAACGAAACATATATGTTAAAAGGTCGGGTGACTACTATCAATTTGATCAATCAAAATGGAGCCCCTAATTTGTTTCTTTATGAAGATTGAGTAATTCTGCCAGCTTCCTTGCTTTGTAATAAGATGACTTTCAAGTCAATTTTATGCTCCACCGATAATAGTTTCTTCCCCGATCTTTTCTAAGGCATATCAAGAAATTTCGTTGAAAAAGACATTCTAAATACCAAGTAGTGAAATAAAAATCACAGTTATAGATATATCACCTTTATAATATTTGTTAGTTCATATAACTTGTCCAATCTCTTTATTAAATGAGTATTTCATGAAATTCTTCCATATCTGATGAGTGCCATAAAAAACTCGAGTCTTTCGGGTCACATCTTAACCATACTTATCAAGTAAATGCTGTCATCTTCGATACATATCACAAATTTCTTTAGTTAGATGTTTAATGAGTGTCGTGCAGGACAACCTTAGATTAATTGGTATATAAAACTCCCGGGGCACACCAACTGTCCTTAATAAGTAGAGTCGCAAGACAGGGACCATTAAGGGAAAGATCACCAAATCCTTTCTAGTTTTAGAAAACATCAATGCAATCATTTGACTCGTACAATCGCAATCTAATTCGTCGGGCCAAAAGTACTTAGAAAATTTGTTTGAGAGTTCCAAGATGTCAGGTTTACCTAATCCTAGTGAACCAAAAAGAATGAATTTTAATAACAAAATGTCAAAATTAGATGACAAATCCTATATTTCACCGTCCTCCGTTTCACTTTTACCCATAAGAGCAAGAGACCACCTTGATTTCTTAAGTAATTTCATATTATGGATGAGGATCTGGTGTAATTCTGACATATTGTCTAGGAAATGAGTTCAGCAATGACTTGAATTCAATGTTCATCACTCCCATATGCTTTGAAAGTGCAATGTAATCATAGGAGGTGTACAACTAGAATTTCATTGGCTGCTTTAAGCTATTGGTGGAAAAGAAAAAAAAAAATTTGGGAGAGACCCGAGAAGTCTGCAATATTCCTTTGGTCTAGAGATCTAATTACACCCTCTTCTCTCTAATCACTTCGTAATGTGAAGAGAATTTGTGAGGTAATAATTAGTGGTTATCCAAGCCAAGTCCCTGGTGAGCAACTGGAGATCAATCCATCTAAAGAACTAGAAGTAGCTCAGCAGTTAAACACCAAGCACAACTAGTATTGAAAATATTTCACTCGGTTAAGTAGGTGAAGTTATTTCATCATAATTATAGCAGTTATTTATATTTCGATGGCATTTCAAAAGTTTCACATAGTTGTGCTTAGACTAAATTTCTTTGGTAATCAAATCATGATCAAGTCCCATTTAAAGATTTGGATATTTGAGCTCTCCAACTTTTGAGATCTAAATATTTGAGATTTTAACGGCACAACTAGGTATGGCCTTTTTGCACAGCCATATCTCAACTCTAAGAATAAGTACTTATGTATAAAAATCGATTTCCAAAGTCAATTAATAAATTATAGGATGAACTTTTGATTTTGCTCCCTCACAATTTGTTGCATCAATCTTTAAACTGATTATCCTTAATTGGGTTTGGTGTCTATAATGCTCTTAACTTCAAACTGAAGACAGATGACCTAGCTGTCACCTTCGAGAAACAATGAGCATGAAACTCCTAAGAGGGATTAGACCACCGAAGAAACGTGTCAAAGAAATGGGTCAAGCTGAGATATGCTTCAACCCCATATCCATGTTGGTTTCACAAATGCAATGATTAGAGGTGTACAATTAGAATCTAATTGGCTCCATTAATAATGTATCATGTGCAAGAGTTTCAAGATGTCAGCAAACAATCTTTTGGTTCATGTCCCAAAATCAATTCTCCCACCCTCCCACCCTCTCTCTCTCTCTCTCTCTCTCTCTCTCTCTCTCTCTGTCATACATTCTGTCTGGAGGAAGTGAAAAAAGAATCCTAGAAGGGCTAGAAGAAAAATAATAGGAAAAAATCTCTGGGGACATGGAATTTTCTCTGAAAAGTTAAGGTACAAGAAAGGGAGATGCATTTTTAGTGTAAATGACAGGGTTTGAAGCAGAGGAGACATGATGGCTTCCATTCTTACATATCCATGCCTGAACCTGACATTATCAGTACTTCAAAAAGTCTCTCTCTCTCTCTCTTCCCCCCTCCCCACTTCCCTTTTGGGGCCAAGTGTGAGGTTAGAATGACGCATGGCTCTATCAGCATTATATTGGCAGCTGGCAAGCTACTTTGGACAAGAGCAAAAGGGTTTTTCGTGGAACGTTGGGAAAGAACGTTTAAGAGCCGTAGAAAAGGGTAAATCTTGCTCGTTCATAGTAAAATTTTTAGATTTGTGTGATATGATCTTTCATATAGAAATTAGAAAAAAGTAAGAAGTGACATCGGGAGATCCATTCTCTGCAGGGTCATAGCAAAATGGGGAGATAAGGGCAAATAAAGAGGAGAAGAAGAAGAAGAAGCAAGCTCATTGTGAGATAACACTTAAATCTACCTGATTAATATGCGCTCAATATTATAAGTCATCATTTTATACGTGAACTTAATACAAAGTTAAGTAGCCTAATTCTTAAATTGCTATGTCTCAAGCAAAAGGAGCATTGTGTCAAGTCAAGGAGGATTAAGGCCTTATAGATTCTTGGAGAATGAGATACAATTGTAATATTTCTTGCTTAAATATCATGTTACTATCAAATGTCAACCATTCATGACGCACTTTTTAGCGCATTTTTCGCATCCAGAACTATCTTTAGGCATTTATTGGCATGCCCTTATGACATATTTTGATTGTATGCATTCACTCTTCCATATGTAGTGATAGTCTCAATTACAGCCTCATTTTCTTCTACCTCAAATTGTAGCATTACCTCTATCTTACTCATACTTCTACTTGTTTTTAAGGACGAGTTTGACAATTGATATCAATCCTTGTACAATTTTGGCATTGGTACTTTGGACAAACCAAATTGGCATGGCAATTGGATTATCCATTTGATTAAGTTCAGTTGACATTCCTCTTTTCCTACAGCTCACCACTCAATTTATCGTTTTCATGCCAAACCTGTCTAGTACGGGGTGTATACCATCTAATCAAGTAAGCAATGCCAATCAGCACTTAAGGCTAAGTATAAAGATCACATATACAATATATTTCTCACATTTTGAGATCTAATGCTGACTGTACTCGAGCCAAATAGTACTTGGTTCATATGCAAAGTGTAAACTACTCCGTTCTCAAAGATCAATTTGCTATTCTCTTCAAAGTACCACACAAGGTTTTGTTTTCCTTTCTTACAACTTTCCAGATAGAATAGTCAAACAGAGAGGGGAGGTCATGTTAACATTATCTGAATGAGCAAATATCTTGAGTTGAGCAAATGAGAGAGAGAGAGAGAGAGAGAGAGAGAGAGAGAGAGAGTTGTAAAGTAGCAAATCAGCAATTGGAATTCCACATGCCATCTACCCTAGGACAGAACAACGCCCATTGGCAATTGCAATTGGAATTGGAGACAGGGAGCCAATGAGACAACAGAGTAAACGATAAGGGTCACAGGTCACCGGGAAGAATGATGTTTGTCGTGGAGCAACTGGAGGGAGAGTTTGCCATTCATTTCTTTTCCTTATTTTACATTCTTCCATTCTTTTTCCTTTTGAGGCGAAGCATGCACAGCATGAGGAATGATGTGGCGTGCCAATCGAGATAGATTTTGTTTTTTAATTTCTCCCCCTTGAAGGGCTCGAGGAAAATGAAATTATTTGGTCACTCCCGAGTAGTGTCAGTGTGTGAGTGTGCGTTCTGGTTTTGTGGGGGCAAAGACTATTATGTGCACTTAAGAGCTTGCCCTCCAAACATGCCTTGTTTGGATCAAAACCTTTTGGCATAGTGTGAGGCATACATGATTCATGTGGGAGCTCCTCCAAGTAGATTCATTCATTCGACGTCTCTTTTTCTAAAACGTTTGGTTCCACTTTGTATCACCCATGGTGGCCCCCCCACCAAGAATGACACCCTTAACCAAAATGAGAGAAAAGAGAAGAATACAAGTAACTGCACCCTAGCTTATGAAAGAGAGAATTCGAAGATTGTGGATTGGATTGGCCAAGCAATTATGCACTCGATTGGATGACGGTGGATTGCGTGTTCGAATCATGATGTCTTCTATTTAGAGTAGAATGAGGCTTTTGCCTATCGGAGCCTTGCCGGATGCACGTGGACATGATAGTTTGTGTGCATTCTTACAGGGATAGTAAAGCCAAATGTTGGCATACCCCATATTATTCAAAAGTAGAAGAAAAAACAGATGGAGGAATTATGTAAGGAGTTGGAGAATTTGCATTAGGAAAACAAGAAAAATATTAGTGGTGGTCTCACCTCTCTCTGGCCTTTAAATAGTCTATCGAGATGATAGTTTAAGGGAATTAGATCTTGAATGCAACCGAGAATTGGTTTACTTCAAGATTTTAAAAATCCTAACATGGAATTCACATAGATTTTACTTGCCAACTCTTTGAAGAACTTGCAATCTCGAACGTCTATATGAGATGGTAGTAATAATTGTAAGACGTGACTTAAGTTCAATAAAGAGATTGCTACCTCGCGGTTGAGCCAATTTGACTAATGATCGTCCCATGTGAAGATGTAATTAATAGTGAAGTTCCGGGGAGAAGTTTGAATGGGACCAAACTATATGCATGCATGAACATGTTGCTGGCATATGTATATTAAAGTAGCATACTTATCCAGATTGCCATGATAAGCCATCGATTCTTTCAAAGGCATTTTTTGGGTCCAGATGTACTTTGTTTTCAATGCTTTTTGATGATTTGTGACTCGACATGTGCCGTTCAAGTCCTAATCAGATATGTCTTCTCCATTCCAACCAGTTGATGTCTCTTCATGTTAATGAAAAAGTGTAGGACTGGCTACATCAACAGCCTTAAGGCATTTGATTGTCCTAAGTTTAAATCTTAGTTCCACAAAGGACTCGGTGAGTTAAGAAATTTATATCTAATCTGGGAAAACAACCCTTCCCCGAAAAGAAGACAATTGTTTCTAAATTTGCCTCAAGTCATTATGCAATGAGAAGCTTTACCTCATTCTACCTATTTGCTCCAAACAAGTACACAACCGCATTAGTTTCTCAATCAAAACTTACGAACTTAGCTGAAGTACGCATTTAGTTTCCTCTTTCGTCATTTACACCGGGTGTCTTGACCTCTTAGAACACTAGATAAATCTCTATCAAGTCGCCACAGTCCCTCATCTCATCGGAATGGGTAGGTAAATTAATCAACACCACAAGAGGCTCTCAGTGGAGAGAGATGTCACGTTTTCTCGTATTAATGGAAAATAATCATACGCATCTTTGATGTTGGTATTTCCCAAAATAAGACTAAAAAGGTGGGTTCCATCCACAATTCAGCGAAAGAATTGGGTGCGCATGGAACAGTAGCACTCAGGATTGTTCATTAGTGCCCCCAAAAGATCAACTAGCTATCCGGCTATAGAAATGTATAAAAGTGCGTATCAATCTGCTACGCACACTCACATGTGCGGGAATTGTGCGCGTGCAAGCATGCTTGGCGGCTAAAAGGATTTTGTGGTTCAATGCCAACAAGAATTGCCAATGTCCCTCAAAGCAACGACCTTGTGGGGACTCCCATGTTTCTTACAGGCTAAAATAATGACAAGCAGATGGAATATCGAAACCCTAGATCAAGAATGGCCCTTGTGCTGCCAAGAAGTTGGGGCACATCCTAGATTATGCTAAGCTAGTGTGGGACCTCCTTGTGGTGGTCTGACGAGGGCACAATCACAGTTGATTTAAAAGAGTGGGGTCCAATTATGGTTTTGGTCCACCGTTTGCGTAGGAATAAAATCATTTTGATTTCTTTTCCCTTTTGGAAAATCACTTTTATAATTGAGTGATGTTTTTTCATTCTAATCCGACGATGCTACCGTATAAGATTGTAATAAAATAAGTCACTTTTCTTAAGATCCTATGAATGTCTCATTAGTTTCCGATGCGTGATAATTAGATATGATAAAATTAGGCTGTACAACAATTTGGTGATTGGTAGGAATTAAAATACATTCTGGGGCCTCTTCCACTTTGTGGGACCAAAAAGCCCACTGGCTAGCTCGTAGCTACTAGCTTGTGCATCTACTCTACAATTGCTTTCCTTCCAGCTTTAAGTTTCAAAGTTGAAAAGACTTGATTTTATAATTGTAAGGAGATAAGATTTCGTCAAACTTCTCTTTATGTGAAAAGGCGGGTTTAGGATTTTAGTGTGGGAGTTCGATTTGGGGACTTTTTAGGGTAGATTCGATTCAAAAAATAATGCATGCATGGTTCCACACTTTGGAAAGTTGTTGACCGAGGGAGGTGGAGAGAGATGATGCGTGTGCTGGCTTGCGTGTAAGATGTGGGCTTATCTCTCTCATGGCGATGCGCGTGCAAGCCAGGGGGTGCAATGTGTGGTCATGATAGGTCCAGCATATCGCCCACACATAGTTTTGAGCGACAAGAAATAGCTGTTTCCCGATTCTAACAGGGTTGATGGGGCGTCACACTAGAAAAAATTGAAAGGCTTGGAAATAGACAAGCAAATAATGCCTATCCAATCAACGATAAGGATGGACAATTTTAAACTGAGTGAAAGTCAATGAACCTTAGCCTAAGTCTAGGACGAGGGTGAATTGGATCCTCACTTGAATTTTAGCAAGGAGTCTACGATCCCCATTAAGGGCTAGTAATAGTTACGGTCAGAATTTTAAGTGTTACTTTCTTAATATATATATATATATTTGAAAGTGAGGTTTGCTTCAGTATGGTCAAATAGTATAAGATTGGATAGTTGTATGTGATTGTTTTAACGAATCAAATTCTATACATTTTGGAGTTTTTAGGGAACTTTATATCACAAAAAACTGTGTTGCTTAAAAAATGGGAAAAGTACTAAAAAAGTCATAAATGTATTGCATTGGTACCAATTTAATCCTAAACTTTTCAATTGAACCAATTCAATCATAAACATTTTAATATGTGAACTAATTCAGTCCATCCGGCCAATTTTGGCTAGTCGACACTAATGTAGACGTCGACCGGTGGTTGGACATTGACGTTTCAATTTTTATGATTTTTAATTATTCTTTTTGAATTTTTTTATTAATTTTATTAATGTTTTTCTTTTTTCTTTTCTTTTTCCTTTTCTTTTCTGCTTTCTTCTTGGCGGTGGCCGGGAGCTCTCCCGTGAGGCTCGCTTGCCATTGGGCAAGGGCCAATAAGCCCTCACCTGCCGTCGGCGAGGGTCGCGGCCCTCGCCCGACCTCTCCCCAAGTCGCCGACAAGGCCATGGCAGCCATCTCCAGGGCGAAAGCGAGGGCCGCAAAGCCCTCGCCAGCCACCGGCAAGGGTCGCAACCCTCACTCGGCCTCGCCTAGGGCCATGGGCGAGGTAGGCGAGGCGGCTTAGCCCAGATCTGGGCTAGGCCATCCTCGCCCTGGCCTTGTTGCGGAGAAGGGAGAGGAGGGGGATGGGTTGTGGGACTAGCACCATCGGAAGAAGGAGAGGAGGGTGTTGGGGTGGCGGGCTAGGGTTTCGGAGGCGAAGATCAAGCGGAGGAGCAACGGCTTGAGGCACGGGAGGTGGGGGACCAAGGCCTTGAATTGGGATTTCATGGAGGTGAGGATGGCGGTGACTAGGTTGAGAAGCTCCAAGGTCGATAGCGGAGGAGGCACCTAGGACTCAGCGGCAAGGCCACCTCGCCGGCAAGCAAGGCTGGCCTTGCCCAGACTCGGGCGATGGCCACCATGGCCTCGCCAGCCATGGGCGAGGCTAGCCTTGCCTAGATTCGGGCGAAGTACCTCACCGGCGGCCCTGGGAGAGGCCTAGCAAGAACCGCGACCCTCGTCGGCCACCACCAGGAAGAAGGCAGAAAATAAAAGAAAAAATAAAAAATAATAATAATAATTAATAAAAATTAATAAAAATCATAAAAAATCATAAAAATTGCCACGTCAGCATCCGATCACCAACCAACGTCCATGTTAGCGCCGGCCGGCCAAAATTGGCCGGATGGACTGAAATGGTACAATTATTAAAAGGTTTATGACTGAATTGATACCAATACAATAGGTTTTTTTAGTACATTTCCCCTTAAAATTTTTTTTTTAAAAATGAGTCTTTCAGCAGTTCTGTGTATTTATTGAATCTAATTATTTGTCTTTGGTTCTTGGATCCATGTTGGGTCAAGAGTCAATATAAGTGTTTGATTTTCTCTAAGGAATATTGTTGTTATATTTAAAAGTTGAAAATAAATTATCTTGATTTTCCTTATGCTTGAAGGATCTTCCAAGTTAAGTTTGTTGAGATCCCCCTAAGGAGTTGATCTTGAGGGTGTGAGAGTGTTTCGATTAATGACTTTTGTATTTGAACTCCTAGATTGGAGTTTTACCTTAGGCAAAATAACTATAAAAAAAATTATAAACCTATTATATTTTTGCTAATTTAGTATCAAATCTTTTAATTATACCAATTTAGTTTTCAACATTTTCGCATTGTCAATTGAGTTTATCTAGACAATTGTGGCTATATAATTGCTAATGTAAATGCCAACTATTTTTCATGGCACAGTTGGCACTAACATGTACAATTTTAAATAATATTTTAATAATATTTAAAATTATTTCATTCTTTTTTGTTCCTTTTCTTTTTCTTTTCTTTTTTATTATTATTATTATTATTATTATTATTATTATTATTATTATTATTATTATTATTATTTTGGATTGAGACGGGCAAGATGTCACCCTCATTGGCCATAGGCAAGGGCCAAGACATCCATGTCATGCACAACATCCATCTTTTCCATTTATTATTCATAATTATTATAAGCATGCGAAAGTGCAAATATTCAAATGGCATAAGAAACACAAATTTGGCAAGTTTGAATAATTTACGTATGCATTTTTCCGTTATCTTCCCTTTTCTAAGTGTTAATACAAGTACAAAAAGAAGTAGAGCACAATGCATTAACTCTAGGAAGAGGTTGGGTTTCATCAATACTATCCCATACTCATATACCCAAAAATTTGCCTGCACAATGTCACGTTACTATGTTTTGGATTGACAACTTCACCCATTGACATGCCATCATCGTCAAAATCCGGGGATAGTCGAAGTCCCTAAATGGTCCAACCAATTCCCCATCAATGTTAAAGTACTAACAACAAATTGATGAGGAACCCACTCCAATATACCTACATCGATTTATGCCTAGTATAAACTATCTTTGATTCAAGTACTAACACATCTTGATACTCATAATCAAAATATATGGGAACTCCAAAATGCAGTATGGAGAGTGATCCATCCTACAAATCTTTAAAATAAGAAATGAGTTAAAGCCTAATAAATGAAATATCTAAATCTAAGGTAGGAGCTCATCTCCGCACTTAACCTAGTATCTAGTACCCAATGTTGAATCAAGACAAGTACAAATTAGTTATGGGAGGAAATTTAAAGAAAAATGTACTATTCTTCCTATCACAACATGTCAATAGGAATTGATGAACAAATTTGCATAAGATTATTCACTTCATTGCAAGCAGATGGCATAATACATTTGATGCACGACTACCATCGATTAGCTCGTTAATAGGCACATATGAACATATGCATTTATATATACACATGCACGGACACATATCATATTCATTTTTAGCATATCATCTCATCAAGAACACTTGCAAGGCATCTTGACACATAGGGCATCTCAACTCTGAGGCATCATCCCTACCAATATATGGGTGATGAAAACATAACATTACTTTCCATATTTACATAACATTAGTGCACATAACAACACTCAAATCTTGTGATCTTCCTTACATCAACAATGAATTCAACACCTATTTATCATTTCTTGCATAGCCGCTCTCAAAATGAACATTTGATACACAATATCATCTTATACAAATCATTATCAAAATATATTTGGTACACAACATCATCTTTTCCATGCATTACTTACATAAGTAGTAATAACACCCTTACGTCTTTTCTTTCTCATGCATGGAATGATAACATTCTTAGAGAATTGACAGCATGAATATCAACAATTCAATGAATCGACAATGCAAACATCAACAACTTGGTCTCAATCAACAAGTCAACTTGAAAATTGACAATGTCTAAAGTCAACCAATACTTAGTGGGTATTACAAAAGTATCAGTTTCTAGTTTAATTTCACTATTTCTACTTTTTATACTATTGATTCTAACGGAAATTGATAAATTGCAATCTCAACATGTAAAGACTCATCGATTCAAAGCAAAGGGATACAACAATTCAACATGCAATTATTACAACTTTCTCACACTTAACATCAACATTTAAATTAAATTTAACAATCATCAAACAAACAAATTAAAAGTGCTAAGTAGATCAACCTAATTTGTCCCCTAGAGTTTCACTTAATTAGATAAAAGGCTTGAGCAAAATCAAAATTTTACTTACCTTCAATGCAAAATAATTAAGAACATGAGTAAATAACTTTCAATCCTTTTAAATAAATAAATAAAACTAGTTTAATAAATGAGAATAAAGCCCACAAAATCATAAATGCTAGAAAAATCAATAAGAAAGTTTGATCAACGTAAGATTGGAACCCTTGCTTCTACTCAAAAGATTGGAAGTGAATTTTTTTTTTTTTTGGGAGTGGGGGGATAGAGAGAGATGTATTTAGAAACTCAATGAGGTACAAAAGGAGAAGAACAATTAACTTAGGGTTACAAGTAATGCTGACTTGAGTTAAAAATACTTGGTGGTGGATGAGGGAGAGGTGCACAAATCATATAGTGACACTTGGCTTAACTATGGCGTTTCAAGGTAAATATTTTAATAAATTGCCAAAAGATCTAGCAAATCAGTGTGTAAATAAAGAAATCAATGTCTGTTCTAAACATTAATAATACAAGAAAATGATTTCAACCTATTAAAACATTTACCAATAATTATTGGATGCTAGAAAGGACTCAATTCAATAAATTTCCAACCTACTATTTATCCGATACGTAATTTTCAAAGCATATCAATCTCCATTAACAACTAATATGGCGATACACATATCATCATCACTCTAAATGGTGACCCGAGATGAAATATTTACTAATTTGATTCATATGATATCATTTTCCAAAAACTACTAATAAGAAGAACACAATTCAAACCTTCCTCTACTATATCATTAATAATATAATATGAATTTTCACTAGTGACATCTATCTTCTTCACATTCCTACATATTATTTGATGGAAGAATTTTATGGAGGTGACGCAAAATGCTCTTGTCGGATTTGGGTAAGCGCCACAACATCCGCACCAAGCAAGGGCATGTGGGTGTTGCGGCCCTCACCAACCTCAACACCCAAATTAGGCAAGGTGGTTGCGGCCCTTGCCTAAAACCAGCTAGGGTTGGCCGGTGACCCTTGGTGGCCCTCAATCTAAAAACAAATTGAAGAAAATAATACAATAATAAAGATATAAAAAAATCAAAAAATAATTACAAAATTATTTAAAATGTCTACATTAGTGCCGACCATGTCATGTAAGATAGCTGATGTTCACATTAGCAATTTCTAGTTAAAATTGACAAAAATAGAATCAATTAAGAAAACATAAAAATGTTTTGAGACTAATTAGCACAATTGAAAATTTTGAGATTGAATTAAAACACTTGTAATAGATTTATCTTTTTGGGCAATTATCCCCTTTATCTTAAATATATATCTCCTGTTGAATCCAATCATATGTAGAGTTATATCCCATGTATCCTCATGTGAATTTTTAGGTCAAGAGCATCTTGCTTGTTGCATTGTTAATTTAATGCCTTCCATTAGTTTTGATTTTGTTAAGAAAAATATTAAAAGCAATAACATATCTATCCTAATCACATTAACAATATTTTCAATTACATCAAGTAGGCCGGATTGCACAAATCAAACAATTCATTGGAGAACCTATTTATATGGAAAAAATTAAAATTTAAAGGGAAAATTCCAAATAAATACCTAAAGTTCTCTCATTTTCTCAAATAAGAACTTGAAGTGAATCTTATTTTATATAAGAACCTAAAGTGGCTATTTCAATCTCAAAGAAAAACCGGTGGGCAAACCCCGGAGTGACGCTAGCGGAGGACCTACCACCCCGACGTCGCACTTAAGATTATGTTATTCTCAAATAAGGACTTGAAGTAGTCATGTCAGTCTCAAAGAATGGCCTAATCTCACTGACTAGTCAAGGGAACTTTCATCATTCATTTTTTTCTTCTCTTTTTCATTTTTTTTCCATAAAAAAGACAAACTCAAAACCAAAAAAAAAATGGCTAAAACATTACAAAAAATACACTAAAAAAAAACCTAGGCCAGCCCTAGCCACTACCTCCATCGTTAGTGGGGTGTTGGCAATGGCCAACAAGGTTGCCGATACCTTAGCAAGTGCCAATGACCTTTGTCAACTGGAGGCAAATGCTTGCCAAACCTTGCTGGAATCGGAGAGGGCCATGACCCTCTTCCAAACTGAGTAAGGGTTGGTGCCCTCAGCCACTAGTTGATATGTGGCCTTTTCAATCTCATTGATAGCCATGGCTTCTTGGAATAGTGCTCTAGTAACTCTCTCAAAGGAGATAATACCAATGTTCCTACTTCTTTCTTCGTTTCTCTTCTTTCGTGAGACTTTTCTTCTTTTCTATTGTTTTTCGATATGATAGCATTTCTATGTGAGTTCTTCAATTCAACAATTCCAACAAAGGACTATGCTCTTGCATGATCAACAAGTGACCATGTGCATTGGTGATATTGCTCCTCGACATACTTGAAGCCTTGTTCATGAATATCTTGCACTACTTCGACTCCAATTGTCTTTGAGATATCTCTCTTTCATCATTTGTCCTTGTATTGTCATTGTATGACAAGGGATTAGTCGAGAACATTGAGTTGATTTAGCATCATTTTGTTGTTTTTTTCTTTGCTGCAGTTTTTAATAATGAGATCGGAGCACTACTTGAGCTGTATAAGAAGTTGGGGGCCGGCGACCCTCGCCTAGATCTAGGAGAGGATTGCACCCCTCTCCTAGCTCTAGCAAGGGCCATAGGCCCTCACTAAGGTGCCAATGACCCTACCGACCATTGCCAACACCTCATCGGTAATGGAGCGGCAGCCACAGGTAGGCCTGTTTCTTTTTGTGTTTTTTTTTTTTTTAGCCCTTTTTCTTAGTTTGTCTTTTTTTATGGAAAGCAAACAATTGAAAAAAGGAAAAAAGAAACAAAAAAAAGGAAAGAATATAAAAATTAAAGGACAAAAATGCCCTTAACTAATTGGTGACATCAAGCCCCTTTTTTTAAATCAATATGGTTATTTTAGGTCTTTATTTGAAATAATGTTCACTTTAAGTTTTTATTTGAAAATATGATGGTACTTTTGAGAAAACAAGGCAATTTCAGCTCTTTTTTCGATTTTTTCCAAATTTAGAGGATGAAACCAAAAAAAAAAAAAAAAAAGACTTAATGTCAATACAATATATATATATATATACGTATTATTTGATGTAATGCCTGGGAGGGAACTTCATTTGAAATTTGGAATCTCGAAAACGCAATCGATGTGCAACTAAGGAGAACAAAAGCAGAATGATATGATAATGCCACCACTTGAAACTGCATTGGTAAAAGTTACTGGTCAACTTTTTCAATTTCATGTACGATCCTCCCGATATCAAGGAAAATGTTGGAAATTATCGGCTGTCAATTTTATTATATATGATTTCTTTTCTTTTACATATAATATAAACGTTATGTAGGTGTAACAAGAAACAAAGGCGTGACAATTTTCGAATTAATTTTTTTGTCCACTAGTTTAAAATAGAGCTATTTAAGGGGACCTATGAAGCGGCAAATTATCTGGCTAATGATATCGGAATCTACTAATTATGAGCGAGATGCAGAGATTGCCACGCATAAGGGACACTTAGACTTATGTATGATTGTGTTTGTGTTTTGGAGAGAACTGTCGTGCGAATGATTTGGACACTTATAATTTCCTTACACTGTGCATGGTTAGGGTTTGACCAGATGCATGCCCGACTTTCTTTGAGTGTTGCCTCATTTCTTGCAACATGTATGGTCTCCAATCTATTTGAGCGTGATTGCTTACTGAAAAGATAGAGATAATTTTCTAGGGACACGACGTTTCCTGCCGAGTAACCTTAATTAAGATGGCTAATTAGGATGAAATGTATCTGGTTCACGAGAATAGTGTCAATCAAATATCTTTCAGCGTATAGATAAATTGATGGGTGAATTGGCAAAGGTTGTAAATGGTCTTTTGTTGAATTAGACAACAAAGTAAATGGCAAGAAAATTAAAGGTACGGAGGCTCGAAGCAATTGTGGTTGACCATGTAAATTACACCATTGTGAAAATTACAAGATAGGTTTGCGAGGACATCCAAGTTTTTTTATTAATTGAGGGGGTTTACAAATAGTACACTTTTGGGTATTTATTTTTGGAAAACATCCCTATGATATTTTGATGATTACCAAACTCTCTTTGGATTCTAGCTTTTATCATGACGAATGCAAATAGGGAAATTGGTTGTACATCATCAATGATCTTGCTTATTAGCAAAGACGGAGAAACTAATCCTTGATAGTTTGAGTTTAAGGACCAGTCAAGATAGTGTTCTTGAAATCTTTGGTACTAATAAGAATTGAAGAATCATTAATCTTAATATCTCATGTCATTCAGTTGGGATTGTCATTAAAAATAGCCAGTAAAGTTACTAATAATCGGCACCGGAGATAGTGATAGTGATGGTGATGCATTACGTTTGATATTAATGAGATATGCACTAGAAAGATCACTGATGATAGTATAGAGCGTAGCCATTACAGAACTGGACTTTGTAGTTAAAAAACTAGGAAAGCAATTAGAAAAGTAGCTGAAAGTTTATTATTTTGACAATTGCAGCAAGCCTACTTCTAGAAGCCTCGACATATATGACTTCATCGTTAGTGAAGATTCTCGTTGATAACTGATGTTTGTTAATTGATAAGTTTATCATAGTTATCGATTCTTTTCAGGTTGTTAACGGTTTAGTTCATCAATGACTCTATACACCACACACTACTATTATCAACTAAATCGATCACTTATCGATAACAACAATCAATTTTTTGGTATCAAGAGTAAGTAAGTATAAATCGCAAATTGCAAATTACTACGTTGGTCATCACGTCATTCTCTCATATTAGGAAGAACTGTAGTTACATGTCTCGATGATGCTTTTAATAATATTATTCATTAAATATGAGTTTAATTTATATTTGTCAACTATGAGCCCAAGATGATATTTGATCTTTTACCATAAGTAATTGTTGAATATGAATCAAATATGAAATAGGCATCTCTAATTGTCGAACTCTTTCAGAACACCATCATAAAAAATAATTTTCAAAATTTCTTAATAAGATATGCCTGATTCTACTATTTCTTGTACATCAATTGGAGACTAAACACGCACAATCCATTAATTCTTGTACATTCGATCATATATTTATTATCAAAATATGCATAGATATTAGATATGCAGATTGGAGATTTACTAAAATTAAAGATTTGCTAAAGTGGCCAAGAAAACTAAATTATCAGGTTAAGCTTACTTGCGGACAATCACGTGACTCAATCCTGGACAAGCTTTACTCATAAATAGGTTTGCATTTGGCAAGGGGGAACAAGAAAATCCGCGTGGCCAGAAATTTCGTTTTTCTGTTCTTGTCCGACGAATCAAGATCTCACAAAAGAAAAAAAGAAAAACCGAAAACCTGAAAAATTGGACACCATCGTATTCATTCCATAATGCCTGCAATCATTGTTCTTGGTTGCTTCACCCGCATGCCCCCCCTCCTTCACTTCCCCTAACCCACTTACTCTCTCACTCGCTCTCTTCCCCCACCTATAAAAACTGTCCACTTCCCACTTCTCTCTCACTTGCAATCCTTTCACATTTCACACCATCTCTCTCTCTCTCTCTCTCTCTCTCTCTCTTTCTCTCTCAAACCTTACCTTAACTTCCCAGAAAGAAAAAGAAGAAACATCTTGTCTCAAACCTTTTTTTATATTCTTTCTTGTGAGCTGAAATGGCTGTTTCTGGTTTTGAGGGCTTTGAGAAGCGCATAGAGCTCCACTTCTTCGGCGACGAACCTTTATTCACGGGCTCAATGGGTCTCAGAAATCTCGACTTCGAGTCGTTGGAGGAAATACTCCATGCGGTGCAGTGCACGGTGGTGT
This sequence comes from Eucalyptus fibrosa, assembly GCA_017140475.1. Lineage (NCBI taxonomy): Eukaryota > Viridiplantae > Streptophyta > Magnoliopsida > Myrtales > Myrtaceae > Eucalyptus > Eucalyptus fibrosa. The sequence continues at coordinate 22,974,134 of CM029512.1, forward strand.
CGGCCGTGGCCAATCGCCACTTCGACGCCTACGTTTTGTCGGAGTCGAGCCTCTTCGTCTACCCGACCAAGATCATCATCAAGACATGTGGGACCACCCAGCTGCTGAAATCCGTCCGTCCGTTGGTCCACTTGGCCAGCGATCGCCTAGGCCTCACGGTGCGCATGTGTAGGTACACCAGAGGTAGCTTTATCTTCCCCAAGGCCCAGCCTTTCCCCCACACAAGCTTCGAAGAGGAAGTCATTTTCTTGGAGGAGAATTTGCCAAGCAGGCTTTGCTTTAGAAAGGCGTGTGTCATGCCCTCCAATGTGTCCTCTCATTCATGGCATGTCTTCACTGCTTGTGATGGTGACGATGATGATGACTCATCTCATCATCATGAGCTAGGGGAAGATCAAAATGATGCCCTCTACACCATTGAGGTGTGCATGACCGAGCTCGACCAGGCTTCAGCACGTAAGTTCTTCCGTCGAGGGGCTGGCGATGATGAGAAGTACTCCGGGGACTCTGCCGGGAGGGAGATGACAGGGCTCACTGGCATCGGAGACATCAATCCGAGGGCTCTCATTTGCGATTTTGGGTTCGACCCCTGCGGGTACTCTATGAACGGAATCGACGGCGACCGTTACTCGACAATACATGTGACCCCTGAGGAAGGGTTCAGCTATGCGAGCTATGAATGTGTCGGGTCAATCTATGATGACCCGCATGAAATTTCTAGGGTTTTGAAGAAGGTGGCACAGGTTTTCCGACCCGGGACCATGTCAGTGGCAACCACTTGCGCGAGCCACGACCTGTGGAGGAGGGTGGCCAAGGCCCTAGAGGTCGTTGGGCTCAAATGCCGGAGTTGCTCGGCCGATGAATTCCCTGCTGCTGGGACCGTCGTCTTCCAAACGTTCACAACGACTCGCCGGAAGTGAGAAGCGCTGGCAAAGTTATCCGGTTAGAGTGTAGTGACTATGAAATAGATAAAAAGGAGTAATTATGAGAGAGGGAAGGGGCAACAATTAGGGTTTTAGAACAATTGGGGGGTTATGGATTGATTAAATATGCTCATGGGACTTGAGATGGGTAATAACGTTATTGGGTGATGGGTTATGTAGTTAGAGAGCGATAAATATTTTGGGGGGAGGGGGGTGTTGGGGCGTGGGGAGAGAGGAGAGAGGAGTACTAAGAAGATAGAGAGATGATGTTGAAGTTGAGAGAGAAAATGGGAGGATCATGTATATCATGATAATGCTCCCACTTAGTTTTGTCACGCCTAAAAGATCATTTGAGGTTCTTTGTGTAGTGGCGAAGTGCCGATGTGGAGGAATTGTAAGAGAGGAATTTGAATTTCCCTTCCCTTTTTTTTTTATTAAAGCTTTCTTTTTCCTCTCTCTTGCACTTTTTCTTCTCTTTCTTCCTTTTCTCATCATTTTTTTTTCTCCCATCGTGCCTTGTTCTGTCATTCGCTCCTAGATTCTTCGTAAACAGAAGATCCAAATTTTCCAGTCCTTAGGAACGTCAGTTCTATGACGATCCCTTGGAATGTCTGTTTCTTCCACCTGTTGAATAGTTGGAGCCATAATCAACCCGGAGAAAGCACAAGAGTTTTTAACGAGTTTCATCACTACCAATGGCGTTTCTTGAACTTGTTGTGGATATTTTTTCAGGATGACATTCTTTTTATAATTAAAAGAGTGAGAAGGGGAGATCAATCATATGACCCCGCATGTAAACAGGTGTTCTCTTCATAAAACCAGACAGATAAATAAGTACTTAGGTCAAGCTTCGTTTTTGTGGGCCTTGGGAGGTGTCCAACTCGTTGCCGGTATAGTTTCATGATGTGGTATAAATTCTTCATTGAGGTTTGGGTATATGTTATGTATACTAAGAAGCTAGAAGTTCATGAAAAACTAGTTCACGAAAAACTAGTTCACTAGATATATGATATGACGAGATGAATTGGATAATTAAAACAAGACCCGTATTCAATTGTTATCGGATCACCAATTAATTTAACCTTCTTTGCACCTAGTATTACTCTATTACATACTCAAATTTTATAAATGGGGTCGATTGCAGGCCCTCCTATTCACATTTCTATCCCTCTTTCTAATGTGGACATCTGCTTCAAGTTTCTTCGACCGCATATTCATAATCAAACCTTTGGCATGAATTGACATCTAACAATCCCGAAAAGATTTATTTTTTTGCGGTTAAAAAGTGACCAAAAGACCACAAGGCCATAAAGGCCCCAATGAAAGCAACCGAAAGGTCACAAGGCCCAAGACCGAATACAAGGCCATGGTGAACCTCAAAGCTGCCAACCACGTGTGTAGGAAATCAATAAAAGAAGGGAACATAACATAGATAATCCACAAATTTTGGTTCAATGTGTAATAAGGTCCATGAATTTTAAATTTGTTTGATATGGCCTTGAAACTTTAGCTGAATGTGCAATACTGTCCCTACAATTTTAATTTGTTAAATATGATTCTTATACTTTTTGTACATGTTCAATTTAATTCTTAAACTATATGAAAATGTTCAATATTGTCCTTGAATTTAAATCACTAGAAGGACAACATTAAACATTTTCATACAGTACAAAGACTAAATTGAACATTTACTAAAAGTCTATATATCATATTGAATAAATTAAAAGTTTAAGAACGACATTGCACATTGGACTACACTTCATGAATTATATTAAACAAATTTAAAGTTCAGGACCACATCGCAAATTAAATTAAAATTTATGACCATTTGTGTTATTATCCCACATAAAAGACCTTAAAAACTTCCTTATTGATAGAGAAAATATTCAGTGCTTATTATATCACGTGGAGAAATCAGTGTAAGAGTTTTCCTAATGTGGACTAAATTAATTGATATTGTAATTTACTGTTTTTATGATTATCGTAAAACAGGGTTGGTCTAAAGAGAGATAGAAGGTTTCTTAATTAGTTTAATATGGGCTGACTAGTGTGGGCCGAGTTGAGCCTGGCCCGTAATGAGAGGGACTGGCTGGAAACTCTATAAATAGTGCTCAAGTCTCTCCTCTAACCCTAATTCTCACCTGAATCCTCACCTAAGGGGCGTTTACCTAACGCTACACGTGAGGGGGCCGCCTCATTGAGCCAATGATACGGAGGGCAATAGAGGAGAAGGACTTGCGCGTGGAACATTGTGTTTCCGCTTCCGCTTCAAGAACAATGGATCCTAAAACAGGTGCGTTAATCTTTCTACTCAATTATGCATGTTCTTATTCTAGTTATGGAGATCTTGGAATTACGCAATTTGCGTCCAACATGTGGTATCAGAGCAACCATAACCCTAGAACTTGAATGCATAAAAGTTTTGCCCTAATTAGTACGGATTTTGCCTTAATTTGTGATTTTCGAGATTTTTTGTTCAATAAAAATAAAATTAAATCACAAATTCGGACTGGGCTCGACGAGACGAGCAAGACGGTCGGCGGCGCGTCGCCGGGGGAGGCCGCACGCGCCCCCACGCGCGGCCACGCGCCGCCTGGGCGTCGAACGCGCGCCGCGCGTGATCTCCACGCGCCGCGCACTCAGGCGGCGCGTGATGGCGCGTGGAGTGTTGGATCGGCGCGTGGCTGACGGCGTTGGACTCGTATGGTGATTTCCTATCTTGTGGTATATTTATTTTATATCTTTGATAGTTTTATGGATGTGAAAATACATACGGAACCCTATATACGTGTATTTTTAGTGTACTTTTGCGTATTTTTCTTATATTTTCTGTGATTTTGGAAATATAAGTGTTGGGTTATAGGTATGTTATCACATAAATATTATAAATGTGTGATTCATAAATAAAAATCAAACTTTATTGTGAACTGAAGCTGGCTTAATGAGATACAATTCATATGAGATTGTATTTGAGCTATGTATTGAGCTGATGAGAAACAATAAAGATTATGAAACTTTTGTTACTCAAGTATACTCCTTTACACACTGGTAATTTTTGAATGATAGACGACTTAAGGACTCGTGACCAAACTGATGTATTGATTAACACATCTGTTGAATGTAGGTAATGCATGTCAATTAGGTTACTGCATATTGTACATGAATTCATCCGGTCACTTGTTAATGTCTATCAAGTTGAATATTTTTTATGGTTAAGGAGTATGACAACATTTATGCAGAGCAATAGTATCTACTGTTAAATTTTAGATATTTGGTTCTCTGGTTTGACTCAATTAATAGTCCACTGGGTGAAGTAATGATATTTGTTACTTAAAATTGGCTAATAAATTAGATGTTGGCCTTGGAGTCATGTTTTGCCGTATGAAACTCATGAGCAATAGTGCTTGTTGATTTGGTGTACCCTGTATTACTATTGATGTTAATTTGTGAAAGATATAATAGATCGGCATTCTTTTTATGTTGTTCTGGTAATATGTAATTGGGGTGCATAAGAGATGTTTTATTCTCTGTTATGAGAAGTTTCTTGTGTTACTTGTGATTAATTATATATATATATATGATTAATTTTTTATTAATGAATAAAGCAATGTAATTAGCATGATATGTGATTTTGGTGATATGATGCTCCCTATCACTAAAGTTAAAATCATATATATATATATATATATGTGTATGTGGAGTAAAGCTTATAGTATGAGAGAATTTCAATGATTCAATTGAGTAGTGACCGCCAAAGTGGCACGCTTGATTGGGTTTGAGAAATTTCGGTCTCGTATGATGATTGGGATGTCTCCTGGTCTAATACATAATCATACTTCCAAAGGAGATGATTGTGTATTAGTTCATGGAGGGATACATGATAGTGTGGTGGAGGAGTGACTGATCCTAATGGTTCATATGCCCAAAGGTGATGAATTCACGAAGATTGGAACATATTCTCATAACTCTTATCATGTGGGGAGTGTACAATTGCATGTCATGTATTCTGCCCAAAGGTGATTATGTGATTTTGCATGTAACTCTCTGGATGTGTACTTGTACGTCAAGTTACACAATGCTCACATGATGCTAATTATATACTGCTTGTTTTTAATATGAGGAGTAAAGTTTATATCTCTGGTATGAGAGAATTTCAATGATTCAATTGAGTAGTGACCGCCAAAGTGGCATGATTGATTGGGTTTGAGAAATTTTGGTCTCGTATGATGATTGGGATGTCTCCTGGTCTAATGCGTAATCATACTCCCAAAGGAGGTGATTGTGTATTAGTTCATGGAGGGATACATGATAGTGTGGTGGAGGAGTGACTGATCCTAATGGTTCATATGCCCAAAGGTGATGAATTCACGAAGATTGGAACATATTCTCATAACCCTTATCATGTGGGGAGTGTACAATTGCATGTCATGTATTCTGCCCAAAGGTAATTATGTGATTTTGCATGTAACTCTCTGGATGTGTACTTGTACGTCAAGTTACACAATGCTCACTGATGCTAATTATATACTGCTTGTTTTTCAGTCACCTTTTCTGTAAATGGTAATTCTGTCATCATTGAGGTTTTTTACTGCTTCAAATTTTAAGTTATGGACATATGATTTGTTACTTGAGAAAAAAGCAATTGAATTTGTTTATTGTCCATGAAGCGTTCCATTCTGGAACACTTGAAAAGAGGTTTGCCTGCGGATTGCACTGCTATAAGATGAAGGAAGCCTTAGTTGCTTGAAATTATGTCTTGTCTGATATTGAAATTAGGACACATCTGAAAAAAAAAATTGTGTTTAAGTCTAATGACATATACATCTCGTATATGATTAAAAGTTGTCAGGTTTAACAATGGCAATGAGTATTTTGGCAAGTATAACAATGCGAAATAGCTTAAAGGGTCATTTGTCAAATACTTGGTAGATTCTGGGGTGGCAATTTAATTACTATACCTGAAAATTCTGACAAAAAGATTTGGGCGAAAGGCATAAATGCGCCATATTGGACATGGTGATGAGTATGATTAGTAAGACTAATTTATCTGGTCTTTTGTGGGCTGATATTATGAAAGCAATTTTTTCATATACAAAAGGGGTATTGATTTTATGACCCTAAAGAAGGTACAAGAATTATATCACATACTCTAAAGTTTCTAAATATTGACGTAATTGTAAAGGATAGCTGCTCTCAGATTATTAAAGATAATAGTATGATGGAGGTTACTGTGTTTTTGTCTTTACCTATACAGATAATTATGAAATCTCCTGTACCATAGACTAAACTTGTTGAGGTTCAAGGTACTATTCTTGATATAGTTTATAATGAAATTTCTTAAACATCTCAAGTGCAGAATGAAGTGGTTGCAGCTTTATTAAGGAGATTTGTTAAGGAAAGACGGTCAGTTATACCATCAGACTATATAGTCTATTTGTGAGAGCATGATTATAATATCCACTATATGGTTGATATAATGACATATTTATAAATGTCGTTTCTTATTCTCAATTAAGTATGTGATTAGATGCCATAAAATGCGATATACAATCTATGAAACATGTTTGGAAACTTACTGACTTATCTAAAGATCACAAGTTTATTAGTTGCAAATTGGCGTACAAAACTAAAATAATTTCAAACAAAGATTGTGGAATTTAAAGCCAAATTTGTAACTAACGTTTTAACTCTGAAAAAGGAGTGGATTGTTTATAGTGAAGAAATAATTATTTCTTTAAATGTTCTTTCAGAGTAAACGTGGCATTAATAATTTATTTTGATATAAAGTTACGCCGAATAGATGCAAAATCTATATTGTGCAACTGGATGATTTTGCAGCAGATTCAAGTAAACTTGTGTGTAGACTGAAAAGTTCTAATTCATGATCTTAAGCAAGTTTCCAGACAATATTATTAAAGTTTCATAGTGTTATTATTTTGTTCAATTGGGAACAAAGTAATTCAAAATACTGCAAGGTCAGTGGGAGGAAATTTATTTTTTCTCATACTTTATGTACATGATATTTTACTTACAAGTTGTGACCTTGAGACAATACTGAGGTCTGTAAGGATTGTTTTTGCCATATTATATTAGATTTTCTCGGAGGACATTTGCTGATTGTATACTGGAAATATTCAATATACATCATTGCAAGCCAGGAATTGCTCCTGTTGTTAAGGGTGATAGACTAAATCTATCACATTGTCCTTATTTAGATATTGAGAAAATCTAATTAAATTGTGTACCTTGTGTCAGTGCACTTAAAAGTATAATGTATGCTCGAATTTGCACTAGACTAAATGTTGTCTTTGTAACGGGACTTCTAGACAGATATCGGTCAAATCCAAGACATGATCACTGGGTTGCTGTCAAGAAGGTTTTAAGGTATTTAAAGAAGACAAGAGATTATATGCTAATTTATAGCCATGTTCAATTCTTGCAGTTAGTAGGGTATTTAGATGTAAACTTTGCTGGCTATTCTGATGACATGCAATCAATAACAGAATACATATGTTAGCAGTAAGTGCAGTAAATAAAGTCTTATGTCATCTTCTGCTATGTAAGCAGTGTCAGTAACATTCTTTTAGGCTGTTACTTGGGCTTTTAGGCTTTAAAACCTCATGACGGAATTGATCGTTTTAACTTGATGGATAGACCCATACGGTTGTATTGAGATAACAAATTTGTAGTATTATTTATTTACTACAGAGATCTCAAGGGGTCTAAATATATTGTGGTAAGATATTTTTTGACCATAAAGAAACGGTACAGAAAGGTGACTTATAATATAACATATTTTCACAGATGATGTGTTTGCAGATCCACTAACTAAAGGCCTACGCCCATGTGTATTTTAGTAACATATCGTTAACATGGGCTTAGGAGTATCTTCGGATCTTTGTTGTTTAATGGGAGCTATTTTGGCTTTATCGATAAAGTTCACATCGTGGTTCGTTACACTTAGTAACGGTTTGATATGTATCAACTTTTGCATTCAATAAAATATTTTTGAATGTATTGTTATTATGTTGAATACATATTGATAAAGTCTCAAGAAATTGTATAAACCTTGAGTGAAGGCTAGGGGCATCCGGGCATCCGGTTATTAGCCTTGTGCATATGTCTTGTGATACATAAAGAAAGGTTAACCATAAGGACAAGACATATGTGAGTTCATTGGAACCATAAAGCATTCTCTTGTGGCACAAGTTTTTGTGACACCTAAGGTAAGAGAATGGTGACTGACAAATGTGATCTCTCTATAAGAGACATTATCCATTTGACACACTATCATATTGAATCCATATCAATAAAGTTGAGAACATTCGTGACCATGGAAGGCTCTGTGTGTATACACGCAGTTACCGTCATGATTCGATGTTTAAGACTTTATGGGATAGGATTGACTATTAAGAATTATCTCTGGACCAAATGTGCGCACATACGGTACGATTTCAATTAATATAGTCCAAGTGGGAGAATGTAAGAGTTTTCCTAATGTGGACTAAATTAATTGATATTGTAATTTACTGTTTTTACGATTATCGTAAAACAGGGTTGGTCTAAAGAGAGATAGAAGGTTTCTTAATTAGTCTAATATGGGCTGGCTAGTGTGGGCCGAGTTGAGCCTGGCCCGTAATGAGAGGGACTGGCTGGAAACTCTATAAATAGTGCTCAAGTCTCTCCTCTAACCCTAATTCTCACCTGAATCCTCACCTAAGGGGCGTTTACCTAACGCTACACGTGAGGGGGCCGCCTCATTGAGCCAGTGATACGGAGGGCAATAGAGGAGAAGGACTTGCGCGTGGAATATTGTGTTTCCGCTTCCGCTTCAAGAACAATGGATCCTAAAACAGGTGCGTTAATCTTTCTACTCAATTATGCATGTTCTTGTTCTAGTTATGGAGATCTTGGGGTTACGCAATTTGCGTCCAACAATCAGTTTATAACAAGGGAGAGTTTCAAAATTCGAACGTAATATATTTGAGTTGCATGACCCTCATATGAAACGCATTGGCGAAAGTGGCAACCGTTCGGGAAATTGAAAGTTGCATTCGACAGCGAGAAGCAAGGTCAAACGATGGCAATACATAAGCAAGGTCACTCGACCACATTAAATGATGCATCAGTGGCATCCATTGTGGAAGACAGAATTTTTTCTAAAACATTTACCACGACATATCTGATCCATGCATAATATACTTCCAGGGGTTCCAGGGTGTCGACTATGCGTGGAAAAGCTATAAACCATTGCGAAGGGTCGAGGCGCAGTGGGGATGATATGGGAAGGATTGTGGTAATAACTGGGCCCAGCCCAAAGTTTAAAGCCTTGGCCCATTATTTGCCTCTACCGCCTTGAAAGAACAACAGGGAACGATAAAACAGAAACGCTACAGAGGGGGGAGAGAGAGAGTTCTTCGTAATTTGTACGATATACAGAGAGGGAGAAGAGAATAGAAAGGAAAATTCGTGCATACTCGCCTTTCGCAGCATTTGGTAAGGGATCAAACCCTTTGTCCATTGGAGAAAATTTTCAAAGTTAAGCCATAAATTCAGATATTTGTAGATATCAGTTTTTTGGGTTAATTTTAGAGCTTATTAAGCTACAAAATTATATAGAAAGAATAATTTAGGGTATGACCCCAAAACAATAGTTTCAGCCCCAATTCTACCATAATCTTTTTTTCATTAAAATAAATCAATTTTCATTCTAGTTATAAATCTGCCTAGATGTTAAGAGAAAATATTTCGGTGCCAAATCTTCTATGCACTAGCCCACTCAATGGACGACAAGTAGCACGATGGAGGCCCACCGTCAAAAAATTGGAAAGTCTCTCTCCCCCTCTGTCGGTTCGATTGGATCTCTTTCCTAATCTCTTTGCAACTCAATAGAACCATTGATCTCTTGGGTTTTGCCGCCACTCACTCCCTCCCCAACCACCACCAAAATTCCCGATGTGATAGCCAAAAGCAAAATAGGGACTTCCTCCTCCACCTCGAGGCCTAGCTTGCCAAGCTAGATGGCATCGACAATGCCCTTAAGATCTCCAACTACGCCACAAAGATCATCCTCTCCTCCTCCCTCCTACTCAAAACCTACCCCTCCATCACGGCCTCAAGAGCTTCGAGTCAGACGTCAGCCTGAGCCGGAAGGCCCACGAGTTCGTTCAAAACGTTAATGCTCTTTGGTCTCACATCTCGACTTCGAGCAGGACTTGATCCTCCCGTCATCGCGTACAGCAGTGAGAAAATATACTATTTCGTCGAGCAATTCATCTGGTTGGCAAGATCAGGCCTCATCGATGGCCGCCACTCGCATGTTCTATTGAAGATCAGTGCATGGGCGGAGTTTGTCTGGTACATAAGGTGTGAATCTAAAAATTAGGGATTTGAGGAGGTTGCGAGAGTATAAGACATGCATTGAGTCATGCATCGAGATCGTGACGTCGATGGGGATTAATTGCAAGGAGCCAAACATTTGAGCTAGACTATTTATCGTCTTCCACATCTCCACAGCTCAAATGTTCATCGTCTTCAACCAAGATTCTATTATGATTTTTTTTTAAAACACGTGCATAGGTAAAATTCAAAAAAAAAAAAAATCGCAGCGGATGTAAAAAAACCCATAAACATATCTCCAGAGTATTGTTCGTGCATTTTAATAAGAAGCATGTGGAAATGAAAAGGAGGGCTAATTACCACCCGTGGTGGTGGCGTAGGTGGTTGGGCACTAGTTCCTCTCACGAAAGGTCTAGTGTTCGATCCACGGCATCATCTGCCTTGAAAGAAAGGAATCCACGACTTACCTGGCAGGCAAGGGTGGTGGTGATTCTACCTGTCATCCAAGGTTTATCTGCTGGCTGCCGACTGTCCGGGGTTCCTTAGGTAACCAAAAAAAAAAAAAAAAGGAGGGCTAATTGCATTACTGTTGTATACTACCCGAAGCAATTTGGTTATGACATTCTTCATATCCACACCACAAACATTTGATTTCCTCTTAGTGTGCCTAAAGTATTATGGTTCTAATATTCTTCAATTCTAGCGCCATAAATGTCAGACCTCTAGTTCAGACATACCACCAATCACACATCAAATGGTAGAGAGAAATTTGAGAGAGCTCACCGCTTCAATTATGCTAACAATTATTCTTGTGTGTGACTAATTTGATTGGTCTCTACCATCACATAACCATCTCTTAATCACATCTTGTTATGAGTCTCACATCCAATTTATTTAAATCATTCTGCTCATTAACTATGAAACCATTTCATAGCATTGATTCAGCCATTGAGCCTGAATCCGCTTCAAAGTCAGAATCTCAACATTGATTCTAAAACCATTTAAGATGATTAATTCGAGTATTAATTCTATGACCATTACATAATATTATTATGGGTATTAATTCTATAACCATTATAAAACTTTAACGTGATTGTTAAGTTTGAGACTGTTTCAGAATATTAATTTGGTTGTTTGATTCTAAAACTAATTTAGAGCATTAATGTGGGCATTGATTTGAAACTATTTCATATTATTAAATTGGAAAATGGTTTCAAATTTGGCCATTAATTCTGAAATCATTTAAGTCCATTAATTTGGTCGTTAATTCTAAATCTATTTCAAATCATTAATGTGACCATTGATGATCCCGTTTCAAATCACTAATATGGCCATTGATTATGAAATTGTTTCAAGTATTTAATTTTGCTGTTGGTTTTGGAACCATTTCAAAGCTTTGAGTTTCAATCAACTCAATTTGATTGCCACACTTGCAAATGCATTTGCAATATTATCTCTCCCATTCAAACACAATTTTGTGTATGACATCCCTAGGCTCATCACTAAATTGACAATAAGACTAATACTAACACAATAGTACAATTGATATAATTGATTGTCTTATTCAATCTCTGGTTTCCATAAACCAAAAGTAACATCTAACAATATGCCATGGTTACCTAAGTAGTGTAAATGATTTAAGAACACAATAAACCTGTTGGCTTTGGCTACCATTGTAACAACCCGATGGGGTTATTGTTGTGATGTTCTCAGCGCATCGCTGACCCATTTCTTTCGATTGTATCTTGTTCTTATGAGCATGCAAAAGCATGCACAACAACTATCTCCCAACAACACAACAATCAAGTAGCCAAGAAAACACACCATGAAACGTATTACTTATGTTCAACATCAATATATTTACAAGCCCTTTTCTACAGGTACTTTCTTATTTAAACGTTAATCTTCTATCAATTGTAGGCTGAGGGATTCCTATCTTCTCTAGCGTGGCCTCGGCTCCAAAAGGGTGAGACTTCCATACCTACAAATCTAAGAAAAAATAACGAAGTGAGTCAAAGACTCAGTAAGTAAAAGCACTAAATCTCGGTTAACAAAATATCTCATCACTTAATCAAGCATATGAATCTCAACCTCATTAAGGTGTCGATGGCAAATCAATAACAATTCCATTGCAATATCTTGACTATGTGCATGTGAACAACTCAGCTTACTTGTGATGCAAGCACTACCAAAATCATCAAACCAAAACATAGAAACATGCACAGAAAATTTCATTTATTAACTAAAATGAAATCCATCGGTTCATCCGAAATCCGCCAGGTATCTTGTTGTCATGAAGGAGGTAACATTATTTGTCGTTTTGGTAGATGCATGCTTTTAGACCATCTCTCGTCCCATATTGATATTGTCCTCTTCAAGGATGCACCTTGTGACGTCCTGGTAATGTCACATACTAAACACAAATGGAAGCTATAAGGAGAGGTTACTGTTTTATTCAATAATCACACTAAGATATTCTGACTTAATTGGTTAGCATGTATAAGATGAATATTACATGGTGTTGAACTCTTCTAAGGCATGAATCATCATGTCATATCCCATCATATACTATGAGCTATTCAAGTTATAAACACATACAAAGGATCATAAAAGAGTTTCATTTCACTTCTTGTTAAAGTCATCACAGGCTTTACTTACATTGACCTAAAAATTTACAAGTATTGTGCATATATAGAGAGATTATTACAAGTCAATGCCCAAAAGTATAAGTATCAGGCCTAGGAAATGGTTAAAAAGGAGCCAACTTCACTACTCTTTAAACTAACCCGCATCAATCAAAAAAACAAAAAAGTCTTCTTCAGCTTCAACATGAACTTGATGCCCTAAGCACCACTTGCCCCAGCTCTAGGTCCTCCATATCTATATCCAAGAGGGCCAAACAACTCCTCTTCATGGTTTATGAACCAAACTTCCAACCTCATTAGTATCTAATCGACTCGTCCATTGTCCATCCAAAGAGTGGCTTCATAACACATGTATGTCATCTTGATATCAAGGTCGTACACATCATGGAAAGACATTTCTACGTAAGCTATGACCCCATATCGTGCCACGACGGTACATCTATTCTAACGATCTAAGAAAAAGAAAGAAATTAGCAATACCCAGTAAAGAAATGATAAGGTCCTAAACTAGATAATCTAGCAGTCATTAAAGAATGCGAGATGCATAACGAGACAACATAGCAAAATTTTCACATGGTCCACTTTATTGTCACCTCAACTCACATTTCTATGCCTCATATGCAAAGTACACACTATCAACACACACGTTTTATGCTACTAACAATGCTATGATGTGATGCAATAACATGCAAACACACACGCCAATTGGAATTATTTTATAGTGTATTTCAAAATCTACCCTTGATCAGTTCTCCCATCAGATTACAAGCTGGCCCGATCGAATTGCTTATGAATCCCTCATCTAAACTTCCATGATATTACTATCATGGACATTTCACTCCAAGGCATCTTAGTATCGCACAATTGAGGCATCCCATGAACACACAACAGGGGCATCTCAATTCGACGTATCTCGGTATCCCACAATCAAGGCATCCCTAATCATGCATAGGGGCATTTCACTTCGAGACATCTAAGAATACACAGCATGGGCATTGCACTACCCAAAGCATCACCGGTATTACAAGATCGATGGAACTCTCTTAAATTCAGTTTGTTCCACACATTTCATGCATCATGCTTTAGAATTACACACCACAACACAATGCATATCCACTTAAATGCATAAAACCATTCCAAACTAAGAATCAACACTTGCACACACTATCTCAAAGCATGCTTCACTCATTGCACTTGTGAGACTCAATTAGCAACGACTTAAATAATCTCATTTCAAAAAATGGAAGAAAGACATGTATATGTATAAACTACCAATGACTAAGAGGCTATTGGACTTCCAAAGGTCCCCAAAAGAGTAGACAAAAGAACTTCTATCAAATGCATAAATTCGGACCAGGACAAATTTGAGACTGGTTTGAATAGTTTGTAACATAAAAGCGAAAATATAGGAAACCTTGTTGAAAAATTATGAAATTTTAATATGCTGTAGAAAAGACAAAGATAAAATTGTCCATGAAGGAACCTAAGCATATTTCTCGTTGTACAAAGAGTAGCAATTTGCTGAACTAACCTCTAAATCTGTAGCGTTTTCAGAACTAGCACCCACAGAAGAAAGGTCATCTTACTACCCAAACTTCAATCGTTTGCTCTCAAATATTAATATGTCATTCCCAAAAATGTGCTCTACAACTTTCATTGAAGTGAGTAAGGCCTAACTATGTCCCAAAAAGTGCAGAAAATTCACAGAACGCCCTAAGGTTCTTCTGGTTCACACAAGACAGCTTGCTATTACAATGGAAAGATGCTCACACTAGTTAAATTCATGCAAGAAAACTCTAATAAACAGTACGTTGTAGCTTAAAATCTTTAGTATGCTCTTTAGAAGATTATCTGTCCCAATGACAGCATGTCTGAACTCAAAAGAAACACATAAACCAGCAACTACTGTACTCTTCTTTCCCATACAGACCACACCTAAGTACAATCCTCCATACTCCACCACTCCAAGCTAGTTAATTCACCTATGACTACATTTAGAGCCTCGACCACACAACCATAGTGTGAAAACAAGTCTCACTACCCACTATTCCCCGTAGTGACTTGATAGTCTCAATCCAAATCAAGATCGACTCACGGCTGCCCAAAACTAACATGCAGCTCACTTTACTGCCTATCTGACCCTCCTACACAGCAACCCCGATGCCCATAGCTTCTTCTCACCCTGTCCTACATCTCTCTGACCTTAATCCTCACATGCAAGCTATCTAGCTCTCATCTGGCCTCTTGACTAACCCGTACATGCTCAACAAAAAGACATCAAGCCTTAGTTCGCTCTTGTCCAATTCGCTTCACAACTTCTCTCGGCCACCGATGGATAAATCAAGTTTAGTACCCCCACCATTTCCTTACCCGGTGGCTTGGTGGCGCTCGCGTATCGCTACTCTTCAAGAAATGGCATTCGTAGCTCGGATTTGGAGAAAAGAAGCTATTGAGGATGATAGGATTTTGCTTTGTTCAAGCCGAGGGAGAAAAAGAAAGAAATGGAGAGAGAATGGAGAAAAATGGGTCGGTGAGGATGGCATGAAGGTTGAGGAAGGTTTATAGGTGGATTTTTGTTATGGATCCCAATGAGGAGTAATCATTATGGAAGGCAATGATGGTGTTCCCTATGAAGATTTTGAACTGAAGGAAAACCTTGAGGAGATGGGAGGACGCGGCTTCTTGCATGAATATTCCTTCATGCACGGCACTTGGCATCCGTTAGAAAAAAAAATGGAATTAAGTCTTTGGCCTAATCCTTATTGTAATTAGATCACTTGTTTCTAATGTTTTTCACAGTTTCGTCTTGAACCCTGCCAATTTAGGTCCCCTCACAACCACAAGGATCTATTAGGCTCATGTGGACTAATTAACACTTTAATATCTCGACATTAGCCTATGATTGAAAATAAAGGAAGAATTGTGAGAAAATATTAAGGTTAGTGTTTAAAGAATTATAGTCACTAGTAAATTCTAATAAGATCCAAATTAAATTCCATGTATGACTAATCTAAAATCTTAGTTGTAAAATTAAAGTTCTTAGATCTTCATACACGTCACTAATCCATAGAGCTCATTTCATGGCCCACTAGACCTACTCCATGGCCCTATCGAGCTCAAACCTTAGCCTGTCCCGTGCCAGGTCCAATTTGCGGCCCATCTTGTGGCTCATCGAGCCCACGCTTGTAGTCCCTGTTAATTCCTTAAATCCATGCTTTCCTTAAAGCCCACCATGCTTGTCATCTAGCCCACTTTCAACAATCAAAGACCATATTGGTCTGTTTATAGTTTTAGGATCAAAATATCTGGGGTGTCACACTCTTGAACCATCCCCTTCAAGGATTTGCCTTGGTGTAGTGGAAACTGTTATCAAGGCGTGTGAATGGCTTTTATCTTTCATTAATGTAACCACACATCATGCATCACACAATATGGTTCATTATCTTTTTATCTTAGCCAATGCAAATAAGACCTGAAAGTGTACTCATGCAAGTATGTGTACCATGACCTACGACATCATAACTTCTAATATGTTGAGTGTGGCATGGAACTCGTGGCTTGAATCTACACACCTAATGCCAAACCAAAGTCAAGCAAGACTCAAATCGACATGCCTCAACGCCAATCCAAAACCAAGTAAGGCTCAAATCCGTCACGCCTTAACATTGATCCCAAACCAAGCGAGACACATTCGTGACTTGGGGCATGAACTTACTTGTGCATTAATATGCTGAGTGCGGCACGTAACTCATGGCTTAAACCAACACACTTAAATGCCAATTTGAAGTCGAGCGAGACTCAAATCAACATGTCTCAATGCTAATCCAAAGCCAAACAAGGCTTAAACCATCACGTCTCAACACCAATCTCAAAATCAAGCAAGACTTGTCCGTGATTTAGGACGTGATCGTACTTATGAATACAAGACATGAGGAAACCATACAAAATTAGTCATCATCATGAACACGACTATTTAAAGGCGAGTACATGACTAAATCCAACAACTCACCTTAGCCAAGGGTTAGAAATTCTATTTACAACTTGACGGTGTGGCAACAAAAGGCCAAGAATAGCCGACCAAGAGGGCGAGCGGGCGAGTGAGACCAATGAGGGGAGGAAGGCGTGCGAGTGAGACCAATGAGGAGAGGAATGTTTGAGCTAAGGATGGTGAAAATGGAGGGTGGTGCCCTATTTATAAGTCCAATCTCATTAAATGACCTTAACATATGGGTCCAATAGGCTTTCTTGGAGTGGCATTGCTATCTTGAAGAGGTGGCATGCCTAATTGGATGGTGTGGCACCCTCGGGCTTTAGGGAAATGTTTGGTGACCTGTAGTGCACTTCTTATTGGTCCATCTATGCTATGAGTCACCACATAATTATGATATTGCCTTGTCCTCCATGCCAAATCTCCTGGCCATTATTACCAAATCTCTTCTTGGCCATCTAAGCTAGTGAGTCACGCCCTTCATTAAATGTTCAAGATATGGTCATTATGGGTTTTGAATTTCATCACACATTTCTAGTCTTTCTTGTTCCCCAAGCCAATCTTGTGGCAATCATTACCAAATCTCTTCTTGGCCACCTAAGTGAGTGAGTCACCCATTTTTATTAAATGCTTAGATTTGGAAATCATGAGGCTTGGATTTTGTCATCTCTTTCTCATGACTTAGGCTACTTGTTTTCCAAGTCAAATCTCTAGCTTGTCACTAAAGTTTGTGACTCATCCCCCTCATTAATTTACTAAATTCCAAAGAATATAATTGCAAGCATGAAAAGGAAGCCGATGTAAGCAATATTATTATTGGATGAGAGTTTCTCGTGTTTATCCACAATCAACTATCCTATTCGGATCATGGTTCATGGCTAATTCACGGTTGAATGAGGATGGACATGTCCAAGCCAAATCGACATGGCTAGATTAGTGGCCTATTCTAGCTAATATGCATGGCCAAGATTGGCTAGGCATGGAGCCGAGCTGATCAAACTCAAAGTGGGGCTAATTAGGCTCAAGTTTGGCTAATCGAGCTTAAGGCTAGTTGATTGAGCTTGGAGTTAGCTCATGGCCTAGCACAAAGCTAGGCCAGGCTTATGGCCTAACTAACCAAGCTTAGGATCAAATCCGTGGCTGGACTAACCAGGCTCATGATTGGATCCATGGCCAATCCATGATCTTTCACAACAATCCATGGTCGGTTATGATCGATCCATGTTTGAGCATAGCCAATCCATGGTCGACCCTCGGTTGTCATGCAGTCACATGGGATCGATTGATCCGCGATCAATACACGATTGCATGGATTCAGTCCATGGTCGTCCATTGCTAGTGTATGACCGTGCGGAATCACTTGCGACAAGTGCATGACCGTGTGATATCAATCCATGACCATCCACTAATTGATCCGTTACAATGCATCATCATCCCATGACCGACCCTTATGGTTGAGTGGCCAATCCATGATCAAAAAACTCTAATGAACTTGCCCGATCGATGGATCGATTCACTACCGATCCCTTGGCCAACCCATGATCAATCCTTCAATCAAATCATGATTGATCCCTAGTTGCCTTTCTCGATTGGGCCAATTGGGCCATGATTGATCCCCATTATCGGTGTCCAATCCCTAGGCCATCTCTCATGATCGAGACAAGGGCTAGAATTATGGATGTCACAATCATGTAATTCAATCATTCTATAATATTACTATGCCCCAATCGAAAAAACGCCATGGAATTTGACAAGCTACCAATTTGATTATTTGTCCAAATCTAATCAGCATGTATTTCTACGAGACACAAACTATTCATTCTCAATTAACCCCGCTCGAGAATTTCAATATAATGTCATGATTAGATGGCATAGGACATCAATCTTATACATATACCAAGAAGACAGATTTAATATTACGTACGCATATGCATTCATATATGAACAAATTATGACCATCCAATATAGAGGCAATTTGGTGAAATGTCAATGTACACACTTATGAACCATAACATACTAGTCAACATCATGCTACATAAAACCAAAGCATGAACAATTAGTTATTGACCGTGCTAAAAGCTTCCATGTTGCTAATTGTTTTGTAGATGTTATGTTTAGTGAACTTGTTCAATACAAGCACATGTATTCTAGCTCGGGTATCATAATGCCCAATAACTTATAACTCATCATTTCTTTAGGTATCCAACACTAAATGGCGAAACTTGAGAGCACACCAATCTCAACAAGATTATCAAGATCCCTTAATGATCTATTGACCGAGAATTATTTAAGATTTAGTCTAACTGTAAATTTGTCACACATATTCTTAACATCATAAGAATAGATTCAGTTGCAACTAATCTTATAGATTTATTCATATAAATGGGACAATGAATAAATATGCCTTTGCCATTAAATAAATAATACAACTTAAATCTCTAGCATGTAATTATTATATGTTTGCTTTAGGAAATATAGCCATCAGACTCATCATCTTGAGACTCCTTCAAGCTGTGGAACAATAATTGAAGGTAAATCGAACTTCAAAATGAAGTTCACTCATGGTCTTCATCTTCATACTTTACAACCCAAGATGAAATTATGTCACCATCTTCAACCAAAGATTCCTCATTTTTTTTTTCCTTTTTTTTTTTCTTTTTGGAAATTTTCAAGGGTTTCATATAACTTTGACAAGCTAATTTAAGAGCTAACCTTGACCAAGAGAAGCAAATTAGTTTCATTTTGTCATCTAATTCTATTTTAAATGCTTTGCTTCACGATCTTTTACTCTCCATAAATTTCAAGGTCGTTGAGCTCCCATGACAACTATCCAAATCGTCATCCATGACAACTCAACCACACATTCATAGTCACCAAACCCCCTCAACCACACATTCATTAGAGGTTGTCGAAGCCATGGACAACCTCAAATGAGGCCATCGTCCATGACGTCTCAACCTTGTATCGTGAAGCTCGTAGGTCGCAAGTCTCACTCATGAAGATTTCCCTTGTCCTTGCCCCTTCATGAAGATTATTTCCAAAAGAGAAACAAAGAAAAGAAGAAGAAAATGAATAGCATGCACAAAAGGGGAAGAAAAAATTATGACAGGTTGAAGATGATGAGCAGAGTGCTTAATTCTATGTTAGATTGCTGATGTGGATTTATCCCTAACATGAAAATGCAACATTGGACGCATCGAGCAGAAGTTTACCAATGGGATAGATTTGGAAATTAAGTGAAGTGGGAAGTTTCTTTTTGTTTTTTTTCTAGACTAAAAGGGTTTAGAATAGAATTGTGACTAAAGCTAAAGTCCGGGATACTTAGGGTATTGAACCTTTAAGGTATTGTGAAGCATGGGATTTTATAGAAGTTTGAATTATAATTTGATCGGAATGAGTTTTTAAAGTTTCGAGTGCGGTGTTACCTAATTATGAATTGCTATGTTTGGCAATGATTTTCAGCCATCTTTCAAGTTGGAGAAATTTGAGATCCTTTAGTACTTTGAAAGAACCTTTTTTGGACACTGAGTTTGTTTGAATCGGATTTTTATGGAGAGAGTTGTGGCACAACCAAATTCAATGCGAACTAGGTATAGCAAACAACAATTGATGTTACCTTAAGGGCGAGCTTTTTTTCTTTGGCACGTCAAAGTTATTTTGTTGGCAAAAAGCTTAAGTTAGTCTATTTGCAGGTAAGGTAGCCTTTTGATTGGTTTTGATATCATTTCTCGCTAAGTTGATAAGATTTTGAGTTTGTTAGTTTGAGCAATTTATCGGGTTTGGTTTTGCAATCCCAAATAAGTGGTGTTTATCTCTTTTTTGAATTTGTAAACTCATATTTCGAAAGTCATTACTGTGTGCAAGATATGACTTTTAAAAGGAAAAAAGCTATTCTTAAAGCATACTTGTTGCATAAAAATTGAATTGGGCTTTTGTTACTGTCACAACCCCAACTCCATCTCTAGGATCATGAGTGACGGGGGTTATTTTTTCAACGTCCCAGGCACATTGCCGTCCCATTCTTTTTTTCTTTTCATTAAGCACATGCGGAAGCGTTACAAACAACACCCATACAACAATAAGTAGCCAAGAAAACAACCATTTATAAACATACAATTACATCAGTTACATTTATAGGCCCATTTGTCACAAGCCGTTATATTTACAACCACTACATCTTCAAAAGATCGGGGTAAACCTTAGCTCCTCTAGCAAGATTCCAACTCCCGAAATTGACGTGAGACTTCTATGCTTACAAGACTGAAAGGATGACGGGTGAGTTTTGGGGAAACTCAGTAAGTAAAATCCACTAATTTCTGGGTAAGAGGATGCCTCGCTTATCGACAAGCATATAACTCATCCAAAACATTAATCGATGACAGATCAATAGCAAAACAAAAGCTTTGTCTTGGATGAAACATGAGAAATCCTCGATCAATAGTATGCAAGCATAAATTAATATTCACCCACAACATGAGGAACTCATGACTCACTCAATATCATGCAAGCATAAACAAGATCCATTCCATTGTATGAGGAACTCACGCCTCACTCATATGCAAGCATAACCAAAATCCATTTCATAATGCAAGAAACTCATGCACACGAGGTTCATTTATTAATAGTCGAAATTCATCGACTCTTTCGGAATCCACTAGGCATCCGAACTTAATCGAGCAACGTCCCCTAATCCAAGGGTGATGGCTATCCTCCGATGATGAGTCCATCGGGCATCCGAATTTAATCGGGCAACATCCCCTAATCCAAGGGTGACAGCTATCCTCTGATGATGAGTTCGTCGGGCATCCAAACTTAATTGGGCAACCTCCCCTAATCCAAGGGTGACGGCAGTCCTCCAACGATGAGTCCGTCGGGCAACATCGCCGAAACCATCGGTCAATAGCTAGAAATTAGTCCATCATGTGAACATGCATCAAGCATCATAATATGGTTCTTATTTTCACTTTTAGTTCAAGGGCCTGAAGGCGTGTCATGCATAAGAGTGTGAAATGACTTACCAAAACCGAGAAGTTAAGCATGCCGAGCATGAATCAAGAAATGCGACTTGATCCGACACGTTTGAGCATGATCTAGTACCCAACTTGACTCGGAAACAATATATCTCAATATCGCACTGAGACCATGATAGGACCGGCCCATCGTGACATGTTCACCAACTTAGTACTAGACTTGGCTCGAGAATAATACGCCTCAATATCGCACCGAGACCATGAAAGGACTGGCTCATCATGGCATGTTCACTGACCTAGTACCAAAGTTGGCTCGGGAATGATACGCTTAATATCGCACCAAGATTAAGAAAGGACCGATCTGTTGTGATCTCACGTACGTCAAGGCTGACAAAACCCCTTTTCAGAGCTCGGGGCGTGAACTAAAACAGGCACTTGTGAAAACAATTGGAAATAGTTTTATAAGGAAATAACAAATTTTCGCAAAAATGCTTTTCAAATCAGTTTGAGTCAAAGCATGACCGAAGTATATCAAACAAGTACACAAATCAGACTTCTTTCAAAGCAATTTAAGCCAAAGCATGAGCCAAGCTCAACAAACAAAAACCGAACTCAATCAAGGATCAAAGTCTAAACCACTCCAAGCAAAAACAAGCCAACCTTAGCAACAACAAGCCAACCAACTTCAGTCAAGGACTTGTCACACGTTCGAAATAGCGTAATACAACATCCTAGCCAAATGTTAGTAAGTTCTACTTAACACTCTCTAGACCGACGGCCTCAAGTGACGGCGAATAGTGGCAAGGTCACCTAAAGAGAGAGAGCCGAGGAGAGAAAGATGGAGGGGTCGGTGTGGGCGGCTAAGAAGAAGAAGAAGAAAAGGAGCCAAAAATTCGTGAGCCTTCCCCCCTAATTATAGAACACCCTTCATTAATGGTTTTGATAAGGTATTTAATGTCAATAGCTTAGGTGGAAGGTATAAGACCATAAATAACATTTTTTGTGAGAAAGCCAAGTCCAATTCATTCTATAGAAAGAGCAATAAATTGCTGAACACAGCCTGAAATTTCTTCCATCAAGCAAATTCAACGGTCGGAGAGAGAGACTCATTTCAAAATCCAAATCTTCACAAAACTCTTTGAAATTTCTATATGTTGTAGAAATGGATGTCCTTTAAAACTTTTGTGAACGAAGTATGTTCAAATTCGAAAGGGAAATTTTTATAAAAAATCGAGAAGGCAACCTGATCACTGGTTTTCACTACACAGATAGGTTCCAGACGGTGAATGATCAGGCCTTTTTCCCTACCATTTCACCTTAGAAAAATATGAAATTTAAGTATGTTTTATATCAAAAAAATTTTAACAAAATTCATGCAGGAAGTTTCTCCAAATTCGAAGTACAAAAAGCTCTGTAAAATTGGAAAACGGTAAAGGTATAGGGATTTCGAGAATCTGAAGAGTCAACACCTATGAAACCTTAAGTGGCAAGCCTAAGGGGAAAAGGTGGCGCCCTACTTGATCTTCAAGATCCCTTATCATCATTTTCTAATCTATGAATCACTCCCCACCATTAATAAGCTTATGACTCACCCCCCCCCTCTTAACACATAACCATCCAAAATTTAATGATTACAATTCAAGAGTAAAGCTAATACGGCCAAGTGTCCTACTTAGTCATCATGTATTAATAGGCTACCTTCCAAGTTTCTAACTAGGTCCTAGGTTAGCTTGGAGACTTCATCCTCCTTCATTTAGTGAAAGATTCTACAATTCTCTTTTGCTTTATCATTTCCTTTCTCAAGAAGGCGGTCTTCCTTCCTCAAGAAGGCGGGCTAGAGAATTCTATCATCCAAGTTGATTCCGGGGCCGAGGAATAGATCATTAGGCACACCTCAAAAAATTTAATCACATACACCCGAGGTTCGGCCATTACGTTCCATATTCACCTGAACCGTTCATTTAGACAGTCAATCGGCCAATAGGTCAATTGTCCTTCAATCGGTTCGAGGCCAATCCTAAGGCTATCCATGACCTAGCACTAAGCCAAGGCACTCATGGACCTTAAAATTAGCGACGGAATAACCAAGTCTATCTCTCAACTCATTCCAGTCGACACCCAATCCACCGATAGGGTTCATGGTCGATGCATTACCAATCCATGATCGTACATCACCAATTCAAGATTTCGTTATAATCATTAAGAAATAAATAGGGAATGATGCATTTTTGGTTGAAAGGAATTTGCATTTGGTCAATTTGAATCATTCGTGTATTGGCATATAACCGAGCGGAATCACCCACGATCAGAAACTGCGATCGATTGGATCGACCCGTGACCATCCACCGATCCAAAATCATCCCGTGAGCAATTCTCATGATCAAAAAGTCATTTTATGAGTTGGTGATCCTATTACATTGGTATGGTCAGTAGAAATTCGGGGCCAACACCTTGACCAATTCGTGACCGATCAGTCCGTCAGTCGATCGGACCATAACCGATCCACAATATTTTGCCGATCAAACCAATCGATCCGTGGCCAATGGCCCATGATCGATCCTTTTAGGACCTTAAGGCCAATCCTTACGGGGCCGGAATCGAGGATGTTACAATTATCTTTTTTGGTTAATTGAAATAATAAAATATCCTTTGAAATAGTTTAAATTGATTATTTGTGAATGGTTTAAGAAAAGCTTTGTGAAAGGGATTGCGAAAGCTTGTAAGTATTCATTTATGAACATGGTTTTGAAAGATATTTCATTTGATAAATTGAACTGTGAAAGATTATATCTTTTGTTTTATAAACTTGATTTTTTATATGGATTTTGGATTAAGACGACAAAGAATCATGGCAAAGGGACAAATATGGCAATATGAATCCACGATGGTGATGGAGGATAGAGGCTGATAGAACTCATTTAATCACTTCCATCAACTTCATCAAGTCTGTAACTAAGTCATAGAAAAAATGAAAAATACCAAATAAGAGCTTAATGTGCCCACATTTTTTTTCAAATAAGGTCTTATTTCAAATAAGTAAAGTTCTTACATTATTTCAAATAAAGACTTTTGCCTGCTAGTGACTATTTCAACCGTCTCAAAATGGGGTATTTTAGTCAAAAAAATTCAAAGTATATGTTCAAAAATTTTTATTTATTTCCTTTCCTTTCATTCCTTTTTTTCTTTTTTTTTTTTTTTTTCTCTTTTTCCATCTGGCAAAGGTTGCCAGACTCTGAGGGCCATTCCGGCATTGGGCAAGGGTCGCCCTCGCCTAAGTGGATGAGGAATGCCCTCACCAAATTCTGCAAGGGAGAGGGCTACCCTCATCGAATTGGGCGAGAGTCGCCTTCACCACACTAGCGAAGAGCAACACTCGCTGGCATCAGGTAGTTCATGTCCGACATTGCTCAAGCAAGGGTAGGCTTGGGGTCGACGACCTCTATCATGGCCAACAGAAGAAAAAGGGAAAAAGGGAAAAAAGGAAAAGAAAAAGGTAAAAAAAAAAAAAAGATAAATTTTAATAATTAAAAGACTAAAATGCTCTTCAACTAGCAAAATTAAAATCTTCTTTAAAATTGGTATGACCACTTCAAATACTTATTTGAAACAAATTCTACTTCAATTCCTTATTTGAGATGATTTGTCCACCTGATGCCCTTATTTAAAATAAAGCCCACTTAAGATTTTTATTTAAAAAAAATAAGAGCATTTCTTCATGCGCTTATAGTAGAAATTTCCCCTAATTCTATTATCATTAGAAATCTGACCAAACCCAGCGAAACATTACAGCCCGCACCAGATACTGCCCCGATTCACGTCCTCGTTCACTTGGCCTCTCCTCGAAAGCGTCCAAGTTCACGTTGACCTAAATCTTGTATAAAAAGAAGGAAGAACGAGGAAGAAGAAGGAAGCAGGTAGTTCTCTCTCTCTCTCTCTCTTTCTCGATACGGACATGGCTTCGACTGGTAAGATCGAAAAGGCGGAGGAGGAATGGAGAGCTGTCCTCTCTCCCGAGCAGTTTCGGATCCTGCGCGAAAAGGGCACCGAGTAATTCTCCCTCTCCCCCTCTCTCTCTTTTCCTTATGCGCCATTGCTCATTTATCTGATGGAATTGGGTTGACTCCAGCCTTATCCTGTTTAATGGGCGAATTTCCCTTCTTTCTTTTGGGGGGCTTGGCTTCTAG
The DNA here is from genome assembly GCA_017140475.1 of Eucalyptus fibrosa. Lineage (NCBI taxonomy): Eukaryota > Viridiplantae > Streptophyta > Magnoliopsida > Myrtales > Myrtaceae > Eucalyptus > Eucalyptus fibrosa. The sequence continues at coordinate 23,000,183 of CM029512.1, forward strand.
GACATGTGGTTTTCCTATTGGGTCCTTCTTTTGATGATTCATCGATTCTTGATTGTTCAATTGGGGTAGGACTGCGGGGGGTCGGCGCGCTGTTGATTGATACTCTGATGAAGTTGGGTCTTAGGATGATTACAGAAGCGATGATGCTTGGCCATTTGTTTTAAACCGAAAGTTTTCAGATCTCAGGAAATCTAAATGAGTGAAATGTGAGTTCGAATTGTGGAATATTATTATGGCTTGTGCACACTGCGGAGGACCCGGAAAAACGCTTGCGATGTGTCCTCTAGGCTTGTGACATCTTAGGTTACTGGGGAATAAAGAAGGAACAATGGTCAAGGTTGAGCGTTTCAGTTGTAATCTGGGCGATATAGCAGATGATCTTGTCTTTGTGAATTCAGAATGTCTTTTATATAACTCTGTTGCCGTTCACGGAACAATCAAACCACAGAGCTGAGACACATCTGTTGGGTGCTGTAATGTGTACAATTAGATACTGCACCCCGAGAGACTGGCTGCTTATGTTGTGCTTTAGAGTTCTGATTCAGCTAGTTGCAGTCGTTTTCGGTGAGAGTGGATCTTCTTTTGAATTTGTTATCGATGCTTCTCCTCTTGCGAGCAAGCTAGAACTGTTGAATTGTTAGGATATGACTTTCGCAGGCCATATTCAGTAAATTTTTTTGTGGTCTTTTGTTAAAGATTGATAGATTTGGAGAATACTGTATGTTTGTAAGGCTTAGATTTTATTTTTGTGCAGGTTGCGAGGCACAGGGGAGTACAACAAGTTCTTTGCTGAAGGTGTTTATAACTGTGCTGGATGTGGGACACCGCTTTACAAGTCCACCACCAAGTTTGATTCCGGCTGCGGCTGGCCAGCTTTCTATGAGGGTCTCCCTGGTGCAATAAATCGCACTGTGAGTTCAATCTTTGGTTCAGTCTTTGTCGTCATTCTCAGTTATGTTGCTGATTGCACCTCTAAGAAGAATTGTTTTTCAGCCTGACCCAGATGGAAGAAGAACTGAGATTACATGTGCGGCTTGTGGCGGGCACTTGGGCCATGTTTTCAAGGGCGAGGGATTTTCGACACCGATTGATGAACGTCATTGTGTCAACAGCATTTCGGTCAAATTTGCGTCTGAGAAATCCTCATGAAACTCGACAGAAGGCTATGCTGGGATATTAGTCAGTAATGTACGGCAAAAAAATAGACTCCTTGTTGGTGATGACCGGACTTTGGAACGTTATTGCCAAGCCCAACCTTGTCTAATAGTATGTGGTTGTACTGAAGAATGAGATTATGATTCTGCATGGAATGTATTCTCTGCTTCGTTGTACGCATGAGGACAGTAACTGGAGAATAAACTGAAGATTTGACTTTGGCTTTGCAGTGAAATTGATTGAATTCTGTTTACAGTAGTGATTCCATCTGAGATTCTGAATCATCTGAAGACATCCATATAACTGATCGTCTTAATCATTATCGGCCCTCAAGAGTGCTGCCACTGATATGCGAACTGATTATATTGAACTGGGATCTAATCTAGAAAGACAGAGAGAATTAGGCACAAACATCGAATGGAGAAATGGAGCAAAAGAGAGGGACCGGATAGGTCGGAGGTGTCCCGAAAGAAGATTGATCGAAAGCTTGAGAGGAAGTGAGCATTGCCTGGACTTGTTCTTGTAGGCAAATCACATGGTACGAATATGTGATACCCAAAATCACGCTCTTTAAAGAACAGTGTTAGTTTTCGTACGTGATTGGCTTGGTTCACCAAATTGCTCACCTAATGCATGTATTTTGCTTTAGAGGAGAAGAGCGATGGGAACAAGTTAAAGATCCCACCAATGAGACATGAAACCAGGCATACCCTCCATCCACATCTAGGAGAATGGGCTGTTGATTTTCTCCCAGTGTAGTACAACAAGTGCAACACGTGGAGATCATTTTACTTAAGATTTTTTTGATCAAAGTGTGTGCGACTGAGGGATGGCCATGTTGAAACTTAGGCGTAGATCTAACAGTTCTTACTCTATACTCGTCGATGGGGATAGAAAACTAAGACACGGTCAATTAAAAGAGAAACACAATGGCCATCGAAAGGAGATGATGGATCACGTAACCTAGAAGCAATAGCAGTTTGCAGGGAAGAGTAATGGCCACTTTATATGGTTAATTACAAAGGAAAAGCAAGCCGTGGATCCGTGACAAGAAGTTTAGGCGGAAGAGGTCATGTACAAAAATGAAAACTAGTGACTTCTAATCACACCGACCTCAATTGAAGATAAACAAGTCGAACATAGTGCAGTATTTGTCCAGTTTCAGAGAGATTAATCAAAATTCACTGGAGAACATTGTTTATAGACTACGCCTTCAAAACAAATTAGACATGAGAGTATTCCTAATAAGCTAGCATGCATTTCTGGAATGAGACAGCTTATTTTAGACTCTTTTGCCATCCCTCCTCTCAACTGCTTCCACTTCTTCCCAGGACAGAGAATACGGCTTGATCTTCATGGAAGAAATATGACATGGAAGGTGGAACTTAGGATCAAAATACCAATTTTGACATTGGCAATCAACCTGCCTCTGGTTGGCTCTCTTGAGTTATCCAGAGAATGGTAAGGGTATTAAGCCTGTGAAGGTGGTCACAACTACACTCCTACGTCAACATTCATTAATATTTGCTAGGTATTATATGACATAAAGGCGTGCAAACCCATATACAAAAGGAGCTGAGAACACCAAGAAAGAACTCATCTAGAAGACAAAGCAACTATAACGTGAATCAATGCATTCATCCCAAGTAACTTCCCACTCAAGAAGTATGTTGAACTAGCTTCATCAGTTAAGAAAACAGAGATACTGTTTCCTTCAAATGCTATCTTGTTTTGCTCTGTCCAAATCTGCCAACCTGCGCAGAATATTCTTGTCCAAGGACAACAAAGGAGATGCCTCACAATTTGTCCCTTTATGCATAGCAAACCATCTATTGACCAGCACATTCTGTCTTTTTCTCAGATTTTTATGGAAAGAATTGGATCCCAAGTTCTCAAATTAAGGGGAAAAAAGGACACAAAAGACTATTTTTGCACTCTTGTTGCTTCATAGCAAGTGTCAAATTCTATAGCTGCTGGTATTCCTGATAAAAAAATTAGTAACAAGTTCTTTGCAGGTATCTATAATCATGCCATTTGCAACAGACCAGTTCACAAGTCCACATCCAAGTTTGGCTCAGCAGCAATGGGCCAGCTTCCTAGAGGGTGTCCCGAGAGCAATGATGCTGTTTATGTCAAAAACAATGTTTTGAATATTGCGCCTACAAAAAGAACAGATTCACAGACAAACCCAGATGGAAGAGCAACTGAGATTAAGCATGCAACTTGTGGTTGGCATTTGGGCCATGTTTTCGAGGGCAAGGTGCTGCTGACTCAGATTGCTGGATGGCACCATGCCAACACTGTTTCAATAAACTTTGTGTCTGAGAAATCCTCATGAACCTTGAAGAACAACAGGTTTGTGCTCAGAAATTTGACAACAATGGAAGACTAGACGGGACTTCTTGTGGGAGATGACAGGGCTTTGGAGTGTAATTGCCAAGTCCCTTGACTCCACCATTGCATTTATCATATCTTATTGCAACAAAGAACAAGATTATGGTGTGTTCTGGCATGTACTTAACCTAAGACAAGTATAAATGGGAGGTTACACTGATGTATGTTAGACAGTATTGGATGCAGTGGCCATTATATCGAATAACCAACAATTGGCTTAGCTTTGAGGTGAAGTTTATTGAATTCGGTTACCACAGTGGCCCAGTGCCTAATAAAACTCCAGCATCTGAACTCCTGCAAATGGCAAGCAATGAGCACACAAATCTACTAAGACAAAACCATTGTATAGTTGCCTATCAAACTCATTTGGAGGACCAGGCCAACCAAATCACGCACTTTTGATGAGCATAACCTCACAAAGATCTCTACCAGTAAAATGGTTGATATTAATAGGGACAAAAATGGCTTCTTTCATCTCCTGGAATAAAGAAAAACATAATGAACTTTATGTGAGAACAGTAATATATTCTACAGACCATCTGTTCCTCAGTTTTAATACAGAACTGCTCACAAGCTGAATACATTTTCCTGGACCCATGTTACTGGTTTCAAGCCCTGCATGCTCCACGGGAAGCTTCAACCTCAGCCAATAATTCATACACTAACACCATGAACTGGTCATATCTTTTGAATTGCAACAGCTTCAAACACATCATAGAGGTGCAATATTAGAGTCATCATCTTAAGATATCCACCAAACAAAATGTCTGACCAATAAAGGCCCTTAAAAGTACAACTCTCATGATCCAGATAAATCATTTTCAAGCTGTATTCAAACTAAAGATAAGCAAAGAATGGGGTATTATAGGCAGCAAAGCAAAAGAGGGACAAGATATAGAGAGAAAAATTTGAACAATCTACAACAGAACAGCAACAAGGACAAGCCCAAGAATCCCACCATGGAGAAAAACGCATGCATGTATGTCCCCATTCCAAAGTGGAGGGACAGCTCAATATTTGTACATGATATTCACTTTGTAAGAAAAACTGACCACATTCGGATGACACACCTTCAGACACCACATGAACCAGGAGTATCATTTTCAATATTTGGAGGGGGCCATTTCTTAGAAGTTCCAGCACCCGACTCCATCAAATTCATAGGATAAGATAGCCTCACTCTACTTGTCAATTCCAGCAGGAAAGTAAAGACAGCAAAGCCACCTCAAAGGGTTTATCATCAAAGAGGAAAAGGCTCGGCTTGCCAAATTCTTCCGGCAGATGTGATACGAACAAAATTAAGAATGTCTGACCACACTCTCATCACATCGACCTTCAATTCGAGATACACAGGCCATGTTTATTGCTCCATCAATCAAATAAAATCAACTAACTTCTCTCATAAACACCCACTACAGGAAGAATTTCCCAAAAGAGGTCAACTTTCTGTTTCCTGAACTTAATAAATAATAGGTATGAAGCAACCTCGCAGTTCACGATGCAGCATTCAGCACCAGCTAAGAAGTCCTCCCTCGCCTCCAACTGGAAAAAAAGATAGGCAAATCTTTAGCCCTTTAAAATACAAAAGGCAAAGGGAGTGTTTCATGGTTCAACCTTTGCAGAATCTTCACTTCCCTCCTCTGCCGCTCCTCTTCTCATTGCACGCCTTGAGAGCTTGCACTTCTGTCGATCACGTCAAACAACACAAAAAGCAAGATCGCCGTCATCAGATGCGTCGCCGATTCTTCGACGTAAATTACGCGACAAACCCATCTCCGGCATACCTTTTTGGCACGATTTCCAGTTCCTATTGTGGTTTACGAGACAATCCTGAAGATAACCCACGAAGTATTTTACAATCGGAAGCGGCGAAAGGGAATGATCGGAGGAGGGTTCACGATTCAGCGTACCTGCAGCGACAGGTACAGAGCAGAGCACTCGCGGAGCTGCTTCACGTTCTCGTCGTCCTCGTCGGCGTCGCTCTGGTGGATCGGCGGCGGCGACGGCGGCGGCGGCGGCGGCGGTGGGACTTGCCCGCCGGCTAAGGGCGGCGATGAGGTCATCGTTAGAATAGTCGTGGGCGAGTCTCCCCTGTTGTCGGAGTTTGGGTTACTTTTTGTGGGCTTCGCCAGCCCGGTCCAAATTAATGCACAAGATTCCGACAACCCGTCCGATAAGGATTTTACTAAACTGCCCCTGGATCAAACTCTTGCGAGACTTTATTTGAGGTGACTCTAACCTTGATTTGTTCCTTTTTTATAATTTTATAATATTTTCATAAAATAGTAGTGAATTATTTTTGACGTGTCTATCTTATTTTACATCCATGAGCATAGTGATGAATTACTTTCGACGTGTCTCTCTTATCCAAATATATAATATTTTTAATCAATTCTTAGAATTTAAAGTAATTTTTCATTTTCAAATCTTAATTGAAAGAGAGAGGATGGTCATGTCTTATAAAACAAAATAAAAAAAAAGTTACCTTGCACTTCTTCCTATTTCCCTTTATTTTTCATCGCTTTAAAAAAATACACTCTCTGAACCAAGTTGTAATCCCACATTCATCTTAACTCTAATCGGGGGTCTCCCGTGGAACTTCAATATTTGATTAAGGCATAATCTCACCATTGAAGCCAGACTTCTAGCTTTCGTAGCCTATCCATTTGATATACAAGGACCATGAGCTCCACAAATATGACTTTTAGGTTTTATTTGGTAACATTCCTAAATTCAATTGATTTTTTCTTTCTTTCTTTCTTCTTTCGAGCCGGTCACCAACCACCACTGTCATTGTTGGCGATGGTTGGTGATTGGCTAGGCAAGGCTCCAATGAGCTTGTTGGACCTCATCTACCCGATCACCGACCATCACCATGGCAAGGACTAGCCACAAAGAAAAAAGAAGAAGAAGAGAAAAATGAAAAAGAAAAATATAATAAAATATTAAAAAATTAAAAGAAACAAAATCCTACCAAATGCATTTTTATTCGGAATAAAAATTTCGAATAGTTATTAACCATTTTCAAAAATTCAAAAATTGTTTCTTGAAACATAATAAAATTTTTTTTCCTAAATCATAATTATTTTTGAAAACAATGATTATCAAACACGACCTTAGTGTTTAGACCCTCTATCATCGTCTCCACTCAAATAGCTTTTAGTATTTACATTCATGTACTTTCATCCCCGGTGAAAACGTCACCTCCTCCTCTTCCGCCTTCTGTCTCTCTTCCTCCCTCCCTCCAATCTCTCAAATCTAATCTGCGATTTCGCAGGTACTCAGTCAAATTTCTAATCTCCATTTGGGCCTTCTCTTCGGTAGTTCGAGTGCTAAGATACTGCCAACATCACCGTCTGCCACGAAAGAGAGGCTCGATCATTGCGATTCCGTCCGTATTGACCGGACAAGGTGCTTGACGGAATTCTCTTTATTTTTCCTTTTCCTTTTTTCTAGTTTTGCAGTTATAGTTGGGGAAATTCGGTTCGATAAGTTTGTGTTCGTGATATAAGAAACGATGGTTGCGGTTAATCGAGGGGCCGTTTGTTTTTGCTAAGAATGAAAAAAAATAATAATAATTATTTAAGAAAATATTTAAATGCAAAATTATTTCAAGTGATCATTTTTAGGAATATATTTTGTAGACCATTCTTTTTCTACGAAACAAATAGACCCTGAGTTGTTGTTATTGATTACTTTGAGTCATGGAGTTTGTACTTTCGATGGAGTCCGCTCGTATTTGCAGGAATGGTATTGGTTTTGATTAATTGAGCCGTAATGATCTCAACGTCGATGGTTGTTCGGATGGAAAGGGAGCAGAGCTTCAGTTCAGCTTCAACGACATGTTCTGCAACGACTCGAAGCGAGATGATGTCTATTCGTTTCTGTCTCATCCTATCGTTCGATGTTTATCTGGCATCAATGTGGCACATCGCAGATGTAAAATTCTGTGAGTCTAACATGATGTCTGCTTCTTTTAATCATTTCTAGATGTGAAAGTTATTGGCTCCCTAGACTGGAAATCAATGAATAAAGCATTAGGTGCTTGTGTCGACATGCGCATTTTCTTCATCTTTCGTTGTTAAATGAGATTAGTCGTGTATGCGCATCCACTGCTTTCTCGTCCTTTAATTGGTGATTTAGATGAATCGATTATTTTCATCCAAATCCGGTGCTTTCTTCTGTCATTAGGTGGGTGTTCATTGTGAGAACGTATTGTTAACACAGCATGCGTTATCTAGTTTACTTCCAGGGTTATTAACTATACGCTGCTCTTTAATGTAACATATGTGGCAAACCCAGTTTCAAACTTGTACTGAAAAAGAAATGAACGCGGGCAGCTGCAGAAGCCATTGTGTTTACATATTCTCGTGCACCTGGCTGAAAAAAGTTTTGTTTCTTGAGCGTGTCCAGAGCATTTGGAGAACTGATTCTCGTGAACCTGGCTGAAAGTTGAGAAAACAAGATCAGAGAGCAGGGTTCTTGAAGAAGCTATGACCATCAATAAGTCCCTCCTAGCACTTGGAAACGCAGTACATGCCTTGTCATATTCCCTATCGCAATTCCAAACTTACTCTGACTTTACAAGTTTCTGCTGTGAGAAATACCCCCATTAGCTCTTCCATTGTCCTGCTAGCACGTATTGAAAACCTGAACATTGAGTTCGTCTCACAGGGAAGGAACTACCAAATAGCATTGCTATATTGTTGTTCACCCAGCCCTTCAAATGTGTCAAAAATCCTGTCATCTCTCAGGTTTGGTGCTAGGTATGGAAGTTTGAAGTCAAACGCATTTAGGGCAGGGTATGTTCTTATTCTGATGGACGTGTTAATTTGAATATAAAAAGAGAAAAATGACAAATTTTTAGAATCAGGAAGTTCTGGCTTTTGCTATTCATGTAAGAGGAATGCAGAGGAGATAATTGAAATAAGAAAAATCAGGTAGAGCTTGCCAGGTTTATTGACCAGAAGCAATCTCAGATAAGTTTCTTTTTCATTCAACTAGTTGAAACAGACATAAATGCAATACCTATAAGTTATAGAAATGACACCTTGAGCTTAAATTTCAGATACAGCTACGTATCCCATCTTAGATGATGTGCATTGTGTGGGGGTGTCAATGCCGCATGTGCTTTCTAATTCCAATTTCTTTGTCGTTTCTTCAAGGAAAGCACATAAAAGCAGTACTGCTTGTCCATTGTACTAAAGATAAACATGCTAAGAAATTTGGATCATGCTCCTCAACCAAAGATGAATCATGTGAAAAAGTAGTAGAAAAGGTTAAGATTTTCAAGACATCTAATGAAAACCAATTGATCAATCTATGTCACTCTCTCACATTCGACATTCATAATCAATGGAGAGCATAGATCCTGAAAATGTCAAGTTGCTTCAGGATTTGTTCACATGGGAAAGAAAAGCACTCGATCCTAATTTTCTTAAGGACTTGGAAGTTGATTGTGGGAGGCTGCTGCACCAACTACTATTCCATTGCAACAAGCCATCAAGGAGCATCTTGCCTCCACCGTCAAGCTGGTTAGTCAAGACACTGTTGCACTTATCAGCATATTCTACAATTTTTCTTTTAATGATGTGACAATTCTACGCCATTTTACTGTAATAGAAAGTCTACTCTGGTGACTGAGAATTGAGTTACCGACTCATTTTAAAACTGGAGTCCTGGTGGGAGTTTTTTTCACTTTCATGGAACTGAATAATTGCCTTATCCATTTGTTTTGCAGAAAACTTTACACTTACTAACAGTACTGAGTAACTACCATTTTTTCATGAATAATTTCTGGTTAGTTTTCAGATTTAAGCCAAACAATAGAAAACATTGTCGTATTCCTGGAATGTGATTCGTGAACTCATTGTTTATGTTCTGAAATTTGTGCTAGCAGGATAATGGTAGGGCTAATGGGGGCCATCTCACAAGAGAATCTAGTAATATCCGAGTAAGTTTGGAGTTGTGGTAAGGATATGATTTCCATTTAGAAGAAAGTTCTGATCTGGGTATGCAAAATGAAGAACAATACAAGACAAGGAAATCTCAGCTTTGTGCACTTCGTTTTGTAGTCTCCAAAGCCCTCCATCGCATTATCAAATTTGGTAATCGCGTTGGCATCCCAAACTTGATAATCACATTATCAAAGTTGGTCGACGACTTTTCTTCCTGGTTGTCGTGATCTTGATGGCCAAAGCCTTTCAAACTACAGGACAACGACAATTTAAGTCATTCCATAGAGACTTGAAATTGTAATTTGAGATCATAGGCCTCTTTTCCTTCATTCATTGATGGGTACGACAAGTGCTTTTACTGAAAAAGCATACAAGATCATCCGTATCCCATGTTGTTGGTATTTCTTGGAGACATATTAGTGCTTCTTGAGATTTTTATCACCATGAAATTCAGATCGGTTTTTCTTTATCAAGGAACATTAGAATTACGCAAAGAAAAACATTTTGACACTATCTTTCAAGCTTATCATCCTGGGATAGACTAACATCACACGCTTCTGTCAAAACTCTGCACGCTGCTAGTACCATTACCAGATATTCGTCATGCTTATGACTCAAGGACAAAGTGAATCTATACCAGTTCGTGCACACACCAACTAACGACAGGTCAAACGCTCCGATGTAGGAATATGACAGAGAGTTCCTTCCTCGTTACAAAAATACAAATAATCCTAAATGGATCATGTAACAATGTTTCATCACCTTGCGTCTTGACAGTTAAATCGTAGAAGTCCTACAGTTTGCTTGCTTGCTTTTCTTTATATTTTTTGTACTGGAATTGAGCCTACCCAATTTATGCAAAGCTCCACACCGAGCTAATTGACGTAGAAAAATGACATGGCATGAACTAATTCTTTTTAATTGGGAAAAAAGTTCATCGTTAAAGGAGCAAAGATTTGCAAGTACAACCTTATGGTAAGACTCAAGCCCGTCTATCTGGTCTGATCTCTTATTGAAGTGGCTGTTTCAAGGCATAAAGGCCTTGTTGTTTAAAAGCAAGTACATGAGCATGATATTTGGTGATCCAGCCTTTTATAATCTCGACCTCCCTTTTTCGTTGCCTGACCAACCAGTTTGGATCAGCTTGTTCTGAAGCAAGTATGTCCAAACAATGGGAACCTGCAAAATACATAGCCATGATATTAGGGGAGTATTTGAATATATATTTACCTTTCACCTTTCACTTAATTTAAATATAACTTTAAAAAAAAAATGAAATACCCAAAACTTTCACAACAATGCAAATAGTGTCAAGTATTTTCGCATATAATTCTTTACAATTTTTTAAGTTGGAATAATATTTGAGTTTTTTGGCGGATCAGCACAAACTCACTTTAAAAATTTAAAATCTACTAAACATTCCTTTGATAGGCATCTCTATCTAGATGTTTTTCATACGATCCATGTGCATTCAAGATGAGTCACGGGACAATAAGTATATGCTTGATTAACGATTAACCTTTTGATTTTATCTGCTAAATCAAGATTGTAATAGTATATATACCTTTTTGTGTATAGACGGCGACGATAGTGTCTGAAATGTTCTTGAGGATCCTGAGATTAAGATGGAGAAAATGTTAAGCCAGATTAAATGGAAATTTTGATTATTCAGCATATAAGTTAGTTAAGTTTCGATACCCGCCACTACTGTAAGGATCTCGAAGTCCATTTGAGAAAATAATGTTGCTGCCGAATCTATGAAGGACTCGTTCTATATCCTGCAATTTCATGAACGAGAGGAAAACAAGTGGTAAGCAAAGATTTGAGGGTTTTCTTTGAACTTTAGATACATGGAAATCAATTTCATTTACTGACAAAATATCGAGGCCATAACTTTATAGAAAGTCGCTGAGAGTCATACATGGCCGCCGTAATAGGTGGTGATCCAATGCGGCCGAGGCACGACACCATACGAGCTGTTGCATCCATTGATGAAGTCGGTTAAGTTGAAAGGATATGCTTGAAACATAGAATTGTTTGTAATGCCTATGCCCATTACCATCTCGCTGCATCTCTGCAAACACCTCTCTTTCAGTCCAAGCGTACTGATGTGATTTAATTACATAATTACATTAGGACATCACCTCACCATGATAATTGCGAAAACAAAGATTGTCTATGGGATGAGCGGATTCAATTCATCCTACTTGGACATAAAAATGTTGTAAAAGGTTCTCGTACCCCAAGGATATGTAAAATGCAAGCAATACATACTTATGCCATATGATGAAACACCCTGCACTAAATACTTAATTTATGAAGTCCCTTTTCGCAAAATTGTATAGATTAGACAAACCCGTGATCGTCTTTAATGGTTAAAACAAGCAATCTTTGGCCGATGATTGACTTACAAAGATGGATTTACAAAAATTATTTTTTTAATTGATATATCAGACTGTTAACGTCACTCAAAATAAATGGATCATATTCAAGAACGAACAATCTTTCACTTCACTCAATAAAGCAAAACAAAATGTAGAGTAATATACCTGCCAACTATAACCCAACTTGGTTTGAGTAGGGGCAGTGCCATTGGGAGGAACAATGTAGCATGTGGAGTTTCTATCCAAGGCAACGACGCCTGCAAATAGTTTTTCAAGAATGCCCTTTCCAGAAGCATTTGCCCCATCAATGCCTCTACATACTATTTCCACCGGATAACTTGGTGGATCGTCATATTGAGCTGCCGCTGCGTACCGTAATATCAGATAGTTCTTCAGCTCATCCCCACTCTTCAAAGGCCTGAGTCATCCAAAGTACATTCAGAACAAGTACTAATCGGATATCAATTTAGCCTCAAACATTGATGACACGTTATTGACTCTAGAAACAAAAAATAAAAATAAAAAAGTGGTTAAGTTGCGCATGTATGTTGTATGTCATGATTGGCACTATCAGTAAATGAAGAACTTGTTTAGATGTGTGATTGTGACATGCATAGGCACTTAAAAAGCCGTACCTACAAGTTTTGAAGATATTGCTTAATCGGGAGAGGCCATTGGGCTTGGAAGCAACTCTATCAATCACCGCCCATGAGTGTCTTATAGTTTGGTAGCATGTCTTGCTTGCTTCCTATGTAAACCAAGCAAGGCAAAGCACTAGTTATGAAAGAGACATTAAGACCCCAAAGATTACTGAAGTGATATGTGCACCGTCCTTCTCACTTATGTCCTGCTTTGAATTACCACACTGGCACATTCTCTTAGTGTTAACACTTAGGCAAGAAGGCTGCCTCATCTAATTGATAGGCAAATTGGGTGCTCATGAAATCTTGGGCAATCCGTTATTGGAACAAATAGAAAAGAAGAGATAATTAGGAGGAGTGCAATTACCTTGAAGTCCTTGGTGACTACCGAAAAGTATCCATCTTGTGGGGTAATGCCGTCAAAGTAAAGTATTGGAGCCGACGAGGCTAGAGCTCCAAAGGCCAAATGGGGATACTTCAGCCGAAACCACGAAGCAAGCACTGGAATCCCCATAAGCTAGCCATTAACAATTTGATAAATAAAATGGATTATATATATTTCTTGAAAAATTCCTATTTTCTCTGAGTCCTTGACAACGAAGGTATTAACAGCTCATCATTTCAACTATGCGCTCCGCAATTGGATGATTGCAAGAGCGGAAAGAAAAATAAGTAATTTTACAAGAAACTGATTAAAATGAGAAATTAATAGAGATGTTGTTGATTATGTCATTTTTTGTCTTCTCAATATTCTAATGCAATGGTAATAAGGGAAGGCCAAATAGGTCAGACAAAACACCCATTTTTCTCTATTGAGTGTCTAATTTTTCCTATATGCATGAGAAGTTTCAAATGTATATACATGTCTTGAAAATGTATTGATATGAGTTATACTTACTTCCCCCATATGATCCTCCTACGACGATCACCGGACAATCTCTGGCCTCTAGTTTCTCCTTCACGTGCCTGATTATAGTTGCGTAGTCGGCCAAAGCTTGGGATGAGCTAAAGTATCCCCGAGCAATAGGGTCATTGAGGGCTTCTTCCAAGCTCATCCCAAAGGGAATTGACCTACCATAGTACCGATGCTGAACAGGGAAAAGCATTTCGCCAAAATTAAAATGAATTTAACTACTTATTTGACGCCTAAATAGATCAAATCGTTCATGCGTAGACCAAATAAGGATGATATAATCCAAATGTGTACCTCAATATAAACTAATAAAGCTTTGAATTGAGCAGCATTCTCGGTTAGAAACCCGATCCCGTTTAGGTCGTTTTCAATCGGTGCTTCAGCACCGAGGTAAATGAAGATCGGAGCACTAGAATTAGCGCCACCCCAGTACCTGGAGTTGATCAAATACCTTTGTCTAAAGGTGGTGTAGCTCTTGGGTTGATAGTTGAAGTGATCCAGCGTTTGGTTGAAGAAGAAAGTTGTGAAATCATTGGTTACAGATACTGGAACCCTGCGTTGGGGATCTTGGAGGACATTCTCGCGGTGTAAACTCAGCCTCGGAAAATCAAACTTCTGTGCACAAACGGAAGCTGCGATTGAAATGAAATAGACGATCAAAGAGAGCCAAGAAAGAGTCATCGCCTGCGGAGATAAAAGAAAATTTGTTGTGATGAATGCAAAACTTAATAGGACAATGAAATGGGAGAGTGTCATGACCTTATATGGCAATTTGCCAGCAACTAATTGTGCAATTTCTGGGGTCTTTTGTGTTTTTATTCTTAGATAATTGAAAAAGGGTCAATAGTTAGGTTCTTAATCACAAAGACAGCTGAACACATCCTGGCACGGCATGCTTTTCATGCATGCCTATGTCACGTCTACGTTATGCGTTTGGATAAGAAACTTAAAAAGGATTCTTCCTCCTATATGGAAATAATCATGTGAAGGCTCTTTCACTGAGTTTTTCCCAACTAAGCTTGTCAGCGATCTTTTTGTCCGTTTCCCACCGTGGACATCAACAAGGATCATAGACTGGTACAATTTATTTCTGAATTGAGTTTCATGGACTGACTCAAAAAATCGTGCGTTCTTCTTATATCTCTTGCTGGTCATATCAAATTGGCAATTGTCTACTGCACAATCCAATGGACGGAGCATTAGCCGAAGTATATTGAGATTTGGAAGGAAATTTCTTCGATGGATTTGTCAAAGACGTGCGAACCTCCTCAGCTTTGATGGTCGCAACTTGTGCTTAGAGAAGCCCTCAACTTTTTGAAGCAAAAAATTGATACGTGGTCAGTAAGTGATCCGAAGGTGTACCTAGAAACTAATAGCTTATCACTCTTCAGGTTTATTTTGGGTACAAATCAACCTCCTTAGGAACTTTGAGCTTTGATTGAAGAATGCAAAAGGTGCTTGGTCCATCTCGATTCATTACAAGTGGCCCACTGTCTGGGCTCTAATCAACTGGCTGATTGGATAGTTAAGGCCCGCCAAGGCCCATCGTGCGGAGACCCTCCCATCCTCCCCCTCCCCCCGCCCACCCCATGTGGGATATTCTATGTTTTGAAGCTCAACAACTATGTTCTAAAGGTGAGGTGATGAAATGAAGAATGTTCTTTTGACCAGAAAAAAGATCGGGGTAAAGGGTTCCGAACTTATTTCTCAGCTTTCAATTGGCTATTTATAGGTCATTCATCTCATGCTCGTTGGGTTGGTGTTGAAGGTGGTGACTAAGCTATGACAATTGTCAATTGGTCATAACAAATTGCAACATGTTATGACAAGTTTGATATGACTTGACATGTGAAATTATTTCTCATCTTACACACTTCTAACTGGGCTTGACTTTTAAGTAGTCTTTTCACAATTAATACCTTTATAGAATAGGTTTAAAGTGGAGGTCTTATAAATGCATTTTCCACTAGGATAACCCGTCTTGTATCGATATTGAAATAGTATCATTCTTTCATCATTCTCATTTTAGTAAGAGTATTCTGATCTTGAAAGGATGTGTATGGACATGTGTCGGGTGCCCAATGGTTTGCCAAAATTGTTATCATTGCCCTTGACCAAATCTAAATTTTTATGCTGCATTTGGTCATCGGAATATCCTTATTTGATAGAAAAGGTAATATAGAATAAAGATCAAAGAGGATACTGATAGGATTTATAATATGATGTCCAATACTTGGTAAATGTCTGAGTGTCTGAGTATAACACGAACAATGAAGAACCTCGACAAGAAATCCGCCGCTCTTGATCACCATCAACAAGTTTTCCGAGGAGTCCAAGATGCAGACGTGAGAGTGAAAAACGAAAAAAGATCGAAATAGGGACCTTCCAGGGAGATATGGCTCGGTTCTTCTCCATCGATCCACCGTTGCTATACATCCTGCAACTTCAAATTCCACTGAGCCTTGTCTTCTTGTCATCATTACAACTCCATCATATTCCCTTTCACCCACCGGTCTTACTAACCTTCATCCACAATGCCAAGGTTTGTCAACTCAACTCACCAACACAGCCCGGAAAGTCATGCACACCTCCATCCTCATCTATCTTTTGTCTTCTTACACAGTCATTCGCCAACCTCTCTCTCACTTGACCAACCCCCAACACCATGGCCATGAATCATAACCTGGCGTTGCCCAGTTTTCCATCAGCTTTGACCTGGAACGATCATTCACCAATCATCCAAATCAAGGGATGTTATGAGAGCTCGCAGCTGTTAGTCCCCCATTGGCGGCCCCAATTTCGACGGAAACGATTTCTTTGAGCCCATTTGTTTACAGCGTATGACTGATAGTTCTTTAGAGGCCTGAGTAGGGTGATCCTAATCTTTTGCTTCCCAATCAACGTACAAACAGGGAAAGGTAAAATTTTGGTTTTATCCATGGTTCGTGGTCCTTAGTAGTTGGAGCGTAGCGACACAGCTTTGCAGACACGACCGTTCGAAATTCCAGCCATAGTTAGAACTTAGAGGTAGACTTCTTGATGTTTCATTAATAATGATTCTCAAGTAATCTGAATTTTTGGAGCACACACTAGGACAGTAGGATGGCGTGATCCATGAGTTATCCACAACTGTTACTTGAAGCAAACTTGGGGGTAATTAAACTTTACATTATCAAATTTTGATTATAGGGAAATAAGAAAAGGGAAGACTCTAATTTCCTAATAAGAAAGATCACATAACCTAAGACAGGAAATAGAGATATCCTTTAATCTTTGCAGGATTGCCCTAGATCAAGCTTATATAAGGACTTGTTCTTACCATATTGAGGGGTTGAAAATATCAAAATATTTAGAATTAAATTGACACAATTAAAAATTTTAAGACTAAATTAATAAATTATCAAAAGGTTTAAGACTAAATTAACACAATTAAAAGGTGAATTAGCCTCCATACGTTAGATTTTTGATTTTTTAGACAATTTTCTCCATCTTTTTCCTATCATGATTGTATCTATTAATGTTTTTTTTTTTTAAAGAAAATCACGTAGTGTACCTTTTTGGTGTACATGTAGCTTGTCTATTAATGCACATTTATTACTAATTAAGATTACTATAATACCCACTTGTGTTTTTTAACCTAAAAGCCATGTAGATGCTGAGAAAGATCATGTAATTGTTGCAAGACATAGTGATGCAAAATTATCGAAATTGTGTTTGGAACAAGCTATATGTTCATTGGGAGTTGTAATAGATACAAGTGATGCAAATAAGTCATATGCATGTCACGGGCCAACATATTCTTGATCATGAAATAATCTGTGCAATGCCTAGTAAGCCAAAAACACCAAGTCAGCTTTCCTTTTGAAATCATTCTTAAGAATAGTGTGATGAATAGCATACTCATATGACATTGCACGATACACAATTTAGCTTGAGCATCCAATCTCTTGAATGAGACAAACAGAATACTCCAGTACAATAATTGGTTTCCACCTTTTTGGCCTCATTAGAAGAGGAGCATTAGCTTTTGGTCAATTTATGTGTGAGGTCAATTTTGCATTCAAAGCTATTCAGAGTTAAAAGTTGTTTAATCCTAGAACTCCTAACACAAACATCCTCATTGTACTCTTACAAATCAATTGTATCATCCACTTTCCATGAATCACTGTCCACCCTGACGCCACAAAGCTTCCCTCTTTTGTTGACAAGGGTACGGAAAATTCGATCCGGGACACGTGCATTACAAGCCCTCAGTTTTGCAATCCGTCAGAGCCCATGGTATTACACTACGGATGAAACTGACATCGTTTTCTCGTGTCATTCAGTGTCCTTTTGAACTAATAAATACAGGGAAGAATAGATACAGTAAGGACATATGAAGCTTTGCATGAACGATTTTTTTTTTTCGGTAAATGCATGAACGTTATTGATCCTGGTTGTTTAACGTGAACCGTACTCCATTACCATGAATTATCTTGGCTCCATTCGCTTTACTCTGAGCAAGACTATAGTTGATCTATAAGTTATTAATTTCATCAAATCACGGGAATATCCCTGTGTGCGAATGTGTGCCAAAAATAGTTAGGAACCAAAATTAACCCTTCTGACACACTCAGGAATATTTCCGTGAACTCAACACAAGTTTGGTAATAAGTCTATTTTTCCGTTTCAGGTTAAAAACTCCAAATTGATACACTTGTAACAAATTTTCTCCAAACTATTTTTTTTAATCACCAAAAACCCCTAAAACAGTATACTAATGACAAATTTACCCTATATTAATTTTCGTGAAATTTTACTATCAAATTATTCAGTTAAATGACATGTGATAGTTATCAAATATCAATTTGAGATTTTACATTCCATTTTTCACAACTTACAATTTTTGTGATTTTTTTGTGGTATTAATCTAATTTAGCAGAGGATATATTTGTAACAAATTTACCAATTTGGAGTTTTTTGCGGTCAAATAAATTAGTTTTTGGTAAATTTATCATAAATGTACCGGTTTATGATTTTTTATGATTAGTCGAGATAAATTTGTCATAGGTATACTAGTTTGGAGTTTTTCATGGTTAAAAAAATAGTTTTTGGTTAAATTTGTCACAAATGCATCGGTTGGAATTTTCCAGGGATTATTAACCCTTCTATTTTATGTTTTCTTGTTCTTTGGAATAGAAAAAAGAACAAAAAATTGTTTATGCACATAAGTTGACTTTTCTATTCCCCGGAATAAATAAGTGGTCAAAGAATAGATTTGGAACGGAAATAAAAGTATATATATATATTGTTCTAGGAATAGAAATAAATAAATAAAACTGTTTTTGAATAAAAATTGTTCTGAAGAACAAAAATATTACTAAATACACTCTTATTTAACCTATAAAGAAACCAACCAAAAAAAAAAAAAAACCTACAAAGATGGTTGAGCCACACAGCGAATCAATTTGGAACCAAATTTATTAAATGTACTAAGAGAGTATCGGCAGATGTAGGTTTATGCATTAGCAAATTAGGCGTCGCATTTTAGAAAAGGCATAAGTAATGTACGCACCGGTATTTATAGATCCTCTTACGGGCCCTTGGTACTGGATGAAATTGCCATCATCATTATATGTAGAGGGTACAGAAACGGCTTGGTTTTCCAGGATAGAGTAGGATAATGCTTTCAACTGTATATAACTGCCGTAATTGTGAAGGTGCATCCTCATTTCGTGGGGTACACTGAATGTCATTTTGGGGTGCATTTGATGCACGAAAAATAAATAATTTAAAAATATTTTATTAGAAATGATCTTTTATATTATTTTAAAAAATGAATAAATAAAAAAATATTTTTATCATCTATAAAAATGTTTCAACATAAATTACTGTCAATAATAAAAATACTTTCGATTGACTGAAAACTTTAAGTGATATGAGCGATCATTTTAAAAAAAGTACATATTTTTTAAATAATTTATCTTTCGCAAGATAAATGGAACCTGTATTCGATTTAGCTCAGTTCTAAGCTTTTTGAGTTGGCCAGCAGTTTGGCCAGCAATTCAATTTAAGCCATCGAGATGGTTTAGCCTAGTGGACACTAAATCCGAGGTTACGACTTCAAAGTAGGGACGTTGTTCCACCAACGGGTAGATTAAGCTACTCTTAGAGGAGGATACTAACGTTAGTAGCCACTGCAACCTTTTCTTATACATGAGAAAAAAAAAATGAATGTATCATCAAGTATGATTTTTGGAAAAGTTACGGCACTATAAAAATGGTATGTTCTTTCGTTTTTCTTTCCTTATGGTAATTGTATTATTAATTATATATTAGAAAGTCTTTGTGAGAAAATAAAAGAATTCCATTACATCCATTTTATTGTCGCTATCGTGTGGTTTTAGGTCTTCTATCTATGTTTTTCTATTTGGTTCAAGTCTCAATGAAATTTAGTTGTGGCCAGGAAGCCACAATCGTGATGGTCTTATGACTTGGGAGGTCTTTTTTATTATACACGGGTTGGAATTGTGCGATTCAAGCATTACGCGAAGAACAAAAAACTATGACATTGTAATTAAATTTGATACTGATCAGTGTCCATGTGTAATTTGAAATCTAGTAATGCAAGTTAGATTGCAAAGTGTGCTTTTAAGATTAGAGAATGGACCTATGAACCGATTAGGATGCACATAAGTGAAAAAGAAGAAGAAAAAAAATTGTACAGCAAGTGAGAAATGCTGCATTGCTGCGTATCCTAAGTTTGCTTTGCAAACTGATGTATAAACTGATATTGCAAACTGTTAATAGATTTGAACATGACCCTATCTATCTAAATTTTTTATATAATCAGTCACATTAATTCAAATTGTTAAAATATTGTTCTACATCGCTTAACAACGAGTCTTAAATACTCCTTATATCCCGTTTGTAAATGTATATCCACCCCTTGTTAAGTGCTCGCAGTTCGACTTGTACGTTTAATAATAGTCTTCATATTAATGTAGTCTATTTTTCACACGGATGCAGATCGTTCCAAATGTATCTAGGACTTCGCAAAGCAAACTTGAGTCTAAAAGCTAGACGGTGGACTTTGGCATTTTTCCAGCAAACGCTTGTGAACGCTCATTAGGTCCCAAAATAAAATTGGACCGTGGGTCTGGACCTGTCCATGAATATGCTGTCCTTTTTTCTCTCCCCCTCGTGAATCCTGTATTTTACGTTGCGTTATCACGAAGATGATTTGGACTGGCATGCAGAGACGACGGCTCGTGAGGGGTCTCGGGGCTCGAAAGAATAGGACAAGACGGAAGCCAATTCTCATCGTGTGAATCGCTTTTGTTTGGATATATTCTAAGTGTCCTTGTCGGAGCTGCAAGCATTAACTCTGACACTTTACGGGAATACGTCGCCCCTAAAATTCATCACCAGTTGGATTTGATCATGAGTAGAGAGCTCAACTCGTGCATTCTCTTATGGAAGGAAATAAATTATTGCATCCCTGGCCCGTGTACATTGTTTTCATTTTCAGTTATTTAACCAAAGTCATACCGAGCTAAGTGAGAAAATGAATTTATCACTTTAGTAGATTGGAACTTGAGGAAAAATGTGTTCCTTATACACATATATCTTTGGGTGAGAGATTGTTGTATCAAGTCTACTGTCTTTATTGATATTGTAAAAAGAGTTTATAAGTAAGGTATATGAAAGTTATATTGGTAACTCAAAATTAGTTGGTAAATTAATTAGAGAAAAATCAGTAAGTCACACAGTTGTTAACTTCACAAGACAATTGAAAGATGATGATAAAAAGGTAACTAAAAGTCAGTAAAAAATATGAAAATCTTTTCCGAGATAAGAGAAATTTGGAATTAAAATGAAAAAAAAAAAAAATAGACGTAGGTAACTTGTTGAAATAAGAATTGTGACACGAAACTAATTGGTAAATTAATCAAAGAAAAGTTGGCAATCACTCTAGTCAGAGTTATTGATTTCTGAAATAGTTGATAAATCTGAGAAATTAGCAAGCAAGGTAGATAAATGTGGTAACAAGATTAGATACTAACTTTAAGAAACAATAAATAAACATTGTCAACAACTCAAATCAGAGATTGTAACCTAAAACTAGTAGGTAACTCAAACAAAGAAAGGTTAGTAAATTACTTAATAGTTGTATATAATAGTTAGTAAGTTGAAACTGCTGTTAAAATTGGTTAATAAAATGTAGTAAATGATAAGAGACAGTTTACTAGAGATAGAGATGCTAGTAATTTTGTAAAAACCAAATAAAATTGGTAACCAATGCAAATAAGAGTTAGGAATGCAAACCTAGTTGGTAGTTTAATCTGAGAAAAGTTGGTAATTGGTCCTTCGACCAAAAGTTTGTAAAATTTAAAAGTTGGCAAACTAGGCAAATAAAATTGGTAACTCAATAAGTTAGTTGGTGATTTAAGACTATAAATAAAATTTAGTAACTCAAAACTAGTTGATAATTACAGAGAAAAGTTGGTCAGTCATATAAATAAATATTGGTAATTTCATATAATAAATGGTAAATTTAAGCTGTCGATAAGAAAGGAAAAAAAAGTTGGTAGATGAAAGAAAAATCTCTTTCCATCAAAGATAAGAGAAAATAATAATTTCAACAAAAATATTAGACATTGGTAAGTAACACAAATAATAGCTGTAACAAAAATCTAGTTTGCAATTTAATAGATGACAATTTTGTAATAACAATAATTGAAGTTGGTAAATTTTAAGAAGTTCGGCAAATTCAAAAGTTTACACGCAAGACGAATAAAGTGATAACTCTGCAGAAAAGTATTTGAATTAAAAATAAATACATATTGATTAATTTTAAAGTTGACAAGCAAGGCAAATAAATGTGGTTACTATTAAAAAGTTGGTGAATTTAAAAAAAAAAATTAATTCTGGCAAGCGACTCGAGTGAGAGTTGTAGTACAAAACTAGCTAGTAACTTAATTAGAAAAAAGACAATAGTCATTGAAATGAAGGTTGGTAATTTCATATTATAGTGGGCAAGTTCAAGCTATTGGTAAAAAACGTGAAGATAATAATATGTGAAAGATAATATAATTTTTCTATTAAAGATAAAAGAATGTGATTATTTAAGAAAACCAAATAAATAGCGACAACTAACTTAAACAGGAGTTGATACAATAACACAAAATAGTTAGTAACCTAATCGGAGACAAGTTAAGAATCACTTTAACTAAGGTTGAAAGAGATGAAAAAATTAACACGTTGATAAGGCAAATAAAAGCTTGAAAGAAGAGTTGGTAAATTAGAATAAATAAATAAATATTGGTTAGTAGGGGTGATTGAAATTAGGGTGGGTCAGTTCCTATCCTAGAACCAAATCGGACAAGACCAGCTCCTAATTTGTGGTATCAAGAACCAACCCTATTGACCCTAAAATTAGTGGCGTTTGTTTGTTTTTGGTTTTTGGTTTATTTTATTCAAAACTATTTGCAAATGCCTTCTCAAAAAAACTATTTTGACCATTTAAGCACCATGTGTATTCGGGGAGCTGCAATTATTCTTTGCAAGGAAATAACTATTTCTACAAGAAAAGTCTAAAGATGATTCCAGAGGAGATCACCGGAATAGCCAAATTTTCTGAAGGCAGTAGCCAGTTAAATTTTCTCGCCTGAGTTTGCCTTCTCAAGTTAACATATGAGTAGGAATTTGCAGCTATATGACAAATTTTGTATATGAACTCCAAAAGAGTTTATTTCTAAAGGTCAGGAAGAAATGGACATTGCAACTGGACAGTGTTCCTACTCTTGCCGGTATTTATAGATCATTGGAATCATTGCTCTGGTATCTTTACTCTGTCTACATTGTGTAGATCATTCCAACTCAAGGGCCAACTCGGTCCACAAGTGGAATAAGAAAAGATATGCAGGAACCTTGAAAAGACGAAGACGAGTGCAGCATAGTTGGGGGAAGTGAGAGGCTGAGACTGAGCACGAGCAGAGGGAGCTGAGAGAGAGAAAGAGATCTAAAGTTGATTTTAGGGCTTTCATAGGACAGATTTTGCTGGTTTAGTTTGGTCTGATTCCCAGTTGGTTCCACACAAAGAATCAAGAACTGGATCAATTTCGCTCGAACCACCAAAAACCAGCAAGTCTGGTCCATTTTGGTCCTAATGCTGATTCAACCTAGGACTCATGCTCTTTTGGTTAGCAACTCCAATGAGATTGAACCAAAACTGGTTGGTAAGAATAGCTTATGAATCTTACAAGTAAAAATTGGTAAATTCATGTAGAATTTGATTAATTTAAGGCGTTTACAAGAAAGTTAAATAAAATTGGATAAACAATACCAAAAGTTGCTAATTTGAAAGGCGGGGGAGACAAATCTACGGTCAAATGAGAATTGACAACCTAAAATAATAATTCAATTGGAAAATTTTGATAAGTCACTCAATACAAAGATCATTAAATTCTAATAAGAGTTGGCAAATTTAACATGTTAGTGAAAAAAAAAAAAAAAAAGCAAGTCAAAGTTGGTTAAATATAAGAAGTGTAGCTAATGAAGACTTGGTAATTTAATTAATAAAAAAATGGATAATGTCACAAATAGTTCTTGATTTTGATCCAATATGCAATTTGGTCCATGAGCTTTTAATTTGTTCAATGTAATCATTGAACTTTTAATTTATTCAATATAATTTTTGAACTTTTAGTACATGTTTAATACAGTCCATGAATTGTATAAAAATGTTCAATATAATCTTTCCATTAATTCAAAACTAGAGACTGCATTAAACATTTTCATATAGTCTTAAATTTTGAAGTCCATATGTGTCTTGAAGAATTATGCTTAAAGCGCCGAATGGTCCGTACATACATCACAGATGACAAGCGTCTTGAATCAGCTTGTTCCCACCAGAAGCTAAAGATCAAATGCTCCAAACAAGATTGTGATGGTACTTGTGGCCAGTTTTCCCGGAAGAAAAAGCACTACAAGAAGTATTTGATAAAAAAGTCTAAACATGGCTCCAAACACTTCCGGAAAAAGAAGAAATAGAGATACCTACGGAAAAGGAAGGATCACACAGGCCATAAGAAATCAAGCCGTTGCTACATCTGCAACAAAAAAAGGACATTTTGCCATAAATTGTCCTCAGGCGAAAAAAGGTCAGAATCATCTAATAGAGAATGAGACAGGTATTTCCCTTGAAAATGATGATATTGAATCCTTATTCTCTGCTGATGAAGAAGCAACTAAACAAACTCTTTGTGTTATCCCTTTCTATCAAACTTCCAGTGAAACTGAGTCTGACTCAGAATCTGAAGACATTTTTCACATATCCCCCACATCTTCAGAACCAAATCCTGACATATTTTCAAGTCATACCCACTGTCCCCATTTTCCTGTAAAAATCCTCACGTTGAAGTTTGCCAAACCCATCAATGTCATTGCTCTTATTGATACAAGAGCAAGTTGTTCCATTCTAGATACTAAAGTTCTTCTTGAAGAATTCTAGGCTCCTTACATCCGATACTTCAATTCTGCTTCAGGAGATACTTTCTCCACGAATGTCAGAACCACTCCAGTCACTGTCCAGTTTTTTCCTCAGTGTTCCATAACCACAAAAATTTTTGGATCAAGCCTTCCCAACAAAGATCTGATAATTGGGTGGGATATCATGACTCAAATTTCCCAACTTCGCATCATTCTTGGAAAATGTCTTAGATTTAAAAACCAATTCTCTGAGTTCGTCAATATTCAGAGACTCTTTTCCATTTAAATGAGTCTATTAGATCCAATTATGCAAAAGTTGCTAGAATCTTGTTCAAAATCCCATTCAGAATTTGCTCAGAAATGTTCTCATCCCTTATGGGAAAATCCTAAGTTCTTTATCCGCCTTCCCTTCAAAAAAAAATGAAGACATAAATCCGACCAAAGTGAGTCATACGGGAATGAAGCCAGAACACCTGGCTTTAGCTCAAAGGGAATGCTCAGAATTATTATAGCAAGGCCTTATTGAAATCTCCAATTCTCAATGGGCTTGTGAAGTTTTTTATGTCAATAAGCGTGCTGAGCAAAACAGAGGAAAAATGAGATTGGTAATCAATTATCAACCTCTCAACCTTTTCCTCCAAGATGACAAGTTCCCTCTACCATCCAGAGATTCTCTCTTTACTGGGTTAACCAAAGCCCACATTTATTCCAAGTTCGACCTCAAAGCCGGATTCTGGCAATTGGGCATCCATCCTGAAGACAGATCCAAAATAGGATTCTGTATCACAAACCAGCACTTCCAATGGAAAGTTCTTCCTTTTGGTTTAAAGGTAGCACCATCCCTTTTCCAAAAGGTCATGTGTCGTATTTTCCAACCAATTTTGTCAAGTGCAGCTGTATATATCGACGATATTCTGCTCTACAGTCCTGATGAACAATCACACTGTCAACTCCTTGAGCAATTTGCAGAAATCGTGAAGAAGCATGGCATCATGCTTTCTTAAAGGAAAATGAATATTGCCTAGACAGAGATTGAATTTCTTGGTATGCACCTCAACAAAGGTACATACTATCCAGGGCCACATATCGCTCAAGAACTGCTAAAGTTTCCTGAAGATAACTTCACAACAAAACAAGTTCAACAATTTCTTGGGATAATTAATTATCTCAGGGATTTTGTCCCAAATATTGCAAAATTTCTGATTCCTTTGCAATCCATGCTGAAAAAGAACTCCCTACCTTGGGGAAAAACTCAAACTAAAGCAGTTGCTGAACTTAAGAAGATTATGCAAAATCTCCCACCATTGCAAATACCATCAACAGGAAAAAGAATTCTTCAAACTGACGCCACAAACTGACGCCAGTGATGAATACTGGGCAACCGTCTTGTTCGAAGAGATTGATGGTAAGAGACTCCTTTGTGCTCACAAAAGTGGAAAGTTTTCCCAGGCTGAAATGCATTACCATTCCACTTTCAAAGAAATCCTAGCAGTAAAAAATGGAATCAAAAAATTTGAGTTTCATCTCATTGGCCATCATTTTCTGGTAGAATTAGACATGGCATCTTTTCCTCAGATAACCAAGTTTAAACAGAAACAGATTCCAAACTCTCAACTGCTTCGATGGGCTGAATGGTTCTCAAAATACTCTTTTGAAACCAAACATATTCCTGGGAAAAAGAATGTACTTGCTGACTTTTTATTAAGACCCAAGGCACCAGCTGAAATCAACATGTACATCAAGAGACCTGCTTTCCATATGCTCAATCATGGTGTCAAATACAAGATTGAGAAGATCAAGGACTTGCCAAGCTAGAAATTTCCCCAGGAGATTATTCAGCAAATCCAGAATGACAGTCATACTGACAATCTGGAGAATCTCATGTGGCAATGCCACACAGACCTATTCAGATACAATGGAGGTTCGATTCTTCATCCTTTTGGATTAAATTCAAATTATCCTTTCATTCATCCTCTTATCTGGAAGGAATATGATTTCCCTGACCAGCTCAAGACGCTGTTATGGTACTTAACCAATAAGTACTTAATAGCCATCGAAATTCCAACCAGAAGATTCATTGCCAACCTCACAAGGATATTCATGCTCGGAAGAAACATCGAAAAAGAAAGTGATAAGAATCTCTTAGACTTTCTAAATTGGTTCTATCATCCTACATGCTGGAAACAAGACTTTGAAAATGAACTAAGAACCATGACACCAAATCCTGAAGTTCACACCATCCTGTTTTTTTGACGTCCATGGAATTTTTGCAGAAATAATGGTACTATTCTTGAACGGCCACTCGAAATAGGAACCACATCCTATAAACCTCATTTGAACAGCCGAGAAGCCTGGATTCACAAATCTTATCCCAGATCTGTTAGATTTTGTGAAAACGAGTACCGAGAACTCTAGAGAATCCTATGCCAAGAAAACAAAACCATTCCTGAAGATATTTGGAATAATGTACCCACTACGTGGGATCATTATGACCTAGCACCAGAAGCTAAGGAAGCACTCAGACAATACAGACAAGCTGCATCGTCTGAAGAACATGAAATGACAAGCGAATAAGACATTATCCAGTCTACTCAAGAACCCTATGCACGCTTTGGAGGTCCTCTGTCCTAGAATCCCTACGAACAAGGACCTTCATCCTCATTTCAAGACATGGACACATCTTACTATGCACAGCCATCCAACTGGCCCCAGCCGAGTTTTCCTGACAACACAACCAGCGAAAATACAGGCTGGGCAGCGGAAGAAGCATCCCATTGGGCTCATGAACAAGCATCCTCGTCAAGAAGGCTGAATCAAATCCTCTCACCTGAAGATCTTGAAGCCCTTTAAGCAAAATACGAGGCACATCTCCTAGAAGACAGCTCAGATGATGACTCAGTATGCAGCTACAATGCCCGCGACGGACGAGACCGTTGAGTCCGTACAATTTCACTGTAGCAGAGTCACTGTTCACTTTTACTGTAGCACTAGGCTAGGGAATGTACTGTTCACAGTACAGTTACTGTTCATAGTGTGCGAATAATTCCCTCCCGGAAATTTCCGGTGCCTTTATCTGTTTCCGGACCCCTGTGTTAGTCCCTGTGTTTGTCCTTATGACCTCTTATTGCCTATATAAGGCAGGGAGGGTGTATTGTTTTGGGTAGAGTCCCCTGAAGTAAAGTGTGTGCTTTGTGAAAAACCCTCCATGGCTTTCTAAATCTCTCTTCTTCTCTAGCCTGGTATGATCCTTCGAGAAATGCAGCTTGGGTAGGTTAGAAACGTTTCCATCCTAAAATTTTTGGGTGTCTCTAGGCTCTGAACTAAAGGGCTGAGTGGTTTTCTGCTAAGAGGCTGTCCCTGAAGGGCTTGAACGGGAGTTGTTCGCCCAATGTGGGATGCATACCTGCAGGAAATTTACTATTCCTTCCCTGGTTCTAAGTCTAGGTCCATTCATGGTATCAGAGCCATGGTTTCGTTTTTTACAGTATCCATTCCATGTGCTTGACAGGTGAATCCAGTGCTGAGAAGATCTTTTCTCATCATGTCCACAGAACCAGAAATTCTCGAAGCACCAGTTTCTCTTGCTCCTTCTTCTTCATCTTCAACCCCTCCAGAATTTCATGTTTCCAATGCTTCCAAAATAGATTATCTTTATGAAGTCTCTCTTAGTGATGAAACTAAGATTTCTGAAACCCAACTTCCTCTCATGAACCCTTATTCTGCTTTTGCCAAGCCTACTTCTTCATTCTCATCTATCCGCTCCATTCGCCAACTTATTCATCAAACCCCAAAGCAAGTAAAGGAGTACGTCCAGTCTTCCAAATTCGACCAGCATCATTTTCCTGCTACTGAGAAAGAATACTTTGTTACTCTTCAGATCCCCCCAGAATTTCCCAGACAATGGGTCCAGCAGGGATATTCTCATGTCCATTATGGAGCTGTTCGTCTTGCTCTCACCTTCCATGGTCATAAAGGTTTGCCAGTTGCGGCAAGAATTGCTTTGTTGGATACCAGGTTTTTACAATATTAGCATGCTTGTATCGGCACTGTCCAAACTACTTTGAATGCTGGAACAGTCTTTGTAACTTTGTACCCAAACTTCAACATCGCCCTTTCAGACCCTCAATTACTCTCTTTTCTGAAAGTCCAAGTCCAGCTCACTGGAGCCCCTCAAACTGCTGAATCTGTAGCTGCAACACTACATTACTAGATGGTTTATCGAGTACAGAATCATGCCCTCGACCTCAACTTCAACAATGGTAATGAAGATGCCTTGTTCATCTCTATGCAAAATGACCAAGCATCCTGCATCCATGTCCCCAGACAGATCCCGAAGGATACATTGGCTAAGCTCCTTCCAGAGACCGGGATCACCAACTATGAAAAGCTACATCAGCACAACAAGCCTTTCCAATCCACGGACTCAGAATTTGTACGGAAAAAGATGGAACCGTCTCCATCAAATTTGGCAAGGAAAAGGAAGAAAGTCCTTCTATCTTCCAGACCCTCTTCATGATTGAACCATGTGTTCCTGAATCTATTTCCGAACTAGATCCAAAAAAGCATGTTCAACATTTCAATGGTAATGGACATCCTGTCCATTACTATAAGGACAACTATGGTCATTGTTTTTGGGATCCTTTTTGCCAATGTTCTTACTGTACAAATTCTCCTGATGAAGTAGACCCTCTTGCAAGATCTCCACCTAGACGGAAAAATCGAAGGATAAGGTGTATCAAAGGTACTTAAACGGAGATTCCTCCGTTGATACTCTTGGTGAGTGTGACAAATACCAGTTCATGGTTTCTTATGCATCATCTCCACCACCAGAGTCTAGTACTACATCCCAAATCTTACCAGATCCACCAAAATCACCTCCACCTTCTCCTCCTAAAAAAAAACAAACTCTCTCTCCATTTTACAAGCCAATCCTCAAATGGGCTAAGAAACATTCTTACCCACTTGAAGTCCCAGCAGAAGTACCACCCACTTCTTCTATTGCCATGTTCCAAGACACTAACTTTCCTCCTCTGGTAAACGAAAGCTCTAAACTCTCGTTCCCCGCTACAGAAGAGTTTATTGACCCACATAACAAATATCGCCATGTTCCCAAGATTCCTACCCCCACTGATGTGGATGAACATAGAAGACAAAAGAAAACCCCTGCTGCTAAAGCTATTCTAAACTGGCAATCAGAGACTCTGTTGGCACAAAACAATGCCTTCAAGGCTATTGATTCCAAGATTGGAAATGTGCAACAAGATCTTCGCAGATATGGTGAAGGTACCAAGAAGATACTTTCTGAATTCCAAAAAAGGCTTCACGCCTTGGAATCAGGACAACATCTCGGGTATCATTATCTTGAAAGTCCAAAGCTAGAGATAGACAAGCTCAAGAAGCAAATCCAACTTCTTGAAGAAGGAAGGTTTAGCAGACCTTTTGATCCATTAGCACCTCCTGTTCGAATTGGGTATTACCTCCAGCGCCACAAACGTCTATTTTTGCCAATATCCCAGAAGATCCCTACAGAAGAGAACCAGACATGGTAGAAATACGAAATCGCCTCAAAGCCCTGCAGAAGGAAAAGGGAAAAGAAAAAGCTCACCTACAGAATCAAGTTCAATTGTTATCAGAGACAAGCCAGAACAAATGATATTATCAAATCCATTAGAATCCTTTCTAAAGGATTTGGGTACTCAGGAACCTGATCCTGTTATTCCAGAAAAACAGATTATGTTGGCTGAACAAACTTCCTCTACTATATCAGATTCAGTATCTCTTTCTTCTTCTTCATCATTCTCAGATCCTACAGTTGATTCTCCCTCTATTGTTCCACCAACTTCACAAATATTCATGGCTGACACGCCTCCTCTACGAAATGGAATCAAACTATATCTAGAATTTGGACAAAAATTAAATAAATAATTCTACCAAGCATTAAAAGTTTAAAGACTATATTACATATTAAGCTAAGTTCATGAACCAAATTACATATTAGACCAAAGTTTAGGGATTTTTTGTATTATTTCCCTTAAAAAATCAATAATTTAGTACTTTTTAGAATAGTATTTCTTTGGCAATTACCAATTTCTTCATAATTCTACCGGTTAGGAAAAAAAATATCATATTTCTTTAGAAAAATAACAAATTTGAGAGATTTTACGGACATCAACAATGTTCAAATAAATTCTGTAATTAGACTTATAAAACATGAAATCGATATTATATGATCACAACGCAAAATGTAATTTTTGAAACTTCTTTTCATGTTTTTGAACATGTAGTTCTTATTCATTCATCCTATTATTGGCATTTCTCATATTCGTATTTTGTCAAGTTGCATTATCCTTTCCTTTTCTTTTTGTCTATCATACTATCTCCCATCTCTCTCTTGGACTTTTGCTATTGTAAAGTATGAAAGTCGAATCCGACATCCACCCCTCACCCAATTCCCTCACTACTGGTTTGGGCGCCCAGTGGATGTCAAGTTGCGTTAACATGTTGTGCCTAGAAGAACTAAAAGAACAGATGAGGAATAAGGTTGGTAATACAATTCCAGAATTGACGTCATCCAACCCACTAAGAGAATCAGCAGGCATGGGTGACAAACTTATCTGAACTCAGAGAAAAACACACAACAAAACATTATTATCTATCGTCAGCTTCGGACAAGACACACATTGTCTGCCTACATTATACAAATCAGAGCCAATCGCATGTAAGGTCCTTCTGTCCGAGTTGCGCTTATTTTTTGGGAAGGGAGAGCAGCCACAAGAGCCGAGCCAGGTAGTGGATTGTAGCCGAGCTGGCAGCTTGAGGAGCCGCCACCAGGTTGTGATGACTCACGCTCTCCCCCGCCAGAAACTATAAATTGGTGGTTTCGTCTGTCACTCTCTCTGCTCATCACACGCTGAGGCCACTTGCCATTTTCTCACTCCAGCACTCAAACCCTTCATAGAAAACAAAATCTTCCGCACAGCAGGTCTTATAAGCGTAGCAATTCCTATTTCTAGAGCAGAGAGAGAGAGAGAGAGAGGAGGGAAAGAGTTTGTGTTGGTGAAGATGGAGAGAAGAACAAATGGTCATGCGTGTGCTGACTCATCAGTCAACAACAATGCCTCACTTGAGAAAAAGGTAGGAGAGACCTTCCCTATTTTCTTCTCTCATGTTTTGGTTACCCTTTTGGAATGTATGTCTGTGTCTATGCAAAGTCTTTCTCTTCTTGTACTCGAGAGCGAACTCCTGCAGACTGTGCCTTCACTGTTGTGCGAGTTCTCAGTACCCCCACTAGGGGGTGTTACCAAATGAAGGATGTAAATCTCCACTGGACTAGCACAAAAATGAAAGAAAAACAGAGGAAGCCTGACATGATCTACCTATGCACTGTCGTTGACTCCGTTCAAGGAGTAGCAAAGCTTCTAACGTGGCTTTTGATCTGTAAGAGGAGGCGGACCTTTCCCTCTCTCACAGGTCTGCTTAATATGAAGGATTGAGAAAAGTCAGCATGCAATTAATTTTTATGGACTTGGGCCTTTTTAGTTTTTTTTTCCCCTTTTTTTGGGCTATATTTCCTAATGTGGACTACATTAATTGATTGATTTAAGGTGAGATAAAATACTTCTTAATTAGTTTAATAAGGGACTGGCTAATGTGGGCCGAGTTAAACTTAGCCCGTAATGAAAGAGCCTGGCTAAAAACTCTATAAATACTGTTCAAGTCTCTGCTCTAACCTTATTCTCAAAAGGAGTGTTAAAGGAAGAGGGTGATACAAAGGGCAATAGAGAAGAATGACTTGCGCGATCCCAAAACAGGTTTATTAATCATTCTAATCAATTATGCATGTTCTTATTCTTGTTATAGAGATCTGGGATTACGCAAATTTTAATCAATTATGCATGTTCTTGTTCTGATTATGGAGATCTTGGGATTACGCAAATTTGCATCCAACATGGTTTCCTCCAATCATGCCCTGATTGGTGGATTAAACTTTATGGAGAGTACCAAATTTGAAGGTGGGTGATATAAAGCTACCGATCAGGTATGGTTGGAATGGTTCTGAGGGAAAACATGGCCCCTTCTTTTGGAGGAAAAAGGTCGAGCACATTAGACAACATCAACCCTCTGAAATTACCTTCTATGGGAAAATGGATATGCTGGCTATCATCCTGAGAAACTTTACAAGGAGATACTTGTGCGGTTCTAGAGCACCATGTTACCACCTCATGCGATCCAAATCCACCCACTTAAATCGCTCAATTATTCGAGTAATTATTGCATCCATCCGATGCATTAGGCATTAGCGTGTAGTTGATTGGATAGGGAGGTCCACATGATCCAATGGATCACTTGCACCAGGCCTATATACTTCAACAGAAGTATAGCCTTCGACTTATCATTTTGAGAAAGGGGAGGGGAAAATAAATACCATGCTTTAAATCGTCCATGTACTCTGCTCGTCCAGAGGTGGTCAAAGTTAAGATGCAGACGAGAAATGACTTTGATTTGTGCTTTTCTTTCATAAAGATGAATTACCAGAAAGAAAACTTAAATTTTAGCTCTTTCCTTTTCAGAATATCTTCAGTGCCAACCTATATGATTAGTTTTATTTTATTGGGTACATCATCAGATGACCCCTATTTGCTCTGTAGGCAGTGAAAATTTATCAACGTTGTAATATTATTTTTGCTTTTCCTATGTTTTTCTGGCCAGAGAGTGTATATCTTCGGCAAAGGATGGTGCGAGGGAAACAAAGGGATGAAGTCCCTGGTGAGCATTCTTGAGCTTCATATAGATGCAAGTCAAGCACAAATGATTGTCTGTACCAGTTAACATCTAGTTCCAATTATATGTTAAGCATTATGTGTTTAGTCAGCCATGATATATAGTTTTACTTCTCACATTTTCAGGATTATAATCACTTAAAATGCATTTTCATATCAGAAGTGTAAATATGCACTAATCATGGAATATTTCGTGAACTTGAACGTGCCAATGTATTAATAGTTGGGAGGGAAAGGAGCCAACTTGGCCGAGATGGCAAGCATTGGCTTGTCCGTGCCACCTGGACTGACAATATCAACCAAGGCATGCCGCGAATACTTGCTGAATGAGAAGAAGTTGCCAGATGGATTGTGGGATGAGGTTTTGACAGCTTTGGAACGTGTTGAGAAGGAAATGGGGGCTTCACTAGGTGACCCTTCAAAGCCGCTTCTCCTCTCTGTACGCTCTGGTGCTGCTGTAAGAACCCTATCACAACTTTTATGTCCTTAATCAGTTAAACTAACCTGGAAAAGAGGTTGAAGCCACCAAGCATTGGATGGCTTAGCTTTTGCTCTTGAAGTAATTGTATGTTAAAGGGATGCTTGGGATCGTTTATATTGATGCATGAGGCATTGTTTACTGACTGTTTCACATTGAAATGTGTACTAGATCTCTATGCCTGGCATGATGGACACTATCCTCAACCTGGGATTGAATGATGAAGTAGTGGCTGGTTTAGCTCTGAAAAGTGGGGAGCGCTTTGCTTATGACTCGTATAGGCGATTCTTAGACATGTTTGGAAATGTTGTAAGTGGACTATTCTTCTTCAACTCTGTACACAAAAAGAAAAAAGAAGGAAAACCTAGAGAACAATCTGTCGAGTTAAATTGTACAGTTTTGTTCCTTATAAAACCAGTCCATTAGTAAGATTGTTCGCTTCTTTTTCATATGATTCGACAACAAAGCAGAATGGGTCAAACTCTGAATTGGTACTTTCTTGATAGGGAATAACTCTTTTACCATCTTGTTTTCTAAGACTTCGACTTATTTATAAGTTTTTCCTGCAATCTGAAGGTACTGGGCATTTCTCACTCCTCATTCGAGGAGAAGCTAGAAATGTTGAAGAATGCAAAAGGTGTGGACCATGATACTGATTTATCAGCCTCTGATCTCAAAGATCTGGTGGAAGAGTACAAGAAGATTTACACCAGAGTTAAAGGTGTAGAGTTTCCTTCAGGTACTGAACAAAGACCTAGCAACACAGGATTCAATGTTTAGAAAATAGATAATGAAAGTTATCTGCAACAACTTAGAAAAGAAGTCGAATTGGTCATTTCTGTTACTCTAACTTATTCACAGACCCGAAGACACAACTAGAATTGGCTGTAAAGGCTGTTTTTGATTCATGGGACAACCCGAGGGCTATCAAGTATCGAAGCATCAATCAGATAACGGGTTTAAAGGGAACTGCTGTGAACATCCAATGCATGGTTTTTGGTAATATGGGGAACTCCTCAGGAACTGGTGTTCTTTTCACCAGGAATCCAAGCACGGGTGACAAGAAACTCTATGGGGAATTTCTCATCAATGCTCAGGTCATAGTGCTGGTTTTCAATGCAATTTTTGCTTGAGTTTCCACATTAATGAGCTTTACTGGCTCATGATTTGCTGTCTGAATATGCTCTAGGGAGAGGATGTGGTTGCGGGAATTAGAACTCCTCAGGACTTGGATTCCATGAAAAATTGCATGCCCGAAGCTTACAATGAGCTGGTGGAGAATTGTGAAATCCTAGAAGCACATTACAAGGATATGATGGTAAATGACCTTCCTCGAAATGGCAAGATCAGTCCTATCATCCAGTATCTTCTGGTCTTGCTTGAATTTCTTTCCTTGCTTTTGGATGTGATCCAGAGTGACAAGTCAAAGTTGCCAATCCAGTTCTCTTCACTTTTTTTTTTTTTGGTCGAAAGTTCTCTTCACTTGATTTGTTTGAATTCTTTGTGCAACTATTGCAGAATCAGCATAATTAGCATGATGCTAATATTGAGCTGGTGCAATATTGGCTTTGACAGGACATAGAGTTCACTGTGCAAGAAAATAAGTTGTGGATGTTGCAGTGCCGGACTGGAAAGCGCACTGGTGCAGGTGCTGTGAAGATTGCGGTAGACATGGTTAAGGAAGGGCTAATTGATAAGCATACTGCAATCAAGATGGTGGAACCGCAGCATCTCAATCAACTTCTTCATCCACAGGTAATTGCATTGACCCAAGTCCATTGCTCATAACTGGATCAGGAGTATCAATGAAAATAGCACAGTCAAGTGTCCAGTGGTAATTGCGATTTTAAAGGAAGAAACAAGGAGTGTTGTTTTGGCGCACATCACATAACTAGCAATGAGTCTTATGACCAACCATATCACATTTTTTCAAGGGTTTGTACACGGGCTTCAAGCCAACCATCCTAGCAAAAAAGCCTCAAGCAAAAGTCTCTTCTCTAAGAACACACGAATCTCTCAATCTTCATTGCGTATTCTGATGGTGGTGGACTGCACTCTACGTGCATGTAAAAAAAAAATCTGTCATGCGCTGGTTTATAGGTCAATGATAGTGAAATGTGGCATTGATACTGATGAAGATTTTCTTTCTTCTCTGTAGTTTGATAAGCCATCTGCTTACAAGGACAAAGTGGTTGCCAGGGGTTTGCCTGCATCTCCAGGGGCTGCAGTTGGCCAGGTTGTTTTCAGTGCAGAGGATGCTGAAGTGTGGCATGCTGAAGGAAAACAAGCCATCTTGGTACTCCCTCTCACTTGCTCTTTGTGTATACAGACACCACTGTAAACATGTGGTCACGACCATTCTATTGGTAGATAAAAGTGAATAATGCAAAACCATGATTTTATGAGCTCTTCAGTCAAAAAGTGATGTATAAGCAACCTGATCATAAGAACACAAATTTATGTCGCTGGTATTTGTTGCCAATTTGCAAGAACGTTCATGTTATTAAGAGATAAACAGTCCCCTTCAACTTTAAGAACATAATGGTTGAAAAATTCAGTTAATAAGAGTTGAATAAGATATTGTGGCAGAGCATATGCTCGGTTAAGAGTAATAATCTAATATGCCAAATGTCATGTTGAAATGTCGAAGATCAGTTTATGGATTTTATTAATGTTCATAGATCCATTGCACAATTATTCTAATTTGTTGAATTTGTATTACTGATTATAGCGTGCACAACTTAGAAGAAAACTAAATCCATTGAAATCTTTGCAATCAAGCATATTCAGTGCACTTGCCACACAAAATCAGGATCCTCTCCGTGACTGTTGCAATGATGTGGATTGCGTGAGTACAGGTCATGGGCAATAGAGTCATGAATTATCTCCCAAGTCGATCTGATCACTGGAATGTTATGTAGTCAAGTGGGTGCGCTTCAGCTAGAACTGCAAATTCTCAGAAAATCCATACGAACTAATAAAAATATGCATCTCCGATTATTGTTTATCCCTTTATTGTGATTTCATTATTGCCATTTTGTTCTGTTATATGCAAAAGGTAAGGACAGAGACTAGTCCAGAGGATGTTGGAGGAATGCACGCTGCTGCTGGTATTTTGACAGCTAGAGGTGGCATGACATCTCATGCAGCTGTCGTGGCGCGTGGTTGGGGAAAGTGTTGTATCTCTGGATGCTCGGATTTGCGGGTCGATGACATTGGGAAGGTACAATGCAGTAACCTTTGGGGAATATTGAAAAGGAGGAATTCATGTAGCGAACAATGAAGAAAATTTCATTTGCAGATACTTGTGATAGGTGACCTGGTAATCAAAGAAGGAGAATGGATTTCGCTCAATGGGTCAACAGGTGAAGTGATACTAGGAAAACAACTTCTCTCTCCCCCAGCTTTGAGCAGAGATCTTGAGACCTTTATGTCATGGGCTGATGAAATGAGGCATCTCAAGGTGCTTCCTTAAACGTTAAATGGAGAGAGCATTCTGTTGATTTTGTGCTTTCAACGTGAAATCAGCTCTAAAATGTATATTGGTACGATACTTGCAAGGTCATGGCTAATGCTGACACTCCTGAGGATGCTGCAACAGCAAGGAAAAATGGTGCTCAGGGAATTGGACTTTGCAGAACTGAGCACATGGTATTTAGTTTGCTATCGCACTATAGTCCATACAATTGCTCGATTTTCTGCGACATTATCTGGCTAAGGCAGTCGATTTGCATACTTTTCTGTTTGATCAGTTTTTCGCTTCTGAAGAGAGGATAAAGGTTATGAGAAAGATGATCATGGCTGTAACACCTGAACAGAGGAAAGCAGCACTGAACTTGTTGCTTCCTTTTCAGCGATCAGATTTTGGGGGAATTTTCCGTGCAATGGATGGTACCGTTCTTTTTCTGATCATCAATCAAGCAATTTGATGCAAGAAGCTACTCTTTTGTTGGACAGTTACTCATGAGTTTTTTTGACATTTGCTACGTAATTTTCTCAACTTCAGGTCTTCCTGTGACAATTCGTCTATTAGACCCACCACTTCATGAGTTCCTCCCTGAAGGCCACATTGAGGATATCGTCAGTGAATTGACAGCGGAGACTGGTGTTAGTCAGGAAGAAATCCTGTCAAAGATCGAGAAATTGTCTGAAGTTAACCCAATGCTTGGTCTTAGAGGCTGCAGGTTTGTGGTACATCCAGAGAGTACATTCGCATGATCATCTGTGATGCTCTAAGATGATAAAGAATTCAGTTTTGACAGTTAATTTAATCAGACCCACTTAACGTTCTTTCAATTTTGCACTATGATTTGTACCTGCCGTATTGAATGGCATTTTTCCATAGAAATCCTGGAGAAAGAACCAGAAATGCTTCTTCTTATTTTATCCTGCTCACTTTTGACAGATACCAACTAAGGCATCCAATCTGCCCCTTAGTATACTCGTCTCTTGCAGCTTTTACAACAATGTTTTCAGAGGAAAAATCCATGTCTAGAACAGGATTAAGGCCATTTATTCATTACATTCTCAAGCTAAGATGCCAAAATGGTTGCCTGACAAAGTGACTTGAGATATTGGGTACAACATGGGCAGATCATTATCATGATTTATGCAAAGTGCTAACCGTGTGTGTACAGGCTTGGAATATCATGCCCTGAATTGACGGAGA
Source organism: Eucalyptus fibrosa (assembly GCA_017140475.1). Classification (NCBI taxonomy): domain Eukaryota; kingdom Viridiplantae; phylum Streptophyta; class Magnoliopsida; order Myrtales; family Myrtaceae; genus Eucalyptus; species Eucalyptus fibrosa. Next base: position 23,039,026 of record CM029512.1, read on the forward strand.
TGCAGGCACGAGCTATATTTGAGGCTTCGCTCTTGGTAAGCAAGGAGGGCATCACGGTCCATCCCGAGATAATGGTTCCACTCGTTGGAACACCTCAGGTATAAGTTCTTCAATTACCTATTACTTAATATTTCTACAACATTCCAACCCAAAGCAATTACAGTTCATCATGCATCAACAGCAGTGAAAATTCATTTCAAGGTTGTACTCATCATACAATGCAAACAGTAGACAGTTTGCAGCATTTCCATATTGAGGTAAAGGCAGGTTCTAAATGTTAACTTGCAGGAGCTAGAGCATCAGGTCAATCTGATACAGAGTGTGGCAAAGAAAGTGTTCTCTGAGATTGGTTCTTCCATAAGCTATGAGGTGGGGACCATGATTGAGGTCCCGAGGGCATGCTTTGTTGCAGATGAGGTACGTAAGAATGAATCTTCTCTGTATTTTCTTCTCCATCCATTTCCATCCGAGTGTCCCCCCGTTTTTGCGTCTCAATTTTTTCTTCTCCTCCAATTCAATAATGATAGATAGCGAAGAACGCAGAGTTTTTCTCCTTTGGGACGAACGATCTTACGCAGATGGCTTTTGGGTACAGCAGAGATGATGTCGGCAAGTTCTTGCCAACATATCTCTCAGAAGGCATTTTGCAAGCCGATCCATTTGAGGTGAGCTATTCATATATATCGACCACTCGCATGAATGATCAACCTCAGCAGTTTTTAGCCCTTTGTCATCCTTCTAAGTTGTAACTGCAACCGTGTCAAACATAACTTGCAGGTACTCGATCGGAAAGGCGTGGGGGAACTGATCAAGATTGCGATAGAAAAGGGGCGGAAAGCTAGGCCTGCCTTAAAGGTAATGAACAGATTCCACGTAGTACATGCCTTCAAAGGACCAAGGAACATTTTGAGAGTTGGTTCAAAGAATTCGCGTTACCATAGTCTTGAAATTCCAGGCTCATGAGTCTCACATCAGAAGTTCATGCTTAAATTCTTTTTGTTAACGCCAAAACAAGCAAATCGACCATTTCACGAGTTGTTTTTGAGGATAACTCTCATACATAGGAGGTTAGCCAACTTGATGTTTCGTGAAACAGGTCGGAATATGCGGGGAGCATGGGGAGAACCATCGTCTGTTGCGTTCTTCGCAGAGGTTGGGCTGGACTACGTGTCCTGTTCACCATTTAGGTAAGAGAGGCTTTCTTCATCGTCAAGTTTTTGGTGATTTCGCTTCCGAACAACACTAGAGACACTACACATCTTCCGACCAAATTTATGTCTCGAAAGTTAAACCGGCGTTTAAACAAGTCCTCTACTTTGTACATTGACTCCACTCTTTAAGGACACGATCAATGTCCGTTGCATCATTTAGTTAGCCAAGTTAGTTGTTGTTGCCTTTAACATTGTGTTTAGCAAAACTGTCGTATGCTTCACCTGATAGATGTGCTGACGCATTGACACTTGAAACAGGGTTCCTATTGCAAGGCTAGCTGCAGCTCAAGTTGCTGCATGAAGAGTAGAGTTGGCTATGTTCTCCTGTATTTCTAGAGAAGTATCAATTGGCAAAATAACACATCCTTATAGGATGCTCATGATGATGATGATCAATTCCTTGTAAAATGAGTAGCTATGCGAGTGCCCTGCACGCACAGCCTGACTGAGCTTTGTACGCACTCTATGTGTTGTAAGACTCATCTGAAGTTCTGCTATATGGATTGATCACTACTTTATGTCTTCTTTGCAAGATTGGGCTAAGTAGGCCTTTTGAGTTCTCTGGATTTTTCATGTGTTTTGAATGGGTTTGGTCACGCAGATCATTATGGTACAACGCGACACGCCAGATGCGGGACTTGCCTTTAGTGACAAACAGGTCGTTGCCCTGGGTCACTTGATGTTTTAACAAAAAGTAATATTTCCCGAATATATCTTGTCTCTCTAGTCATGTTCTGCAATTCCTTTTTTTTTTAATATTGAGGGTCACGCTATTTTCACTTTTTTTGGGGCAATACGCACCTTTTTTTTAGTTTATTGATCAAATTGGTCATCAACTTCATTAGATTAATGATTCATGGGTTGCTACTTCCCTATTTGGTTTAAATCAAAATTTTCCTTTTTCATTCTTATTTTCACCCATGCTTGAAGAGAGCAATTTATTTTTTCCTTCAAAATAGCAAAAATTAAAATCTAAAGGTATATCCAACTAGAAGTTCAATACGAGATTTTAATTCTTCTGTTTCTTCCAATCTTTTGAAATAAAGACTAGAAAAGAAAATGGAAAAAAAGAAAGATCATGACTAAACTTTTTTTATTTTCTGATCATGAACATGTTATAACATTACTCGTGAACCTACTTCTTAGAATTCTTTCTACCAATCCATATAAGTCTGAGTGAGAATGAGAGTAGTTAGATTTGGGCTTCCATCAAAGTCACTCAAATCTTCAATAAATTAATGAATTCACGGTCGTGAAAAGGAAAAATATTTCTAATTTTATAACATAGTTTTACTTAGGATTAAAGACATCTCTTGTTCAATGGATCAAAAGGACATCAAGTACAAATTAACTAATTTGTTCACAAATATGGTATGTGAAAGATAGAGATGATGAAATTAATTTTGAGAATGTGAGGGAGATGCTGTTGATTATGAATGTTGAACCAAATCTTGTTATTGAAGCATAATTTGATCGGTTAACATCGAAATAGTGCGTTTTAACTAAATAAAAAAGAAAAATGGTGGGAAAAGTGGTCACTATAAGCTAGGATTGTTAAATATACCTAAACCGACCCAAGAAGACCCTTTTGGGGTCGGTTCACTCACCTTTTGGTTCGGATAATATATACAAAAAAATCAGGTGTCCTTACGGTTTGGTCCGAATTGAATTAAATCATGCATCTCTCGCCCGGAGAGTTCGTCGTCTCCTTCCTCTTTTGTGCTCTTCGCTTTGCTTTCCACTCCATCGTCGTCATCTCGATCTCCCTCTTTGTCGCACCGCCGCTCCTCCGGCCTTTTCATGGCATCATTGCCTCTCTATGTCTCCCATCACTCGTCCTCATCGGCGGCGACCTTGTCACGTCTCTCGCGCAGCGCGACTAGAGCCTACTCTCGTCGACAAGGACAAGAGGGGACAACGACGACAAGCCAAGATCTAAGGAGCTGAGAGCTAGGCCCTAAGGCTCGACTCGGCCTCGAACCTGGATTGATCCTATGTCGACTGCTCGGATTGGCCCCGAGGTGTGGGGATTACGAAGGAGAAGGTGTTGGCAATGGGGTCGAAATGGATGCTGGAATGGACGACCGCACGGGAATTTGGAGGTTGTGGAAGGAATTTTGGAGAAGGATAGGTAGAGGGTACGGTTAGGAGGACGACAATGACGATGATGCCAGTGCCGCCCAGGACGACCTAGCTCCGGTTGTACTCAGTGCCGCCCGTGGTTCGGATCATGGACTCCGACAGCAGCGGGTCGTGGCGTTGGTCAGACGTCTACAAGCATAAAAGAGGGAGGAATGGTTATCGAAACAGCAAATGCAGGTGAGATCAAATTTGGGTTTCTCACTTCATCCATAGTTATTCCCTTATTCTCATTTGGAATGTGATTATAATCTCTATTGTATCGCTTAATTTATAGTTAAATTCATTATTCCTCTTTCCTATGATCCAACCACATAAATCTAATGTCTAATTTATTTTCTTATTCTGTTTATTTTATTCAATCACTTGCTTCCGTAACACATCTTCAAGCCCTCCATGGGTTTGATCGTTCATCATCTTTCCAAGCCCTAACCAAAACCATGCCAAAAATTAACTTGCCGGAACTTGATCGGAAAGGCTTGGGGAACTGATCAAGATCGCGATTGAAAAGGGATGGATGGCTACTGGCTAGGCCTGCCTTGAAGGATATGAACATGTCCTGCGCGATTCAGGCCAGCGAGGGGCTAATGAACATTTCGAGAGTTGGCTCGAAAAATTCGCGTTGGGCTGGACTAAACGTCTCCCGTACGCCATTTATGGAAAAGCGATTTTCTTCATCGTCGAGTTTCAGGTGACTTTGAGCTTCTGAATGACGCTGGAGATAACCAATTTTATGTCGGCGAAATTTAATGGGTGTTCAGACAAGTCCACCTCTCCTGTATAGTGCCTTCAAGCATTCAAGTGCTCAATTAGAGTCCATTACATCAATAAAACTCCATTTATTTCGCGAAAAAATATGATATTTCAGAAAAATATTTTTCTAAAAGTCATTTTTCATGAAAACAATAATATTTTTTTGATATTTAACTAAGATCTGAAAATAAACTATAAAATATCGTGACTCATATTGAAAATCTTATTTGATATTCCCAGCGAAAATGATTGAAAAATTCGAATTTTTTAATTCATTGATTTTCCTGAGAACTCAAGCCCAGGTCCATAAAAGTCGTGTGCAGATTCTTGACGCTTGGATCCTAGTTAATGAAATGCTTGTTCTTGTAAAGATATTTTTTAAAAATCAAATTTTTTATCATTTTTTTTTTCTTTTTTTTTTTTCATTTTCCTTTTTCTCCGGCCGATTACCGGCTACCCACAGGCAAGGGACGACCTCGCCCCCATCAATCTGTTACTCACTTGGCCTCCCACGGTGGAAAATCAAGGTAATTTTCCCACCATAAATTTCACTAGCCTGAATTCTTAAGGCACGCAACATAAAGAAAAATCGTCTCTTGCTTTTTTCTTCATTGAAATTCACAAGACTCCACCTTATTGGAAACTGCATGCAACAAATGTTACAAATCTATTCAGTCTTACATGCAAACAGACATTTGAAAAAAACAAAAAGTAACCTTTATGTTTTCCTCCACTCAGGTTAACTTGAAAACTTAGAAAGCTATGGCGCCTGAATGAAAGTATCAACAGAGTTCACAGCCAGAAAATACATGTCCCTGGAAACTCTGGATAAAAGAGAAAGATTTAAATTAAAGAAAGGATCTAAACTTTCCAAGTACGGAGCCCCCTTCTCTTTCTAAAGGTCCACGCACAGATAGGTGATCACCGACCCCGCCCTGCGCCTGGTCCTCTCGCTGACCTTGGACTTCTCGACCAGGACCTTCTTGATGTTGGGGCAGCTGGAAATCACGGTCGCCACCCCGGCCGAGGTTATGCCATGGCAGTACACCATGTGGCACGTTTCGAGCATGCTGCAGTTTCTGACCAGATGGGACAGACCAGCGTCTGTAATGTAGCGGCAGTGAGAAATGATTATCTCTCTGAGCAAGGGACACCCTTCTCCTAGCTTAGCCAATGCGATGTCCCCCAATCTCTGCGGAGAATATTTTAATTTTGCAAATAAATTCATGTCTAGTAAAATACAAATCAGAAAAATAATTGAACATCAACTATGCACCCTTGCATCTAAAAGCCAAAAGGAATAAAAGATCGGGTTTGTGGCAATCCAGAGAGAAACAAGATTGAGAGCTAACTACATTAAGACAGATCTACGAAAGCAAACACCATACCGCCCATTCAAGACTCCTGTACAACTGCAGTAACGCCGCCATCAAATTGAAAAAGATTGCCACCAGACAGTGGGCACGCCCAATAGTGAGCAGATCCACCAGAAGAATTCAAAGGACTCATATTGGAAAAGGAAAAAAAGCAAAAGATTTCCTTTGGTTGCAAAATTTGGACAGAAAGGCTACACAACTGCAGACGTTCTATTGTCAAAGGGTAGAGTGCAAGCACTAACGGGATTACGGGCAAACAGAATGCAAAAGTTTCCCCAATAGGAAAGAATAAACACAAGCAGTACATCACTTAACGGAAAGATTTCAAGGGAAGAAAGCGTCTATGGGCTTCATGTGCCAACTTTTCTGAATTAGCTGTCTTATTACTCTTTCTTCTACTGTTCTTTTATATTCCTCATGCACTCAAAACAGTTTTCCCAGTTAACAAATTACTACTTTATAAAGAAAAAGAAATATTTCAAGGGAAGAGATAGGAGTGAAGGTATTTGAGAGAGAGAGAGAGAGAGAGAACCAACCTGAAGGACACTGACATCAAGGGAACGGAGCTGAGGGCAACCTCTTGCAATGGCTATAATTCCAGGATCACCAATCTGATGACAGCCACTGACATTCAAATCGGTTAAGTTGCAGCCCTTTCCAATAGCTATTAGGGCCCTATCACCAACTCTATATCAAGAAAATCATAGAGTCAGCAATAATCAAAGGCATCAAGAAATCCAATAAGTTCACAAAGTTACAAAGGAGTGGCCAAAAAGAGTACAACCCCCACAACAAACTAAACTTTACTCCACTACTGAGGCATGCAGATAAGTGGGGTACACTTTATTGAAGGGGTAGAGAAAACAGATAATAAACACTACTCCTTTAAAAAAACAAATGAGAGAGAGAGAGAGAGAGAGAGAGAGATTGCTGAACAGAAGTGGAAGATATCTAGAAGCCCATTACCTATCACAAAAACGAATGCTCAGATCTTTCAGAGACTTGCAATGCCGACCAATAGCAACAATTGCCTTGTCACCAATCTATTTAGGAGAAGAAAATGATTAAACAACAATTCATGTTACTTGAAGAACAAAATAACAACCACGTAACAACCATGAATTCCTCCCTGCCTCTGGTGACCACCATGCTGTGTAGAACAGGAACATAGTTTTCATTGGGAAAAGTAAACTAAAAGTCCTAAAAGGACAAGTTTCATGGTTTAAGAAACAGACCCAACAGAGCAAAAATCCTAATGTGCAGATCACAAATGACTCTAAAATGATTTTCTCTCTGGCCTGTTACTCTTTTTCTCCACGCTACTTTCAGCTTAATTCACCATTCATCTGCGGTTTCTACAACTCCACCCACTTTTTCACCACCCATCCTTTGATCATGGCCTCAATTGCTTCCTTCTTCCCAAAAAATGTAACTTCAAGAACACAATGCATCGCCACCATGCTCGCTTGTATTAAATGAATGTTTTACATTAATGGGGCAAAGTAAGGAACCAATCCATCCTCTCATCCCCAGAAAAACAAATGTAAACAAAAACAATGGCAAACTCTATTGGAAACATTTATTCTTCTGAAAAAGAATCAAATCATGGCAATATTTAGAAAGAGAAACCTCCTTAATATCCTTTTATATGACTGGCATCTGCCATAGACAACAAGTGAGATAGTGCCAAGCATAACTGAAATTAACCTGAAAGACTTAATAAAAAGACAGAATTATAATATGTGGTACTTTCTGGATAAAATTACAGTGGTATCATTTAGTAGCACCATAAAGTCAGCAATAAGAGGCACAGAAAGTCAACCTCATAGCATCGACGAATATGAAGTCTCCTCAGATTTTTGCAGCCTTTGGCTATACTAATAATTGCGTCATCCCCTATAATGGAGCAATCGACCAAGTGAAGAGCTTGCAAAAATTTACAGCCGCTACCAATTTCAAGAAGTGCACGGCCACCAATTCTTTGGCAGTATAACAAAGCCAACTCAGTGAGATTCCTGCATCCGGTTGAAAGCTTTAAGCCAAAACAAGCAAAAACCCACAACTATATAGCTCAGCTAAATGTGAAGATCTAGACATGGGATACATCTTGCTCTTTCTGCATCAAATGCAAGCTGTAGAGTTCATTTTGGTTGAAGATAAATTGAACTTACTATGTCCATTTCAGAATGTAAGGGAGAACTTAGAAAATTAGGCAAGAAATAATTCCATGAAAACCATGTCTATCAGTAAAATGACCAGAGTAAAGGATAACTCTGTTTGTCTGGTTGAAAAACAACAGACACCCTACTGAAAATTAAGACATATTGCAAAATGCATGGTTAAATTGATTATCTAAGTTGACAATTTGTTGGTCTACACATTGGACATAAAGACATGATACCAAATCAAAGGAGGATATTTCATTATAGGTCCTAATCACAATGTTGGCAAGCTAAGCCATCAAATCAAAATGCAGTACCAGTGAAAAAGCTAGGGAATACTTCTCATGATGGGAGAAAACATCATTTGGAACAAGAGTGAGAACCTTGAAATATACATGAACTTCGGTAAAGTATACTAATGAGAGTAAGAAAACAACCAAACTAAATGAAATTAACAAGCTACTTGCGGGAAAGGCACAAATTCTACATGTTATGGCTTATGACTCATAAAATTCCTCGATGTTATAAGCCTGCAGCTAAGGCCTGATAGAACAACCAAAAGAAGCTACCACTTAAATGAAGGCAACAAAAAGAACTCTAGAGAAGCTCTACTAGTTTTATATGCAAACATTATAGAAACATACGGGCAAGACTTCCCCACTGACTCCAGTCCAAGAGTCCCAATGCCATGGCAACCATTCACTTCCAGATGAGTAAGCTGTTTGCAACCAGTTGCAACTTGTCCCAAACCATTGTCGGTGAGGAAATTGCAGTCAGTCAGAGTTAGACTCTTCAAATTTTTACACCCATTCCCAACTGAGTGTAAACCCCTGAAACAATAGGCAGCGAAAGTCAAAAGAAACCATAAACAGTAATTTTGAAAGGCTGGATTAGTGAGCTTTTACTTGATACAGAATAAGATCAAAAGATTATTAATATAATACTCTATCCAGACAAGCCCAGACAGCATACAAGCATATCCTAGCACTGTGGGAGTGATCTATCAACAATTTCAATTAAAAGAATAATAATGAATAACAGGACGGGGAGAACAGTATCTGCTACAGTGCTTCTTCTTAGCTTTAAAACCTTTTCATGCATCATCAACCAAAAATGACAAGAAAGTGGAAGTACTCATGCAAAGCTTCATCAAATATACAGAGAAGAACTTGCCAGGGGAAACGTGTAAAGTTTAATGAGAAGAGTTACTGACACATCAGTGAATCTCTGGAAACTGTGTAGAGCTAGCTCCTCCAATGACAAACAGCACCTGCCTACAGTCCTCAGGGTTTCATCTGTAACATTTGCACAATGAAGCTTCAAGACCTTCAAATAATGACATCCTCTGGCCACAGAGAGAAGCCCAATATCATGCATGAACTCTGAATCCAGTGACAACGTCTCAAGATATTGACAGTGAGAGCCGACTGCTTCTAGAGAAGCATCAGTCATTTTTGCACAGGCAGCAATTCCAAGAGATTTCAGTGATCTCCCACACCCAGCGGTTAATTGAACCAACCCCTTGTCAGTCAAGCCCTCACAAAACCGCAAATTCAACTCTTCAAGTTGCTTGCAACACTCTCCAACAGCTGCTAAGCCTTGATCTCCAACATAGCAACCCTAGAAGGGGGAAAAAGAAATCATTGGAATTGCAGGAAGAAGAAAGAATAGAATAGAAACAGCGTGCATTAAACATTCTTGATAAGTAAAAGTGTAAATGGACTATTACTAGTTTGTATGAAAGCTAATGACTCCTTTGAAGGCTCTGATTAAATAAAAGGAGTCTAGACACTAGGTAGAAGCTTGATGAGATTAGGCAACAAAATCTACAAATAATGAGATGGACTCCTGAAAATTATATGTTGAAGTATTATCCCATATCGATTGACAACGGGTCCTAAATGCTCTTTATATTCATGTTATCTCCCTCTATCTATTGACTTAAGCTTTTGGATTAGAGTTTCTAACATGATATCAGAGCCAGTTACCCCTTACACAAAGATGCATAGTAAAAAAATTCCACGTGAATGTGCAGAATCAAAATTCCATGTGTAATTCATAATCCACAAAACGATTGACAACAAATCCTAAATGCTCTTTATATTTATGTGGTCTCCCTCCACCTATTAACTTAAGCTTTTGAGTTGGAGTTTCTAACATTATAACAATCAATAAATTAAAGTATTTACCTGCAAGTCCAAAGATTTCAAGAACATACACCTCTCTGCAAGTGATCTTAACCCCACACTTGAGATGTTGGAGCACCAGATCAAGCTTAACTTCTCCATCTTCGGAAAACCTTCACCAAGAACAGCCAATCCATCATCTGATAATGAGGAAGACTCAGATACGTCTGCAACACTCTTTCTCTCAGTTTCCTCATGCATCCGAAGAAATAAAAATGCCGGGTCTGCGAACTGATCATTGCGACGCCTTCTTCCCTGAAAGGAAAACAAAATTTCTCACAAACCATGCAAATGACAATAAACCTGCTTAAAACAGATAGCATAGCCACTTTAAACCCATGCTGAAGATGTTGGTTGTGCCACCATAATGCACTTGCGCATGGTAGTCTAGCTGCTTCACAACCCCATTTATTTACTTTTCAATTAGTTACTAACTTTCAGGTGCAATCAGGACACTTCTATGCCAAAAAATTTCCCCCTTATGTCTTTTCATTTTGAGTTGTTTTTGTCATCGTCTTCTTCCCATTTTCATATTAAATTTTTATAATGCACCTAACTCCCTTACATTTGCCTGCAGTACCTCTAGGGGTACTTTTTCGTCTCTCTTTGAGAGAAACCATTGTCTTCTCGCAAATCAAAAAACTTCATACTTATTTATTTTACTATTTATCCTAGTAATTCTCACTCAATAAAATCAATTGCCTTAATCTTCATTGGACATTGACTCTGACCGTTCACATCTGTCCATCGAACTAGAGCTTCGCCCAATAAACACTTTGTCACTCACTCAGATAATGATGAAACAAAAGTGGAAAGGATAAATGCTGTTAATGAGGCGCTCCCACTGAGGCCTGCTATGCAATTGATTACTGCATACAATTTAGGACTGACTGGTAAATCCAAAATGCAGCAGGTTTGGGCTCAATAGGAAACTCAGTCACCTTTATGATTTTCCATATGGAAAATCCCTATCTTGTTCATATGGGAAAAAAAAAGATTTCTTGGTGCAGCAGCAAAAAAGAACGCTCTTTTGGAGCAAGATACTATTTCATCAATCAATTCATAGGTATCTAACGTATTCACACCTAATGATTTTTCACAAAGTGTTGAAAGGAAGGTCCAACTTGTACAATTTTTTCTATTTTACAATTTGATTCAATCCATTAGAACGTAATGCTGTTTACTAAATCGCAGACATTTCTAGAATACATCTAATAGAAAGACAAATAGTCAATTGTGAACGAACTTATTGTCAACCTCTTTCTGATATGAATCTATCTGATTCAGAAGGGAAAAACTCGTATGATCTGTCAATTTCAATCTAAACATGGGTTTGCTTCATGCTCTATGTTCTAAGCACTTAGTTGACCTGTTGAAAGTCGGCCGCTCTTTGAAGATAATTAGCTTCTAGAGAAAAATAGGATCATTAGAGAAAGAGTCTTTTAAAGAAAAAAACAATAGAAAATAACTACAGCAGTCAACAAAGCAACGAATTTTACCTCTTCCTGAAAGTATAAACTAAGAAGCCTAGCCAAATTATGTGTTTACTAGCTTTACCAGTAAAGGCAAAGGCTGCATATAGATATACGCAAATTATCTTTCCCAGTGGAAGATGCAGGCGTGACTATTATTACAACACAACAAACAACAGGTCAATAGCTCAAGACTAAGAACAATGTCCAACTAAAAACGCTGGTTGAAGGATTTTCATTTGTATGTGAAGAATTCTTTTCCCACTACAGAGCTGAGCCTATGCTAGGTTATAGTTGGTCTGTTAACTAAGATTTATGAGTGAGACAGTATATTCAGACCCCTCCTTCTAAGACAAAACAGGTATCCTTAATTTCTCTTTCTATAGTTCGATTGGTTTGGAAAGCTGGGAAGACAAGAGTCTTTAAAGGGCAAGAGTCTGCTATTCAGGCCTTAATCACAAATCAACTATTTGATTTAGTGGGGATTTACACAAGGATGTAAATGCTTTGATTGATACCATATATTTTCTGTCTCTATAAATGAGCTTCTTTCTGGCTTTGAGTTCTTTTGGGTGTTGGCCTTTGGTCCTCATACTTGGAGTGAGTTTCTCTTTTCTTATAAAGTACTACAAGAGTAAGATTGAATTCCAATAAATCAATTCAATAATTAACTAGCGCACTTCCAGAGCCTAAGACAGTAAAATTAAAAATGATTTGACCGTGAAGTCATGCAATTCAAATGCCGACAACTCCTTCCAACAAAATTTATTGCAGCTCATCAAAAAAATATTATTCACCTGGCAATCATAGTTTAAAATGGATGCTTCATTTATGGTACTCTAATGATCTGCAATGTCAATATCAACAATTTCAATGTTCAATTAAGGGAATTTTGCTCACTAGCTACATCTGCAAATGACTTAAGCCATCCTCTCGTTGTTCCACAAACTAAACCTCAATAAGGTCAGTAGTCGAAGTAGTCCTACCACATTGATGTTCAGGACGATACTGCTAACAGAGCATAGCTCGTGTTGACATCATCAAATGACTGGATAATCAAGATCATCCTCCGCTATAAATATTCGCCAAAAATTAATACTTACTTCTCAAAACACGAATCTTTCCTATAACCTCACGTAGGATGTCAACAGTTAATCTCGGAATTCATACCGAGTGACAGTTTCTAGTCTAGCATTGAAGAACTTAACCATCAATATACCATTTCTCGGTAAAAAATTATCAAAATTGACCCCACATCTTACCCCGCTTTTAGACATGCAATCTTCCCCAATTTCCTTCCACCATTCCATGCACAGGAAAGATATATGGTCCAGGTAATACAAAAGACACCATTTTTTTTTTCTTCCTTTGGGGCTAGGCAGAGACACCATCATTCTTCCCAGCACAGAGTCTTAAACTCACACAATCACAGAGCGATCAAGATCAACGAGCCTTCCAATCGCAACCTCTTCGCCAGCCCTAGTTCGCGAGACCCGCTACCGAATTCCACAATCGACGAGACGCCGACCCCAATCGCGCCGGCGCGAATCATACAAAAAAGGAAGAGAATCGCGATCGAGCAATGGCGAAATTCGAAGGCTTACGAGGCGAGCGGGGAGGGAGATGGAGAGGCGCTCGTCGACGTGGACGTTCCTCACGTTGGTGAAGCGGGCGGCGAGGAGCTTGAAGAAGCGGTCGGAGGTGCCGGAGGCGCCGACGCGGAGGGTGGCGCGGGTGAGCCGCTCGAGGCCGAGCCACCGCTTGCAGACGAGGGAGCAGGCGTCGTGGGCCGACTTCGAGCCCAGCCGCTGGAAGATCTCCACCATCAGCTCGTCCGGCAGGCAGCTGTTGATCCGGTCGCGGCCCCGCATGGTCGGTCGATCGGCGCCGATCCGATTCCGATGAGAACGACGGGGAGAGAGAGAGAGAGAGAGAAGAGAGAGAGATGGAAGGTGCGTCGGTTTTGTGGGGGTGTCTCCGGCGAGCGCGGACGGCGGCGGGCGGCGGTCTCGGGCGGCGGAGAAGGAGGAGGGGGCGGGTTTTATATGTAGTTCTCGGCCTGCGGGTGGTGCATGGGCGACATGTAGCCAAACGGTCCGCTACGATTTTACCTTTTTACCCATCCTTTTTCCTTTTTATGAGAAATTGATTTTTTAATATTAGTTGTGTTTTAGAATGTATTTGGCAACATTTTTCCTATCTTAGGAGAACAGAGAAGCAGATTTTTTTTTTTTCGTCTTGTTTTTGTTTCGAATCTAGTCATTAGCTACTTTTTTATTCTATAAAATAAAAGTTAAGTAGTATTACCAAATCCGTGAAACAAAAGAACAGATAATTGAAAATATATGATGGCTATTAAGCATACTCTTAATATATAACACAAGTAACGATCGACATTAACATTGTCTAATCCCCAAAAAAAATGCATCAAGAACCTTTTATAAGTTATTATAGAAATGCCCCGCGCTATGTGATCCAAATGTTTAGCTCAAACTCATAATTGCTATTTATTTTAAGGCAACCCGTAATCGCTGCATTACTAATTACAAGTTGAATTAAAGTTGAATCGAAACAGACCTACATTTCATGGGTAAGTAAATCCTATTCAACTCAGCCATCTTGAGGATTTCAAATGTGTAATTTGCCTCAACTATACGCCCTTTCTTTTAAAGTTGTTAATTTGGATAGGGAATCATGCTCTAAAAGGGAAAATCTCAATACCAAAGGTGATTTTGGTAGGAAATGTGACCAAAAAAGAAAGTAACATAATTGCGCGCCAATGACAAGTTCATTGCAGTGACAAATGATTGGGTAAATACATGGAACAATATAATGAGGCAAGTTCATCACATCAATGCACATATTAAGAGATATGACAACTTGCAATAAATCCACTATATGGCCCCTTTAGTTGGAAAGCTATTTACAACTTAGAATACTTACTAGATTGATCCTAACATACCTAATTTAGGCACTCTTTATTTGACGATTTAATAGATCAATCTTAACCCCTTTGAAAAGATAGATCTGATCAATTTTACGTACATTTTAAACCCCTTCATTGAAATCATAGATTTATAGAGACAGTTGTGGGGACTTGGAACTATATATATATATATATGTTATCTAACAAATTTATTCACTTATACTTAAAATTTACATCAACTTATAAATAGATATAAAGATATCTACATCATAATAAATTTATTTTTAATCTCTTTTCTCTCGCTAGCATCAAAACAACATTATAACTTAATCCCTCCAAATCCTTTTTCTTCTTTCTCCTCGTAATTGTCTAAATCCCATCTTGTCCTTCCTAATTACTCAATCCAAACCGAGTGCAAAGTACGTTTCATGCATGATAAATGCACGGTTGACGCATCCGGTGTGCCCAACACATGCCTGATTTTAAGTATCGTTTAATGAGGTATAGCGGTCATGCCAACTATTGCCTTTAGTTTTACATTTGTATTAAAAGTACTTCCATGCATTAGTATGAAATGATCGAAAGTACATTACTACATAAACATTAAAAATGCTTTATTCATGTTCTTAAGAATTGTGAGTTAGTGCAACTAAATTTTGAGGCTACCTAATAATCCATCTAGCGAAAATTGGAGAACTTAGGAGGAATTTAGTTCCAAAATACCTAGATTTCTCCCGCCCAATGATTCCTTCTAGTGTTCACACATCAATCGTTATTTTACTAATTTTGTGCCTTTTAAGAATAAGGGTTAATAATATGAAAAATTCCAAATTAGTATATTTGTGCTAAATTTATTACCACAAATTGGTATACCTATGACAAATTTACCCTCCATTAGTTTTCATTAAATTTCATCGTCAAATTGCTAAGTTAGATGGCAATTTATGGCTTTTGTGGTATTAATATAATTTAATGAAAATTAATTAATGATAAACTTATCACAAATTTATCAATTTGGGGCTTTTGATTTGGTAAATTTATCATACATGTAATAGTTTGGAATTTTTTGATAGTTAAAAAATTAGTTTGAAACAAATTTGTTGCATATATACTAATTTGGGACTTTTTTTTTTTCTTTACCAAAAAAAAAACTTTAAGAATAAAATGTCATTGACGATGATCTACGGCACGGTTGCCGTGCAATTGCACGTCATCGTATCTAACTTTTTCTCGACCGCCCCACAAAAAAAACTAGTCAGATATTGATAGTTGAATCTAGGGTTTTATTTCAAGGACAAAACTATCGACCCTAACGTCCATTGTCATTTGAGATCGAAGGTATGTAAAAATGGAGTCCATCCGCACTTTTCTTTGCTTGCGATTTCATGATTTAGGAGCTCGAATTTTTAGCAATCTTAAGGGGCCAACGAAGAGTTATTAAGGATCAATTGAAATTAAAAACATTTGACTTGACTAGTCAAAATAAAATGTTAATAATTCAATTGACAATTTTACAAGACGTTTAGAAACTCATGCTATACAATTATTTTTATCTAGATGGTGTTTAAGATGTGCTAGATTCAAATATGCTTGTGAGTATTTTCTTGCTGTTATATAGGTTATACCTTTATTCGTACAATTTAATGAGGATAATCATGACATTTTTTATTATAATATTTTTGTACGTTTATCATATAGAGAGAATTGAGACTACTCAGGTGACTAGGCGAGAGCTTTGTTTGAGGGTGCTGGGGCCTCGACCTTAGGCCATGATCACTTGAGGCCTCGAACTTAAGCGATGACCCTCGGGGCCTCAATCAAGGGTTACAAAGGGTGGCAATAGCTCTACTAGCCACCCCCTCCCCCTCTCTTCATAGCTTCTGTTTCTTTGAAATTTTTATTTTATTTTATTTCCTTTATTGTAATTTCTCTTAGTCTAGTAAAGATTCTCTATATTAGTGATTCTATTTAAAAAAATATATGCTTTAATATGATCAAAAGTAAGACTTTATATTGCTTCATTTGAAATCTATAACATAAAATCTAAGGGTCACCAAGGGTGGCAACAGCTCTACTAGCCACCCTCTCACCCTCTCTTCACAGCTTCTGTTCGTTTTGAAATTCTTATTTTTTTTTATTTGCTTTATTATAATTTCTCTTGATCTAGTGAAGATTCCCTATATTAGTGATTTTATTAAAAATATATATGTTTTAATAAGGAAAATGTCAAAATGTGCTCCTTGAGCACGTGTGAAGCCCTAATAAATAATGCTTTACAAAGATGAATTTGCCCTTTGAAGTAAGAAACTTTTAATTAACTACATGAAATTGACATTTTTAAAGAATTTTGAAAAGCATTATTTTACTTTTAGTTACTTTAACTAGTGTCACTGACGCACTTATTAACAAAGATCATGTCAATTTTCATGGTGCTAGTTAGCCACATCAGAACACCTACAACGATTTATTTACTAAAATAACATCTAACCGATAGAGTTACAATTGATATAAAATGAAGATCGTCCACTTTCTAGTGGTGACCATCCCAACTAGGGTTTGCCGACCAGCCACCCTCTCTCTTCACGGCATCCATTCTTCTTTATACTTTTTTTTTTTTTTGCCTTTCCATCTTTTATTTTAATTTTTCTTAAATTATTCGAGATTGTCTGAATTATTTATTTCTAAACTGAAATATATGTTTCACGAGGAGAAATACCACAAAGTGGTCGTGAGCACTTTGTTAAGCGGAGTATATTCTGTAAATGCAAAATTTACCATTTGAAACAAACAATTTTGTTAAAAAGCATTTTTTTTTTCATTTTTGAAGAATTTAAAATAATATTATTTCTTCTTTTAGTTAATTTAACTAGTGTAATAGGGGCACCTGTTGGTAAGGTCCAGCGCATGATGCTATTTGGGACCTAACCTAACCCTATTATTACCAAAAATGTAAAAGTGATCAAAAATCTTAAATTATATTCATTATAACACATTTATTGTAATTTTTTTATAACAAAACTTTAAATTTATACATATGACACATTTACTCTAAATTTGCACAACGTAAGACATTTATCGGACCTTTTTCTGTGATATCAAAAACTCTAAATTTACATTCATGTGATACATTTATCCTAAAAATTTAGTGTCACAAGTATAAGTTTGGGGTTTTAGTGTCACAGGAAAAAGTTCGGGGTAAAATTTTTTTTGTGTTACAAAAATTAGTTTAGAATAAATGTGTTACAATGAGAAAAGTTTGGATTTTTTTTTTTTGTGGCTCTTTTCCTTACCAAAATAAGAACCAACTAAGGGAGCTAAAAAGTCAAAATGATGTAATAGTGATAGTTTGGGCCTCTCTTGAATAAAGTTTAATTTGTGGGGGCTCAAATTGATAAAAAAAAAAACCTTAACCCTGCATATTTTGTTTTTTTGCCATTCCGTCCTTGCCATTTGCAAAAAGCCCCCTCGTTTCTTCATCTCCTCCCACCGCTCAAGCTCCAAATCCATTTTGCCATCGCCAGTCAATTCCCTGCGAATCAAGAATCAAGAACGACGCCATAAATCCCAAGAAGAAGAAGAAGGAGGAGGAGGAGGAGGAGGAGGAGGAGGAGGGCACGAGGAGGAGGTTCTCTGCTGGTACGGTCGGAGCTTGCACAAACCCACTTCGTTCTTCTTCCTCTTCATCGCCAGAGACATGACACTCGGGCAGAGAACCCACCGCCGTCCGCTCCGTCGACGTCGAGAGGTGAAAATTCTTTACGAGGCGTTGTTGGATGTTGGGACCGTTCTTGATTAGCGTGCTTCGCTAGAGCCCAAAAGGGTTTCAAGGATGATTGTCTATGGTAGCTGCGCGCGCGTTCGCGATTACAATGTGACTTGGTTGATCGACATTTGATGAAACGGTGCATTTTCGTGTCGCGAATCTGTTTTCGACTCGCTCGGAATTTTGTTTCGCCGGCCAAGAGGGTGTGAAGGAGTGACCGGCGAAGCGGGAGGTTCGTACCCGCTAGGAGTGCTTGCTTTTCAGTAGGGATTTCCAAACCACTGCTACCACAATTCCAACTGCCGGGGCGGGTGCATCCATGTGGCCTCGTGGATGAAATTTCCCAGATTGCTTTGAATTCGACGCTTCTTGCGGAATCTTGTCATGGTGACATCCGGCCATCGGGCTACTGTGCCTGTGGTCGCTTTGTTTAGAATTGATTCGGTTGGATTTGATTTCGACTCTTATTTGGAGTGGAAGAACAAATTAATATTCTGTCTGTTCTATCGTCCTTACAGATTTTTTGGTTTTAGTGTAGAATATGTGACAATGCAACAGCGACTACTGATATTCCTGATGCTGCTTTCTTTTGGGCCTGGTGGCTGAACTAAATCAGGAGATGGTCAGCTATCGATTAAAATGGTTAAATTGAGTTTTTGGCTGTATAAGGATAATGCTATGTGTACATATGTGGTTTACAAAAATTGGTATACTGTTGAGTGTTGACTATGATCCATTTATTTAAAGGACCATTTGCAGTTGGTCGAATCACTTTGTTTATGAATTTTGTAGACTAGTTTAAGTAAATTTAGCTTGACTCTTTCTATGTTCACAATGCTAGCATTTTTTAAGTAATGTTGCTTATGTCTCGGGTCCTTGATTCTCCTGATATTTAGCTATAGTTACAATGAGCTGATTTATTGAGGTTTCTATGTTATCTTGCTTACTTTATTTTCTTATTTCAGGTACAGCTTTAAAGACTGAGGAATGCTTGGTGCTGTATGTGAGAGGGATTTCAATGGGGGTGGGGGAAGAAGAGTTTGAACATGAGCCATATGTGGGGTTGGAGTTTGATACTGCAGATGATGCTCGTATTTTCTATGGCAATTATGCATCACGAGTGGGTTTTAGAATACGATCTGGTCAATTGTATCGATCGCGAGTGGATGGATCGGTTTGTAACAGGAGATTTGTGTGCTGGAAAGAAGGGTTTTAAATTAATTCAAGGACAGGATGCCCTGCATTCATAAGGGTGAAAAAATCTGATTCTAGCAAGTGGGTCCTTGACCAATTTGCGAAAGATCATAATCATGATCTCGACACTTGTGAGGAGAATCATCCTGCCAATTCCCGGTGCAAAAGTTCAGCAACAACTGCTCAAGTAGTTGATTTGTGCCGTAAGCCACAGATAAAACAGCTTGATGTTGTTGATAATGGATGCTCATCTACTTCAAGTATTGTCAGTGCCAAACGCATTAAACTGGGGGCAAATGAAGGACTAGTGAAACTTGAGCCCTATGTGGGTCTAAATTTTGATTCAGCTAACGAAGCATACCAGTATTATGATATATATGCTGGGAATGTGGGATTTAGAGTTCGTAATGGTCAGTTGTTTCGATCAAAGAATGATGGTTCGATTACTTCTCGGAGATTTGTATGCTCGAAAGAAGGATTTCAGCATCCTTCTAGGGTTGGGTGTGGTGCATTTATGAGGATTAAGAGGCATGATAATGGAAGGTGGATTGTTGATCGTTATCAACTAGAGCATAACCATGAGCTTGAGATGCAAATGAAAGCCAACAGAGGTTCAGCTTCTAGGAAACTTTTAGATGAGATTAATGAAACATCGGAAAAACTAGACATTGCTAAAAAGCACAATGGGAGCCTTGTAAAGAAACGTCATGCAAACAACATAGGAAGTGATTGGTATACCATGCTTCATAATTACTTTCAGAACCGACAGGCTGAGGACATCGGATTCTTTTATGCTGTCGATGTACAGATGGGTTGCTGTAGAAGTATTTTCTGGGCTGATGGCAGATCTAGGTTTTCCTGCAGTCAGTTTGGTGATGCCATCATTTTTGATACCTCCTATAAGCAAAACAATTATGTGGTGCCATTTGCTACTTTTGTTGGTGTTAATCACCACAAGCAGCCGGTTCTTCTTGGATGTGCTCTAGTTGCTAATGAATCGAAGGAGTCCTTCATATGGTTATTTGAGACATGGCTCAGGGCAATGTCTGGGTGCCATCCCAAGTCGATAATAGCTGATCATGATGATTCCATTCTGCAAGCGATTGCACAAGTTTTTCCTTCGAGTCATCATCGATTCTCAATGTGGCAAATTAAGACAAAAGAACGTGAGCATTTGAGTCCACTGAGTAGTGATTGTAAATATGAATATGAGAAATGTGTTTATCAAAGTCATACAGTTGGTGAATTTGATGCTGCATGGGATGCTCTTCTCAGCAAATATAGCCTGAGGGAAAATGCTTGGCTGAAGGAAATGTATGAAAAGCGTGAAAACTGGGTTCCACTGTACTTACGTGGAACATTTTTTGCTGGAATTCCCATTGATGGTCTAGATGCCTTTTTTGATCCATATTTAAATTCTCAAACGTCACTTGAAGAATTTGTCATGAGATATGAGCAAGGTTTGGAGCAACGTCGTGGCAATGAAAGGAAAGAAGATTATAATTCATTCAACTTGCAAGCATATTTGCAGACAAATGAACCAATGGAAGAGCAATGTAGGAGGCTTTATACCCTTTCTGTTTTCAAAGTTTTCCAGAGGGAACTTTTACAAAGCTACAGTTATCTGGGTGCCAAGATTCATGAACAAGGGGCCATCTGCAGATATTTGATCCGTAAGTGTGGCAATGAGAATGAGAAACATATTGTTACCTTTTGTTCATCCAATCTCGATGTGAGTTGTGGCTGTCAAATGTTTGAATCAGAGGGTGTATTGTGTAGACATGCTTTGAGATTGTTCCAGATTCTAGATATTAGGGAGCTTCCATCTCGCTACATCTTACATAGGTGGACGAGGAGTGCTGAGTATGGCACTGTACATCATTTTGAATCAGGAGGTAGCTCCCATGAAATTAAGGCTAAGATGGTCTGGAGTCTTCGTGAAATTGCTGCCAAATATGTAGAGTTTGGTGCCACATCATTTGAGAAATACAAACTTGCTTATGAAATTATGCATGAGGGTGGGAGAAAACTTTGCTGGCAGAGGTAAGAATAGGATAATTTTGTAGTTTGGAGTGCATCTATAGTTTCTTTTCCAGCAGGCCTGACTTTTGTAACTAGAGGGCATCAACTTGTTTTATACGGTATAAAAGCTTTCTCAATTAGAAGTGAAATTATGTGGATATGAAATTATGCATTCTACTAGTTCTTTTTGTTGGTTTCTTCTGTTTATCTCACCTCAGAGGCTAGGGGTAAGGGAGGCGATAAATTGAGAAGAGCGAACGAAGAACTATGCTTAAAAATAGTACCTTCAGTTTCAAAAGGCAAATTTCAACAAATGTCTAGAGGTGGAAAGCCATCACAATCCCCCTGACCACATGTCCTTGAGAAGCTGACCTGATATTTGAAGAACCTGTATACCTGTGCTCTGGTGTAATTTCCTCCAGGTTATCCAATCTCTCTCTCTCTCTCTCTCTCTCTCTCTCTCTAGTGTAAATTTGGCAAAAGGAATGGGAGACATGGATGACTCTTAGTTTTGGTGCAGAAGTTAGCAAGAGACACCTGCCGGTCTGGCATTTTAATTAGCTAATCATAGTGAGGTTAATGATATACATGAGCTGTGGTGATTTGCAATTTTTCCTTGCCTGTATAATCTGACGTGAGCCTAAAAGGAAAAGTGAAGCTCATCTAATATAAATGTCTGATTCAATAATCAATCACAGTCCAGCACCTCAGTTGTAGTTGCAGAAAGTTACCTGGGATTTTTTATTTGGTAATTATTTTTCCAGCAATATTTGGAAATGCCATTTGACATTCCATGATGTGGCTGATTTCTTGTATCATTTCTTGTATTTCATCTTATTTCTTGGCCATACATTTTCTTTCCCTATGTGGCTTTAATAGGACTTATCATAGCTGACAACCTTCTGTTATTCAACTTTGTTGAAATGTTTTACTATATCGGAGTGTGCTGAATAACTCTCGTAGTACAGATTTGAGTGCGAAGAGCAATATTGGTGAAGACATGCAAAATGAAATATCTCACAAAAGTATAGTAGATACTCTCAATCGTATGTGTGATAATGGCTCATGAAGCAGCCTAATTTGTTCATAAAGATGCACGGGTAGCTCTTTAATGAATATCTATCCATTAGCATTTAAATATATGAGGAAACTAGGGCAATCGCAACTGTGCTGGTAGATAGATTTGTCCTTGTGGCAACAGAAATGAGCTTCTTCTTGTTATAGCAAGTTAGGCTACTCTCACCAGGAGAAACCATGAGAGAATATTTGGCTGAGCGACCAAGTGCTGTATGGGCAGATAAGTAGCTCAGTGTTGCTATTGACATGTAGCTTAGACTTCTGAGGCTGAAGCTGATGTACAGCACCTGTAATGAGACAAGATTCAGAAATGCATGAATTGAGATTTGCCTGATCGAGTGCTTCATAGAGTCCATGTTCACATCATAAATGACAATCTAGAAAAATTTTAGGAACACCTTGGTATTGTATGATATGTTAACCTTGTCTCTCGATGCCTTGACTTGAAGCCTTGAGCTTGAATATTATTTGAGATCTGAACATGCCTAGTGCTTTGTAAAAATCATAGATCAACAATGAATCATGATCTCCCCTAGTTAAATTTAAGTGACATTTTCTTTTCAGTTGTGTAGTCTTAACTAGGCTTGATACACTTCAACCGAAACTTGCTGACATCATACAAAGAGACCAGATTTCTCATTATTTTTGTGAATTTTTCTTTCAAGCCAATGTCAGAGTATGCTTTGATTGTTGGGTCACTGGCTATGCATCTCCTTAAGAGCATCCTAATAAAGCAGGTGACTAATGCTATTCTGAGAAGAAAACTAAGTCCTTGAACCACCCTGCTTGTGAGGCTGTATAGGGTATGTTTATCAATCCAAAATCCTGAATGATGACAGAAAGATGAAAAAGAGAACATAACAACTGTAGCTAGAATTTTATTGGTAAAGTTACAAACTGAGAAAAAGTTTCAAGCAGGAAGAATAAGAACTTGAAAGGGTATTGAAGCATGTTTTGGTGAAGCTATTTCCTGGAATTGGCTCTGCAGCTTGCGTCGGTCTTCTTTGAGAAAGGTATTGCCTGCTTGTCCAAATTTGTTATGGGTTAGGATAGTCTAAGACTTTGGAGTGATCTGTCTGTGCTTCATTTTCTCTTTGTTTTTCTTTAGCTTTAGCAACATAAAATGCTTCCAAGTTTAGTTGTTCTAATTTTAGTTTAAACTTCTAAAGGAATTTGTAGGAGTCAGTGGCTGTGGCCTTCTTAGAGTAATTGAATAGGCAAGACATGATCTTAGGGTTGTCAAGATGATTGCAATAACTACTACTTGTCGGAAGGCAATGGCCCAAGTCCTGCTGAATGCTGCTCTTTGGGGTCATCTCTACCTACCTCTTACCATGGAAATTGTTTGGTTGTGCTCAATGGGGAGACTATCATGAGCCTGTTGGAATAGTCGGGTGCACTGGAATGCTAAACACCAAATTACAGAACGCTAACAGAGAATCAGCAAGAAACATGTTGCAATTTTTTTAACTGTAAAATCCTATGAAGTATGTAATTCATTTCAAGCATCATTACTAATGTCAGCCAATGGCATTACTAGTTCATCTTGGTTTGGCCGCTGTATTCTAGGGTTGTGCCGTTGAAGTGAGATTTTTCTGCTTCATCGAATTTGGTTTATATTTCGGCAATACAAGAATGATTGAGATGGTCGAGTCCAATGAGTACAATGGATGGTGAAAGAACATGGTAAAGCATCAACACATTGTAGAGTTAAGAAATTAATGCTTCGGGGGGTTGGCTATTGGGACGAGACTTGGTCTCAAACTCTGGGATTAGCAAAAGAGAAAAGGGGAAGAAGGATACTAGAAGTGTCAAAAGTTGTGTATGGTATTCATTTTAGTGTCAAAAGTTTTCCCTGGCTCACTTAAGTGCCAAATCAAAGAAAAAATGATCATTTAAGTGCCTTCAATGAGAAATTTTGGTCAGAGAAATTACATAACTTTTATAATTAAAAAGTTCATTTGAGGTGGCAATTTTTTTGACACTGAAGTGATCACTTTTTCATTGAGATTAACACTAAAGTGATCATTTTTCAATGATCATTTTTTTAACAACAACTGGCATTGAAGTGATCATTTTTTAGTCTGCTACACGACGTTATTTTGGGGTTATATGCTAATTAGGCATGCTGCCAAGTCACTTAGGATTGAGAAATGTATAAAATATGGTCATGTTGGATTTCCAATGACTCAAATCGGAGTTGAAACTTAAGTGATTGTTTTTTTTTAGGTGGAACTTAAGTGATCCAAAAAGTTTTTGACACTAAAGTGAATTGTACACAATTTTTGGACATTTCTAGTGTCATTTTCTTAAGAAAAATGTAAGGTTTCTATTTGAACATGACAATATTAGAGAGTGAATGAGCTTTCGAAAGAGTTGGTCAAGCTTGTGGGGATTATATGACAAGAACCTTATCAATGAAGATTGCAGGCTCAACTTTAGTACCTGGACAAGGATTTACACGCTCTCGTGCATCAGGTATGATTGAACATTCCTTTCCGAATTCATACTGTGATGTCAATCGAGAATACTGCATTATTTTCATCTTTGTATTCTAAGATGATCTACTGCATTATTTTATATTCTACTGCATAATTGATGACAAAATTACTTGTATTCAAAGAAAAACGTGTAGCATCTCTCCCCCTCCTCCTTGACCAAAACCCCCCCCAAAAAAAAAAATATGTGCAATTTTGCTGTTATTTTGTGAGACGATACTAGATTTTTTGCGACCAGTCACGATTCATTACATTGATTTTTTTTTTTTTTTTATTTTAGTTAAGATTCATGCCCATTTTGTTTTTTGGATGGATGATTGAAGTAAGTTTTGCAAGAAAAATTGCCCGAAAAGTTAGGAAAATAAGCAAGAAGTTTCTTTTTCCATGGGCTTATAAATTCGATACAAGATACGATACCGACAAATGTAAATGGACTTGCTGCTAAATCTACGACCTGAAAAATTGAATTACCAATTTCCCAATGCTCTGTTTGTTTCCACATCCTATACATGAAAGCTTTCTTTTAATCGATTTCAGTATGATGATACAAAAATTGTAGAGATCAATAGATGGGCTTCGGCAACTGAAGAAAATATCATATCAGCAAAAAGTTTTGGGTAATCCAGAACCAATTCATGACCATCAATCTCATTCATCGTGTTGGTCCTTCCCCTTTATCGCATAGCGTAATTGTCACTCTAATTTCCACACAAGAAAAGGGAGTGACACTGCCGTCTCTTGAAAGATGAAGCTTCAAACCGATCTCGCCACATACCAACTATACCAAAAAAACGTACATATCTATGACAAAAGCTAATATCAATAAAATTTAGCCCAATAATTCGCACGTCAAAGCTGCTCTTTTCATGCGTCACGGGAAAAGGAGCTTGAAAGGTTAAAGAAAAGGAGGTAATAAACCATAGTTGGGTGAGTGATAATTATCTCTTTATGTGGTCAGGCATCAACTATGCGCATTTTATAAGCATTGCCTCTACTAAAAACAATTAACCAGACTTATACAGCCAAAGCAAAATACTGGTATTAGTAGATCAAGATATTTACTCAACAAAGCAATTTGGCATAAAACAAAACTATATAGGCGATGGAATGTTAGATCAACAACAGCTTTATTTTCCTTGGTTTATATATGGATTGCTCATAAAATTTGTTTGGACATAATAACACGTGCTTATGTTGTTACATGAGTCCATCCTAAGTAACTCGTCATTATGTCCAATATCTATTTAGATAAGACAAATAAATTCATGGGAGTATCGATGACATGTTGTAACCTCTATGACAATATGTTGTAACTAGAATTCTTTAGTTGTAACATGCTTATTTTTTGATCAGCAAATACATATTTTAGTACATTTATCCATACTTCACCAAAAAATGTAAGAGTAACGAAATTAGTAAATTCCAACATGGCTGGCCTTGGTTACAAAACATTATGTGACAGCTTTGGACAACCCTTTACAATGCCATGAAAAACTTACAATGAGAATAGATTTGGTTACAAGATGTTGCGCAGAATCTTACGATATTTTATAACATCACTTCACGGTGCTTTGAATAAGTTACAAAAGAACAGTGGGATTTTGTATATTAAGGAGAATGTCCATTATATTGTCACCAATCAATTTATTTGACCTTTTGAATTTAATTTGTATTTTAAATTGATCCAATACGATTAATTTGAAAGAAGCTTTTGGTTCTTTTCTATTGTAACACAATGGATGAAAGTTGTGATAGATCTTGTTGGGTCATGCTTTAGTTCGATTCTATCCTATACTCATGTTACAATCAATCTACTCATTTGCATTTTTTGTCAATCGATGACTATTTGGTTTGAGATGATTACCATTGAAATGAGAAAAATGGATGAAACAAGCTAAAAGCATCGTAACAATGGCTATGGACATAGTAAAAAGTTCTAAACCTTTTAGTTATTTTGTAGCTTAGTCTTATTGGGTTAGGTTTATGACCAATTTCAAGTGCAATCAGTCGAAAATTAGTAAGTTATGAACGGAATTGCCCTCATTACAATGAATCCCCTCTAAGCTTACAACCTATTACAAGTGCGATATTTTGAAAACGACAAGGTAGCAATGGAAATGCCCATTGGCCACATATATTTACTTCTAACTTGTGACCTATTACACGTGTCGTATATTGAAAATCAGTAAGTTACAATAGAGAAGGTCTTCGTCACGAAATGTTTGCTTTAAGTTGACAACTTTTTATGATGCACCGATCCATGGTCTTTGGTTTTTGGGACATGTGGAAGCATCATTTCAAATTTTAACAATCATAACAATTCGTGAATTAATTATGTATTTTCGTAATATTAGAATAAATGTGCCATAACAATAGATTATTTATATCCCAACAGGCTGTCAATCCTAGTAGCTTGTTTTGAAACTGAGACCAATTTGTCGGTGGGTTTAAGAAAATAAAGAATATTAAAGATAATATTATTTTTTCACTATGAGGAAGAAGTGAAATTATTTTTAATAAAACATTTGAAATTTCAAGAGGAATTACTGGGAACACAAAATATATAAATCATTAAAACATGACGACATGAAATAAAGAATCAAACAAACATATGGTCGGTACCAACAATTCTCCAAATAGCGAAATATTGCGCTTATTTCCTATTTTAATAAAACTTTACGTGTTCTAATTGAGAGGGATAGTTTTAGATTAAGATAGATCTTTAACTTTGCATCTCTTTATTAATGTGTAATAAGCTTTTTTAAACTAGCATGTAAGACTCCTTATTCAATGAGACATTAGTAAATTCCTTATAGGAATGGTATTTTACCAACCATCCATGTAAACTTCCATATAAGTTGGACTAATTTAATGGGATGTTAGTAAGTCCCTTAGATATTGGTAGTTTTACTAACCATGCACTTGTAAAATGTGTAAAAACTCGCTAACTTACTAACTTATTAAGATGTTTGGTAAATTTGTTATAGCATCGGTATTTTACGAACCACACTTGTAAAATTTAATTGAAGTTGACAATTTTACTAATTTATTAAAATTTCGATAAATTCAGTATGGTGTTGGTAGTTTACTACTCAATCTTGTAAAATTTTAAAGAAATTATTAAATAATGGTATGTGGGCATATTCCTTGTAGGGTTGGTATTTTGTGTATTTTTTTAGAATGAGGTAATTTACTAAATTATTAGGTGTTAGTAAATTCCTTATAGTGCAAGTATTTTACTGGCAACGATGGCAGAATTTACAAGAAGTTGGTGGCTTACTCATTTCTTGGAACATTAGTAACTTTCTTGTGGGGGTTGATACTTTTGTAAATACACTTGGAACGGTTCAAAAACAGTTGAAAAATTACTAACTTATTGCAATATTAGTTAATTTATTATGGTGCTTGATTTACTTGTGACACGATAAAATTTAAGAAGAGTTAATAATTTATGAATTCATTTGAAAGTTGGTAAATTCCTAATAGTATTGATGATTTCTCTTAAGTCACCTGACCTTTGAGTTATCAGTCATACTTTTCCAAAAAAAAAAAAAAAAATCAACATTATTAGAATTTTACCAGCACTTTCTTAAATTTATTAACTGCAGGAAATTTTGTAGTTTTTTCCCTTAACTAAATCCGGGATTCGTCTGAGAAGTCCAATCAGCGTGTCTTCTCATCCATATTTCAAGAGAAACGCCAATCCTACTCAAATTTTCAGTTTGCTAGACACAGCAAGATAGATCAGTTAGCATCAGTATCATTGTAATTATTTGTTCTATTGTTGAATAAGATTGTTGTATAGGTTTGAGAAGATGAACAGAAAAAAGGATCCCATTAACTTTCAGTTCTGTAGAAGCATAATGTTAGGTATTGCCAAATTGCTGTTTTTATGTTTCCACTGCACTTTTCATGTGAATGAGAACATTTCCTTGACTCACAGAGAAAAGAAATGCCGAGTTGCGCAAGACAAACTTACGCAACCCCAAGGATTACGGTCTGTTTATACTTCCCGAAGTTCTCTTGCTAAGACATTGGAAGAGATGAAACAAACTGGTGCATCTCATGTTTACTGAAGTAGAAGTCAAACTGCCTTTCATTCGAAAGAAAGTCGGACATGCCAAATTGAATGAGTTCAGCATATGATGACACTGAAAATTTGGATGAATTGCATTGAAATGTCTTCATTTTATACACATTTATAAAGCACTTCCTCAAGTTTCAAGATATGAAGATAAGCAAAAATACCAATTCAAACTGACAACTCAAACATAGGAAGATGTCCATGACGCTAAAGGCTAATGTTGAACTCAAATGACAAACCATTGAGACAACTCGCGAATGTAGGATGAAACCAATGTGAGGAAGACCATGTCTGAGCTTGGACACCTAATTTTCTCTCCCTTTGGGAAGCTTCACTTACATGAGGATCTTCTCTCAATGACCTAAATGTGGAGAAAAAGAGGTTCACAGTCTCTCAGCTTGTGGGTCCTCCCTGATTTGATTAATGCATTTGGCCCTTCTTAACCAGCAACTTGAATTTTAGACCTTCAATGCAAGCTTATGAGCAGCAAGAGCTTCAGCCTCAAGGGTGGGCTTTCATAAAATTGTAGTTTCTGCATGTAATGAGGTCACAACGTATGGTTTCATGTTTGAGACAGGACGCCCATCTTCCAAGTAACCTGTACATCATTTTAAGCCATTAATTGACTGAGCAAGGAAGGTGAACTTTCTATGTTCTATCAATATTCAGAAATAATGGAGCATTCCAGAAAGTTTTTTGAGGCACCAAAAGAACTGAGATGTCCAAGTCTTAACTTCAACAGGTTCTGTACATATTGGATTAATAAGGACTGATATGAAGATTTACATTTGTTTAGTAAGCAAAACTGGGGGAATGCTTTATGAGTGTCAACAGTTAAAATTTCTTTCATAGTAACAATCATAGAATCAACTGAGACCAAAATGAACAATTACTTTCTATGTACTATCTTTTTTTTTTTTTTTTTTATATATATGGTAGAGTTCTTTGAATCATCCATGAAAGTTAAGGGTCTCCGATTGATATTCAGACAGCACAAAAGGGAACTGGTATGGTCATTGCTATAGTACCTTTTCCTTGCCTCTTAGTGTTACGGCCCACACGGAATGAGCAACCACGATTGGCAACTACCTGCATAATTGATTTCAAGTAATTCAGGCATCCCAAGATTCAATTGAATGGGCAATCTTCGAATTTGAGTAGCAGTTGGTATGCTTCTTCTGAGCATTACCCAAGAAAATGTGTCAATGTTGGCTGTTTCATGCTGGCCTTGTCAACCTTCTCCCATTTCCTTCTCCATAAGAGATGCCAATGTGCTCTTCGTGGCGAAGTGAGAGATTCAAAATTGCCTTCTTTATCACTTCAAAGCCTCCCTCTTCTCCCATGCTTTTTGTATTGCAGAATAGACGGGGAACACACTCTTAGAGTCCTTCAATGAACAAAAATACTTAATCAAGTCCCTATTATTTCTATGCTGTGAACCTGCAATTAGTGTGGCATCCTGCACCATTCCAGTCACCCTGAGAAGGAAGATAATAATATACTTATCAACTTTGGGATAATATGTTGCGTAAATGGTGATAGTGAAGTCAGCTACCTCTATCGGCTTTGGAGCTAAAGTGAGGACAACACCAAGTTGCTCAATAAATCTCTGTTATATAAGCAACATAAACAATTAAGTACTTAAATACTGAAGAACATGTCTGTATGCACTTATACTGTTTGTTGTTAATGGCATTCTGTTATTTTCTAGAGCAAGTAATTGAAATTTCACCTCAAGAAGGTATCTTGAACACCATATATGATCTGCTTCAATTCCCATGCTTGGTCTCCAGCTTGGTATTCTTACTGCACGATAGAAGCCAGTGTTGATGGCAAACCGTTTGTGCTTTTGTCCTTTTAAAAAAAACTTGCAAGATGGAGGTCAGATATTACCTGGCCCGGCATCACCTCTCCATTGGTGCCACTAATGTTGATACCAGCATATAAGCAAGCCTTGTAGTGAGCATCGATATGTCTTGGCCAAATGACTTATCAGCCCCAACACCATAATAATAAGGTCCCTATATGGACATAAAGCCTTGTATCATTACAAATTTTCTCATCAACTTGGCCTAGGGAAATTCATTGTGAAATAATTTCTCACCTGGGATCTTGGATATCCTCCAACAGGCCAACCCAATGGCCATTGAACATTTGTCTGCAGCAGGGTGTTTTCTTGCTCAATCCCATACCTAATGTGAATATTTAGCCGAAAGTCATGAACATAGAAAACTCATGTTTCTGGATCTCCTACCATTAAACTTCATTGAAAACCTTTGGATTGCTAAAAATTTCAGCATGTTTGTTCGTTGGGATCGGCTCATGCAGCTAGTGTGTATGAATTGCATATGGCATGCAGACGAACAATAATTCTCTGTAAACTAATTGAAATGTCCTTTCTCGTTTGATTAACCTGTTCAGATGATCTTATGGATGAATGATTTTGGACAACATAATACTTGTTTTGGGGATGATTATCAAGATATTTTTGCCATCTCTAAAAGGATCCTTGAAAATTGCTTGAGGGCTGTTAAAAAATCAGAGACTTGATGGAATGATGTGAAGGTAAATATAGTAAGACAGTTTGGGGTTTATGTAATCTTACTATAAGATCACTTCACTATCCTCCCTTGGAGCTTGACCAGTGCTTGATCCATCAAAGTTCACTAGGGAAGTTCATGCGGGTGCTCAACAGGTCTAGGGATCATCTAATTATTCAGGAATCAATAGATCAGTAGCATGTAGCACGTAAAAATAAAAATGCTACATATTGTATTGTTGCCATTCATACCCTTGATTTGCCGTGCAGATCTATGCCAGAACCTCCAATCCTGTCTCATAGTTAGACTAACATAAAAATGTGAAACAAGATTTGCTAATGTAGAAATGTAAAAAAAAAAAAAATGGTGTCACTTGTAGAATGTGCATAAAACATATGACATACTTATTCTGATGGAGATCGAAGAAAATGCAAACTTATAAACTCAGTACATAATAGCTCTAGTATTGTTCATCTTTTTGTGCATTGCATTTAAAGGTTTGAGGCATTAAAACATACCAAATGTATCATGTAATTATCGTATTCGGTGTAGAGTGTGATGTCCAAGTTGAGAAAACTCTCGAAGCTCGAAATTGTATTGTTCACAGACTTCAAAGCATACACCTTGAACTTAGAAAAGCTCTTGGTGTTTCCATTCTTCTTCTGTTTTAGCAAGAGAGAAATCCATGTGTTTGCTGTCATGGGACTGGCAGTCAGTGACTTCTTTGTGATGCTTATCTGGCATTGTCTTTGGTGCCAAAATCAGCGCCATTTTCACCTAGTCTCAAAAGTAAAGCAGCGTGAGTAATAGACATATCTACTAAAACAAAAATCTTGGGAACTAAATCTCATGGAAGATAGTTCAAACAACAAGCTCTATTTGTATGACTTGGCCTTCTGGTATTCATAAGAGTTTTGTTTTGAAATGATAAAAGAATAAACTGGGTACTTCAAAGAAGGGTTTCTTTAGCAAGTGCCAGCACCGAAAAGTAGAAAACCACTTTTTCATGACTAGTTTCAAGTAGGAAAACTTTACATTTTTGAAGCATAAATGACGAGTCTTATGATTGCCCTAAGGATGCTACCACATTCTCCTTGAAAAATAAACTAAAACAGTGGCATAACTATACTTTTCCTTTTAAAACTATTTCAATGGTTATTCTCAGGCCTCATTCCCAAAAGAGAACTTGTGAAAAAGTAAAAAAATGTGGGCAGTTACATAGTCAAAGGAAGGTCAGACTGCAGAGTGCAACAATTTAAGAAATTAATGAAATTTTACCTTACCAAGGATCAATCAGCAAACATGTTATTCTGATATATCATTAGATCTAATGGATGATTGACTTGTGAATCTTGAAAGTGCACCTAAATCTTTCCTCTTGCAATCAAAAGGCAATCACATTGAAGTCCTTCCTTCTTTCAAAAACTTGGCATCATTACAAATCACTTTTGCCAACTGCTTTGTCGAAAACATCCATCAGATATTGCCATGGCAGAGCAATACCACTGAGCCCAGCCATAACCAGTATGACCAATTGAAGTCAGAGAACAAGAAAAATCTGAGACAAAATGAAGACAAGAAATTGAGTCTACATGAAGTCCACAACATAAGACTTAAAATTGGCAATGATCAATTTAGTTATTAGAAGAAATGGCAACAAAGAATGCTGCTTCGTTCATTAATCCTACCTCACACAAATGCATTTCTTTTGCAGACATTGTTGTCTCAAGGAGATGAAGAAACACGTCAATTGTCAACCAAACAAAATGTGCAGGACAACCTTGCAGTGATCAAAATGGAGAAGTCATAGAGTGGACTCCCAGTCCAACTGTCATAAGACCTCTTTGAATGTCAGACATTTACTCAATTGCTTAAGACGGTGCTCAAAATCGGCAAAGGATTTACCTGAGAACCTCTGTAGAATGGCTGAACAGCAAACCAAGAATGTGCATTTCCCTTCTCTCTCAAAGGATTTACCTGAGAACCACCATTGCATTTCCTTTCAAACTCTTCAGTGAGAGACTTTAGAAAATAACAAAACCATTTGCAGCTTTTAGTTTACACAATGTTGCTGTCAAATGCTAACAATAAGATCACTTCACTTTCCTACCTTGGAGCTTGACCAGTACTTGATCCATAGTAATTTCACTTTGGAAGTCCAAACGGGTGTGCAACAGGTCTAGGGATCACATGATTTAGGAATTAATAGATCAGTAGCATGTAGGATGTGAAAAGAAAAATGCAACATATTTCATTGCTGCAATTCATACCCTTGATTTGCTGCGCAAATCTATGCCAGAATCTCCAATTCTTTGGGAACATGTTGAGATAAAGTTCTCGAGAGAAACATTTCATCACTCCATCTATGAGATTTTTCCCAGAATCATCAGACTCTGCAGGCATTTCACTCCTTGTGAAATCAAATAAGCAGATTGCACACTATATCTACAGCCTGACTCATGATGGGAATAAAGCGAAGTTCCCACACCTTGTAAATACCTGCATTCAAGGATATGTCCAAACCTTTCAGCGATCTGTCCATGTCCCCCAATTGAATCATGTAGCGTTGATAGATACCTTTATCAACTTTATGTGCAGGATATGAGATATCTTGTACTAGTCCTTGCCTGCATCTTTTTGGCACCTCTCCTCCAATTTTGGGTGACCTGCAATTCTTAGGTGAGTACAGAATAGTTCTAGTCTTGTTCATCTTTTTGGGCATCACAAAAGGTTTTAGTGCATGAAAACATACCAAATGTATTCTGCAATTAGCGTATCGGTGTAGGGCATGACGTCCAAGTTGAGAAGACTCTCGAGTAGTATTGTTCTCGGACTTCAAAGCATACACACTGAACTTAGAATCACTCTTGGTGTTTCCATTCTTCTTCTAGTTTAGCAAGAGAGAAATCCATGTGTTTCCTGTCACCCGACTGGCCGTCAGTGAGTTCTTTGTGATCCTCAACTGCCATCACAGTGCCATTATATTGGTGCCAAAATCTGCTTCATTTCTGCCCAGTTTGAAAAATAAAAGGGCATGAGCAACAGACAAATCTACTGAAACAAAAAACCTGGGAGCTTAATCTCATGGAAGATAGTTCAAACGACGAGCTCTATTTGTATGACATGGCCTTCTGGTATGCATGAGAGTTTAGTTTTGAAAAGATAAAAGAATGGACTGGGTACTTCAAAAGAAAGGGTCTCTTTAGCAAGTGCTAGCAATTTTTCCCTAAGCTTAATCTCATGAAACTGCTTTTGAAGACTAGTTTCAAGTGGGAAAAACTTGCATTTTTGAAGCATAAAAAGTGAGGTTTAAACACAATTGTCATGAACAATTTTACACAAACAACTTAAAAGTACAGACCCCCACTCATCAAATACAGAGCATGATGATCCAAAACCAAAATGCCATTGAAAATTTGAAATAGCAGCCACCGACCACACATCATAATAGTTTTTAGAGCTGCAAGAGTCCAGTTCGAGAAGCCAAATCAGCAAACCCGGCTCATCTTCACCAGATCAAGCAATAAATCAAAAGATACAAAAACAAATTCATATGACGCCAAACAGATGTACTCAACTTCGCTCAGAAATTCTCTAGAAGCACCAACAATTCAAAGTTAAAAACCACATGCTGAACTCAGTGGGCATTGTCCTCTCTCTCCATAACCAAATCACGTCGCAAACCTCTCTCTCTCTCTCTCTCTCTCTCTCTCTCTCTCTCTTCAGCGATCTGTCCATGTCCCCCAAAATCAAATCAAGTATTCGAAACACAATTCGAAAAATTATTCATGTAAAAATCTGGGAAACAAGGTCCCCACATACCTTCAGTGAAGAAAATTAGGGCTCCATCACCTGTTCAAATGATATGTGCGGGATATGAGCGATCTTGTCCCAGTCCTCGCCTGCTTGTCTTTTGCAACTCTCCTCCAATTCTCCGCAATCGTAGATGTCTAGGTGAGTAAGGGATGTGAGCCTTCGCATTGCTTCAGGGAATGATGTCAACAAGGAGCACCCATGGATCTTGAGATATTGAAGTGATTGAAGGGCCTCGATCTTCGAGCTCTGTGGGAGAGATGTCAGTTTGGTATGGAAATCCAAGATCCTTCAAATTGGGCAATTTCCTCGATTTTCAAATTGGCAAGGCCAAATTTTGAGACGCTCGAGATTGCGGGCCTGTAGAAGCCACTGTGGGAGAGATGTCAGTTTGGGAAGGTAGAGATTTCCACGGAGCGGAGACTCTGAAGGCCTCCATGGAAATCCAAGATGTTGCCGCTTTCGTCTTTGGATATATCCAGCTCCTCACATTTCTCGATTTGCTCTGATAATGCCTTAAAATTGGGGCAATCGGAAATATAGAGATGCTCGAGACTGCGGAGCTGTAGAATCCACTGTGGGAGAGATTCTAGTTTGGGAAGATGAATTGATTCGTAGAGACCGGAGACTCTGAAGTCCATGGAAATCCAAGATGATGTTGCCGCTTTCATCTTTGGATAAATCGAGCTCCTCGCAATAACGTAATAGAGAGATCCACGAGCTTCGATAGATGCCGCAAACCAAGTGGGAGGGAAGTTAACCGAGGAAATAGATATCAAGAGATTCAAGTGAGGTGAGACTTTCCAGACACTCCCCAGGCAAATATTCTAGAGTTCATCCCATAGATGTCGAGACGCTTCAACTTACTAAGGCCAAATTGGGGGAAATGTTTACATCTTTTGCACCACGTCAATCTTAACTCAACTAAATTGGGCAACTCGGTCATCCACCTCGGGAAACTCTCACCATTATATCCCTCAATGATCAAGTCCTGCAGATTGTCAGGCGGCCTCAATCCATCTAATAGTGCTTCATCTCTCTTCGTAATCATTGCTGCATCAGTAAAATTAGGTAAAATGCCCCATGAAAGAGATAAGACTTTCAGAGAACGCTTCTCTCTCAGGTTTGCAGCCTGGGATTCTTCTACCGCATCTGTCTCGCTTCCCAAATTTGTAATGGAAAGTGTTCCCCGGATGTTATTAAGCCTATTTAGCTCCCTAAGTCCGCAATATTTTTTAGCAAGAGTTTTATCTCTGGGCAATACAAAGAGATTTAACCTATGCAACGAACTCAATTGCCCTAGTCCACGTGGCATATAACTAAGTTTATCACAACCATCTATGTTTAGATTTCGAAGGCTAACTAACTTCCTTATACCCCTTGGCAATTCTTCGAGGGATTCACAATCATAAAGATTAAGTGTTTGCAAATTCTGCAATCTCGTAATGGAGTTAGGAAGCCTTTTGAGTGCTTTATTGTTAGAGAGATCGAGATATGTGAGATACTTCAACTTATAAATGGACCTTGGCACCTTCTCGACATTTGCGGCATGTAGATCCAAGATGCGCAACCTCTTGAAACTTTGAATGAGTCGGTGTAGATCTGCTTCACTTGTTGGTTCTCTCGTCAATTTACTAGATATGTTCTTAGTGCACTTGCTTTCAAGCATGAGATTGGAAGTTTACCCATCAAATTGGAAGTAAAATCATGAGATATATGACGAGTTCTTTCATGTATGGGTTTTGTATCATCCCATGCCACCCAACACTCGGTCCCTGCAACCAAGCAAGCTAGATCATGCATCAAATCATGCATCTTGCAAGTTCCCACATCCTCTTGAAATTCTTGGAAGAAGTTGCTCCAAAGTAGATCCATGAAATATCCATGAGCAATGTCTTCTAAATGTTGACCTCTATTTGATGGCTGGATAAATCCTTCTGCCATCCAAAGATCGACCAAAGTCTGCTTCTTTAATCTCATAATCTTTGGGAAACAATGAACATAATGCAAAACATTGTTTCAAATGTGAAGGAAGATGGTCATAACTTAGCTTCAGAACCGATTTTATGCGGTCTTCCCTTTGAGACACTTCTGGGAGCTCATAATCTTTGAAATGTAACCATTCAGATTTAGTTTTCTTAAAAAATAGTAAACTCCCAACAGTTCGAATAACTAATGGAACACCGGAGCACTTTCTAACTATATCTTCACCAATAACTCGCATGTTAGGATCTTGTAACTCCTCTTCTTTACAACAAGCCATTTGCATTAGTAAATCAAAAGACATACCTTTCAGATAAGCCTCTGAGAGAATAAGCTTGAGTAGTGCCAGTGATCTTCGCAACCAAAGGAAGGCGTGTAGTTATAAGGATCTTGCTTCCTTTAGCACCTTCGTCTAATAAATTTTTCAAGTTCAACCATTTTCTCGTTCTGTATTCCAGAAATCATCTAAAACTAAAAGATATTTCTTTCCATCAATTCTGCCCTCAGTTTGCTTTGCAACAGTTCCATCGTATCCTCAGTTGGTTCTATCTGCTTTGCACAAGCTATGATATTTTTCACTATTTTTTTCATGTCAAAGTCATTAGAGACACAAACCCACATTTTCAAGTTAAATTGTTTACTGACCGCCTCATCATTAAATACAAATTGAGCAAGAGTTGTTTTTCCAAGCCCACCAATACCAACTATCGGAAGGATGGAAACGTTCTCATTCATGTTTGAATCCAATAAGAATTCCATGATGGTCTTCTTATCACCATCTCTCCCTCTAATATCCTCCTCACGTATAAATGAATGCGTCTCCCCTCTCTTCCTCTGCTCTCTCTCTACTCGCAAATCCATAGGGCGCTCGTTCAAGTGGAATCTCTTATCAGCGTTAATGGCTTCTATTCTTTCCTCACGGCTCTTAGTTTGTAACTCATCTTCAATTTAAAAGCAAGCTGGTTTGAACTTGAGAAAAATGTCCTTACCTCCTTCATCATTTCATTGTGACCCCTCAACTCTCGTCGCATAGCTTCTATATTGAATTCTTCAAGCACGTCCTGTGCATCATATAAAGCTTCTTTCATTTATCAAGCCAAACTTGGATTTGGTGACTCTGGTAGTATTGCTCTTCTGCATCGTCTAGTACAGCTTGAACCGTGGAGACGATGTCCCTGAGCATCTCGAGTTCATGCTTGACGCCCCATAACTTTCCAATCTTTTCTAGTGCTTGAGGAACTAGATAAGCAATGATCTTTCCAGCAATACCGACGATGACAGCTTCCGCCATTTTGGTTCTCTCTATCTCTCTGTGGATAGGAAGATATTAGTCTAGTCGGTCCAAGGCTAGAGACTTCTCACCTTTTTGACCGACTTGACATGTATAACAAGTTAATAATGCACCATCTGGGAGGTTGGGTCCGTCAAAAGACTCACCTAAGATTGGCAAATCAAAGGAGAGTAGGACTAAAGCAAACTGCGTGACAAATCTAATTATCAACTTATCCATTGTCAAAACTACATCTCTCAATTGAGAACTCTCTTTTATATCGTCGCTTGACATTATTGCTATTATTTAACTAAAACATTACAGTATGATTAGGAAAGTTCGCTCTCATTGCCAATCTCTCACAATTATTTGCTTCCTGTGAATGAATGTTGAGTAGGCAAGTCTATGCACGTGTATGTGCGCACTATGTACAAAAGACTTGTAGTCATTATCATTCATAAAGGATGTGGTAGGAGAAGTAACTGTTCATAATCTTGCGCAAGACTGCAATTTGCAACTCTTCCAGAAAGAGGCAATTCTCCTCTTCGCTTTCTAATGTATGTTTCATGACAATCACTTCGACTATGGTGCTGTTGCTATACGTCCACCTTCGGAGTCTCTATGATACATTTCTTTTTTTCATCACAGAAAGTGGTGAAGGCGAATTGCCAGTTCCCACAAAACCAACCGGTTGCTGACATTGCAGCCCAAAACAAACCTCGTCTCTCGAAAGATATGAATTTCCTTTGTCAAGACGCACCGATAGATGTATATTTTGCACTGTTCTTTGAAGCACCTTTTGGCTGCAGATGAGATGTTCGTTCGTTTCTTAGTGACACAATTTTCATGTTATATAAATTTTGGAACGTACTTTTGCATATGGTTTTATAAAATTTTATGTATAAATTAACTATTCCAATTAATAAAAAGACCAAAAAGATGAAACAATACAAAGACAAATAGGACGAGTACAGGGACCACACGGCTATTCACTCAGGCCTAGTATTGGACAACATGTACAGAGGACAGATGGGACGGGATGGTGGGGTTGGGCTTTCACGGCTATCTCTAAGGCCTAAGCTAGGGTCTATGTCAAAAGAAGCCGTACTATAATCTAGAGCATGAGGTTGGCAGAAGACATGACCAACAAGTAAGTTAATTATTAACCATCATTTTGCTCTTTCGTTTTTTTTTTCACTTTCTGCTGCCACGTTTGTCTTTCTCCCTCCTCCTCTGCGTTTTTGGAGAGAGAGATCATGCTCTTTCGAAGCTATAGAAATTAATGGCATGTATGATGATACTCCTGCTTCTCAGTCGTTCTATTTTTTCTCTTTAGAATAGAAAAAAAATTGAAATATATTTGTATACCTCAATTAATTTTTTATTTCTCGAAATAAAAAAATTATCAGGATAAATTTAGAATAAGAACAATAAGTAAAAAAAAAAAAATCTATTTTTTATTCCCAAAAAAATAATAATATAATTTTAGAGAAACAAGCTTGGCGTAAGCTAATTATCATCTTTACAAAATCAACACAAGGTTCAGGTGAGACCTAGTTCTCGTTGGAACTAATGTAGGAACACTTTCAATTTTTGAAACCGGTTGTAATTGATTTGAGAATAGGTTCAAAGTGAATACCTACCCAAAAATTAGACCGGACCATCCTATTTTAGAACCGATTTTACGAGGTAAAAAGCTAAGACCTTAATTTTTTCCTCATAAATTTTAACCTCAACACTCTTTCATCATTTGTCCTTCCTAAAACTCCATGCCACTATTTCCTCTTCCCCTAAATTTTTATGGATTAATGAGAAATGTAGTTTTATAATTTATGTTTTATGCTACATATTTGAACTTTTTATTGTTTATAATTACGTAACTACATATTCATATTGTGGATTTTTTTTTGGTGGATTTTGTTGTTTATTTTTTACTTTGAATCATTTTATTACTCATAGCCTCATGTAATTTTTTCATAAAAATGAATCAAAAAAGGGGAAAAAATAAAACAGATTCTCGAGTAGATATTGGAACCAAAAAAACAAGGGATGTTCCAAAACTAGTTCCAGGCAAATAGGGTAGATTCTAAAGTTCAAAAACCAAGAATTGGTTATAACAAAGTAGGTTTTAGGTTCTAATCCTGGAATGGATCACTTCCAATGAATGGCAATGAAAGTAGTGAGTCTGATGGTAGTGTCGATTTTGCGAAAGAAACGGCATAAAGGGAGCCTAACAACACTCAAAACCAGCAGGTTTGACCAAATACGGATACCAATGCAACGGGGGTAATATTACTGCAACCACCAATGTAATAGATTATAGACTCAATGGTGCTTCCTCAATTTATAATGGCTTTTATACCATAATAAGAATAAAGCGAAAGAGAGAAAATGGGAATAACCGTATTTTGTTACGTGTTGATAAATAGTACATGAGACTTCATTAGATAACTATTTAAGGTAATAAGATAAATATAATACCAAATATCATTAATCAAGGATATGCATTATCGAAGGATATATATATAATCCTGAGAAATATGCAGAATCAATTAAATATCATAATATTACTCATAATTAGAATGGAGATTTTACATACTATGTACTAAAAATCAAATGTTAATTTATTAATTGTCCCACATTAATAGCCAATCACCTCATTTTAAAGATAAAACTTAATATTGGCACATTCCTTAATTATCGTACAAAAAGTCTATTAAGATAATACAAGTGTACAATAATAATAGAAAAATTGAAACTACCTAAATGACAAACACTAATTGCAAAACCTCCCCTTCGTCAATGCTCAAAACTGTTTCATCACATGCTTTCCTCGGAAAACATTGCACTTCACATGCATGCCCAAGTTGTTTAGTAGTAACATCGAATATTCAAATTAGCGGGATTTGATCTTGAGAAGATAAAAATTATTATAGCTCTCTGGGCAACTTCAACATCTAACTTCACATGGTAAATAAACTTATGTTCATGAATCTACACTTTTGCCCTAAAAAAAAAGACGAAAAAGATTATGGAAAACCATATCTAGTAAGAAATCTTTTGTGTGCAGTGAAAAAAAAATGCTTACTGAAGTACCAATGCGTGGTGGGCACATAAAACCAATCTGATGAGGATGTTTTATAACTTTAAAATTTTAATAAAAGGAATGGTAAAACAGCTCTTAAAGTTGGCTAATCTTCTCTTTGCGAATACTTTAAAAAACCCGTATTGTTTTCTTGTGTGAATACTTTAATATCTATCTAGACTACCCAAAGTACCCTTTAACATCTATTTAGATTATCTACACGTCCGCGTGTGATGTGTGAAAGACTAGTAGTCATCGGGCCCGTTTGGTTCGGCTTTTGGGGAATACATTTGCAGAAATGCAAATACCTTTGGGTAAAGGGGGTTTTAGAAATGCTGAAATGTCGTTTAGTAAAATTTGCATTGAGAAACAACTTTTGGCCAAAATACCGTTTGGTAAAATTTACATTTGTAATTAACTTTTATTAAATTAAAAAAGCAAAAATATGTTTATATTTTTTTATATAAACATATTTTCATATAAAAAATATAAACATATAAACATAAAATATATTTATTAAACATAAAAAATATATAAAAAATAGATATGTTTATATTTATAAATATATATTTATTTATTAAACATAAAATATATTTATATAAAAAATGGATATGTTTATATCTATATAAAATATATAAAATATATATAAATATATATTTATATAAATATATATTTTATGTTTAATAAATATATATTTATAAATATATATATATAATATAAAAAATAGATATGTTTATATTTTTTATATAAAAAATAAACATAAAATATATGTTTATATATTTATACCGGACCACCGAATTCGGCAGCCGAATCGCCTGAATAAAAAATATGTTTATGTTTTTTATATAAACATATTTTTATATAAACATATTTTTATATAAAAAATATAAAAATATAAACATAAAATATATTTATTAAACATAATATATATATATATGTTTATATAAATATATATTTATATAAATATATATTTATATAAAAACAATAGGAGAAAAAAATAGATATGTTTATATTTATAAATATATATTTATTTATTAAACATAAAATATATTTATATAAAAAATGGATATGTTTATATATTTATATAAAATATAAAATATATTTTTTTATATAAAAATATAAACATATTCATTTTTATATAAATATATTTATTTTTATATTTATTTTTATTCAGCAATAGATTGACTTCTCCACCGAAGAGATGAATAATATCGAAGTTGATTCAGAAGATGCAACTTTGCCAAAGGACCTCAAGAATGCGTTGATTAAAGGCGCCTAAGAAGATTTGGAGATCGATTCTGCATCTCGCCAAAGTCAGCAATGAAAATGTAACCAAAGCATTTGCGTTTGGAGACTTTAGAGCCCAAATGAGCATTCCAAATGCTGAACCAAACAAGGCCATCATCTTTCATAGAGAATGTGGTAGGAGAAGGAACTCTTCCAGAAAGATGTAACTTTTTATTTCCCTTACCAACGATATGCTCCACGACAATCACTTCAATTATGGCGGTGTTGCTGTTCATCTACCTCTGGTGTCCCTCTTCTAATGCATTTCTTTTCATGCATTTGGACTCTTGTGTCGTGGTTTTGCATCACAGAAACAAAAGAGTTGCGAGAAGGTTCAGTGAAAACTCCCAAGCAACCAGTCAACCAGCAGGTGCCAAAGGCAATCCGCTAGTTCCCACGAAACCAACCGGCTGCTAAAATTGCCGCCCAAACCGATCACACCTAATCTAAAGATATCCTTGGCTGGTGGATGAGTTTCCCGTTTCTTGAGACCCACCATCAAATGTATATCTTTGCACCGTCAATTAAAAACATAATTTTTTGTTTGCAGGTGTCGATTGCTTCTTAGTCACACAATTTTCAATATATATATATATATATATATATATATATATATATATTGGTACGTACTTCCGTATATAATTTTTTTATAATTTGTGTTATGG
This sequence comes from Eucalyptus fibrosa, assembly GCA_017140475.1. Taxonomy (NCBI): domain Eukaryota; kingdom Viridiplantae; phylum Streptophyta; class Magnoliopsida; order Myrtales; family Myrtaceae; genus Eucalyptus; species Eucalyptus fibrosa. Next base: position 23,082,532 of record CM029512.1, read on the forward strand.
TAGAAAAGTAAAAAGTTGTATATTTCTACTAAACACATGGCCTCACTTTTCACATATTATTATCACATATCATCTAAGTAAAAGAAAAAAACGAAATGTATATATCTACTATTCAAATAAATAATAGAAAAAAACCCAAAAAAATTTCACAATACGAGTATTACAGAAAGCCCTTTGCAAAAATATCTTTTAGGTGGGGCCGAGGCCCGAGCTCACAGTTTGGGGCGGAGATTTTGTCAGTGTGAGGTGAATCTCAAGTGGACAATTGCGTCAAAAACAGACAGGAACGAGTATGGAGTGGGGCCCACGTGTACGAAGTGTACTGATACGTGATCGACATAGCCAGAAAGCAACTCAACTCTCCACCATGGTCACCTATTAACATCACTTTATCATTTCTTTTTTTTTTTTAAATTTCTTTTTGGGTTTTGCGCCACTTCTGTCTCCTTCTTCCTCCTTCGTATTTCAAAGATAGAGACACGAGGCACTCTTGGAACTCTAGATATTAAAAGCCAAATATTAATACGTCTAATATCACTCATTGATGGGCCATCAGCTCATTTATCACATAAAACTCTATACAAGCACTACCTCATTTATTGTAAAAGAACTCCTTAAAAATAATATAAGTGCACAATAATAATAGATAATAAATAATATTTGAATGACAAATACCAATTGCAAAACTTATGTCTATATGTATATATTGAAAAAAATTGTAAAGTAATATGTCTAATTAATGTTAAGGAAAGTGAGAATGAACGGAGTTTTGTAATGATATAGCTCAACCATTAAGCTCTATTCTATCTTACTTTCTCATTATATATATTAGCTTAGCAATGATCTCTTTAGCAATGATCTCAAAGACAGAATGTGTTCTATCTATTTAACTAAAAGGAACTTCTGGATTGTGTCCCAACCCAGAATGTGTTCTTGGTCCTGGAAGAAAATTCTCCAGCTCAGAGATAACTTTCGAACCTCCTTTAGATGGCAAGTTGGGAATGGTTTATCTGTGTCACTTTGGCATGACTATTGGCTGCCTTGCGGCCCTCTCGATGCATTTGTGCCTCCTTCATTTAGAAGCAGCCTTTGTATCCCGGATCATGCTGTGGTTGTGGATCTAAGCACTCCGGTGGGCCAGTCTCTTAAAGAATTTTTGCTCAGTTGGGGTATTCCTTTGCCTGTGCTATCTTCTGAGGCTGATAAGTTTATTTGGTGTGGCTCGTCTGGTTTCAATTGCAGCGGTTTCGAATTTAATCAGACCAAGGAAAGATCCGGTTAGATGGGCGCCCCTTATATGGGATGGATCCACAGCGCCCCGATACCAGTTCATTCTTTGGCTTATTGTGAAGAAGCGTCTCCCCACCCAGGTTATGCTTCTATCCTATGGCCGTATTGACTATAGTGTTTGTGCATTCTGCAGCGAAGTACCCGATTCCATAGACCATCTCTTCTTTGGTTGTCGTACCTCGGCTTCTCTGGCCTTTTTCTGGGCCGCCAGGTGCAACCTACTGTGGAAAAATCGGTGCTGGAATGAGGTGCTTCCTTGGGCTTTGAAGTTCCTTACGGGTAACGATTTCTACCACAAGATAGCTCGGTTTTCATTTGGAGCCCTTTGTCACCTCATATGGAAGAAGAGAAATGCAATACTATTCAGGGGTGAATCCTTGGTGGTCCCTACACTCAAAAATCACCTCCTTAAGGTGGTAAGAGACAAAGCTGTCACTTATAGCAATGTTTTCCCTTCACCGAGGAACAAAAGACTTCAAAGAGGCTGGGGTTTAGATATTGGGATTTTCTATAGTGATGCTCTTCCTTAGAAAGATTGTTCCCATCTTCTTTTCTGCTCCCGCACTCTCATTGTAGTCTGGAGGTTTGGCAGGATTAGGAGTCGGTTCTCTAGTTGGTGCTAGTTGTATCTTTCTTGTGGGTTGTTCCCTTGTCCCTTTTACAACGGATCCCCTTCACTTTTGCCTTGGCTAAGAGCGTAGGTTATGGATCTGTTTTTTTGTACATTGGCATTCTCTTTTATATTACTATTACCTTTACCAAAAAAAAAAAAATGATCTCAAAGACAGATTCTGCCATTTTTGTTCTCTCTTTCTGGATTAGAAGATAATTAGTCTAGTGGTTTCAAGTCAATATAATTCTCAGGATATGCATAGCAAGTTCGTTTTGAAAGTAGCATTTCCCATTTGTCACACATGATAGAAGAACGAAGCTTAACTCAATAACGCATTTGGGACCCACCGACATTGATACTAATTTCGCAGATTAGTGTTATCTGGCAGTTTTCAATGCCCGAAAGCAAAGGAGAATAGGACCAACTTGTGAAAGCAAATTGCGTCTCCAAGGACAAATAACTTCATTTTTTCCCTAGGCTTCGTTGTGTATATATATATATATATATATATATATATATATATATATATATATATATATATATATATATATATATTTTAAATGAAGGAGGTCATCGTCTAATTTCTCGGGATGGATTTTGAGATATGATAAAGTTGGTAACAAAAAAACCTAGGGCATATTAGTTTACTTTCGTTTGGTTACCGAAAAAGTGAAATGCGATTAACTAGTAACTTATATATGTACGGATATATTGATATATATGTAATACATGTTAGGACATAAATTATTACCATTAAAATAGAAAGTTTTATAAGCATAGATAACAATAGATTTGTTAACATTCCGTTGCCAACACTAAACCTATCAATTTAAAAATCTCCTTCATTTCTTCACTTGACATTATTGACATTATTTTACTGAAACCTTATGTTTGATCGATGAAGTCCTCTCTCCTTGCTAATCTCTCAAATTATTTGCTTCCCATGTAGAAAATGCTTCTACATTGTTTCTTTCTTCCTTTAATTTTTTCATATTCTCTAAATAAATAAATAAAACTACTTTAAAGATCTCTCTCCAATGCAACACCAAAACTTGCACATATATGTAATGTAGAATTTCGATATTTTGACATTTTATGCATGTCACTCCTTTTTCATAAGTATCAAAAGAGTTCCTATATAGGCGCAAAACGGACTGGCATACCCTAGTTTTTTCTAGCATATATAATTTGTACAAAATCCCTTATTATTTTCGCTACCTATTGCAATCATATCAATTAGTTTGGAATATCTTTAGTTCAATTTTATAGCTTTTTTTAACAGTTACTATAAGACAAGTCATTTGTCTTTATCAAATCTTTTGAGTCGGACTCTTATTTCGATCCTCCAATAAATTATTTTTCTAATTTAACTCTATTCAACATACAAAATCATATCTTTGCCAGATTTCCTTATAGGTGTTTTCTGATGGTACTGGCAAGACAGTAGAAATTCCTAATTGTGCACTCCTAACTAGTCAATGACACCTGTCAAGCAGACTCATCACTACTAATGATGCATTTCGAAGGTCTAATAGCAAACAGTGATATGGATTCTCGAGGCATGCTTAGAATACTCGAAGCATCTTTTAACATCCTCAAAAAATTGGTCTTAAAAAATCCATCTTGTTTTCTTGCGGGAATACTCTAAAACCTGCCTATTCTACGCGAGATACCCTTTAACATACTTTTGGGGCATCTTTTGTAGTGTAGACATGTTAGTCTGTGTCCATTCACCCGGGCTATGTGTGAAAGACTCGAAGCCATTATCGTTCATAGAGGATGTGATAGTAGGGGTAACTCTTCATAACTTTGTTCAACAATATAATTTGTAACTCTTCCAAAAAGAAAGAAATTCTCCTCGTCCCTTTCCAACGATTAGTTCCCAACAATCGTTTCGACTATGGTGATGTTGCTGTTCATCTGCCTCTAGTGTCTCTCTAATGCATATCTTTTTTCTTTCATAATAGAAACAAAAGAGTTACATGAAAGTTTGGCGAGAAGTCCCGAGCACCCGGTCTGCCAGCAGGCGATGAAGGTTGTTCGCTAGATTCCCACTAAAACTAATCGGTCGCTGAAATTGCACCCCAAAACAAACCTTCTCTCTAAAAATATATGAACCTCTTTGTCGAGACAAACCGGAAGATGTATATCCTTGCGTTCTTTGAAGCTTGGGCTTCCTAGTCATACGATTTTCATAAAATCTGTTTTGTCGCATGCTTTCTCATATGATCTTTTTATAATTTAATGTGCGATTTTGTTGACCGCGTGCCCTTACTTTCGACGTGTCATTATATTATAAAGCATCTAACTAAAAGGAAGAACGATTTGAATAAATCAATTATTTAAATTAATAAAATAAAATAACAACCAAAAAGGTTACATATTACAGAGAGAGAGATAAGACTAGTACGGTGGAGTTGGGTCCCACGGCTATTTAATTAGGCCTAGTACTAGGATTCACTTGTATAAAGAGTGAAGACGTCCTACTAACTGCATCATGGACGTACTGCCATCTGCACCATGAAGTTGACAAGAGATAAAGCGTAATAATTGCCAAGTGACCGAGATGGTCTAAAAGTAACTTAACTCGATTGGTTAACTATTAACCATCGCTTTGGGTTCCAAGCCACGACTGTCTTCTTTCTCCTCCTTTGCGTATTTTTGATAGAAAGACCACCTGCTTTCCAAGTTCTAGAAATTAGCAACCAAATGTTAACTTATTAATTATCCTCATTAATGACCGATCGCCTTGTTCATTGCATAAAACTTAAAAATAACATAAGTGCATGATAATAATAAAAAGTTTTTAAATGATTAATACTAATAGCAAAACATCCCATTTCACCGTTGCTCCCCGTGTGTGTACGCAAGAAAGATTAAGGCTCATTTATATATGTACAGCAAGTTTATGTTCATATATTGTTCTAGAAATATTATATTAGATTAAGATCTCATTTATTTCACGAAAAATAAATAATTATTTATATTTATTGAAATAATTAATTAATGAAAAATATTTCAATTATCGATGACGATACATTGGAAACATTTTTGTTCTTTCATTTTCGTAAGTAATACAAACAACATAAAAAAAATCCAAATTATTCTATTTATGACACATTCAATCTAAACTTATTTTTATGACATCAAAAACCCTAATTTTATATCCATGCAATGCATTTACTCTCGCATCAGCATTTTGTCAGATGATTTTCCATTCAAAATGTCATTTTTATTTTACTCAAGCCATATTGGTGCTATGTAAATCTCATTTGTTTTTTGTCGTCTATGACACTAGATTTTTAAGGATGCTCATTATAATAACTTTATGAAGGGTAAATATATTACATAACTATAAATTTAAAAATTTTGATGTTACAAAAAAATGTTTAAGATAAATATCACAGTGAATAAAATTTTGGGTTTTTAACTGCTTTTTCCCTTTTGAGATTGAGTTTTATTCTACTTTATTGTAAAGTAATATATCTAATTAATTTAAGAAATATGAAAGAACGGATTTTTCTATAACGAGACTCATCCATTTAACTACACTCTACCTAACTTTCTAATCATTGATAGATATAAACATAAATACATAGTTCTGGTTTCACAAATAACACATACTATAGCTAAATTTTCTTTGCACTCATTTGTTTTTTTGTCGGTAACGTCTTTGCACTCATTTGTTTGTGTTTCTTAAAACTCAAAAACAATTGTTTACTTGTCTGTAAAATTCAAATATTAGTCAAATACAAAGTATATGCATAATTTGATTTCACAAATGATACACAAAAAGATAGAACGTAAGAAGAAATTAATTATGATGATTAGAGTTAACTAAATTTATTAGGACTTGATTGTTTACGCCTTTCAAAATGTAAAAACTCAAAACTTAAAATGTTATTTAAATATTAAAAAAAATTTGAAAAAATGATTCCTAAACTACGTATCAAGATTTAATAGTTGTAAAAATTAGACAAGTTTCAAGCCAATAAAAAGTGTAAAAAAATATTCAAGGCAAGACTATATATTGTGCTAAGGTTCGTGAGAACACAAAACTCGAAATTCGCGGTATCATTGTCCTTCGTTTTGACGTGTCCACTTTTCCCTTGTCCTTTTGTTTTTGCCTTACTTTCTCTTTTCCAAAGGCAATCATAAAAAGGCAAGACATTTTGTCGGTGATTCCATTGGTACGTGACGATTCTGATTGGACAACGTGTAATACAAGAGATACGACGAGTATGGCTGAGTTGGGTCCCACGAGTAATCACTAAGGCCTTGCTACTAGAGTTCACGTTTGTGAAGCCGTGCTGTTGTAAGGTTGACAGAGGAGGCAGCGTAATAATTACCACGTGACCGACGTGGCTAGAAAGCAATTTAACTCAATCATGGTTAATATTAATCATTACTTTGTTCTTTTCTTTTTGATTTTTTTTTTAGCCACGTCTTTCCTCCTCTTCTGTGCTCATCTTTCTTCCTCCCCTACGTTTTTTTAGATGGAGATACCATGCACTTTTGAAACTCTAAAAGTTAATAATCGTTGACTTAATAATTGCCCTCATTAATAGTTTTGCTTTCTTGTAATCGATTCCGGTAGGACCATACAAAAGTTGTAAATATCCACAGATGCGCTTCATGAACAGAAGAAAATAAGATCTTTAAGAACATTTTTTTAGGGATTAATACATTGAAAAATCCAAAATTGGTACATTTATAATAAATTTACTCTAAATTATTTTTAACAATGAAAAATCCCAAACTGGTATATCTGTGATAAATTTACCTCGACTGACTATAAAAAACTTTAAACTAGTACATTTATGACGAATTTACCCAAAACTAATTTATTCGACTGTAAAAAATCCCAAAATTGTAAATTTGTGATAAATATACCTTTTGCTAAATTGAATTAATACCACAAAAAATCAAAAGCGTAACAAACGAAGTGTAAAATCCTAAATTGATATACCGGTCAACTGTCACGTATCATTTAACTTAATAATTTGATAATAAAATTTAACTAAAACTAACAGAGGATAAATTTGTCACAAATGTATCAGTTTGAGGTAAATTTGTCAAAAGTATATAAGTTTGGGATTTTTTGTGGTCAAAAAAATAATTTATGATAAATTTATTACAAGTGTACCAGTTTGAACTTTTTCAAGTTATTAACCCTTTTTTAGATACTCTCAAGACTAAATCATAACAATCGGTCTCATTTTTAGTTTTGATCTTATCACTCCTATCACATAGTGTAATTGTCACACTCCGATTCTCGCACAAGAAAATAGGAGTGACACCACCGTCCTTCAAGAGAAGAGCGAAGTCTCAAACCAATCTCACCACATGCCCATATGAGCCAAAAGCTAATACCAATAGAATATAGCTCAATTATCCACATGTCGAAGCTTTTAAGTTAATTTATTCTTATGGATACCCATAATTTTATTTCTACGATTCTTTACAAAGTTTGGTCATTACCTGCTTGGAGCAAGAGTACGTGGCATTTTACATGCATTTATGGTGTGAAAATATGTTTCAAGTTCTAATCAAAGCACTTTAAGTTATTATAATTCTGAGTAAACATAACTTACGATGAGTTGTTGTTGATGTTGATTGAAGGAATTAGTGGCAACGCATCTCATCACTCCTTTGTGACTTTGCAATGACAAAATCACGTTAAAAGAGAAGTGACTTGAGACCACACCCATTCAAAGTAACAACATCCATGGCTTGAACTGAAATAGCCTTTGACCTCAAACCCCTGGGATTTGGCATTGCATGATTTCCACGTTTTATTCGGAGATTACACCCTTCCAAAGTAGCGGTTGCAAGAAAAAGAAGTAACTTTAGTACATAAAATGATCTATCTGGAGTACTTACGGGGTCAATCCTTGTTAGGAAATTGTAGTATCACAAGGTCTTTTTGACACATAAACTATATTCGATTAGCTGTAGAGTGAGAATTGAATGCACAAAGCCGACACCTCTTGTAATTTGGGTTTTTACAAGCGCAACTCCTTTTGGTAACTTGCCATATCCATCCAAAACTCTTATTGCCATTTTCTTTTCTCCGTTAAACTCAATGCAAAGACTACTATATTATATGAAATTTTCATGATTTTTGAAAATATGAAAATTTCCGTTAATGCTCAGAAACTATGAAATTTGTGAAAATCATGGGACATGATTTCAAATGTTTTAAGCCAAATACATTTAAAATTCCGAAACTATTAATAAGTGTTGTGAAAATTTCAAATGTTTTAAGCCAAATACATTTAAAATTTCGTTCAATATAATATTAGATTAAATATATATTTATTATATAATAAATATTAACACAGCCCTTCATATTTTGTTGAGGTTTGCGAGAAGGCAGAACTCGAAATTTATTACGGCTGGTATCATTGTCCTGTGATCAGATGTGTCTTCTTTTTCTTTTTTACTTTTTTTCCTCGTCTTTTTCCAAGTGCAACCATAAAAAGGATAAAGATAAGAATGAATATCACAAAAAACATATATTTACGATAAATTTATATTAAACAAAAAATTTCAAATAATAAATTTATTCACGGAAAAAGTACAAATTTATATGGTAAAACTCCACATATATGTTTGTCAATTATCACGTATTTAATTTGATAATAAATTTTAATGAAAATTAATGAAAGATTTATTGTACATCAAATTAATATAGAATAAATTTATTATATATATCAATTTAGATTTTTTTGAATATTTACTCTAAAGAGAACGTGTTTGGTAAAAGTAAAGCAAAACAAAAAATAGTGAGAAAGAGCATCTTTCCGATGGGGCTGCGATCACACTTTGGGGTCAAAAGATTCTGCTGGTACCTGGCAAAGCTGGATCGGGACAACGTGTTCAAAGACAGATAGGACGAGCATGATGAGTTGGGTCCTATGGCTACCGCTAAGGCCTAAACTACGGTCCACATCAATGAAGCCATACTGCGATGTACAGTGTGACGTTGACAGAAGACTTGGCCAAAAAAATGACTTAACTCTACCATGGTTAATTAGCAACCATCACTTTGCTCTTTTGTTTTTTTTCTTTTTACTTTTTGTGCCACGTTTGTCTTCTTCCCTCCTCCCCCCCCCCCCACTCCCAACGTTTTTTCAGAGAGGGAGATCATGTTTTTTGAAACTGTAGAAATTAAAGGTGTATTTGGTAATACTTATAATTTTTTATCTTTCTATACTTTTGCTTTCTAAAACAGAAAAAAGGAATTCAAAAAAAAAAAAAAAGGAAAGAAATTGAAATTTATTTATGTATATCAGTTATTTTTTTTTTTTTTTTAGAATAAATTAGTAGCCAAGATAAATTTAGAATAAAAATAAATAGTAAAAATATTTACTTTTCTATTCCCAATAACAAAAAGAGATATAATGTCATTTTAGAGAAACAAGCTCACTATAATCTAATATCTGTCTTTACACAATTGATATAAGATCTAGGTGAGACTCACATTTAGGCTAGGTCTCCTAACCCAATCAGAGTCGCCATTTTTCAATTTAGGAAAAAATTTAGAAATTAAATTTTGAGTAGTTCTACTATATTTTAGTATTAATTACAGTTTAAAATTAGTTTGGCATAAAAAAAATGTAAAAATATTTTGATGAAAATTGGATTCACAATTAAATAGGCTCTTGGGACTTTACCATATTAAATTTTTTTATTGCTGTTTTCTTTTAGAAACAATGTTAAGTTTCAATAGCTTGACAACTTGGTTGAGAGAAGACAGTCTTCTTCCCTTAAGATGTTCTTGGAGACATCTTTTAAAATCATATGTAATTTTGTTCTTAGAAAATTAAATGGCTTTAAATGAGTCTTTCGTGTTACAATTTGTATTGTGTTCATAGCAGTCGAACAAGCTTGTGCTACATGAATTTTTGATGTCAATTGCTTGAAGATTTGTTTATTATGAGTTATTTTGTCATTGCCCACACCATCGAGCAATATTTAAGTTCAAAACGTCTATGAACTTGTTTATTGTAACTTCTAGAGATTTACTGTCAACTTTCTCATATTATGAGTTATAAACTACTAAGACTCTTTGTTATCAATTCCAACTATCCATCTTCGACTAATTATTACGTTGGATTTTCTAAGCCATTTTATAATATCTTGATTAGTTAAATCTTTATAAAAATCAAATTTTAGGCAAATATGAATTATTAAATCTCTGTTGAGATTTTTTTAATTAAATAAAAAATTAGAAATAATTTTTTTGAATTGTATCAAATATATTTTTATTTTTTTCGAAAATAATAATTTTATGTAGTTATTTAACGCGTTATTCTATTAGAAATGAAGAAAAAATTAATAGAAATCGTTTCGGATTGTGATAACGCGAAGCTAGAGAATTCACTATAGATGGTATCATTGTCCTACGATTTGATGTGTTCTCTATTACCCTTGTCCTCTGTTTTCCTTACTTTCTATTTTTTTTTCCAAAGGCAACCATTAAGTGGGTAGAAGAAGCGGAGCAAAACAAAAAGCAGAATGAAAAGCATCTTTGAGGTGGGGCCACGACGGCAATCAAGGGTGGAATAACTGTCGGTACGTGGGGAAGCTGAATTGGACGAGTACGATAGAGGTGGGTCCACATCTCTGAATTCGTACCGTCATCAGGTTGACAAAAGACATGGCCATAAAGGAACTTAACTCACGGTGGTTAACTATTAACCATCACTGTATTCTATTATTTTGTTTTGTTTTTTCCTTTTTGTGTGCCACATATGTCTTCCCCCTCTTCTTCTGTGAGATCATGCGGCTTTGAAACTCTATAAATTAAATATCAAATGTTGATTTATTAGTTGTGCTCATTAATGACCACGACTTCATTCGTTGCATAAAACTTGAAGATAAAATAAGTGCGCAATAATATTAAATAATAGAAAGTATTTAAATGATAATTAATATCACAAAAATTTTAAATTAATATTTATAATAAATTTATCTTAAATTAATATTTTGATCACTAAAACTTCTAAATTAGGATACTCAAAACAAATTGACTTCAAACTAATTTTTTTTTATCTTTAAAAACTTTAAATTAGTATATTTATGATAAATTTATGCTTTAAATTTAATTAATACTATAAAAATCCACACATTGGTTCACTTGAAACAGACAAAGTGTAAAACCCCCAATCAGTACGTCCGTCAATTGTTATGCATTATATAATTCAATAATTTAACGGTAGAATTTAACCTAATTTTTTTTATACGTACGAATTTAAGAATTTTTCATATTGTTAACCCTTAAAATGATAGATACTAATAGCAAAACATTCCGCTTCATTAGTGCTCCCTGTGCGTGTAAACAAGAAAGATGACAAACCACCCGTGGCGGTGGCCTCGTTGGTTGAGCGGTACCCCTATCAAAGCTGGGCGTGGAAGTTCGAATCCCCGGATGGTACCCCCAGTTCGTTTGTTAGGCGTGGAAAGTCAACCGCGGAGTCCTCAAGCGTATTACCCGGAGTCTGTGGTGGTGGGTCCTGCAGCGCTCCCCCAGGCTTTACTCCGCTGCGAAGCGGCACACGGAGGTTTCCTGGGATACCGAAAAAAAAAAAAAAACAAGAAAGATGACAAAACCACTAAAAAATCTAAATTATATTCATTATGATACATTTATTCAGAACTTTTATGTGATATAAAAAATTATAAATTATACCTATTATGACGCATTGCTATAAACTTTCTTTCGTGATATCAAGATCCTAACTTTATATCAATGCGATACCCACTATGATTGCATTAGATGATTCTCTAATCAAAATAACGTCATTTTTTTATTTCACTCAAGCCTAGTTGACAACATCATTTGCGTTCCATCATCCATGTAGGTAGATTTAGAACCTAAATGAAGGTCAATGAGTTACATAAGTATAAGTTTAAGATTTTTTATGTCACAAAAAAAAATAATGATAAATATGTCCCGATAGGCCTAATTTAGAGTTCATAAAGGGTTTTTTTTTTTTTCCTAGATTGAGTTTTATTGTATTTTATTTTTACGCAATATCTCTAATTAATTCAAGAGAGGTGAGAAAGAATATAGTTTTGTGATAATGCGACTCAATCATTAAGCTTCACTCTATCGGACTTTCCAATCATTGAGAGACATGGATGATGTATGTGTGTGTATGTCTGTATGTATTTAGAGTTTTGGCTTCACAAATAGCACAGGATAGCTGAATTTTCTTAACGCTTTTTTTTTTTTGTAAGGAAAAAATTGGGTTATAGATCCACCAAGAGGTGGATAGCCTTAGCCGGATGTGTGGTAACAAGTAAAGCCCGAAGGCTTGTTCCCGTCCTTGTCAGGAGAGATGCCAACCATCTCTCCTTTCTACGAACACTAATGCTCATTTGTTTTTATGGTAAAGATTTTTTTTTTTTGGTAAAGACTAATGCTCATTTGTTTGTGTTTTTTAAAATGCAAAAAAGTATTGTTAACTTTTCTGTTAAAATTTAAAATATTATTTAAATACAAAAATGGTGAAAAAAATACATATAAATAACGTTTGTGAAAATTTTACATTTTTCAGGCCTAAAAATTATAAAACTGATTTCTTATTAAAATTAATTAAATTAAACAATAACGTTTTGTTGACGTTTGTGAAAGCGGAGAGCTTAAAATCCACCACAGGTGGATGATATCATTGTCCTTCGATTTGATGCGTCGTCTTTCTTCCTTTTCCTTTTTCCAAAAGCCGACCAGAAAAAGTGTGAGATGATGCGTTGGTGAAGCAAAACCACAGCTTTTCAATCTAGTCGGTAGGTAAATTGTAATCACCGTCCACTTACAAAGTCTACGCTCCACCTAGCACAATCATTCAAGCTAGCCAATCATCTTGTTGGCTGACTTCCAGCAGCAGCACAAAAAATGTACAATCTCTCGTGCTCATTGGACAATATCAGCTCATGCTTAATCATAAAATGTTACATTTGAGTTTTAAAGTGACTACAATAAAACTAATCATTCAATTAGTAGAGATGAAGAACCGTATAAAACTAATCACTCGATTAATTGAAGGGGAAGGACCGTCGTCAAAATTATAATTTTTGAAAAAGTTCCAAGAGAGTTTTTGAAAAAGTTTTTCTTTTGAGGCATTGCAAAGCCCATCGAAATTCAATGTCCCCATGTTCATTAGCTCCGTTAGCATCACAAAGAAAGGCCATGTCTTGAAACTATCTCGTTTTTTAGAAAGAGTAGTCAAACAAAATGTGTACACCTAGATTTAAAATTATGCATCACCGAAATAACTAGTGTAGCTTGTATGACAGCATTGGCTGTCTATCAATACTAATCAGTTTGTTCAGAATATTAATCCAAACTTACGAACATTAAGATTAAACCAAATAAGTATGCCATAGCAACTTGGACCTCCTATTTCTATTCCCAAGCATCAGGAAATGGCATTAGACGAATAATTCTTCTTATACAGAGTCACATTCAAGGCCCACGTTAGACGTGGTTGTCTTCCAAATCTTCTTGGTCAATAAAGCAAGATTTTTATATAAAGTAAATTTTCTTGCTTTACATATCAATCATTCTCCTTATACGATGTCACAGCTAGGGCCCACATTAGATGCAAATGTCTATCTTCTTGATCAATAAAGCAAATTTTTTTATATAATTTAGTCGGTTCACTCTATGCTTGAAATTAAAAAAAAAAAGGGAAAGAAAGAAAGAAACACTTCGAGGTTCGTTTGTCAAGATGCATCTGTATCATCTATGATATATCAATGTCAACTCGCCTAACTTTTGAAATTTGGGTAAATCTTTTACGCACGAGTCACGCTCCTTAAACATCGCCACAACCAAGGCCGACATCTGATGCAGATGTCTTACTAATTTGTTGTTCTTTTTGTCAAGATGCATGCATACCATTTACATGCTTGACTTATTGTTATTAGTTTCTGTCACTTCGTCCCATTTTAATTGTGGTCCTAAATCCTAACAATCCACCATATATATAAAAGATTACATACAATTTAATACCAAGGCAAGTTGACGTTGATGTATAGACCAAAAACGATTTTTTTGCTTTCCTCTTAAAACATATAACGTTATTCAAATATAAACATTATCATGAGGAAATTATATGTAAATTACATATCAATATTTTCATGTCGTGCAAATATCTTATGTTGCATAAAAATAAAATTATGTAAAAATGTGTCCAAGACAAAGATTAAATCAAACAACACAAAGTGCAAACGCATGACAAGCCCTTCCTATTTTGTTGACGTTTATGAAAGCATTACAGCTTGAAATCCACTACAAGTGGTGGACCATATGAGTGTCCTCCGATTTGAGGTGCTGTCTTTCCTTGGATCCTCTTTTCCTTAATTTACCTTTTTTCAAAAGGTGACCAGAAAAAATATAAGATAACGTGTTGATTGAGAAAAAACGATAACTTTCCGCTCGCCGACGTCGCTGCTATCGCAAAAGGATCATTTAAAAGAATTTGTCCGTGGGCTGAAGGCTACACTACATCTAGCACAATCAACTCAAGCCCAACAACCGTCTCATTGCATCTTAGACAGCAGCAGCGCTGGAATGCCCCCAATGGCTGCACAATCTCTGGTATTCAATGGACAATATGAGCTTATGTTTGAAGATAAAATGCTTCATTTGAGTTATAACAATAAACATCATAAAATTAATCACTCAATTAGCAAAAGGGGAAAGACCACCATGAAGCACAAAGTTCCTTTCGGTGTAAATAAAGCAGATAGCCCCATTTTAAGCAAAGCTTTAGTAGAGTTCTTAAAAATGTTTTGCACTTTCCAGTGTTCTATTTGACATGAGGCTTAAGCATGCTGCTCACATTCAAAAGCTTCCACCAAATGCGAATCAATTTGAATGTGAGCAGCATACTTCAACTGACCAAATTCTTCGGTCCTTTAATAAATAAAGCTGCACACAAGCATTCCAAATGAAGCCAACTCTCATAACCAATCTCTGGAGGCAATTCCATGCAAGTAATTGTCTCAATCCCCTTTACATTTAAGAAGGCACACATCTTTCCAAGACGCTTTTGCTCCCTTAGCATCGTCAGGCTTGCCTCTCCAAAGAATAGCGATGCGTTTACTTTCCACTAGTTTCAATAATTTCTTTGGCAGCACAAAAATTTGGCTCCCATAAATAATAAAGCTACATGTAACCGATTTAATGAGTTGTAGTCTGCCAACAAAAGCCAAATGCTTGAAACCTTCCAGTTATCCTTTCAACAAGTGGTTTGCAATCTTTCTCACATAGCTTTGCCAGATATCAAAGGAATTTCAAGTTATTTAAAAGGCAATGCTCCTCACAAAATGCCACTTACGTAGCAAACCATCACAATAAGCTCTATCATATGTAACCTGAAACTCTATTTTTGAGGATTAAGCTTCAATCTAGAAACTTGTAACCGCTGCAAAAGATTTAATATTTAAAGATAAGAAACTTTGTCACCTTGAAGAAAATCATAGGATCCAAATCATAGGATGTAATAACGTTAAATAAACTAACTTGGGCTGGGTGACAAATCAGGCTCTATGTAAGGGCTAGGCCCGAAATTGTTCTACCCCACAGCTTACCCATAGCTAGTTAAACTACCTTGGCTCAATGCATGGAGCAGCCACGATATTTAGTTAGGATTGACTATATTAGAATTGGATTTCGATATAGTTCAGTTTCCTTGAATATAAAAAAGAAAGAAAAATTATTTGCCAAATAACCTATAAGGACCCTAAGACCAAAATTTTGCATAATTGCATAAAAAAGTATTAACCAAAATAGACACAAGTTTGTAACTGAGTTCGTTTAGCTACTGCATTTGTTTAATTACACTCGCAGATGCCCGTGCAATGCAGGGGCTTAAAATCATAATTAGTATATTATTAATGTCATTGGTGATATGAATTTTCGCAATAAAAATAAGATGGAAATTTTTTTAACAAAATTCATATGAATTAAATTCTCCACTAGACTTAAAGTGGAGTTTTACTATGGAGTTTCACTTAAAGTGGATCTACCATCATGTAAATTTATCCTCCGATTAAAAAAAAGCAAGATTCTCAATTGAATCATAATGTAATCTCCTACAATGTTTCAAGCTTGTAAAATGTTATAAATCGATGTAATAAGAAAGGCGGGTAAGAATACTAGAAATGTCAAAACTTTTGTATGTCGTTTACTTGAGTGCCAATTTTTTTTTTTTTCACTAACTTTAGTGCCATATCGGAGCAAAATTAATCACTTGAGTGCCAATTCTGACAAATTATCCAATGCAGAATTTTTATTTTTATTTTTTTTTTTCTTTTGGCATTTTTCTTTAGGGCCGGTGAGGGTCATTGGCAACCCTTGTTGGTTGTGAAACCCTCGCCCTCGGTTGCAAAGGCTGTGGGCAAGGTTGTTAGGACCTTGTTGGCCGTTGGCGAGGCCATGAGGGCCCCCCATCTCTAGGTGGCCGTGGGTGACGCATCCTAGAGTGGGCGAGGGCCTTCGCAACCTTGCCCATAGCCAACAAGGTTGTGATGCCCTCGTTAACTCTGGGTGCCGTCGCCTACAGCTGGTGAGGTCACTATGCCCTCAGTTAGGGCCTTCGCGGCAAGGGTGAGGTGGCCCTCGCCTAGATTTGGCCATGAAGGCCCTAGGCGAGGGCATCACAACCTTGTTGGAATTGGGTGAGGTGGCGTTGGTTGTGGTTGCCCAGAGTTGGTGAAGGCCCTTGAGGCCTCGCCAACGACTGGTGAAGCCTCAACGATCTTGCCTAGGGCTTTTGTGGCAAAGGGTGAGGCGGCCCTTGTCTAATCTATGCGAGGGTTTTGCAGCTGGCGAGGGTCGTCGGTGACCCTCGTCAACTCGAAAAGAGAAATAGCAAAAAAAAAAAAAAAAAAAACGTCACATCGGCGAAGCCACGTCGGATTTTATGATGAGGCAAATTGGAATTTGTACTCAAGTGATCCATTTTTCAAATTTGTGGCACTCAAGTGAGTGAAAAAAAGTTTTGGCATTCAAGTGAGTGTCGTATGAAAGTTTTGACACTCCTAATGTTCTTACCCCTAAGAAAGCATAAAGTAAGGCTCCGTTCGTTTCATGAAAAATAATTTATGGGAAAATGTTTTTTGAATTTTCCGGCGTTCCTCTCATGGAAAATGAACTATTTAAGGAAAATGTTTTCTGCTTTTGGAAAAAATGCTTCAAAATTGGGAAAAACTTCTTCCACCTTACATTCTTTCATCAAACACATTTTCCTTTTATTTTTATTTTTTTAAATTGAGTTTTTAGATTTTTTTTTTCTTTTTCTTCCCTTTCCTTTTTAGTAGTGGTCGACGATTGGCCACAAGCCAACTCCAGTCTTGTCCAAGGCCAGATCCGATGAGGGTGAGGCTCGACGTCATCGAATTTTGCGAGTTAAGAGCTCGCCGGCCTTAGTAAAGGTCAGGCTTGCCTAGATCAAGTTGGTGAGCTTGCGGCTACCCACTCCATGCTTGCCTGACCTCCACCGAGGTCGCTGAGCTTATGACTCACTTGGATTGGCTAAGCCTCGAGCTTGAGCTCTCTGGATTTGGCGATCCACATCTTGGTCGATTGCTGCGTAGTCGACCATTGTCGAGGCATGTGACGACGAAGGAAGAAGGAAAAATAAAAAATAAAAAGAAAAAAATAAAAAAAATTGATTTAAAAAAATAAAAATTTAAAAATTCTATTTTTTTAAATATATAAAATTAAAATTTAATATTTGTGGTCAATTTTAAAAATTAAAAATTTATTTATTTTAATTTTTTTCTAAAAAATCAAATCAAATAATGAACATTGGAAAATATTTTACACTCCATTTTCGGGTTTCAAATTTGAACGTCGGAAAATATAGTTATTTTCTTCAAAAATGGTTTCTTGGAAAACAATTTCTTGAAAATTTTGATATCCATGGTTTCGTTTTTGATATTTATCCATTCCATGCGCTTGATAGGTGAATCCAGAGCTGAGAAGATCATTTTCACATCATGACCACACAACCAGAGTCTACGCAACCAGAAATCATCGAAGCACTTGTTTCTCTTATTCCTTCTTCTTCATCTTCAACTCCTTCAGAATTCCGTGTTTCCAACGCTTTTAAGATAGATTATCTTTATGAAGTCTCTCTTAGCGATGAAACCAATATTTTTGAAACCCAACTTCCTCTCATGAATCCTTACTCAGCTTTTGCTAAACCCAACTCGTCATTTTCACCTATTCGCTCCATCCGCCAGCTTATTCACCAAACCCCAAAGCAAGTAAAAGAGTACGTTCAGTCCTCTAAATTCGACCAGCACCCTATTCCTGCTACAGAAAAAGAGTACTTTGTTACTCTCCAGATCCCCCCAGAATTTCCCAGACAATGGGTTCAACAGGGATATACGCATGTTCATTATGGAGCTGTCCGTCTTGCTCTCACTTTCCATGGTTGTAAAGGTTTGCCAGTTGTGGCAAGAATTGTGTTGTTGGACACCAGGTTTTTACAATACCAGCATGCTTGCATTGGTACTGTTCAAACTACTTTGAATACTGGAACAGTCTTCGTGACTTTGTATCCAAACTTCATTATCGCTTTATCAGACCCCCAGCTACTCTCTTTTCTTAAAGTTCAAGTCCAGCTTACTGGAGCCCCCTAAACTGCTGAATCTGCAGCTGCAACCCTACATTACCGGATGGTTTACCGAGTGCAGAATCATGCCCTCGACCTCAACTTCAACAATGGTAATGAAGACGCATTGTTCATCTCAATGCAAAATGACCAATCGTCTTGCATCCATGTTCCTAGACAAATCCCGAAGGATACATTGGCCAAGCTCCTTCCAGAGACTTAGATCACCAACTATGAAAAGCTATATCAGCATAACAAGCCTTTCCAGTCTACGGACTCAGAGTTTGTAAGGAAAAAAGATGAAACTGTTTCATTCAAATTTGGCAAAGAGAAGGAAGAAAGTCCTTCTATCTTCCAAACCCTCTTCATGATCGAACCATGTATTCCTCAATCTATTTCCGAACCAGACCCAAAAAAACATGTTCGGCATTTCAATAGTGATGGACATCCTGTTCATTACTATAAAGACAATTATGGTCATTATTTTTGGGACCCTTTTTGCCAGTGTTCATACTGTACAAATTCTCCTGACGAGGTAGACCCTCTTGCAAGACCTCCACCTCGTAGAAAAAGGCCAAAGGATAAGGTGTACCAAAGGTATTTAAATGGAGATTCCTCCGTCGATACTCTCGGTGAGTGTGACAAATATCAGTTCATGGTTTCTTATGCACCACCTCTACCACCAGAGTCCAGTACCACATCCCAAACTAAACCAGAACCGCCAAAATCACCTCCACCTTCTCCTCCTTAGAAAAGGCAAACTCTTTCTCCATTTTACAAACCAATCCTCAAATGGGCTAAGAAACATTCTTACCCGCTTGAAGTCCCAGCAGAAGCACCACCCACTTCTTCTATTGCCATGTTCCAAGACACTGACTTTCCCCCTCTTGTTAAGGAAAGTTCTAAACTCTCGTTCCCTGCTACAGAAGAGTTTATTGATCCACATGGAAAATACCGTCATATTCCCAAAATTCCTACCCCTACTGATGTGGACGAACATGTGAGACAAAAGAAAACCCCTTCTGCTGAAGCTGTTCTAAACTGGCAATCAGAGATTCTATTGGCACAGAACAATGCCTTTAAGGCTGTTGATTCCAAGATTGGAAATGTGCAACAAGATCTTCGAAGATATGATGAAAGTACTAAGAAGATACTTTTTGAGTTCCAGAAAAGGCTTCATGCCTTGGAATCAGGACAACATCTTGGGTACCACTATCTTGAAAGTCCAAAGCCAGAAATAGACAAGCTCAAGAAGCAAATCCAACTTCTTGAAGAAGGAAGGTTTCGACCTTTCGATCCATTGGCACCTCCTGTAAGAACTGGGTATTTACCCCCACATCCACAGACGTCTATTTTTGCCAACATTCCAGAAGATCCCTACAGAAGAGAACTAGATATGGCAGAAATAAGGAATTGCCTCAAGGCCCTGCAGAAGGAAAAAGGAAAAGAAAAGAACTCACCAACATAATCAAGTTCAATTGTTATAAGGGACAGGCAAGAACATATGATGTTATCAAATCCATTAGAATCCTTTCTAAAGGATTTGGGTACTCAGGAACCTGATCCTGTTATCCAACAGCCTGAGCCTGATCCTGCCATCCCAGAAAATCAGATTCTGTTTCCAGCTGAACAAACTTCTCCTACTACATTAGATTCAGCATCTCTTTCTGCTTCATCCCTCTCCATTTCTACAATTGATTCTCCCCTCATTGTGCCAGAAACCTCACAAATATTCATGGCTAATCCTCTAGAATATGAAATAGAGTCAAACTATTCTGATCTAGACATTGGTCAGACAAGCAATCCTACTAGGAACAATCCTACTAGGCATGTCTCCATGGCATCAACACAATTCTTCACCATTGACGATATTAATTATCCAAAATGACCAGAAAGACTTGAAGAATTTCATACTTGGTTGAAAATACAGTCCATCACCAACCATGATATGAATGATGTCCTATACAACTTCGTTACAAGGTTCACAGGGAGCCTTAAATTTTGGTGGCAATCACTCTCAGAACAAGATCAGATTCTGTTCCTGATGTCACCCAATTTCAGCCATGCCCTTACTTATTTATATCATGTTTTTGTGGGAACACCCGGAGATCTCATTGAGATAAAAAGAAAAGAATTTTTCGAAAGAAGATGCTGCTCTTATCAGGAAAAACACCTTGATAAGCATTATTGAATAATGCTTTAACTCTTTTACCAAATTGGCGCAGACCCAAATTTGAAACATGTTTTCCTCACATCCATCCCAAAAGAGTTATCCCAGATGGTTGAAAGATCTTTCTTTGGAAAACAAAGAAGAGTACAAGATATTCCCCTGGGAGAAATACAGCAAGAAATCCATCTATGCCTTGAAGAATTATGTTTAAAGCGCCAGATGGTCCGTACCTACATCACAGATGACAAGCGTCTTGAATAAGCCTGTTCTCGCCAGAAGCTGAAAATCAAATGTTCCAAAAAAGACTGCGATGGAACTTGCGGCCAGTATTCCCGGAAGAAAAAGCATTACAAAAAGTATTCAATCAGGAAGTCCAAGCATGGCTCCAAGCATTTTCGGAAGAACAAGAAATGGCGATACCTACGTAAGAGGAAATATCGCACAGGCCATAAGAAATCAAGCCATTGCTACATTTGTAACAAAAAGGGACATTTTGCCAAAAATTGTCCTCAGGTGAAAAAATGTCAGAATCATCTAATAGAGAATGAAACAGGTATTTCTCTTGAAAATGATGACATTTAATCCTTGTTCTCTGCTGATGAAGAACCAACTGAACAAACCCTTTGTGTTATCCCCTTTTATCAAACTTCCAGTGAAACTGAGTTTGACTCAGAATCTGAAGACATTTTTTACATATCTCTCACATCTTTAGAACTAAATCCTGACATATTTTCAAGTCATACTCACTGTTCCCATTTCCCTGTAAAAATCCTCACTTCGAAGTTTGCAAAATCTATCAATGTTATTGCTCTCATTGATACTGGAGCAAGTTGTTCCATCCTAGATACTAAAGTTCTGCCTGAAGAATTCTGGACTCCTTACATTCGATACTTCAATTCTGCTTCAGGAGATACTTTCTCCACGAATGTCGAACCACTCCGATCCTTTGTCCAGTTTTTTCCTCAGTGTTCCATAACCACAAAGATTTTTGGATCAAGCCTTCCCCATAAAGATTTGATAATTGGGTGGGATATCATGACTCAAATCTCTCAACTTCGAATCATTCTGGAAAAGGTCTTAGATATAAAGACCAATTCTACGAGTTTGTCAATATTCGAGACTTTTTCCATTCGGATGAGTTTATTAAATCCAATCATGCAAAAGCTTTTGGAAACTTGTTTGGAATCCCATTCAGAATTCGCTCAAAAATGTTCTCATCCCTTATGGGAAAATTCTGAATTCTTTGTTCGCCTTCCCTTAAAAAAAAATGAAGACATAAATCCAACCAAGGCAAGTCATATGAGAATGAAGCCAGAACACTTAGCTTTAGCTCAAAGGGAATGCTCAGAACTTTTGCAGCAAGGACTTATTGAAACCTCAAATTCTCAATGGGCTTGTGAAGCCTTTTATGTTAATAAGCGAGCTGAGCAAAACAGAGGGAAAATGAGATTGGTAATTAACTATCAACCTCTCAATCTTTTTCTCCAAGATGATAAGTTCCCCTTATCATCCAGAGATTCTCTCTTTACTGATTTAACTAAGGCCCATATTTATTCCAAATTTGATCTCAAAGCCGGATTTTGGCAATTGGGCATCCATCTTGAAGACAGATCCAAAATAGGGTTCTGTATTCCGAACCAGCACTTCCAGTGGAAAGTTCTTCCTTTTGGTTTAAAGGTAGCAACATCCCTTTTCCAAAAGGCCATGTGTCATATTTTCCAACCAATTTTGTCAAGTGCAGCAATATATATCGACGATATTCTCGCTTTACGCTCCCGATGCTTGATCCACACTTGTCAACTCATTGAGCAATTTGCAGAAATCGTGAAAAAGCATGGCATTATGCTTTCTCAAAGGAAAATGAATATTGCCCAGACAGAGATTGAATTTCTTGGTATGCACCTCAACAAAGGTACATATTATCCAGGACCACATATCGCTTAAGAATTACTGAAGTTTCCTGAAGACAACTTCACAACAAAACAAGTTCAGCAATTTCTTGGGATAATCAATTATCTCAGGGATTTTGTCCCAAATATTGCAAAGCTCCTGATTCCTTTGCAATCCATGCTGAAAAAGAACTCCCTACCTTGGGGAAAAACTCAAACTAAAGCAGTCGCTGAGCTTAAGGAGATTATGCAGAATCTCCCACCATTACATATACCATCAACAGGTAAAAGAATTCTTCAAACTGATGCCAGTGATGAATACTGGGCAGCCGTCCTGTTCGAAGAAATTTATGGTAAGAAACTCCTTTGTGCTCACAAAAGTGGAAAGTTTTCTCAAGCTGAAATGCACTACCATTACACTTTCAAAGAGATCTTAGCAGTAAAAAATGGAATAAAGAAGTTTGAGTTTCATCTCATCGGCCATCACTTTTTTGTTGAGTTAGACATGGCATCTTTCCCACAGATGACCAAGTTTAAACAGAAGCAGATTCCAAACCCTCAACTACTTCGATGGGCTGAATGGTTTTCAAAATACTCCTTTGAAACCAAACATATTCCTAGAAAAAAGAATATGCTTGCTGATTTTTTGTCAAGACCTAAAGTACCAGCTAAAATCAACATGTACATCAAAAGACCTGCTTTCCATATGCTCAATCATGGAGTAAAATACAAGATTGAGAAGATCAAAGACTTGCCCAGCTAGAAATTTCCCCAGGAGATTATTCAGCAAATTCAGAACGACAGTCTTACTGAGAACCTAGAGAACCTCATGTGGTAATGCCACATAGATCTATTCAGATACAATGGAGGTTCGATTCTTTATCCTCTCGGGTTAAATTTGAATTATCCTTTCATTCATCCTCTTATTTGGAAGGAAGATGATTTCCCTGATCAGCTCAAGACGCTGTTATGGTACTTAACCAATAAGTACTTAATAGCCATTGAAATTCCCACCAGAAGATTCGATGCTAACCTCACAAGGATATTCATGCTTGGAAGAAACATCGAAAGAGAAAGTGATAAGAATCTCTTAGACTTTCTTAATTGGTTCTATCATCCTACATGTTGGAAACAAGACTTAGAAAAAGAATTGAGAACCATGCCACCAAATCCTGAAGTTCACACCATTCTGTTTTTTCGACGTCCATGGAATTTTTGCTGAAATAATGGTAGTATTCTTGATGCACCACTCGAAATAAGAACCACATCCTATAAACCTCACTTGAACAGCCGAGAAGCCCGGATTCACAAATCTTATCCAAGATCTGTTAGATTTTGTGAAAACGAGTACCGAGAATTTCAAAGAATCCTATGCCAAGAAAACAAAACCATTCCTGAAGATATTTGGAATAATGTACCCATTATGTGGGATCATTATGATCTAGCACCAGAAGCTAAGGAAGCACTCAGCCAGTACAGACAAGCTGCATCGTCCCAAGAGCATGAAGTGACAAACGAAGATGACATTGTCCAATCCACTCAAGACCCCTATGCACGCTTTGGAGGACCTTTGTCCCAGGATCCCTATGAACAGGGAGCTTTGTCTTCATTCCAGAACATGGACACATCGTATTATGCACAGCCATCAAATTGGCCTCAGCCAACCATGCCTGCCAACACTACAAGTGAAAATACAAACTGGGCAGAAGAAGAAGCATCCCATTGGGCTCATGTACAAGCATTCTCGACAAGAATGCTGAATCAAATCCTCTCACCTGAAGACCTTGAAGCCCTTCAGCAAAAATACGAGGACATCTCCTAGAAGACAGTTCAGAAGACTCAGACTCAGTCTGTAGCTACAATGCCCGTAACGGACGAGACCGTTGAGTCCGTACAATTTCACTGTAGCAGAGTCACTGTTCACTTTTACTGTAGCACTAGGCTAGGGAATGTACTATTCAACAGTACAGTCACTGTTCATAGTGTGCGAATAATTCCCTCCCGAAAGTTTCGGGTGCCTCTGTTTGTATCCATACCTATTAGCTTGGTCCTTGTTTGTTGCTTTGTGATCTCATTTTGCCTATATAGGGCAATGAGGGTGTATTGTGTTGGGTAGAGTCCCCTGAA
This sequence comes from Eucalyptus fibrosa, assembly GCA_017140475.1. Classification (NCBI taxonomy): domain Eukaryota; kingdom Viridiplantae; phylum Streptophyta; class Magnoliopsida; order Myrtales; family Myrtaceae; genus Eucalyptus; species Eucalyptus fibrosa. The sequence continues at coordinate 23,107,261 of CM029512.1, forward strand.
GTAAAGTGTGTGCTTTGTGAAAAACTTTCCATGGCTTTCTAAATCCCTCTTCTTCTTTAGCCTGGTAAGATCCTTCGAGAAATGCAGCTTGGGTAGATTAGAAACGTTTCCATCCTGGCATCTCTGAGTGTCTCTAAGCTCTGAACTAAAGGGCTGAGTGGTTTTCTACTAAAAGGTTGTCCCTAAAGGGCTTGAATGGGAGTTGTTCGCCCAATGTGGGATGCATACCCGCAGAAAATTTACTCTCATTCCTTGGTTCTAAGTCTAGGTCCATTCATGGCTAATGGATCCTAAGAACATAAATTTCCCTCTCTTCATAGATTTCCTCCATTTGTTGGAATGTTCAAGTTTGTGCCATCAACTTGGTTTGTAAAAGGCGAGCGAACCATTCATGTAAAATCCTCGATAGCAAAATGGTTTCTTTTCTCTTCTCCATTTGCTTATATCTACTCATAGAGAGTTGGATGTGAATTTTTACAAGATTATTTTCCAATTTCTTGTATTTCAGTTTCCTTTTTAATGGAAAGTCTCCTTTGCATTTTTTGCTAGTCATTTGACATTTATCTTTTTTTCTTTTGGCAAGAATTGATGGATATCTCATTATCCATCGCAAACTATTGACAATGTATCACAAAAAAAAAAAAAATTGTTAGATATTTTGCCAAAAAATTCAATATTCAAATTGTATTTTTAAAGAATTTTGCTATTTTCCCCCAAAGTGCACATATAAAATTCCCTCGATTTATTTTAAGATAAAAAATTCAAATGTTTCTATCTTTTTTTTATTAAAATTTTGTTGCCAACGGTTGGTTGTTGATATATGTTGTACGTATCGATACTTCAAGTTAATTATTTTTTCCTATTTTGTAAATTTTAATTTGATTGTATCATGATTTTTCGTCAATATTTGTTTTACTTACTTTATGATACCTTATATGTTATATAAACATTTATGTCACGATAGTGAAATATCGGCAGCCTTGTATTTTGACATCTTTATGAGAAAATCAATATTAAATTAAAAGGAGCATGAGATGTTGATTAGACATTACAATAAAATTATTAGATATATCTTAAATTGTGACACAGACTATACTTTGAACTTGCTGATGCTGTAAAAATATGCTTTTGATAGTAATTGTAGTTAAATAAAAGACAATTGAAACTATAAGAATATCACCAAGATGCCTATAGATTATTAAAGATATTTTTAGTTTGTTGACGAACGTTATTAGATACGCTAAATGGTGATTGGTCTTATCTTGATCGCTTTACAAAGTCCATGGAAATAGCCTTATATTTCTTACAATGAGACTAAACGCATACCTATTTATTTGATATTCTTAGGGACAACACCTAAAAGTAAAATAAAATTATGAATTGTTGGTTATCTTGACCAAATCTAGCTAGATTGAGTAGATGCCAATAAAATATTTATCTATGTCATCTTTCTTGGTGAGCAGAACCGAGGTACATATATTTGCTTTACAAATTTTTTATAATCATAGGTAATTTTTTGATTGATTTTCTATTGAAATTTTTTCATTTTTCAATATTTATCTATTTTTAACATAGTGCTTAATAAAATATACTTTATTGGGAGTATTTCTTCAACACTTATCAAAATCTACATAATAATGAAACTCCTACGAAAGCTTATTCATAAACTTATTGTAAACCCTAAATTAATGTTTGTGCTCACCAAGAATAAAGTAATGGGAATTATCTTTGACAACTATAAAGTGATGATTCATTTGTAATGGGCCTCAATTTTTTTAACGTACTTGTTAACATGAAATTTTAAAATATAAATATTAAAATTTAGCTCATTTAAAGTTATTTACAACTATGCCTATTATCATTAGATTCATAGCTAATTATGCATAGTCTTATTTATTTATGAAACATATGAAATATGAAGATTTCGTGTATATAATAAATATACTTTTTCTTCCGTAAAAGTTATGTAATTATGGCTTTTACATTTGCTAATTATTGTTGTTGTTGTTGTTGTTGTCGTTGTTGTTAATATTATTCATATATTTGTACAAGTGAGGCGTGATTTTTCAAATAATCCTCAAATATCAGCTTATAGTCTTAGATTCAGAGTGTGTGCAATTATGTAATATAAGTTTTACCATGGAATAAATTTTTAAGCATTTAATCCTGGTGACGCTATTTCCACCCCAAATGTGATTAAATCAACCTCATTTTCACTAAAAAGACAAAAATACCCTTAACCATTCAATTACAATTTAATGCGGTAGCCCCATCACTTCCTTTTATTATTTATTTAATTTATATTTATGATCTAGTTGTCATAATTAAGCATTTTGCATATTTTGTTTTTCGTTTATTGTGGGTACCCCATGTATATTGATGGCACTATGGTTTATTTTTTTTACTAGTGGGCTTTACTTCCATAGAAATAAGGTTTGTCAAAAGGAGACATTTTCAATAAAATATATATTGTTGATACCTAAATTTTGACGATCCAATCATTTATTTATTGCATAGAAAATTATAGATTAATTCGTAACCCCTAAAAAAATATTAGAACCATATAGCATTGCATATAATTTTATAAACATTCATTGTTTAGTTTAATTGTATTGGACCGACGACTGATGGAAAATGTTTATGAGCTCAATGAAGTCTTCGAGATGAAGAATTTGATTGAGCTCGCGAAAGCATGAAATTCTATGCCCAATGAATATCCCACGTGGCCAAAAATTGCATGTACCGCGCGTGGGATATTTAAAATTGGAAAATTTCCGAAACTTGGAAAGTAATTTGGCCATAAAAGGAAGAAAATATATATTTTATATATTCTTGGTGAAGGCAAGCATAGGAAGGAGATATTGCGCGCTTATATCTGCAAGATTCGGAATTTGGGAAATCTGAGTGTCTATCTTCAGCATAGTATTCATCCAATTTGCAAATTGTTATTTGGTTTAAAAATAAAATCCACGGGGAATATTCAATCTGCATGAAGATTGAAAATAATAGACTTTCTAGATCTTCCAAGAGAAGAGAAAAGAAAAGATAACAGCGTGCGGGCGAAGATTTGGCCACAAGAGACACCATCTTGAGCATACTAGCACATGAAATCAAGTAAATATCCTCAAAATCTTTAGACAATTCTCTCGGACATAATGCAAGGAGGAGCAGCAGATTTTTTATCTTCGTACAACGGAAATCAATAAAAAGGAAAGTGGGGTTTAGTCTTCACATATCCATTGGCATAGGCAGAAAGAAAAGCCATAGGAATAACAAAGAACAAAAATATAATATGCTATCACCGGCCGCGGTGGCTTCACTGGATAAGACTCTGCTAATCCTCAACGAAGAGGTGAAGGGTTCAAAACCCAGAGGAGGCGCTAGGTGTATTAAGTGTGATTCAAGGGTGGTGGGTCCTCTTGCCCAAGTGTCATTTGGGAATTTACGGGCGCGGTTTGTCGGCTATGGCAGTTCTCCCTCCTCAATAAAAAAAAAAAAAAAAAAAAATATATATATATATATATATATATATATGCTGTTTTATTCTCTTTCATTGGAAGCCCGGGTCATCCTTACCTAGGGAGCTCTCTTCTTGATACACGGCTGTAACAGAGAGATACGAGAGAGAGAGAGAGAGAGAGAGAGGAGAGCGTGAGTTTTCCTGGCCAAGCCTTGGCCGGGACCCACGTCGCCGCCCCTGCTGCAGTGCTCTCACCGGCCGTGACGCCTCATCAATGAGCTGCTACCATCTTGAGCTACTGCCGACGCCATGATCTGTCGTGCCTGGGTCGTGCCAAGCTTCCTGACGTGCTGCCCTCCGTCCCGACGCGCTGCTTGCTGATCCTCGCTGAGCCTCCGTCTTAGCCTGGCCTGAGCTACACGCTGCTGCTCCCTCCCCGCAACTGCACCAGTGACGACGAGCCGCGCCGAGCACCCCCAGCCGCGAGCCCCACTGTCCCGAGCTTGCTGACTCGACACTGACCTACTGCTGTTCCTCCTGCCACAGCCCGACGCCGACGACCCACCGCTACTCTCCAGTCCATGTCGCCGCGTCCAGCCTTGTCGCGCCTACAAGCTTTACTTTCTTGCAGATTTCTTCGGGGCCCAGTCTTCCAGTAGCAAGCCAATGCCTCTGCCGTCTCTTTCAACGGGATTTTGTTGAAAGGAAGAAAATAAAGGTCAAGTGGCGGTCAAAGTGGGGAAAAGAAGAATTGAAACAGAGAGGATTTATTCCATTACTTGCAAACAATATTAACGCCTCCACTTTCCAGAATACACGGTAGAGAGAAGACAAGGAAAAGGAGAAATTCTGGAAATTCGCTCCTTGGGTGCTCGTTGTTCATGTTTTCCCAAGAGTCACCACCGAGCCATCTCACCGTAAGCCCGCCCTTGCCAAGACTGCCGCCACCCCCGCCGTGCAGTATCACCAATCACTGTCCATGTTTGAGGCAGGATGGCTGTCTTCCAAGTAACCTGTTTATCATTTTAAGCCATTAAGTGATTGAGCAAGAAAGGTCAACTTTGTTTTATCGATATTAAAAAACAGTGAGATCTCCAATTGAGATGTCGAAGTCTTTACTTCGATAATGTTCTGCATAAGTTGGATGAGTAAGGACTGATATGAATATCTACATTTGTTTAGGAAGCAAAACTGTGGGAGTGCTTTATGATTGTTAAAAGTTTAAAAAGTTTTGCATAGTAAAATTTGTGAACTGTGTCCAAAAGACAGTACTTTTTATATGTTATTTACTTAGGGTTGCGTTTCTTGAATCCTTTATGAAAGTTAAGCATCTCCGATTTGATATTCAGACAGAGCACAAAAGGGAACTGGTATGGTAATTATTATGGTACCTTTTCCTTGTTGCTCAGTGTCACGGCCCACACGGATTGAGTAACCACGATTGGCAACTCCCTCCATAACGAAATTGAAGTAATTCAGGCATCACAACAAAATTTGAGTTCAATTTGATGGGCAATCTTCGAATTTGACTAGTAGCTGGTATGATTCTTTTGAGCATAACCCAAGAGAACGTGTCAATGTTGGCTGTTTCATGCTTTCCCATCAACCCTCTCTCATTTCCTTCTCCAAAGGCACTAATGTACTCCTCATGGCGAAGTGAGATTCAAAAATGCCTTTTTTATCATTTCAAAGCCTCCCTCTCTCTCATGCTTTTGTACTGCAGAAAAGATGGTTAACACTCTTAAAAGTCCTTCAATGAACAAAAATACTGAATAATGTCCTCGTTATTTCTATGGTGTGAACCTGTAGTTAGTGTGGCATCCTGCAACATTCCAGTCACCCTGAGAAAGAAGAGAATGTTTTTATCAACTTGGGGTAAATGGTGACAGTGAAGTCAACCACCTCTATTGGCTTCGGATCTAACATAAGGACACACTAGCTTGCTCAGTTATTCTCTATTATATAAGCAACATAAACAATAAAGAATTTGAATACCGTAGAACATGTCTGTATACACTTATTATGTTTGCTATTAACAGCAATCCGTTATTTTCTTGAGCAAGTAATTGAAATCTCACGTCAAGAAGGTATTTTGAACACCATATATGATCTCCTGCTTCGATTCCCACGCTTGGTCCTGCTTGGTATTCTCACTGCACGGTACAAGCTGGTGTTGATCAATGGAATTCAGATACATCTCACCAAATGCGAACGCACATGGACCTCAATCAAATAACACCAATCGTAGGCTCCCTTCTGTTGATCATCACCAACCATCATGGAAATTAACATCATCCCTCAACGTTCATCCCGTGCAGAATCAAAGTATATTCCAGTGAGTATAAAGAATCAAGAAATATAAAAGGAAACAAATCTACTGAGAAAGGATGGTGGAACCGGATGCACGAATGACAACTTGATCGACTAATTCTACTCAAACAACTAAAACCATATGAATCTGTAAATCCATCCGAACATGACTGACTAGCGAGGCTTCGACAAGTTGAATGCAAGTTAGATTATCATAATACAACTCTCTGTTAAAGGATTAACCTGAGGCTTCCAACAATTAATTTCACAGTGAAGATCTACTGGACTTATTCTAAAAAAATAAGATATCAAACTCAATCCAGTTTTATTTGGTAAAGAAACATGAGTTGGGAATTTCATCAAACGGGTTGCGTACACTACGAACAAGGAGCCTAGACACGTTGTCAATGCAATCTTTCATCCAGAACGACTCTCTCAACAACAACACCATCACAAATCATCAGGAAGCAACTCGTATTCTCGTTTGTGTACGCAAAAGCAACTTTAACACAAGTCAGCCTTGCGTTTCGCCCAAAGCAGGACAGAAGGGAGAGGAGAGAGGAGACATTACCTGGTCAGAGACGGAGCTACGATCGGCGGTGATACCAAAAGGAAAACGTCCGACGAGCAACGGATGCCAAGAATCGGAGCTTGCGAAGGAGGATTGAACCTTGAACCCGAACCGAGCTGCTTCGAAGGTGATGAAACTGAGAACAGAGGCGAACAGAGCTTCCGAGAGAGTGAACTCCTAAAATGCCCAAAAGCCTCCCGAGTCCGTTCCATCAATGGCCTCCGTTCGAGCTCTCTCTCAGCGCGTATGTTCTTGATGGCCGGCGACGGAAGGCCGGTGGCGGTTACCGGCGGATATGCGGGTGCCCAACAGACGATTCGGTTACAAGCTTGTCCAAAATCAGCCTTGTAGAACTTTATCGAGAAACTCCCTCGAACTGAGCTGATTCGTTCGACTCTCTCAACGCGCATTTATCCCTACTCCCGTCGTTCTTAACTTCTTCTTTAAACGAGAGGGAGAAGGAGAGAGGCGGGGAGGAAGATGTGCTGAACACGAATAGAAAGAAATGGGTTAGGACAAATTTGTGACAGCTAAGTTGGGCCAATGGGCTGACACGATGGCCTTGTGGATCAAGTTGAGCTACATGAATTGGACTGACCTTATTATTTGTTTTTTTACTGTGACCGAATTCTTTTTATATATTCATGTCTTTATTTTTTTGTCTATTTATTTTTTATCATTTTTTATCATTTACTTATTTTTTTATTTGCTGTTTTTGTTTTTATCTTGCTATTTTTTTAGTACTTTATAAGAATAAATGCTATGCTTAAATTGTTGACTAACATTCAAGTGTCAACAGCAATCAAGAGACGTTACATTAAAGTACTTTCTTCTTTCACAAACTTGGCAAAATTGCAAATTACTCTTGCCAATCCTTTGGCAAAAATATCCATATTGCAATGGCAGAGCAAGACTACCAAACATAGTGATAATTAGCGTGACCAGTTGAAGTAATAGAACAAGAAAAATTTGAGACAAGAGTGGACACAAGAGAAATTGAGTCTACATGAAGTCCACTACATAGACTTAAAATTGGTAATGATTAATTTAGTCATAAAAAGAAATGACAAAAAAGACTATTGCTTCGGTCATTCATTCTGCCTCGTATAAAGAACATGCCAATTGTCAACCAAACAAAATGCATTGGACAACCTTGTAGTGATCAAAATGGAGAAGTCATAGATTAGACTCCTAGCTGTCATGAGACCCCTTTTAATGAAACATTTACTTAATTGCTCAAGATGATGCTAAAAATTGGGAAGTATTTACTTGAGAACCTATGTAAAATGACTGAAAAGCAAACCAAGAATGTCAATTGTTGTCGAATGCTAACAATAAGATCACTTTTGCTATCGTCCCACTTTGGAAGTCCAAACGAGTGCTCGATAGGTTCAAGGATCACATGATTTTAGAAATCAATAGATCGGTAGCTTTTTGCATGTAAAAAAGCAAAATGCTACTTATTTTGTTGTCACCATCCATAACCTTGATTTGATGCGTAGATCTTTGTTAGAAGATTCGATTTCATGGGAACACGTTTAGATAAATTTATGCTAAAGGCAAGTAGACTCGAGGCCATCACTTCATCTATGCGAGTTTTCCAGAATGATCGGATGCAAGCATTTTACTCCTTGGGAAATCAGATAAGCAAATTGCACTCTATATCTATAGCATGTCCCCCAATCGAATCAAGTATCAATAGACAATTTGGAAATTATGCATGTAAATTTTGGGAAACAAGGTCATCATAATATTTGTGCTTGTGAATGTGCGGGATATGAGCAATCTTGTGGCAATCCTCGCCTGCATCTTTTTTGTGCCTCTCCTCCAAATTTGGGCAATATGCGATTCTTAGGTGATTTAGCGATGCCAGCCTTTGCATCCCTTTAGGTAATGATGTCAAAGACCAAGATCAAGTGATTACAAGCCGTTGAAGTGATTGAAGGGCCTCAATTAATTTTTGGTAAAGCCTTCAAATTGAAGCAATAGATAATTTCCAGACGCTTGAGATTGCTTACCTATAGAAGCCATTGTGGGAGAGATGCTAGTTTGGGAAGGTGAAAGATTTCCACAAACCAAAGACTCTTAAGTCCTTGGAAATCCCAGATGTAGCCGCTTTCGCCTTTGGATAAATCAAGCTCCTCACAATCCCAAAAAGAGAGATCCATGAGGTTCAAAAGATGTCGCATACCAAGTGAGAGGAAAGTTAATCGAAGACATTCACTGATGCTAAGAATTTCAAGTGAAGTAAGACTTTTCAAATACTCCTTTGGCAAATATTCTAGAAACTTCATGTTTGAGATAACCAGACTTTTGAACTTATTAAGGCCAAATGTTTGATTTATCCACACCGTGTAGTTGCCTGCATCTCTAATATCCAATTGTCCAGCGCTTTCGTCCCCGATCCAATCAAGTATGATCGCACGTACTATCGACGAAGCAAAAAGCTATTGATATACAATTTGAAAGTAGACACTAATGATACTATTGAAACGAAAGGCACCACATACTATGACAAGGAAAACTGGAGAATTTGTGGTCATTAAAATAGTCTTCGCTCGTAATAAGTGAGCTCGTGAATGGTGTGGGACATGAGTAGTCTTGTATAATCCTCTGTAGCATCATTTTTGCACGTCTCTTCCAAATTTGGGCAAGTTGCAAATTTTTGGTGACTAAATTAGCAACAAGAAGCTTCCGCCATAACTTAGCGGCGATCTTCCTGGCAATGCCAACGATTAGGGGTGTGCATGATTTAGGTGGGTGGTTCCTGACCTAGAACCGGGAACTGCCCAACGATTATGGGTGTGCATGATTTGGGTGGGTGGTTCCTAATCTAGAACCGAGAACCGCCCAACGATTAGGGATGTGCATGATTTGGGTGGGTGGTTCCTGACCTAGAACCGGGAACCGCTCGCTAAGGACCAATTCCAAAAAATTGGAACCGCGATCCACCCGTTTGTTGCCTGTATCCACGTGGGAACCGGATTGCCGGTCCGGTCCGGTTCCCAGGTGAATCCATGGAACCAGTCTCACAATAATAATAATATCACTTTCTAAATCCCACAATGAGAGCTCTTCATATCGAGTAATATACTAGAAAGTTTCTAGTAAACTCATAGTCTAAGGAAAAGAAATCACTGAATGTGGTTAACTTGGAGGAGGATGAAAGTGACATTTTGCCTCTCAGTGGAATTAGGGGAAAAAAGAACCAGAGGGAGGATTTAGAATTTGAAGATGAGAGGAGTAACAAGCAAATATTAGTGTAGGTTGATGACATTGACACCAAGCTATCCGAGAAGATGGATACAATGCTACTCTTTAAAATTAAAGGTAGGAGTCGAGGTTCGAATGCTGATGAATCCTCTGAAAAAGAAGTAAATGAATCTTTACAGCAAAGTAGACGGACACACGTTGTTGGTGGTGGGAAGTTTCATGATAACACACCAACCCCGACTAGCAATGTGACAGAGATGGTGGATCTCAAAATTTTGTTGATCCTTTTGATTTGGGTTTGTTAATTAATAATTTCAAAATTTTGTTAATATTAAAAATTAATCAGTCCGGTTTAGGTGGGCGGATGGATGGATCCGCCCATGAAACCGAGAATCGGACCGGTACCCACCGGTTCCCATAAATTGGAACTGGAAATCGGACCGGTTCCCTCAAGAACCACCGATTCCAGGCGGTCCGGGGTCCGGGCGAATCCGGATTCTTTTGCACACCCCTAGCAATAATTATAGCTGCGGCCATTTTTGTTCTCCCTATTCTTTATCTTTCTTTGTCTCTTCGTGCATCACCAGAAGATATAATCCAGTCATTTCAAAGCTAGATGAAGACTAATACAAGGTGACAGCCTAAATCAACAATTCAATTCAATCAATGTCTTTATCTTCTAAAAGAAGACTTCAACCATTAAACGAGCTTGCAGTCACAATATATATATATATATATATATATATATATATATATATATATATATATATATATATATATATATATATATATATATATATAATGGCTCCTATTTGTAGTAACGCTTTTTTTTAACCTTTTAAAGTTGCTTTCGTAATCCAACCTCTCTTTTCTCTCTAGCCTCTCCTTTAGCACAGAAGGGTACTCAATTTGCAATGCTGATATATCATGTGGGCTCGTGATCTTCGAATAGGCCATACAAGGGAATTTAGAGGTACATTTGCTAAATTAAAATCAGTCAAATCTGAGAAAAAAAAATTCGTAATTATACCCACAGGAGAAGAATATCGATAGATTTCAAACTGCTTAAAAAAAAAAGGACAAGATTTTACTCGAAGGACAAAAAATTTCTCATCGTTAAATTTTCCGTTCGCGCAAGTCTTCATGGTTGCCACCTGACAAGTTTATAGATCGATCGTGGACCATGTGGCAAGTCTTCATATTTGTGAGGTGTGCGAACTTAAATGCAACGTGACAAGCATGTCCACCAACAAAAAAAATAAAAAAATAAAAAATACAAGCAGGCAACCAACATTCTGTTTTTTGAATTTTGATGTACTTTCGAATCTCTACAGAGAGAGTCGCTTACACTTTAAGGTTCTCTCTCTGTTATATCCTGCCGGACAACTCGGCGATTCGTCTCTCGATGCCTGTTGCAGCGTCGACCTTGCGTCGTCTCGCGGCAGTAACATACCAAATCGTTACAGGATGCCACGAGCAATTTGACAGATTCGAGTAAGTCGCAAAATTGAACATCTTAGGTTAGCCTTTTTTCGGGAGTGTAATACTCTGCTCCGTGATCTAGCTCTCGCCTACCATGAAATTCTTGTAACGAAATTCCTATACACTAGTAAGACAACAACAACTGCGGTTCGCTGAAAAGTAGTCATTAGATCACCCATTCCAGTTCTCTGTTCCATTTTTTTTTTTTTTTCAGGTTTATTGCGAAGCAGTTTCAACATTCTTTTTCTTCAGGTTGCATCTTCCCCGATTAAACCCTAAATGTGATGCCGATTCATTCTGGATTTGCCTCTTGACCTATGCTCTGTTTTGCTGCCTTTTCATTGTATTGCCTTACCGGATCATCACTGAGCCATGGCTGCAAACGAGATTCATCGTCTCGTCGGTCCATAAGGTTCTGTTTTAAAAATTGGTTGGCGAGTGATGTGTTTGTGTGCAATGCGGTGGTGTCAAAAGTGTGGATGGTGCCATTGTGTCAGACGATGTGCAGAAGGTGTTCGATGAAATGTCCAATAGAGGGATCTGTAATGTTGCTGTGCTGAATTCGATTAGGCTCTGGCAGGGATCGTAGAAATGTGCTTCTCTCGTTTAGAGAATTTCATCTCCAACGAATTAGCTAAGTCAAGTATCTCTCAGTTCAATTGCTTGCTATTACACTTTCGGAGCTCATTTTTCATGTATTCCGGTCTCTATCCATTTTTTTTTTATTATGTTTCTCGTCCAGATTAAGTTTGTCGCTGATCTCTTCAATTGCTGGGCTGGAATCTGGCCAGTCGTGTCGGTGATGGTTGGTGCCGTATGTTCAGGTACGATTTTTCTCAAGTTCTAAATTCAGATCTAAGCGTTAGTGTAATGCTAAACCCAAAAGATATGTGTGCTTTAAGCCTTATTAGTTCAGTGTGCTTTATGCCTTGACATGCTTCCCGAGAAATTGGAAGTTCATTTTTTGAACAGATATGTTGGTATTGCCAAATTGCCGTTTCTATGTTTGTACTGCACTTTCGATGTCAATGGGGCAAGTCTTTGCCTCCCATATAAAAGGAACTTGCCAAGTTGCACGAACAAATTTGTGCAGAAGGATTGCGATCTGTTTATACTTCCCAAATTAATAAGACATTTGAAGAGATGAAACTAACTCGTGGATCTCATGTTTGCTAAAATCGGGAGTGAAACTGCCTTTTATTCAAAAGAAAGTCAGAAGTGCCAAATCGAATGAGGTCAGCATATGACACTGAAAATTTGGATGAATTACATTGAGATGTCGAAGTAACTGAAAAGACAAATACAGGAAGATGTCTATGACACTAGAGGGGCTTAAGGTGAGCTCAAATGGCCAAAATGCCGAAACTACTTGCAAATGCAGGATGTAACCAATGTAAAAGAGACCAGGTGAGCTTGGACACCTAACTTCTGTCCCTCTAGGAAGCTCTATTTATATGAGGATCTTCATTCAACGAACTAAATCTCAAGAAAACAAGGGTTTGTATTATCTCAGCTCGGAGGTCTCCACTGATGCTTTTAGCCTTTCTTAACCAGCAGCTCAAATTTTCGACCTTCAATGCTAGCTTCTGAGCAGCAAGAGCTTTAGCCTCAATGGGGCTCCCACAAAATTGTAGTTTCAGCAAGTAATGAGGTCACGACATATGGGTCCATGTTTGAGGCAGGATGCCTGTCTTCCAAGTAACCTGTATATCATTTTAAGTTGTTAACTAACTGAGCAAGGAATGTGAACTTCGTATGTTTTATTGATTTTAAAAAATAGTGAAGAATTTTTTTTTTTGAGGCATTAAAAGTACTGAAATGTCCAAGTCTCAACTTCTGTTTAGGAAGCAAAACGGCAGCAATGCTTTATTATTGCAAAAAGCAAAAATTCCTTGTATTTTACTAATCATACAATGATAGAATCAGTTGAGACCAAAAAGGAGAAAGCATACTTGTATATATTCTTTCCTTATGGTAGTGTTTCTGGAATCATCTATTAAAGTTGGTTGATATTCAAACAGAGCACAAAAGGGAACTGGTATGGTCATCAATATAGTACCTTTTCCTTGCTTCTAAGTGTCATGGACGACATAGATGTAGCAACCACGATTGGCAACTCCCTGCATAACAATTCAAGTAATCTAGGCATCACAACAAAATTTGAGTTCATTAAAAGGGCAATCTTTGAATTTGACTAGCATTGGTACACTTGTTTTGAGCATTACCCAAGAAAATGTGTCGATTTCAGGTTGATGTCAGCTATTTTAAGCTTGCTTGTCAACCTTCTCCCATTTCCTTCTCCACATATGCTAATGTGCTCCTCGTGGCAAAGTGAGATTCAGAATTGTCTTCTTTATCACTTCAGAGCCTCCCTCTTCTCTCATGCTTTTTGCATTGCAAAAAAGTTTGGGAACACTCTTAAGTCTTCCATTGAGCAAAAATACTAAACCAAGTCCATGGTGTGAACCCATAGTTAGTGCGGGGCATCCTGACCATTCCAGTCATCCTGAGAAGGAAGAGAATGCCTTTTTAATCAACTTTGGGGTAATATATTGCGTAAATGGTGACAGTGAAGTCAGCTACCTCCATCGGCTTTAAATCTAACCTGAGGACAACACCAACTTGCTCAATAATTCTCTATTTTATGAGCAACAAAAACAATCAAGTACTTGAATACTATAGAATATGTCCATGTGCACTTCTTATCTTTGCTGTTAATGGCATTCGATTATTTTCTTAAGGAAGTAATTGAAATTTCACCTCAAGAAGGCATGTCGAACACCATGTGCGATCTCCCGCTTCAATTCCCACTCTTGGTCCCACTTAGTATTCTTACTGCACCCTAGAAGTTAGTGTTGATGGCAACAGTTCTGTGCTTTTTTTTTTTTCCTTTTCAAAACAGGCAAGATGGAGGTCAAATATTATCTGGCCTGGCATCACCTCTCCATTGGTGCCACTAATGTCGATACTGGCATATAAGCAAGCCTTGGAGTGAGCATCGAACATGTCTCGGCCAAATAACCTATCAGCCCCAACACCACGGCATCTAAATGAACATAAAACCTTGTATCACAATACAAACTTTCTCATCAACTTAGCCTATAATCCAGCAATACATAGGGAAATTCACTGTGAAAACAATTTTTCCATAGGGGCCTCGGATATCCCCCATCAGTCTAATCCAATGGCCATTGAACATTTGTGTGCAGTAGGGTGTTTTCTTGCTCAATCCCATAACTAATGTGAACATTTAGCCAAAAGTCATGAACTTGTCCCTTTCAAAACTTTCTAATTCATGATAGAAAACTCATGTTATTGGATCTCCTACCATGGAACTTCATTTATAACCATTGGGTTACAGAAAATTTCAGCAACCTTGGCATATTTGTTCGTTGGGATTGGCTCGCTAGCTGGTGTATACAAATCACAAATAACCTACACATGAACAATAATTTTCCGTAAACTAATTGAAATGTCCTTTCTCGTTTGGTCAACCTATTCAAATGATCAGATATATGAATATTTTTTGACGATATAATTATTGTTTTGTGGATGATTACAAAGATATTGTTGTCACCTCAGAAAGGATACTTGAAAAGGGCTATTAAAAAGTCCAGAACTCGATGGAATGATATGAAGGTAAATATGGTAAGATGGTTTTAGGTTTATGTCATCTTACTTGGTCACTTCACCATCATCCCATGGAGCTTGGCTAGCACTTGATCCATCGTAGTTCCACTTGGGAAGTGGAGAGGGGTGCTCAATAGGTCTAGAGATCGTGTGATTATTCAGGAATCAATAGATCAGTAGCATATAGCACATAAAGAGTAAAAGGCTACATATTTTATCGTCACCATTCATACCCTTGATTTGCTTGGAGATCTATGTCAAAACCTCAAATACTGTCTCGTAGTTAGACTAACATCTAAATGCGAAATAAGATTTGCTAATGTAGAAATTCAAGGGGAAAAAAGAGAGAAAGGTGTCACTTGTTGAATGTGCATAAAACATATTATTACTTGTTCTAATGGTCCATTGAAGAAAGATGCAAACTTATTATTTTAATATAGAATAGTTCAAGTATTTTTCACCTTTTTGTGCCCCGCATTTAAAGGTTTCAGGCATTAAAACATACCAATTATAATATGCAATTATCATACCGGTGTATGGCATGATATCCAAGTTGAGAAGACTCTTGAGCTCATAGTAGTATTGTTCTCGGACTTTAAAGCATACACCCTGAACTTAGAAAGGCTCTTGGTGTTTCCACTCTTCTTCTATTTAGCAAGAGAGAAATCCATGGGTTTCATGTCATGGGACTGGCGGTCAGGGAGTCATCAATGCCAAAATCTATGCCATTTTTGCTTGGTCTAAAAAATAAAGCAGTGTGAGTAATAGACATATCTCTTGAAACAAAAAACCTCAAACTTAATCTCATGGAGGATACTTCAAATGACGGGCTCTATTGGTATGACTTGGCCCTGTAGTATGCATGCGAGTTTAGTTTTGAAAGATAAAAGAATGGATTGGATACTTCGAATCAAGTGCCAGCACCGAAAAGTAGAAAACCGCTTTTCGAAGACTAGTATCAAGTAGGAAAAAACTTACATTTTTGAAGCATAAATAGTAGATCTTATTGATTTCCCTAAGGACGCCACCGCAGTCTCCTTGAAAAATAAACAAAAAACAGCCGCATAACCATACTTGTCCTTTTAAAACCATTTCAAGGTTATTCTCAGGCCTCATTCCCAAAGAAAGCCTGTGAACAAGCAAAAAACTGAGGGCAGTTACGTTGTTGAAGGAAGCAGACTACAGAGTGCAACAGTTTAAAAAATTATGAAATTCCACCTTTCTTAGGATCAATCAGCAAACGAGTTACCTTGATATTTCATTAGATCTAACGGTCGATCAACCGATGAATCTTGACAGTGCACCAAATCTTTCCTCTTGCAATCAAGAGGCAATGATAATGAAGTACTTTCGTTTTTCACAAACTTGGCAAACTGCAAATTACTCTTGTAAACTGCTTTGGCAAAAATATCCATCAGAAATCGCCAAGGCAGAGCAAGATACTGAACATAGCAATAATCAGTATGACCAATTGAAGTCATAGAACAAGAAAATCTGAGACAAGAGCATATACAAGAGAAATCGCTACATGAGGTCCACAACGTGGACGTAAAATTTGTGATGATTGATTTAGTCACCAAAAGAAATGACAACAAATAGTACTGCTTCATTCATTCATTCTGCCTTCCACCTAATGCAATTCTTTTGCAGACACTGTTGTCAAAAAGAGAAGAAGAACATGTCAATTGTCAACCAAACAAAATGTGCAAGACAACCTTATAGTTATCAAAATGGAGAACTCATAGATTAGACTCCCAGTCCAATTGTCATAAGACCACTTTTAATGTCAAACGTTTACTCAATTGCTTAAGATGATGCTCAAAATTGGCAAAGGATTTACCTGAGAACTTCTGCAGAACGGCTGAACAGCAAACCAAGTATTGGAACAGCATATCCTAGATTTGCTGGGCAGATCTATGCTAGAACCTCCGGTTCCATGAGAATGCATAGAGATAATAAATTTTAAGGGAAGCAAACCAGCAGCCATTCTCCAGAGAAGCATTTCATCAGTTCATCTATGAAGAGAGTTATCCAGAAGCATCGAATTGTGCAGGCATTTCGCTCCTTGTGAAATCAAGTAAGCAGATTGCACATTATATCTATAGCATGAGTCATGAGCCAGATTTAATGAGCTTGCAGTTGGAAGACGAGTATGAATTATCATCATTTTTCTTGCACATTTGGGAATTAGGCGATGTTTCCACACCCCGCCAATATATTTAAACCTGTCCCAACCTTTCACTGATCTGTCCACTTACCCTGGTGGAGAATTTCTAGTCACAATCATCGAGCTCGTGAGTTAAGTTTGGGATATGAGCAATCTTGTACCAGTCCTCGCCTGCATCTCTTTTGCACCTCTCCTCCAATTCTGGGCAACGGAAGATTCTTAGGTGAGTTGGGGATGTAAGCTTTCGCATTCCTTCAGGTAATGATGTCAATGAGGGGCAATCGAAGATTTCAAGCCGTTGAAGTGATTGAAGGGCCTCGATCTGCTCTGATATTGCCTTCATATTTATGCATTCGGAAATTTTGAGACGCTCAAGATTGCCGAGCTATAGAAGCCACCGTGGAACAGATGCTAATTTGGGAAGGTTAAAGATTGCCACAGACTGAAGACTCTGAAGTCCATGGAAATCCAAGAAGTTGCCACTTTCATCTTTGGATAAATCAAGTTTCTCACAATCCCCAATAGAGAGATGCCTGAGGCTCGATAGATGTTGCATACCGAGTGAGAGGGAAGTTAACCAAGGACATCCACTAATGTGAAGAGACTCAAGTGAGGTGAGACTTTTCAAACACTTCTCAGGCAAACATTCTAGAAACTCCATACTCCAGATGCCTAGCCTCTTCAACTTGTTAAGGCCAAGCATATGATTTATCAATGCTTGGTTTGACTCAGTTAGAACTAAATCCTCACGATGTGGAGTTCGTGGTAGGGCTTTCAATTTCACAGTATTCAATACATAATGTCAATAGACTAGGAAATGATGCTGTTAAAGTGAATGAATCATCTGACTTGATATATTCCAATTCAGTCAGATCATTAATCTTTAAAGTCTTGAGGTGACATAGTTGGCCCAGTGGAGGGAGATGTTTACATCTTCTGCAATGCTCCAAGCATAACTCGACTAAATTTGGCAAGGAAAACATAAGGTTATCCATCATCCACCTTGGAAAGATCTCCCCTGTATAATTCGTGATCTTCAACTTCTGCAAATTTGAGTGGGGCTGCAATCCATCTAATAGAGCTTCATCTCTATCCCCAATCATTACATCATCAGTACGGAGATAACTCCAATGAAGCTCTAAAGATTCTAAAGAATGCTTACCTATTAGGTTTGCAGCCCTGGATTCTTCTACTACATTTATTGTGCTTCCCAAATTTTCAATGCAAAAGCTTCCCCGAATATTATTAAGCCCATTTAGCTCCCCAAGTCCGCAATAATTCTTAGTAAGAACTTTTTCTTGGGGCAAAATGAAGCATGTTAGCCTATGTAGAGAGCTCAATTGCCCTAGTCCTCGTGGCACATAACTAAGTTCCCAACAATCACCTATGTCTAGATTTCGAAGGCTGACTAACTTCTTTATGCCCCTTGGCAATTCTTCAAGGTAATTACAACCGTAGAGATTAAGTGTTTGCAAATTCTGCAATCTCGTAATGGAGTTAGGAAGCCTTTTGAGTGCCCAGTTTCCAGACAGATCGAGATAAGTGAGATACTTCAACTTACATATGGAAGTTGGCACCTTCTTGACATATGTGTCATGCAAATCCAAGATGTGCAACCTTTTGAAACTTTGCATAAGTTGGCATAGATCTCCTTCACTTCTTTGTGGAGGCATAGCAGAAAGAAATGTTCTCAGGGATCTTACTTTCAAGCGTGAGATTGGAAGGTCACCCACAGATATATGACGAGTTCTTTCATGTATGGATTTTGTGTCATCCCATGCCACCCAACACTCATTCCCTGCAACCAAGTAGGCTAGATCGTGCATCAAATCATGCATCTTACAAGTCTCCTCATTTGTGTATGGATCTTTTTTAAAATCTTGGAAGAAGTTACTCCAAAGTAGATCCATGAAATATCCATGAGCAATGTCTTCTAAATGCTGACTTCTATTTGGTGGCTGGATAAATCCTTCTGCCATCCAAAGATTAACCAAAGTCTACTTCCTTATCTTATAACTTTTGGGAAACAGTGAACAAAATGCAAAACATTGTTTCAAATGTGAAGGGAGATGGTCATAACTTAGCCTAAGAACATATTTTATGTGGTCTTCCCTTTGAGACACATCTGGGAGCTCATAATCTTTGAAATGTAACCATTCGAATTTAGTTTTCTTAAAAAATAGTAAACTCCCAACAGTTTGAACAACCAATGGTACTCCAAAGCACTTTCTAGCTATCTCTTTAGTGATAGCTAGCATTTCAGGATCTTGTATTTCCTCTCCTTTACCACAAGCCATTTTCATTAATAAATCAACAGACGCTTTTTCGGATAAGCCCCCGAGAAAATGAGGCAAAGCAGTGCCAATAATCTCCGCAACCAAAGGAAGGCATGTGGTTATAAGGATCTTGCTTCCTCTAGCACCTCCCACCAATAAAGTTTTCAAGCTCAACCATTTTTCTTGATCTACATTCCACAAATCATCTAAAACTAAGAGATATCTTTTTCCATCCATTTCTCCCCTGAGTTCACTCTGTAAATGTTCCATAACAACCTCGATTGGTTCTTTCTTCTTTGCACAAGCTATGATATTTTTCACTATTTTTTTCACATCAAAGTCATTAGAGACACAAACCCACATTTTTAAGTCAAAATAATTAGTGACCATCTCGTCATTATATATGCATTGAGCAAGAGCCGTTTTTCCAAGCCCACCAATACCAACTATTGGAAGGATGGAAACGTGCTCTTTCACGTTTGAATCCAATAAAAATTTCATGACTGTCTTCTTATCATCATCTCTCCCCACAATATCTCCCTCGCGTATAAACGAATGTGTCTCTTCTCTCTTCCCCCACTCTCTCTCTGCTTGTGAATCCACAGGACGCCCATCCAAGTGGAATCTCCTACCAGCATTAATGGCTTCTATTTTCTCCCTCACTGCTCTTACTTTATAACTCATCTTCAGTTTAAAAGCAAGCTGGTTTGAACTTGAGAAAAATGTTCTCACCTCCTTGATCATTTCACTGTGGCCCCTTAGTTCTTGCCGTATAGCTTCTATATTGAATTCTTCAAGCACATCTTGGGCATCATAGAAAGCATCTTTCAGTTTCTCAAGCCAATCTTGGATTTCGAGATTACAGTATTGCTCTTCGGCATGTCTCAGTACAGCTCGAAGCGTGGAGACTGTGTCCTTGAGCACCTCGAGTTCATGCTTGAAGCCCCATAGCTTTCCAACATTTTCTAGTACTTCAGGAATCAGATAAGCAGTGATCTTTCCAGCAATACTAACAATGACAGCTTCTGCCATTTTTTGTTCTTTCTCTGTGGATTAGAAGATATTAGTCCAGTCGGTCCAAGGATAGAGACTTCTCACACCATGTATAACGAGTTTGTCTTGATGCTGACCTCAGGCTGACAAATCAAAAGCCTAACATATCTAATTATCTACTTCTGTGACCGACTTGAGGTGTCGAAGATAAAAACTCCAACCATCTACGCAAGCGCAAATAAAAAATGCATATTGGACTACCGAGGTCCCGTCCAAGGTCCACGATTGGTTTGTCTAAGATATTTGGTGATTACTTTGTTTACTAGTCTAACGTGCTTGCAAAGGCAATGGAAATGCTGGTGTCGAAGTTATCGAAATACTTATTCAGCAGATTGATCTATCTAACAATTTGTCTAACAGTCCCGATACCCAGAAGCAGACGAGATTTGTGAAATGAAATTGCGTCTCCAAGGACCAACATTTTTATTTTTTCAAATGCTTCATTATTTATTTATTTATTTATTTATTTTGAGAAGATGACCAATAATTTTTCTTGGGATTAATTTGAGGTTTGACAAAGTTGGTATCAAAGCTTACGTTATAAACCTAGAAAATTTTCGTTTGCGTTAATTTGGGCACTAGGAGATGTGAGGTGCGACTCATAGTTACTAATATATTGTGTACATAGGAGAGAGATACTTTCTGCAAAAATAGGAAGTTCTATATGTGTAGGTAACATAATGGATTTGTTAATGAAGGCTTTATTGGTATTGGGCTTAAGGCCCGTCCGCCCAAGTTGGGCCTAGAAAGCCCGGCCCACGGGAATAGGGCCCGTGGAAGGAGATAGGTATAAAAGGGAGGAGAGAGAGAGAGAAAAATACACCGTTTTGTTTTAGAAAAAGACGTACGTGTTTTTCCTCTCAACGTACTCTCCCTCTCTCTCTCTCGTTTTCTTAAAAGCAAAAAAGGAAAATAGTGAAGCGCTCGAAGGATTTTGCTTCATCGGATTGAATAGGGCCTAGTTTCTCTTCCTCTATCGGCGTTGGTGCTTAATCTGTGGCTAACAAGGTACGCTCGAATCCGTGGTGTGCTTTACGATCGGTGATACGTGTTTTCCTGGGCTTCGTCTTCCGCATTGATTTAGGGGTTCGATTTGGTGTCGAATCCGGTTTTCGGGGATCCGTTATTCCCAACATTGGTATCAGAGCCCTAGTTCACGTTTTTCCCGATCAATTTGATGATTTTTGATTGATTTTTCGCAAAAGAACTTCGGCCGTACGGATCGGGGCGAGAATCCCGACACCCGAGCGCTGTTCAGCCATTTTTACGAGTTTTCGTAAGTCGAAATCAAATTGTGATGGCATAGGAAGAAAGGCGACGTCGAGACGAGTCTGGCGATACGTCAAGCGCCGCCGAGCGACGCCGCACGCGCCCACACGCGTGGCCGGAAGGCGCTGTGCGTGGGCGCGACGCGTCAGGAAGCACTGGATCGCCAAGCGCGTGCGGCACACGCGTCGGTCGGCAAACCGGCGCGTGCACGCCGTCGGCGGGCGAACCGGCACGCGCCGGTCCGTGGACCGACGCGTGCTGACGTCACGCGATGACGTCATCCAACGGTCGGTAACCGCTCAGATGACGTCACCGATGACGTCATCCCCAACGACGTTTTGCCGGGCGGTCACCGGCCGGCGACCCGACCGGCGATCCGACTTGACCCGAACCGCTACGCCCGGCGCGCGCGCGGCACGTGCCGGATGACGTCTGCGTGACGTCATCCCGCACACGGGCGCGGCACGTGCGTCGGTTCGCCCGAGCCGGCCCGACCGGCCCGACCGGTCCGACCGGTCTGTCCGGTCCGACGTCTGACGACCGTTGACCGTTGACAACCGTTGACCAACGTTGACCGTTGACCACCGTTGACCGTTGACCCAAAAAAAAAAAAAGGGAAAAGAATGTGTTTCTTTTTTCAATTAAGTCTATGTGGATTATAATGTGATCCCTTATTTGTTCTGCATTTGTTGCAGGAACAATGCCTCCCCTGAAGTTGCGCACACCTATTCGCGCAGTTACCGATGAACAAAATGATAGGCTGTCTAAGTTGATAGCTGAACTGACTGATCATCGATGGGAGAGAGGTGACTTAATTGATCATGTCCTTGAAGTCAACGGGAAAATTCAACAGGTCATATGGAATGGTCGTCCTATGTCACAGTCAGAGATGGTGCGATTTTTCATAAACACTCTTCCACCTGAATGGCAAGATGTGTTGAATCGCATATGGGATGTCAATGGAGCTGCTTCCTATAAGAAAATTGTGATGGACTTTGTAAATGAATATTACTGTATTGTTACAAGGGAAAAGATCAAGAAATTGAACAAAATAGGATTTTTCCCAGTTCGTGTGCTGACTTGGTGTTAGTTGTATTGACTGATATATGTTAAGTGTGATTTGTGGACATATTATGTAATGATTACTACCTAATTGTGTTAATTGAAAGCATTATTGTTTTATTGGATGTCTATTCTATGTTGCTTTCTGTTATTGCTGGTTGATGTGGGTAATTAGCTGTGGGTAGTTTTAGAAGTTTTTGTAGCTTCATAGAATTGATTTTGCATATGACAATCATATTAATGATAGTTTTAAGTTAGAATTTTGGAGGATGATTTGAAACATAGTGACATTTTGATTCTGAAGCTTTACTTGAAATTATTCATTGATATGATGGGTCTATGTAAATAGGGATGCATAAATGATAGGCATTAATAATTCGTGCATGTTTTATGCGATTTGTTCAGATCAATGGCTTGACCACAAAGAGCATAGTTGCCGAGCTGAACAAATGTGAAAAGCTCAATGGAGACAACTATGAAATTTGGCAAATGAAAATCCAAGTATGTCTTTGGAAGAGCAAGAAGCACTTGAGGCTCTTGTCATGACCATGGTAGAACCTGAAGAAGGAACCACTGCATAGCACAAAAGAGACAAAGAAGCTTTTTCTGCGTGGAAAAGAATGAACTCTCTAGCTCGCATCACGTTGCTGAGCAGCATGAAAAATGACGTCATGCGAGAGTTTCGGCGTTTTGACAATGCCAAGGAAATGTGGGAGGCATTGGCAGCTAGATTTGTTCATACTTCGGTGACTAGACTAAGGCAGCTCACTATCAGGTTTGACTCTTATAAGAAGCCTCATGGTCAGACCATGAAGCAACATCTTAGAAAGATGTCAAACATGATAACTGAGCTGAGAGATGCTGGCTATGTCCTCACAGATGAGCAGCAAGTGCAAGCAGTGATTCGTTCCTTGCCTCAGAGTTGGGAGCATATGAAGGTGCACCTGACTCATAATGAAAATATCAAAACCTTTGAGGATGCAATGCGTCATCTTGAGCTGGAAGAGGACCGCCTGTTGGCGGCTAAGCCGGATGCTGAACTTTATTATGCTGGTTCTAGCTCAAATGGAGCTTCGAGCTCCAAGCGCAAGCGCCCTAACTGGTTTGATAAGGGGAAAGGCAAGGAAGAAGCAGGTCCTTCAGGGAAGAAACCCAAATTTAACCAACTTGGAAGAGGGAAGCGTCATCACATGAAAAAGCTTACAAGGGTGAAATGCTACAACTGTGACAAGAAGGGTCACTATGCTCGCGATTGTCGTGAGCCAAAGAAGGTATGCACCCCTTGTACTTTCAGAACTTTGCTTTTGTGTCGAGTTCTGTGTTCTTAACTGAGTCTAATCCTTTGTGGACTGTGGATTCAGGAGCGACAGACCATGTAGCGAAGGATAGAGGATCCTTCGTGGAATTCCGACGAGTACCAACTGGAACCAAGTGGATCTATGTGGGAAACAACTCCAGAGCTGAAGTGAAAGGAATTGGCACATGCCAACTGAATATGCGTGGTGGACGCACTTTGTTCCTTCATGATGTGTTGTATGCTCCGGAGATTCGTCGGAATTTAGTGTCTGTTTTAGTGTTGGTTAAATTAGGTTTTAATATGAACTTCTATAATAGAGGTGTGGATTTGTTTTTAGAAACAAATTACTATGGTTGTGGTTATTTTCTAGATGGTTTCATTGTATTGGATATTGAGTATGTTAATGCAAATGTTTGTTATTCCCTTATCACATCTCCTAATATCTATGATAATGATGTGAATGTCTGGCATGCTAGACTTGGTCACATTGGCCAACAACGTATGAATAGACTAGCCAAAGAGGGCTTGTTGGGCAACATTGAAAAAGTTGATTTGCCCATATGTAAGTATTGCCTAGAAGGGAAAACAACACGGAAACCATTTGGAAAAGGTAAAAGAGCTGAATTTCCTCTGCATTTAATCCATTCTGATGTCTGTGATCCAATGAATGTGAAAGGAAGGCATGGGGCTGTTTATTTCATCACCTTTATTGATGATTATACTCGATTCGGATATATCTATTTGATTTCTCATAAGTCTGAAGCAATATGTTGTTTCAAAAGGTTTATGAACCTGGTAGAGAATCAATTAGACAAGAAAATAAAAGCATTGAGATCCGATCGAGGTCGAGAATATATATTTGATGAGTTCAGAAAATTATGTGATGAAAAAGGAATAGAAAGACAGTTGTCTATTCCGTATACTCCTCAACAAAATGGTGTTGCGGAAAGAAGAAACAGAACCCTCGGAAATGGTTAGGTCCATGATGGCGCATGCTAACTTACCAATTACTTTTTGGAGTGATGCATTGTTAACTGCTGCCTATATACTTAACCGGGTGTCTTCCAAATCAGTTACTTCCACTCCATATGAGTTATGGACAGGTAGAAAACCGGACTTGAGTTTTCTTAAGCCATGGGGTTGTGCTGCCTATACACATGAGTCCTCTCACAAATTTGGGAAATGGGTCCTAGAGGAAAGAATAGTATTTTCATAAGGTACTCAGAACACTCGAAATGATATGTGTTCATAGGTTAGCAGAAAAGTGGGAGTATAACTGAGTTTGAATCACGAGATGTCACATTCCTAGAGGATGAATTTCCTAAGAATGGCGAAATAGGGGAAGATTGTTCCCTATTTGAGACATTGGATCAAGATAATGATATTAGTGAAGTTCGTCCAAGTGGGAGTAATATGAGAAGTGATCAATTGCAACCACATGATGAGATGACGTCATCATTATCTAATCCAAGTGGGAGCATGATGGGGAATGATGTTCCAAGTGTACAATCTCCCATACGGCGAACAAGTCGCCAAAGTATTCCCCGTCGACGTTTTGACATTGAAAGTGAAACTTTTATGGTTGCTCCACAAGATGAGGATGAGTCAAGAAATATTAATGAGGCTCTGAATTGCCCTAGTAAGGAAAAATGGATTCATGCAATGGAAGAGGAAATGGAGTCAATGAAATCAAACCAAGTCTCAGAGCTGGTTGATCTTCCAAAAGGACGCAGAGCTATTGGAAACAAGTGGGTTCTCAAAATAAAACGAAAGGCTGATGGCTCGATAGAAAGGCATAAGGCCCGCCTTGTGGCGAATGGGTATAATCAGCAGGAAGGAATTGATTATGAAGATACATTTTCTCCTGTAGTAAGATTTACCTCGATTCGCATTATTCTAACAATAATAGCTAGTCTGGATCTTGAGTTATATCAGATGGATGTAAAGACTGTTTTCCTCAATGGAGAATTAGAGGAAGAAATATATATGGAACAACCTGCTGGTTTCATAGTGAAAGGCCAAGAAGAAAAGGTATGTCGACTTTTGAGGTCGATATATGGCCTTAAGCAGTCATCAAGACAATGGTATATACATTTTCATAATGCCATAATGGCATATGAGTTTACAATGATTGATGATGATCATTGTGTATATATCAAAAGATCCAAGGATCAATTTGTGATCATATCATTATATGTTGATGATATACTGATTGCCGGAAGTAATATGGAGTTGGTTAATACTGTCAAGAGATGGTTGTCTTTTAACTTTGAGATGAAGGATATGGGTGAGGCTGCATACATTCTTGGAGTTAAGATTTCGAGAGATCGTTCGAAGAGATCGTTGTCTCTTTCACAAGAAACCTATATAAATAAGGTTCTTGAACGATTTCGTATGCAAGACTGTAAACCCATAGACACTCCTATTGCAAAAGGTGAAGGATTGAGCCACAGACTGTGTCCAGGGACTCCACAAGAGAAGGAACAAATGAGACATGTTCCTTATGCTAGTGATGTTGGGAGCTTGATGTACGCTATGATGTGTACAAGACCCGACATATGTTTTGCAGTTGGAATGGTAAGTAGATACCAATCCAATCCAGGTCCAGCACATTGGAAAGCCGTCAAGAGAATGCGAGGTATCCGAAGGAACCGCTGATTTCAAGTTGAATTACCAAGGAAAGGATCTGCGACTTGAAGGCTATTCAGATGCTGATTGGGGAGGAGATTTAGATGAAAAAAATTTACCTCTGGATTTGCTTTCTTACTGAACAATGGCGCCATATCATGGAGCAGTAAGAAGCAAACGTGTATAGCTTTGTCCACGATGGAAGCTGAGTTCGTGGCATTATCAGCAGCGGTACAAGAAGGAGTTTGGTTTAAGAGATTTTTGGATCATTTAGGTGTTATTGAGAAAGCTGCAAATTCATTGTTGGTTAATTGTGATAGCCAAGCAGCTATAGCGTACACCAAAGATCCAAAGTATTATGGCAAGACCAAACATATAGATAAAAAGTATAACTTTGTAAAAGATATGGTTGCACGAAAGGATGTGAACTTACAGTACATATCTACGCATAGAATGGTAGCAGATCCTATGACAAAGCCAATACCTAGAGATGTGTTTTGTGGTCATGTAAAATCTCTAGGATTGCGTAGAGTCGATGTCTTGGATTGTAATTTCCCTGAGTTGTTCACATTTATGAAATTTTGTTTTTCATTGATTAATGCCTATAAATCTTTGTATGATCTTTATGCATCTTAATGCTCAGTGCATTATTTTAAGTTGAGAAGTATGTCGGACAGATATAAGATTAGCCCACTCACACGGGTAATCGCCTCTGTTTACTATGTGATAAATAGAGATGAGACTGTTTTTAAGCTTATTATCTAGGTGATAATCGAGAGCTCAAGCTTAAAATACGTATGTCGCCTTAACTGAGTGTTAAGATGAGGACATAATACTAAATATATCCGAAAGTAAAATAACCCACATATTTTACTTTATCTGTCTAAAATGCCAGATGTGAGTTCTGATGAATTTTGTAAATGAGTAGATACGTGAACTCAAGTTAGACATTGGGTATGTCTGAACTATCATCTGTACGGTATTGAAATGTGTAGACATATGCTCCATGGGAAAGGAGTTAATACCGTAATACGTATTTCATACTACGTATGCATGAGACGACCAATAAGAGTGGCAAAAAGTTTGATCTCAACTTTTATGACGTGTGAGACTCTTGAGGAAAAGAGTTCCTCAATTTTGAAGTCCCCTCAGGACTCTTACTTATTCTCAAGATTTCTATTTAGTGTTTGCTATCTTAGGGTGTTGCCAATGGTCATGAGATGATTCGATCTAATGGGGCATTTCTAGAAAAGCAAGCTGGACTGAAATTGAGAGTTTGAAGGAAAGAGGAAGATCGATTTTGGAGAATCACATTGTGGTTTTGTATTCACTGGTCGACCAATTATGACTGTCTTTGTGATAATCATAATTGTGAATACAATATATATATATATATATATATATATATATATATATATATATATATATATATATATATCATTGTTTTAAAAGAGATTAAGAGAGATATAAATGTGATCGATCGATCTAGTGTACTGCATACTAAATCTACTCGGAGTGTGACGCCCATTATAAGCTGCTATATATTCCTAACAGATTTATAGCAACGAGCTCTCAAAGTATGCTGGTCGCACGGATTATTCACCGGTATGAATGTTGAAGAGAGGTAAAGAGAATACTGTTCGGCCCACCATGTGCGAGTGGGAGATAAAGGCTTTATTGGTATTGGGCTTAAGGCCTGTCCGCCCAAGTTGGGCCTAGAAAGTCCGGCCCACGGGAATAGGGCCCGTGGAAGGAGATAGGTATAAAAGGGAGGAGAGAGAGAGAGAGAGAAAAATACACCGTTTTGTTTTAGAAAAAGACGTACGTGTTTTTCCTCTCAACGTACTCTCCCTCTCTCTCTCTCGTTTTCTTAAAAGCAAAAAGGAAAACAGTGAAGCACTCGAAGGATTTTGCTTCATCGGATTGAACAGGGCCTAGTTTCTCTTCCTCTATCGGCGTTGGTGCTTAATTTGTGGCTAACAAGGTACGCTCGAATCCGTGGTGTGCTTTACGATCGGTGATACGTGTTTTCCCGGGCTTCGTCTTCCGCATTGATTTAGGGGTTCGATTCGGTGTCGAATCCGGTTTTCGGGGATCCGTTATTCCCAATAGTTAATATTATGATGCCAAACGCTGCAACACTCAATTTAACTCCCCTTCATTCACATGACATTATTGCTAATATCTTACTAAAACATTACAGTTTAATTACAGAAGTTCACTCTCCTTGCTAATCTCTCAAAATTATTTGCTTCCTATGAAAAAATGCTTCTACATTTTTTCTTGCTTTCTTTACGTTTTCCCGTTCTCTCAATGATAATAAAAAGCTTCCTTAAAGCTCTTCCCATATTAAACTTGCACATTTATCTAATGTAAAATCCCATATTTTTGGAATTTTAAAAGGATTTCCATGTGAGGGCAGAATGACATACATACTCTTCGCTTTTTCTGGCATATACAATTTGTACACAATCTTGATAATAATTTGGTGCGCATGCCATACGACTACTTTTATTAAATTGCAACATGCTCATCGTCCTACCAGTCACAGAAATGGTCATAATTATTTTTTTATGCATATTTCTCTATGCATGACAGTCCTTTTCGCATACTTCAATGAATTCTCATGTAGGGTTTGGTTCATATTTGATTAATATATCATTCCTTTATACAATTTCCTAAATTACTAATAAATGGCATTATTAGGTAATTGTCACAAGAAATTTTACGTGAGCATTGCTCCATGCAAGAATGACTTGATATAGGCGGCACGCTCCTGATTATTTTTATCTGTTTGTATATTTTGGAGAGTTTTTGTTTAATGA
Organism: Eucalyptus fibrosa; assembly: GCA_017140475.1. NCBI lineage: Eukaryota > Viridiplantae > Streptophyta > Magnoliopsida > Myrtales > Myrtaceae > Eucalyptus > Eucalyptus fibrosa. The sequence continues at coordinate 23,136,504 of CM029512.1, forward strand.
GTTCGCAATTGGGCTTACTGGAGTTGCCTTGTGCCTATTCCCTACACCTTTCTAGTGGGTCTGGTGTCCTATGTCCTCCTGACATGTAGTAGTGTATAATTGGGTTGTGTCCTCCAAGCACATAGCAGTCCATCCATATGGCATAATCCTCAAAGCAATCCCTCTTATCCTCTCCCTATTAATAAGAAATCAATTACCAAAAAAGCTCTAGATCTGTTGTAATTATGACAATTCTATCATAAATCTTATTTTTGCCAAATTAGTCCTAAACATGTTCCAATTGTGTCAAGTTAGTCTATCCAATTGATTTTGATAAGAAATCATTGACATGAATGCCAACTGTCCTATCCGGCGCAGCTAGCATGGCATGGACATTTTTACTAATATAATAATAATAATAATTTATATTTTAGTATTTTTTTTTTTTCTTTTTTATTTTCTTTGCCTGTTTCTTTACTTTTATTTTATTTTTTTCTAATTTTTGGGCCAAGGGCCGGAGACGCTAGCCCTCGGTCCCCCATAATAAAATAGAATGAAATGAAATAATCAAGATGATAAGATTTAGCTAAGGTTTCTTATGACTTGTTTGTTTGTGCTTTTTAAAAAAGCAAAAGTAATTTCTTGCTTTCTTACTAAAATTTAAAACATGATTCAAGTCTAAAAAATTATGAAAAGATTGAGGTAGTTTAAAAATAAAATAAAAACAAGCATCTAACAGTTTTGCCGATGCTTGTGAAAGCATAGAGCTTGAAATCCACCATAGGAGGTGAATAAAGTTGAGTTGTTGAAGATAGGAATTCTCCTCATCCACGCACATTACAAGATGAGGCCTAATCAATATGCAAATGGGACCAACCAAGGTCAGGTCCAAGGTCTGCAATTGGTTTGTCTAAGATTTTACGTGTTTCTATTATTTACTCGTCTAACATGCTTGCAAAGGCAATGAAAATGCTGGTGAAAACAGAGTGCTAATCTTATAGTTCACAAAACAATGAACCGATGCATGCTTGGTGGAAATTAGTGAGAGCGAAATTACCAGGAGCGTGGGCAATGCCGAAGGACCGAATTTGACAGCGGCGAGCCTGAAGGTAATGCAAGCAACAAGATAAGAAACGGTGAAGAAATGGTACTTGAGTGCTGCCTGCATTTATCCTCCTCGCCTGTATTTATCCTCTGTCGCGCATCAAATGGAGAAAGAAAAGAGGAACATTCGTTTCTGAGGTGGACCCAGCAACGAAATGTGGAACATGGCCCTGTTCTTGCTTTGTAGTTTCGGTAGGACACTGGACAGAGAGGGAAAAAGGGACCAGATCCGACTCCATGATTTTTGGTAGTCTCAATAGTTATTGATGTAATTAATATAAATACTTCTGTTTCTTTCTACATAAGACAGTAACCCGATGACCTCCACGAGAGACAATTTTCTACCTGAACTCTTCCTGATTGCAATTATTTTGATCTCTACAATTTTATAATAGTTCAATTTCAGTGATAATTAATATCTAAAACAATTTTCCCTATCACGATTCTAAAATCTTTCTAATTGTAAATAGCACATGGTATACTTCTTAATCTTATATTGTAGTTCATATATATAAATTTTATGATTTTAACATATAACTTTAACTGCTAAAGGAATAACTACTAATATCCATAACTAGATAACAGTTAATAATCATCAATAACAGTAAATTCCAATAACGAATCAATCAATGTAAGAAGGGTTACCTTAAGCTAACTGAAAAATAAAAGTCATAATTCATGCATTCAATTTTTAGTACAATGGAAGTTTGATTTCATCAAGTAGCCATGAATGATCATTTCGTGATACACATAACATTCACTAATAATGACAGTTGATCTCAATCAGACCCATCTAATTTAAGTAATTATATCTTATCATTTAAAACTAAAATTACCACTGAGAAATTAATATTTGCTAATATATATTTATATAGATGTTGTTGATTGAACCTTACCAGTAAACAGTAGGCTCGTGAGTGGAATTAGATGCCTCTTAGTGTCGTCAAGAGTAGAATTAGATGCCATCTGTGAAGCGTCTCGTTCCCATCAATCTGACCCTAGCATATATACTACGCTAAGCACCTAAATGGGATTTAGATGCTACTTAGCTTTAATTTGTCCAGAACAAGATTCGCCCCATCTGTAAAGTGGTTTGTTCCCATCAATCTTGTGATTGGCTCGCAAGATTGATTGACTTTACGAAAAAAATTTGAAGAACATTTTTAGCTGATAGGGTAGTGAAAAGGTGTAAGAAAAGCTATGAATTTATTGTAGAAGTGTCAATTTAGTCATAAATTTTTTAATGATACCAATTTAGTTTCAAACTTTCCGACCTTGAGCCAATTTAATCATTCTGGCTAATTTTGACCAAATATTACTTACATGGATATTGGCTTGTCTATGTGGTACAGTTGACAATGACATGGATAATTTTAATGATATTTTAATATTTTTCATTTATTTTTATTTTCCCCTTTCTTCTCTTTCTCATACTTTTTTTTGTTTGTCCTTCCGTTCCTTTTTCCTCGGTGCCTAAGTGACTGGCCAAAGGTAGACTAGTGAAGGCAAGTCTTGCCAATGGCTAGGCAAAGCATAACCGCGGACATGGCCAGCGAAGTTTGACCCTTGTTGAGCCTCGCCAACCCAACGCAGGGCCACCCTCATGGCATTAGCGAGGGCTCAAGCCTTGCTAGGGGTTGGGCAAGGCACGACCTCACTTAAATTGGCAAGATCGAGCCTCATTGTTGCTGGGTATTTCACTCTCACCGACTCTTGCCTCTAGTCGACCGTTGAGGTTTGGCAATTGGCAAGTGGAAGAAGGAAGGAAAGGGGAAATAAAAGAGAAATAAAAGAGAAATAAATAAATAATTTGAAAATTATTAATATATTATTAAAGGTTGTCCCTCTCAGCGTTGCCTTTGCCATGTAGGTCGGCAAGCATCACGTTAGCAGTATTTTGTAGAAATTAGCTAGAATGACTAAATTATGTCAAAATGTTTATGATTAAATTGGTACCATTAAAAGGTTTAAGATTAAATTGATATCCATATAATTGGTTCAAGACTTTTATAACATTTTTTCTCAGGACAAGCGGTCTAATTCCATAAAATATTCCAAACTTTAGGTTCAATCTTAATTCTGCCTTGAACTTTTTGTCTGAAAATAATATTTTAAATTTTCACTCTAGTCGTAGATTTGCCCGCGAGTCTAAAAGTCACTGCTAGATTTTTTCAAAATTATCAACATTAGAGCCAATTAGAGGTCCATTATTAGATCTACATCTTCATTGACATTTTCACCTTTGTATAAAATTGCAGTAGCCCCCTAATGTTGATAATTTTGAAGAAATAAATGGAGATTTTTGGATGTGTGGGCATATTTGGGATAAGTGAAATTGAGGATTTCTTTTTAGACGAAAAAAATCCATATTGGAACTCGGATTAGAGCTAGAGTTGTGAGTTTTTAAAGGAAACTTTATTAATGAATTGGGATTGGATCTAAATTAGCCGTAGCACAGAAAGGGAATCATGAATCATTCCATCTACCCCTCCTACGGTGAATAGTCAAATTCACAACTCAAATGTTAGCAAGCATTCGATCTTCAAAGAAATCTCGTGACGGTTTAGTCAGTTTAAACAAGGTTGACTCCAACCCCCAAACTGCCTCTTAAAATAGAGAAGGATACTTGCCGATATTTGGGTTGTGAATATGCTATTATGTCAAATTCATTCTTTTCTCATGATATTGTATTTGACTAACCAAAAGAGTTTCTGTCCAAGAATAGAAATAGGGAGGTTTCTCTTCTTCACAAAAGCGTTCGTCAAAGGGAACTTATTTTTAGGCACTGTTTGGTAACCATCCAAATAGTGCATGATTCAGATTTTTTGTTCCCAAAATCAGTTTGGGACGAGAATCGCGTTTGGTAAAATTTTTGTTCCGGAATAGATTGGGAAGAGAATCAAGAATTAAAAAAAAAAAAAAAAGTTGATTCTTGTTCTAAGAACAAAATTGATAATCAAAACTCTTCTTCTTCATCAACCGTCATCCCGCGACTGCCGCTTGCCGCCGCCAATCGTCGGCAAAGGGAAGGAGAGTAAATTTCCTGCGGTATGCATCCCATATTGGGCAAAGAACTGGGGGCAAACAACTCCAGTTCAAGCCCTTCAGGGACAACCTTTTAGTAGAAAACCTACTCAGCCCTTTAGTTCCGAGCCTAGAGACACCCAAAGATGCCAGGATGGAAGCGTTTCTAATCTATCCAAGCTACATTTCTCGAATGATCACACCAGGCTAGAGAAGAAGAGGAATTTAGAAAGCCATGGAGAGTTTTTCACAAAGCACACACTTTATTTCAGGGGACTCTGCCCAACACAATACACTCTCATTGCCTTATATAGGCAAAATGAGGTCACAAAACAACAAACAAAGACCAAACTCATGGGTCCGGGTACAAACAGAGGCATCCGAAACTTTCGGGAGGGAATTATTCGCACACTATGAACAGTAACTGTACTGTGAACAGTACATTCCCTAGCCTAGTACTACAGTAAAAGTGAACAGTGACCTTGCTACAGTGAAATTGTACGGACTCAACGGTCTCGTCCGTCTCGGGCATTGTAGCTGCAGACTGAGTCTGAGTTATCTGAGCTGTCTTCTAGGAGATGGGCCTCATATTTTTGCTGAAGGGCTTCAAGATCTTCAGGTGAGAGGATTTGATTCAGCCTTCTTGATGAGGATGCTTGTACATGAGCCCAATGGGATGCTTCTTCTTCTGCCCAATTTGTATTCTCGCTTGTAGTGTTGGTATGAAAACCTGGTTGAGGCCAGTTGGATGGCTGAGCATAGTAAGATGTGTCCATGTCTTGGAATGAGGACGAAGATGCTTGTTCATAGGGATTCTGGGACAGAGGACCTCCAAAGCGTGCATAGGGGTCTTGAGTGGATTGGACAATCTCATCTTCATATGTCACTTCATGCTCTTGGGACGATGCAGCTTGTCTGTACTGGCTGAGTGCTTCCTTAGCTTCTGGTGCTAGGTCATAATGATCCCACGTAGTGGGTGCATTATTCCAAATTTCTTCAGGAATGGTTTTGTTTTCTTGGCATAGGATTCTCTGGAGTTGTCGATACTCGTTTTCACAAAATCTAATAGATGTTGGATAGGATTTGTGAATACGGGCTTCTCGGCTGTTCAGGTTAGGTTTATAGGATGTGGTTCCTATTTCGAGTGGCCGTTCAAGAATAGTTCCATTATTTATGCAAAAATTCCATGGACGATGGAAAAACAGGACGGTGTGAACTTCAGGATTCAGTGTCATGGTTCTCAGTTCCTTTTCTAAGTCTTGTTTCCAACATGTAGGATGATAGAACCAATTGAGAAAGTCTAAGAGATTCTTATCACTTTCTTTTTCGATGTTTCTTCCGAGCATGAATATTCGTGTGAGGTTAGTAACAAATCTTCTGGTGGGGATTTCAATGGCTATTAAGTACTTATTGGTTAAGTACCATAACAGCGTTTTGAGCTGGTCAGAGAAATCATCTTCTTTCCAGATAAGAGGATGAATGAAAGGATAATTCAAATTTAACCCAAAAGGATAAAGAATTGAACCTCCATTGAATCTGAATAAGTCAGTGTGGCACTGCCATATGAGGTTTTCCAGGTTCTCAGTAAGATTGTCATTCTGGATGTGCTGAATAATTTCCTGGGGAAATTTCCAGGTTGGCAAGTCTTTGATCCTCTCAATCTTGTATTTCACTCTATGATTGAGCATATGGAAAGCTGGTCTTTTGATGTACATGTTGATTTCAGCTGGTGCTTTGGGCCTTGACAGAAAATCAGCAAGCACATTCTTCTTTCCAGGAATGTGTTTGGTTTTAAAAGAGTATTTTGAGAACCATTCAGACCATCGAAGCAGTTGAGGGTTTGGAAGCTGCTTCTGTTTAAACTTGGTCATCTGTGGGAAAGATGCCATGTCTAATTCGACCAAAAAGTGATAGCCGATGAGATGAAACTCAAGCTTCTTTATTCCATTTTTTAATGCTAGGATCTCTTTGAAAGTGGAATGGTAGTGCATTTCAGCTTGAGAAAACTTTTCACTTTTGTGAACACAAAGGAGTCTCTTACCATCAATTTCTTCGAACAGGATAGCTGCCCAGTATTCATCACTGGCGTCAGTTTGGAGAATTCTTTTGCCTGTTGATGGTATTTGCAGAGGTGGGAGATTCTGCATAATCTCCTTAAGTTCAGCAACTGCCTTAGTCTGAGTTTTTCCCCAAGGTGGGGAGTTCTTTTTCAGCATGGATTGCAAAGGAATCAGAAGCTTTGCAATATTTGGGACAAAATCCCTAAGATAATTAATTATCCCAAGAAATTGCTGGACTTGTTTTGTTGTGAAGTTATCCTCAGGAAACTTCAATAGTTCTTGAGCGATATGTGGCCCTGGATAGTATGTACCTTTGTTGAGGTGCATACCAAGAAATTCAATCTCTGTCGGGCAATATTCATTTTCCTTTGAGAAAGCATAATGCCATGCTTTTTCACGATTTCTCGAATTGCTCAAGGAGTTGACGGTGGATATTTGTTCATCGTGGTCAGAGCAGAATATCATCGATATATCTGCACTTGACAAGATTGGTTGGAAAATGCGACACATGGCCTTTTGGAAAAGGGATGGAGCTACCTTTAAACCAAAAGGAAGAACTTTCCACTAAAAGTGCTGGTTTGGGATACAGAACCCTGTCTTGGGTCTGTCTTCAGGATGAATGCCCAGTTGCCAAAATCCAGCTTTGAGGTCGAATTTGGAATAGATATGGGCCTTGGTTAGACCACTAAAGAGAGAATTTCTTGATGGTAAAGGAAACTTATCATCTTAGAGGAAAAGATTGAGGGGTTGGTAGTTGATTACCAGTCTCATCTTCCCTCGATTTTGCTCAGCGCGCTTATTGACATAAAAGGCTTCACAAGCCCATTGAGAATCAGAAATTTCAATAAGGCATTGCTGTAATAATTATGAGCATTCCCTTTGAGCCAAAACCAAGTGTTCTGGCTTCATTCCCATATGACTCGCCTTAGTTGGGTTGATGTCTTCATTCTTCTTGAAGGGAAGGCGAACAAAGAATTCATAATTTTCCCATAAGGGATGAGAACATTTTTGAGCGAATTCTGAATGGGATTCCGCACAGGATTCTAACAACTTCTGCATGATTGGATCTAGTAGACTCATCTGGATGGAAAAGAGTCTCTGGATATTAACAAACTCAGAGAATTGATCTTTGTATCTAAGACCTTTTCCAGGAATGATGCGAAGTTGAGAAATTTGAGTCATGATGTCCCACCCAATTATCAAATCTTTATTGGGGAGGTCTGATCCAAAGATTTTTGCTTTTATGGAGCATTGAGGAAAGAACTGAACAGTAATGGGAGTGGTTCTGACATTTGTGGAGAAAGTATCTCCAGAGGCAGAATTGAAATATCGGATATGAGGAGTCCAATATTCTTCAGGTAGAACTTTAGTATCTAGAATGGAGCAGCTTGCTCCGGTATCAATGAGAGCAATGACATTGATAGGCTTAGCAAACTTCGAGGTGAGGATTTTTACAGGAAAATGGGGACAGTGAGTTTGACTTGAGAATATGTCAGGATTTAATTCTGAAGATGTGGGAGATATGTGAAAAATGTCTTCAGATTCTGATTCGTCAGACTCAGTTTCACTGGGAGTTTGATAGAAGGGAATGACACAAAGAGTTTGTTCCGTTGGTTCGTCATCAGCAGAAAATAAAGATTCAATATCATCATTTTCGAGAGAAATACCTGTTTCATTCTCAATCAGATGATTCTGACCTTTTTTTGCTTGAGGACAATTTTTGGCAAAATGTCATTTCTTGTTGCAGATGTAGCACCGACTTGATTTCTTGTGACCTGTGCGATCCTTCCTCTTGCGTAGGTATCGCCATTTCTTCTTTTTCCGAAAATGCTTGGAGCCATGCTTGGAATGTTTGATTGAATACTTCTTGTAATGCTTTTTCTTCCGGGAAAATTGGCCACAAGATCCATCGCAGTCCTTTTTGGAACATTTGATTTTCAGATTCTGGCGAGAACACGCTGTTTCAAGACGTTTGTCATCTGTGATATAGGTGTGGACCATCTAGCGTTTTAAACATATTTCTTCAAGACATAGATGGATTTCTTGCTGTATTTCGCCCAAAGGGACATCTTGCACTCTTCTTTGTTTTCCCAAGAAAGATTTTTCAACCATTTGGGAGAGCTTTTTGGGATGGATGTGAGAAAAACATGCTTGAGATTTGGATCTGCGCCAATCTGGTAGAAGAGTTGAAGCATTAATCGATAATGCTTATCAAGATGTTTTGCCTGATAAGAGCAGCATCTTCTCTCAAAAAATTCTCTTCTTTTAATCTCTTTGAGATCTCCAGGAGTTCCCACAAAAACATGATATAAGTACGTAAGGGCATGGCTGAAATTGGGTGACATCAGAAACATAATCTGGTCTTGTTCTGTGAGTGATTGCCACCAAAATTTAAGGCTCCCTGTGAACCTTGTAACAAAATTGTAAAGGACATCATTCATATCATGGTTGGTAATGGACTGTGTACTTAACCAAGTATGAAATTCTTCAAGTCTTTCTGGCCATTTCTGATAAGGAATATCGTCAATGGAAAAGAATTGTTTTGATGCCATGGATACATGCCTGGTGGAATTATCCCTGGCGGGATTGCTTGTTTGGCCAAATTCTGGATCAGAATAGTTTGATTCCATATCATAATTTGGAGGAGTGTCAGCCATGAATATTTGTGAGGTTGGTGGAACAACGGGAGGGGAATCAGGCGTAAGATCTGAGAAGGATGAAGAGGAGGAAAGAGATGCAGAAAGAGATGCTGAATCTGATGAGTTTTGTTAAGCAAACAGAACCTGTTTTTCTGGGATAACAGGGTCGGATTCAGGCTGTTGGATAATAGGATCAGGTTCCTGATTACTCAAATCCTTGAGAAAGGATTCTAATGGGTTTGATAGCATCATCTGTTCTGACCTATCTCTTATAACAAGTGAGGTGGATTCTGTAGGTGAGCTTTTTACTTTTCCCTTTTCCTTCTGCAGGGCCTTGAGGCGATTTCGTATTTCTACCATATCCGGTTCTTTTCTGTAGGGATCTTCTGGGATGTTGGCAAAAACAGACGTTTGTGATGCTGGAGGTAAATACCCAGTTCGAACAGGGGGTGCTAATGGATCGAAAGGTCTAAACCTTCCTTCTTCAAGAATTTGAATTTGTTTCTTGAGCTTGTCTATTTCTGGGCTTTGGACTTTCAAGATAATGGTAGCCAAGATGTTGTCCTGATTCCAAGGCATGAAGCCTTTTCTGGAACTCAGAAAGTATTTTCTTGGTACCTTCATCATATCTGGTGAGATTTTGTTGCACATTTCCAATTTTGGAATCAATAGCCTTGAAGGTGTTATTCTGCGCCAACAGGGTCTCTGATTGCCAGTTTAGAACAGCTTCAGTAGCAGAAGTTTTCTTCTGTCTTCCATGTTCATCCACATCAGTGGAGGCTGGAATCTTGGGAAGATGGCGGTATCTGTTATGTGGGTCAGTAAACTCTTCTGTGGCAGGAAACGAGAGTTTAGAGCTTTCCTTAACCGGAGGAGGAAAGTCAGTGTTTTGGAACATGGCAATAGAAGAAGTGGTTGGTACTTCTGCTGGGACTTCAAGTGGGTAAGAATGTTTCTTAGCCCATTTGAGGATTGGCTTATAAAATGGAGAGAGAGTTTGCCTTTTCTGAGGAGGAGAAGGTGGATGTGATTTTGGTGGGTCTGGTAGGGTTTGGGATGTGGTACTGGACTCTGGTGGTGGAGGTGGTGCATAAGAAACCATGAACTGGTACTTGTCACGCTCACCGAGAGTATCAACGGAGGAATCTCCGTTTAATTACCTTTGATACACCTTATCCTTTGGCCTTTTTCTGCGAGGTGAAGGTCTTGTAAGAGGATCTACCTCATCAGGAGAATTTGTACAATAGGAACATTGGCAAAATGGATCCCAAAAACAATGACCATAGTTGTCTTTATAGTAATGAACAGGATGTCCATCACTATTGAAGTGTCTAACATGCTTTTTTGGATCTGGTTCGGAAATAGATTGAGGAACACATGGTTCAATCATGAAGAGAGTCTGGAAGATGGAAGAACTTTCTTCCTTTTCTTTGCCAAATTTGATGGAAACAGTTCCATCCTTTTTCCGAACAAACTCTGAGTCCGTAGACTGGAAAGGCTTGTTATGCTGGTGTAGTTTTTCATAGTTGGTGATCCAAGTCTCTGGAAGGAGTTTGGCCAACGTATCCTTCGGGATTTGTCTGGGAACATGGATACAGGACGCTTGATCATTTTGCATGGAGATGAACAAAGCGTCTTCATTACCATTGTTGAAGTTGAGATCGAGGGCATGATTCTGAACTCGATAAACCATCTGGTAATGTAGGGTTGCAGCTACAGATTCAGCAGTCTGAGGGGCTCCAATGAGCTGGACTTGAACTTTAAGAAAAGAGAGTAGCTGGGGGTCTGATAAAGCGATATTGAAGTTTGGATACAAAGTCACGAAGACTGTTCCGGCATTTAAAGTGGTTTGAACAGTACCAATGCAAGCATGCTGGTATTGTAAAAACCTGGTATCCAACAAAGCAATTCGTGCCACAACTGGCAAACCTTTACGACCATGAAAAGTGAGAGCAAGACGAATAGCTCCATAATGGACATGAGAGTATCCCTGTTGAACCCATTGTCTGGGAAATTCTGGAGGGATCTGAAGAGTAACAAAGTACTCCTTTTCAGTAGCAGGAATGGGATGCTGGTCAAATTTGGAGGACTGTACGTACTCTTTTACTTGCTTTGGAGTTTGGTGGATAAGTTGACGGATGGAGCGGATAGGTGAGAATGATGAGCTTGGTTTTGCAAAGGCAGAGTAAGGGTTCATCAGAGGAAGTTGGGTTTCAGAGATTTTGGTTTCATCACTAATAGAGACTTCGTAAAGATAATCTATCTTAGAAGCATTTGAAACACGAAATTCTGGAGGGGTTGAGGATAAAGTGGAAGGAGTAAGAGAAACAGGTGCTTCGAGGATTTCTGGTTCATTGGACATGATGTGAAGAGATCTTCTCAGCACTGGTTTCACCTTTCAAGCGCATGGAATGGTTATTATTAAAAACGAAACCATGGCTCTGATACCATGAATGGACCTAGACTTAGAACCAGGGAAGGAGAGTAAATTTCCTGCAGGTATGCATCCCACATTGGGCGAACAACTCCAGTTCAAGCCCTTCAGGGACAGCCTTTTAGCAGAAAACCTACTCAGCCCTTTAGTTCCGAGCCTAGCCACCGGCGAGGCAGAGCCTCGCTGGTGGCCATGTGGGCCTCGCCGAGGCTGGGCGAGGCCTACCTAGCCCTAGCGAGGCTCGCCCAGCCCCGGTGAGGCCAGCTTGGCCACCAGTGAGGCTCGGCCTCGCCGAGGGCCGGCGACACTCCGGTGAGGTTGTTGGCCCTCGTCTAGCCGGTCCCTGGACCGGCGACCGGCCTGAAGAAGAAGAAGAATGGGAGAAAAAAGAAAAAAAAAAGAAAAAAGGAAAAAAAGAAAAGAAAAATAAAGGACAAATAAAGAAAAGAAAAAAAAAGGAAAAAAAATTATAAAAATTATTTAAAAATTAAAATAAATTGATTTGGAACATAATCAATTAACACGGTACCAAACACAATTCTATTCTAGAATCAGAAATTTTCGATAGTTACCAAACGTATTCTTTTACTCAAAATCGGTTCGGGAGAACATAATCAAATATAATCATTTCAAAACGCCCTTAGTATATAAGTCATTATATAAATTCTTAGTATATAAGTCTATATAAATTCCTTTTTTTTTTTTTTGGTGTTGTTTTTTATCACCTTATTATAAAGATTAAAATAACTATTGGAGTCTTTCTTATCTTTTTGGAAATGATTGTATTAGAATTTTAGTAGACTCTTGGTTGTTGATGTAACATCCTCCATTTTGATCCCGTAGGATTGGCCATAAGGTCCTATATGGATTGATCATGGGTCATTGGCCATGGGATCGATTAGTTCGATTGATAAGAAATCAAGGATCAGTCATGGTCCGACTGACCAACCGGCCATGAATTGGCCTAGATGTCGGCTGTAATGACCTACCGACCATACTGGTGGGATTGGATCATCAGCCCATAAGATGACATTTGGCACGGGATGATTTTGGATCGGTTGATGGTCACGATTGGTCATAGCACCCGGCCGCGGGTGATTCCGCCCGGTTATGCAGCGATTCACGACCAATTCAACGCGATCAAATGCAATCGTCTTCCGATGAAAAAATACACCATTCCCTATTTTATTCTTAGTGATTGGAAATGATTCTCGAATTGGTGATATCCGACCATGGATTGGCAATGCACCGACCATGAACCCTACCGGTGGATCAGGTGCCGACCGAAATGAGCTCAGGGATAGACCCGGCTATTCTGTCACTTATTCTAAGGTCCATAGGTGTCTTGGCTTTGTATTAGGCCATGGGTAGCCTTAGAATAGGTCTCGAACCAATTAAAGGACAACCGATCCTATTAGTTAACCAACCGTCCAAAAGAACGGTTTGAGCGATATGGGACGTAAGGGCCGAACCTCGGGTGTACGTGATTCAATTATTCAGGGTGTACTTAATGATTCATTCTCTAGCCCCGGAACGAACTAGAATGATAGAATTTTCTAGATGGCATTCCTAATGGAGAAAATGACAAAATATGGAAAGTTCTAGAATTCCCTCATTAAATGAAATGGTGAGTTGTCTCTTAAAAAAGTCAAATGTCATGATGGCGGCAAAATATCTTCAGATATTCTAGAAAAATGTGATGTATATGTGGACCAATTGGAACGCACTACATGAGCCCTCATTATGGCATAATATTTTAGAACCCCTGAGTTGGCACGATCATCATTAGGCTTCATTAAATGCCCATTGAATGCAGGGTGTTGGTGGACCAATGGGAGAGAGAAAAGTGGGCCATTATTGATGATGCCTAGGAACTAGATTTGCCGAGTGAGGCCTTTTAGCCTTCCAATTCATGACTTAGACCACAATTATTGGACCCATAACCTTGCCACCCAAGGAAATTAGGCAGGACACTTGGAAACATTGGAGAAGACCGCTTAGTTCGGTAATGATGGCTCCAAGGGCTATAAATAGGAGGAGCTCACTCCATTTTCCCCACTTTGCTCCCATTTTCTCCTCCCGCCATCTCCTTGAACGCCCCCTCCTCATGCCCTCTCTCTTCGGCCTCCAAGCCAAGTCGCCCAATCTTTGTAGCTCACATCCTAGTTCGAGGTTCATCTAGTCTTGTAGGCATGGAATGTGACATCTTAGATTTTCAATCATGTTTTCTACTGAATAAATCGGGCATTTCATTGACGCGCCTATAGGGCTATTCTCAAAGCTGATCACTCTCGAGATAACTAGACTATCTAGGGAAGCTATTAAGGACTTTAAGGCAAATAAACTTGAGAATTCAACCAGGAACCGGCTTCTCGATCGTGCTCATCTTTAGAGGCCATTACGGCATAGTTAAAAATCGATTTGAGATCAGAGATAGATCGTTTCAACAAAGATGTGTGATCGATCGTGGGTGACTCCACTAAATTGGAAAATTTTTGTCGACCGGCACTAGTTTGATTTCTCTTTTGTTTTGGTATCCTGTGTCTGTAATTGAATCCTCGAGACTTTCACAACAATCGAGAGTTGTCAATTTGTCGAGTGGGTTCATAGTGGTTCGAAGAAAATCGACCATGGGTCATTTGCACTAAAAATCTCTGAAAATTACTCAGTAGTCTAGATCATACTAAAAATGCGCCAAATGGAAATTAACCGCCAATTCAAGTTCGATTTCATAAATTGAAGATTCTGTAATGTTCACAATAAATTCTAGGAACGTCGACTCAATCTTAGAAGATTTTTTGACGATAGAGACTTTTTGGAAAAAAGCCGGCATATGACCGTTTTTGTTTGGAAAAGACCGGGGATTATTTTTGGTCACTAAATTGAGATGTGAGATGGATTCATGGGTGAGGAAAAATGTCAATTGAAGCATTAGTATACCAATAAATTTTATTAAGGCCAAATGAGATAGAATTAAAGAGGAAATGGTGTCCAATTGTTTGGAAAATGCAAGAATTCGTAGCTCCCCCTCCTACTAGCCATTTTGGATCATTTGAGAAGTCATGGGGAGTGTAATGGTGGACCATTGTGAGCCAAGGAAGAAGGCTTGACTAGGAAAGGTCAAAGGAGATATTTTTGTGGAAATTTTGGACCAAGTGGCCCCCTCCATCTCTCCCTCATCTATATCTTCTCTCTCTCTCCCTTTGGCCGGCCACACCATTCCCTTCCCCCTCCATTCTTGCCGATCCACAACAACCAGCAGCTGGAGAAGAAGAAGCTGCAGCCGTCGCGTGCCACCACCAGCCGCGCCACCATCAGTTGCCGCTCCGCCTCCACCCACGCCAAGCCGCACGAACCACCGTCCAGTCACCACTGTTCTAGCTCCACGTTCGTGTGTTTGAGGGACTATCCAACAGCCATGAGGGGATGTGGAAGCCCACCGGAGCCCATTCAACCGCCGTGGACCGCCCCTTTCAAGCCACTGGAGTCTCCCCGAGCCTTGCCGTCCGTTTTAGTTTTTGTTTCTTCTGTTTTTGCAGCCAAAACAAAAGGTGTGCAAGTGGGTTTCACAGCACCTTTGGAGGCCGTTTTGAGGTGTTTCTGAGCCCCGAACCTTAGGCCCGCTTTGGAGTAAAACGTCCCCCGCGACGTTCCCGACGTTTCGATTCAAACGGATTGTTAAACATGTGAGTTTAGCTCACTAATCCTTACTTAGTTTGTTAATGATGCTTAAGGATTGATTAGTGTTAATTAATCACAATTAGGTGGTTAGATTAGTTTAGAAAAATTAAATTAGTGACTTAACGATGCATGTTAGGCGGTTAGACTTAGTTATTAGCAAGTAGAGAGTTTCTAGTATTTATTGAACGAATTCTCGGGATTTTTCCCGGTTCATCTCGGCTTTCAATTAGGTATTATGGGTCTAAATTAGAGTTATTGCTATTTAATAATTAATTTTTGTAATTATTTGATTAATTATTTATTTTCCGGAAATTAGGCAGGGATAGCCGACGACCAAAATTTTATGCTGATTATCATGGTGCAGTCTATTTATTTATTTGAGCCTTAATTTGTGAGAAATTGATTTGTTGGTGATTTTAGGATTTATTCCTAAATTAAATCATTTTGGTTATTAATTGAAAAATAACCGGGCATCGGTTGATAATGCCAAAAATGTTTCAGTGGACTACAAAAAATGGTGAGATTTATAGAAAGAAAATTGTTATATTTTGACTAAGGCCATCCGTATACCCACACACGATATTTTATAGGATATGATAAAAGATGAGAAAGAATGTTGTATGACGTGGCTTGACAACCAAATAGGTCACATTGGCATATAAGTCGCCTTAAAGAATGAACGTGAATCGTTGAGTATATACATCACCTGGAAAAGCACGTGGCTCGGTTGTTAGTATGTCACCTTGGCGTATAAGTCGCCTTAGAGAATGCACGTGACTTGGTGATTTGGTATATCGCCTTAGAGAATGCACGTGGCTCGGTAATTAGTACATCGCCTTGGCAAATATGTCGCCTTAGAGAATGCACGGGGCTCGGTGATTAGTACGTCGCCTTGGTGAATATGGCGCCTTAGAGAATGCACGTGGCTCGGTGATTAAGTACATCGCCTTGGCGTATAGGTCGCTTTAGAGAATGCACGTGGCTCGAAAACTAAGTAGACTATCTTGAAGATTATATAGTATAGATTGAAATGACCGGGGAATGGTCATGTTGACATGTAATCGACTATGTCGATTGATCGATGTATTGATTTGTGATATTATGATTGGGTACCTATTGAACTGTGCTAATATGCAAGTGGAATCTGAGGCTGAAGTAAATCCTCTAACCCGTGTGTGCATAGGCAGCCCGGATGGCATATTGGTTTATTAATCGAGTCTTAGAGGGCGGAACTCGATAAGACATTGTCTCAATGGTTATTGTATAACCATTTTAGGTCCCTAGATGGCAACACCTCCACCTCCTCGTCCTCCTATGCATTTCGGTATACCCGAGGAAGTCACCGAGATAGAGACCAACTTCCCGATACACTCTCACCCGGAAGGACTAGAATACATTTTAGTTAAGTCGACTGTTTGGGTTGATGTGGGTAAAGATGCCCTGAGACCCCATGAGTATCAATCGTGGTATCGTGAGTATCATGACGGGCGAAGGGAGGGTCCCATGCCAGAAGGTGATGTGCCTATGTTCATTCGAGGAAGCATTTGGGAAGGGGACGACTAATCATAAGGATGGGTCAGTGGTGGATGCACAAGACCCTAAGCTCGAGAGTGACTCCGACTCTCCCAAGCACTTAGCAGTAGACTCTAGTTGGAGCATGCCAGAAGGAGAGGTCGATCAAGAAGAGGTGTACCCAAAAGAGAACTGGGAGGAGGAACCTAAAGAGGAGGAACCTGGAGGAGGATCAGGAGTTAGAAGACCCTGATGAGGAGCCGGATGAAGAAGACTCTAAAGAAGAGGATGATCCAGACGAGGATCCAGAGTACGACTCGGATGAGGATTGAGGTCCCATCTTGTTTGCAAACTTGAGTTGTGGACTGATGTATGATATATCAAACTTCTGTGAATAGTATTGTATTACATATACTATGAGGTTTGCTTTGTATAAAAGTGTGGTCTTGGTTTTTCATGTTCGAAAAATATGACCCTACTTTTCTATCCCATTGGTTTATTGTCAAGGGATTATTTTATGCTTCCGCATACGTATTAAAATAAAAGGGTCGGCGATGCGTCCTGAGACGTCGCTATAAATCGACCAAGTGAGGGATGGGCACGTGTTCAAGGATCGGGGCGTGACATGGAAATCTCACGTCAGTTTTGGAAACTATAGTCACATTAGAGGAGATAGGATTTCCCTTGGCCTATGTGGAAAGCTTGTATTGTGATGTAAAAAGAAAAGAGGGCCGTAGAGAAAGGACTTGTAAAAGTACTTTTATATTATAAATCAGTGTGTTCTGTGTAATGTATGTTCCAATCTTCCAACTATTGTTTGTCTCGGGAGTTATTGTTCACGTTTCCACATGTACATGATAATGAGATAAAAAGAAAGTCGGGACGACAACAACCCTTGGACATCACGAAAATAAACCCACAGCTCGACCTCCGAGGAAAGGAGGTGTGACAGTTGATGTCGTGAATTTTGAGCATCATGGTTCTAACATGCACTTTTTTTCCTTCTCCTATTGTAAATTGCATAACTGCAATGTTGTGTCTGAGATTTTACTTTGATTTTAGTTGATTATACATTACTCTTTAACTGAATTTACATTTGCACTAACCTATCTAGACATTAGATTAGCAAAAATTTTTCATTATACCTGTAAATTTATGTGCATTTTTTTTTTTTTGGTAATTGCACGTACATCATCAAATGTATAGTTGATTATATCTTTATTATTCAGCGGTATCCTTAGGATAAACGGAGAGCTTTTATTTATTGTCTCATTGATGGAAACATAAAGACCATATAGACAGTAGAAACTTCTATTTGTAATGGCTTATGTATACACAATTAATTGCACATTGTTATTTGAGTATCTTGACAACTAAATTTCAAAGTTGAAAAATTATAATTTAATATAATCGGTCTTGACTTTGTGGTTTTTTGCCAGAATATGTTTCTATAGTTAAAAAAAACACTTATTTGCGCTTTCCTTTGAGTTTTTTTTATACTTTTTATACTCTTTTTTTTTTTTTTTGCGGAAATGCAAAATGGAGGTTGAAACTCTAGTTACACCTTCTTCAATTTCAAACTCACATCTCATTATTTTAAAGGAAACTTTGATCATTCCTTAAAATTTTGGTCGACCCACTATGATATATGAACGTATGATCTATGGCGACCCTCAAGAGGCATTAGATTGGGGACCAACGATCCCCAATTGTGCAGATTCTCCCAAGTCATTACCTTATGCAAAGTTATGACTTTAAATTTTGATCTAATTAATCCTATAAGAATTCTACGTGACATGGAGTCACCACTAGCGTATTGAGGCCGACTAGGAACCAAGTGAGATATGGGAATATATTTCACTTCCTACACAAACGAAGTGCTAAGGTCAAAAACTTGATTACAATAATTATTCAACTAATGTCTTTTCGGTACCTAAACTTGATCATTTGTCGATTAAGATGTCCACACAATCTTTTTACCAAATTATGAGTCATGAAGTTTTGATATGCTAAAAGCCCACATAGTATATTTTCTGTTTATTCTGATCATAAGATATAACCTAATCATTTAGTTAGAACAAGCGAATCAAAACACAAAAGCGACACAAAAGAATCACAACAAATTCATCAAGAATAGTAATAAGAGAAAGAGATAGAGTGCGATAAAGTAACCCAAGATGAGTCGGTCATGATATAACATGACATTGTTATTAAGCCTCAAACAGCAAACTCATGAGGTAAATTCAAATTGCAACCAATTTCTTTAGATATGGTCTAAAGAAAAGCACGATTTAAAGTTTGACCACGCTTCAACAATCGTCTCATCGGTACAAAACATGATCCCTTTCTTGCTTTGTGGTCTAGGTAGAACACGGGACGGATAGGGAGAGATGCCACGTCCAACTCGACAACCCATATCTCATTCCCTCCCCCAGCCACTAATAAAGATGTTTATTAATAAAAATTTCCCGTTTGTAGACTAGTTCAATTTCAGTGATAATTAATGTGTAAAACAATTTTTCAATAATAATTCTAAAATCTCTATAGTTGTAAATAGCACATGATATACTTCTTAATCTTAAAATTGTAGTGGCGAATAAATTTAAATAACGAATCAATGTAGGAAGGTGTTGCCTTAAGCTAATTGCAATTTAAAAATCACAATCCATTTCACTGAGCAGCCATGAACTGTTACTCAGTGATATATATAACATTTGATGATAATAACAATTAATCTTAGGTAGACCAATATAGTAAAAGTGATTGTATCTTATCATTTAACACTAAAATTAGCACTAAAAAGTTAATATTTTCTAATTCTTGGATGTACCCTTCCACCAAAATCTCGATTGGGAAAATGCAATGAATGTGACAAGTCTTCATACATTGATGCAAACTTGATTCTAAATCTAAATTAATCTCTGCTTGATCTCCTAGGAGTGGTGGCTGTCACTTACTGAGTCGTAGTTTTCTTCACTCCCTTTTATTTTCATTTCAGGTATTGAACACGAGAATGTTTAATTAAATGCACGTGGAGGATGATTAGGGAGTGGCATTGGAATTGACTATAGGTTATTTGAATAAGTTTTTCAAATTGGATTATATTTATCATTCAATGAAAGGTTTTGATTGGTCAATATATTTTTGTAAAATCACTATTTTTGGTTGAAGGCTTGGTCCTTCATTTTATTAGTATGGCCGGTCATTCCCTAAATTCTTGGTATAGATGTGTGGCATGATGGATATTAGGAAAACAAAAAGTTGGTCAATATTTTCGTAGAATGATGCGCTTTAGGGATTATTACTAGAATGGACTAGACTCATATTAAGGTTTCATTGTAGTTATTTATGTGTTCTTAGAACAGAGTAAAGGAGATTGAACTTGGAATTATGTCAAACGTTCTTTGAATTGAAAATCCTTTAGTTTAATGAACTACTATGTCTCATGTGATATAACTTTCCATCATAAGATAAAATGCTAGTTGACCTTCAAAGCGATAGTCTCATGACGGTCACATTTGAAGAATCTTAGACAAGTGTAGCTCTAGAATTGCTTCAATTGCAATTCTAGCCAGCCATGTGAATCAATGTACTTACGTTTTTGCCCAAAAAATCAGATAATTGGCAGACGACAAAAATTAATCAGATAGTTGACCTTCGAAGCGATAGTCTCTCGACGGTCACATTTTAAGTGACTTTATTCTGGTAGATTTTTACCATTTTGTTTTTACGGTAAGCTAGACCATTTCGACTTGAGTTCTGCTATGTGAAAATTGCAAATGTAACTCGTCGACTCACTATATTACCTGCTTGAAATAGGAGTACGCAGCGTTCTCCATGCATTCTATGGTGCAAAAATATGTTCCAAGTTTTAATCATATCATTCCAAGCTACTGTAATTCAAGGTAAACACAACTTATGGCAAGCGACTAATTGGTGGTGTTGATTGAAGAGACAAGTGGTGACTCATCACTCCTTTGTGAAGATGCGATGACAAAATCGCATTGGAAAAGAAGAGACTTGGGACTTGAGAAGCATATGAAATGAAGTATTCTCACTAATTCAAAATTTTAGGTCTAGCAAATTTCGACAATGAAATTCTGTCAAGTAGTAGATTTTTGTATTCCAAACCAAAAAGGAATTTCGTAATATTGATAAAAGAAAAAAAGAAGAAGATGAAGATGAAACATCTTGATTATTTTGAGAAGGCAAGAAGCGATTTTGGGGGTATTTATGGAACTTGCCTTGCATAGCTTGGCTTGTTGCCTCTTCTTATATTCCTAGGATTGGCATTTGCCATTATTGCCCAAGACTCAACAGAGAGGCAAGAGGGCAGAGGACAGCGACGCCGGAGGACAATGCTTGCCGGGGACTGTCCTTTATTGCTGGAAAACCACTCTAAATGGCGACATCCATGGCTTAAACTGATATTTTCCATTCACCTTGAACCCTTAGGATTTGGCGTTGTGATTTTGGCCTTTCGTTTGAAAATCACGCTCTTCCAATGTCGCGGTTGCAGGATTTTAAAGAAGTGTAACTTTTTAACATGAAGACAATCTATTTCAATTACTTTCAGGGTCGATCCTTGTTATAAAATTGTAGTATCACGAGAGCTATTTCTAACGACATAAAAACCACTAGATCCGATTATCCTTAGAGTGAGAATTGAGTACACAAAGCTGCCACCTCTTGCAATCTGGGTTTTCACGAGTGTTGTTCCTTTTGGCGGCTTACCTAGTCCGTCCAGAATTCTAATTGCAACATTGTTTTCTCTGTTAAACTCAGCACAGAGACTACTATGTTATGTGAAATTTTCATGATTTTTGAAAATATAGAAATTTCTGTTAGTACTCAGAAATTACGAAAGTTGTGAAAATTTTCTAGTTTATCTCGTTAGTTCGGTGCAATTATTGAAGAAAAAGAGTTTAGCACACTCGACATTGGAAAGATCTAATTTCTTCGATTTTCTGAAAAATAAAATAAACTAATTTTTGCAAAGTATGATTACTTTAGATGGTTCACAGAGTCAAATATTTCTGGGGTCATTGAAGTGTGTGTCGGGGCCATGGGCTTGAAATCCGGTGTGGGAGGGCATTTACGTAATTTTGGTCTGAACTGGCTTCTCAGTCCAATTGCATCTTGCAAAAACTGAGATTGAGTTGTGTCGCTTGAATTAGCGATTTATCGAGCTATGTAATCTCCACCGCTTCCATATTTTGAAAAAGTGCATGACATTATTTGCCCCGAAAAAGCTATATTGTGACATCGTCTGTTTTTTTTAAGTATATATATTTATAAGGCATGATATTTTAGAAAACTCAATCAAGCATTGGATACTTTTGAGTATTTCTTATCCGAAAACATTATAAACCAAATTGATATATATATTGTGTGTGGGCACGCAAAACAAATATTATTTTGAGACTTAATTGTGGCCAACTTGATTTATGGGGTTCGATCATAATTAATGTGATTTTTGGGGCTTAATCATAGCTGTTGATATTTTTTTAGCCTTGTTTTTTATTCATCGGAGTAAGCATTCCGATTGTTATATTGGAAAATGCAATGAATGTGATCGTCTTGATACATCAATGCAAATTCGTTTCTATTTGTATATTATTCTTTGCTTGATCCCATAGAAATGTCATGGTTTTCCTCACCCATTTTTACTACCATTTCAGGTTTCGAACATGAGAAAGTTCAATCAAATGCACATGGAAAGTAATTTGGAAGCGGCATTGGAATTTATTAGTAGATTATTTGAATAAAGTCGATCAAATTAGGTTTATGAATTTCTAATAATTGGTCAATTCAGGAATCACTGGACTTTGTTATAGTTATCATAGAATGAAATGTTTTGCTTGGTCAATAATTTTTTTTTTTAAATCACTAATTTTGGGTGAAGGCTTGGTCCTTCATTTCTTAACAAATATGACCGGTCAATCCCTAAGTCTTCAATATGGATGTGGGTTATGACGACTGTCAGGAGAAATGAAAAAGACCTTGAGTATTCTCTAGACTGCACATGCAGCAGAGTGATGCACTTTGGGGACTACTACTAGAACGAACTGTACTCCTATTAAGGTTCCATTTATAGTTCTATGTGTGTTCTTAAAACGGCGAGATTGAACTTGGAGTTATGCCAAACGGTCTTTGAATTGGAAAAATCGCCCGGCTTGATTAATACCTATGTCCCCATGTGATGTAACTTACCGAATCAAAATGCAAGTTGGCCTTCGAAGCGATGGTCTCTAAAACGGTATGAGCCAGACCTGGTGTCGATCGTCTTCTTTCACGGAAGCCTTCGATTCTCCTCAGGAGATCAATCAAAAACCAGAGCCGACCAAGTAAACTGGAAAACCCTCCGAGGGGAAAGCGGAGATGGTGGGAGGTGTGCGAGGAGCGAGCAAGAGGCGACCGGATGCCGTACGGACGCAGGCAGTGATCGTGAGCAAATGGGGAGAGAGAGAGAGAGAGAGAGAGAGAGAGAGAGAGCCACGCGACCTCAAAACGCACACGAATCGGAGCCAAAAAAGCCGGTTGGATCCACCAGCTTCGATCGTCGCTGCCGACGCCGTCCGAGACTCCGTCTGGTTAGTTGAACAACCGATGGTGACCGATGATCGCTCCTCGCTGAGATAAAAGCTCTCTGTTCTGTTTTGAGTGTCGCACGTGTGAAATAGAGACCGAGAGCTTTGTCGTTTGCTAGCAATGAAGAGTGTCCACGTCCGAGATTATATTACTAACAACTGCGATTCGGTCTTGATGATCTTGTGCTGACTGGGTCGTGATTCTCGCTCTCTTGTTGCTGGACTGTGCCATTTCATCGAATGTACATTAAATGTTTGGTGAAATGCCTGAGCCGTATTAGTCTGAATACGGCTTTGAATCTGACTGCCATCGTCTTTTTCTGCTTGAGTGATTCCCCGTACCAGTTGGATAGGTTAAGTAGATCTAAATTGATATCCACTTTTGGGTCCATTCCCGGATGTCTCGGTCTTGGTAGGCTTCCGGTATTATATGGCAATGAACTTGAGTCTCTGAAATTAGCTAGAAATGATGATATGCTGAATTGTAAATACTCTGTCGATGGTCGCCGGTGTGCTCATGAAGCATAGACTGATCACGTGGACTAATACATTGGAGAGCAGATCCCATTTGCTGTACCTATCTTTGCTAGTAGTGACTTCCTCTGCATCATGTATTCTCTGTGAGTGAATGTGAATGTGTGTTTAGTGTAGGTAGAGATGCAATGCGAATTTGTATTTGCGTTCGTACTGGATTGTGATTGTTGCTTGCTGGTTATATATTATCTAATGATGCTGTGGTATTACTTGGAGCTCTTGCATAAAAAATTGGGAAATTTAGCCATATACGGTTTATACCTTTATTCACACAATGTGAAAAAGATGATCACCCCATTTTCTTGTTATAACATGTAACTTAATCAGCATGCGTGAATTCTTTATTTTCATAGATATTGAAAAAAGAGAGAGAGAGAGAGAGATGAAAAGAGATCTTGGAATCCTTAATTATCTAAGAGATATTAAAATAAAGAAAAAAAAGAACATAAAAAATAACGGAGGCCGTGAAGAGAGAGAGTGGCTGGTTGAGCTTCTACCACCCCTCGAGACATTAAATGTTAGAACTATTCTTGATTGGTGTGCTTCACTAGAACCTAAAGGGTTTCAAGATCCTCAATTAGTTTGCGAGGATGATTGTCTATCATATATGTGTGTGCATTCGCGATACAATGCAATGTGCTCCGTCGACATTTGACAAATGGTGTATTTTGTGTTGTGAATCTGCTTTCGATTTGCTTAGAATTTTTTTGGCCTACCAAAAGGGTGTGGAGTGACCAACGAAGCGGGAGTTTTATACCCACTACGAGTGTTTGCTTTTCAGTCATGGCTAATGTTCATGGAGTTCTCAGGAAATGGGCCTAAGAGGACTAACCCAACTACTGGGCATTGGCCCAATCAACTACCACCACAATACCAACTACCAGAATCAGGTACATCCATGTGGCCCCTTGGATTAAATTTCCCAGATCTGTTCAGACCTGAGACTTCTTGCAAAATCTTGTTATGGATACACCCGATCATTGGGCTACTGTGCCTGTGGTTGCTTTGCTTAGATTGATTTGATTGGATTTGGTTTTGACTCTTATTAAGAGTAGAAGAACAAATTAGTATTCCGTCTGTTCTATTGTCCTTTTGGATTTTTGGTTTTGGTGTATAATGTGTGACAATGCTACAACGACTACTGATATTCCTGATGCTGCTTTCTTTTGGGCCTGGTGGCTGAACTAAATCAGGAGATGGTCAATGATAATTTAGAATGTCTAAACTGAGTTTTTGGCTGTATAAGAATAATGCTAGGTGTTCAGATGTGGTTTACAAAAATTGGTATATTATGGTAGACTCCTATTGAGTGTTGACTATGATCCATTTATTTAAAGGACCACCTGTAGTTGGCTGCATCACTTTGTACACGAATTTTGTAGACTAGTTTAAGTAAATGTAGCATGACTCTTTCTATATTCACAATGCTATATTTGCAATGAGCTGATTTATTGAGGTTTCTATGTTATCTTGCTTACTTTATTTTCTTATTTTTGGTACAGCTTTAAAGACTAAGGAATGATTGGTGCTGTATGTGGTATGGAATTTCAATGGGGAAGAGTTTGAACAGGAGCCATATGTGGGGTTGGAGTTTGATACTGCAGATGATGCTCGTATAACAATTATGCATCATGAGTGGGTTTTAGAATATGGTCTGGTCGTGAGTGGATCAATTGGTTTGTAATGGTAGATTTGTGTGCTGGAAAGAAGGGTTTCAGATTAATTCAAGGACAGGATGCCCTGCATTCATAAGGGTGAAAAAATCTGATTCTGGCAAGTGGGTTCTTGATCAATTTGCAAAAGATCATGATCATGATCTCAATGCTTGTGAGGAGAATTATCCTGCCAATTCCCGGTGCAAAAGCTCAGCAACAACTGCTAGAGTAGTTGATTTGTGCTGTAAGCCACAGATAAAACAGCTTGATGTTGTTGATACTGGATGCTCATCTTTTTCAGGTATTGTCAGTGCCAAATGCATTAAACTGGCGGCAAATAAATAACAAGCGAAACTTGTGCCCTATGCGGGTCTAAAGTTAGATTTGGCTAATGAAGCATACCAGTATTATGATACATATGCTGGGAATGTGGGATTTAGAGTTTGCATCAGTCAGTTGTTTTGATCAAAGAATGATGGTTTGATTACTTCTTGGGATTTGTCTGCTCGAAGGAAGGATTTCATATGGCTATGAGGATTAAGAGGCATGATAATGGAAGATGGATTGTTGATTGTTATCAACTAGAGCATAACCATGAGCTTGAGATGCAAATGAAAGCCAAAAAAGGTTCAGCTTCTAGGAAATTTGTTAGATGAGATTAATGAAACATCAGAAAAACTAGACATTGCTTGAAAGCGTGATGGGAGCCTCATAAGGAAATATTTTGCAAACAACATAGGAAGTGATTGGTATACCATGCTTCATAGTCACTTTCAGAACTGACAAGCTGAGGACATCAGATTCTTTCTTGCTGTCGATGTACAAATGGGTTGCTGTAGGAGTCTTTTCTAGGCTGATGGCAGATGTAGGTTTACCTGCATTCAGTTTGTTATACCATCATATTTTATACCTCCTACAGTCAAAATAATTATGTTGTGCCATTTGCTACTTTTGTTGGTGTTAATCACCACAAGCAGCTGGTTCTTCTTGGATGTGCACTAGTTGCTGATGAATTAAAGGAGTCCTTCATATGGTTGTTTAAGACATGGCTCAGGGCAATGTCTGGGTGCCATCCCTAGTTGATAGTAGCTGATCAAGATGATTACATTCTGCAAACGATCGCACAGGTTTTTCCTTCAAGTCATCATTGTTTTTAAATGTGGCAAATGAAGACAAAAGAAATGTGAGCATTTTGAGTCCACTGAGTAGTAATTGTAAATATGAATATGAGAAGTGTGTTTATCAAAGTCATATAGTTGGTGAATTTGATGTTGCATGGGATGCTCCTCAGCAAATATGGCCTGAGGGAAAATGCTTGGCTGAAGAAATGTATGAAAAGCGTGAAAACTGTGTTCCACTATACTTATGTGGAATGTTTTTGCTGGAATTCTCATTGATGTTGCATGGGATGCTCCTCAGCAAATATGGCTGAAGGAAATGTATGAAAAGCGTGAAAACTGTGTTCCACTGTACTTACGTGGAATGCTTTTGCTGGAATTCTATTGATTAGTGTAGATGCCTTTTTTGATCCATATTTAAATTCTCAAATGTCACTTGAAGAATTTGTTGTGAGATATGAGCAAGGTTTGGAGCAACGTTGTGGTGATGAAAGGAAAAAATATTTCAATCCATTCAACTTCTAGGCATTTTTGCAGACAAACAGACTGTTGGAAAAGCAATGTAGGAGGCTCTACAGTCTTTCCATTTTCAAAGTTTTCCAGAGGGAACTTTGACAAAGCTGCAGTTATCTGGGTGCCAAGGTTCATGAACAAGGGGCCATCAGAAGATATTTGATCCGGAAGTGTGGTAACGAGAGTCAGAAACATATTGTTACCTTTTGTTTATCCAATCTTCAAGTGAGTTGTGGCTGTCGAATGTTTAAATTGGAGGCAGTATTGTGTGGACATGCTTTAAGATTGTTCCAGATTCTAGATATTAGGGAGTTTCCATCTCACTACATCTTACATAGGTGGATGAGTGGTGCTGAGTATGGCACCGTGCATGATTTAAAATCAGGAAATAGCTCCCACGAAAATAAGGCAAAGATAATTTGGAGTCTTTGTGAAATTGCTGCCAAATATAATAGAGTTCGGTGCCACTTCTTTTGAGTAATACAAACTTGCACATGAAATTATGCATGAAGGTGGGAGGAAACTTTGCTGGCAGAGGTAAGTTTAGGATGAATTTTGTAGTTTGGAGTCTGTCTATAGTTTCTTTTCCAGCAGGCCTGACTTTGTAACTGGAGGGCATCAACTTGTTTTTCAATATAAAAACTTTTTCAATCAGAAGTGAAATTATGTGGATAGGAATTATGCATTCTGCTAATTCTTTTTGTTGGTTTCTTCTGTTTATCTCATCTCAGAAGATAGGGGTAAGGGAATAAATTGAAGAGAGCGAATGAAGAACTATGCTTAGAATTTCCTTGGTTGTACCTTCAGTTTCCAAAGGCAAATCTTAGCAGCAGTGGGAAGCCACCACAAGCCCCCTGAATGAGTGTCTTTGAGAAGCTGACCTGATATTTGGAGAACGCGAAGACCTATGCTGATGTAATTTGCCATCGACTGAGTGTTTTGAGAAGCTGATATGATATTCGAAGAACCTCTAGATCTGTGCTGGTTTAATTTCCTCCAAGGTATCCTCTCTCATAGTGAACTTAATGATATACATGAATTGTTGTGATTTGCATTTCAAGTTTCCTCACCCTGAATAATCTGACATGAACATAAATGGAAGAGTGGAGTTCATCTAATAGAAATGTCTGATTCAATAGTCAATCACACTCTAGCACCTCAGTTGCACTTGCAGAAACTTACTCAGTGGATGTGATTTTCTATTTGGTAATGATTTTTTTCCAGCAGTAGTTGGAAATGCCATATTACATTCCATGATGTGGCTGATTTCTTGTTTCGTGTTTTGTATTTCATCTTATTTCTTGGCCATACATTTGGTTTGCCTATGCAGCTTTAATTGGATGTGTCGTAGCCAACAAACTTCTATTATTCAACTATGTTGAAAAGTTCCACTATATTGGAGCGCGTTGAATAACTTTTATAGTACAGATTTTAGTACAAAGAGCGTTACTGATGAAGACTACTCGTACAGATTTTAGTTCAACTACTCATGCAAAATGAAATATCTAACAGAGGTATAGTAGAAACTCTCTGTCATTTGTGTGATACCGGCTCATGAAGCAGCATAATTTATTCTTTAAAATGCACGAGCAGTTCTTTAATGGATATCTGTCCATTAGCACTTATATGAGAAAACTAGGGCAATCACCACTGGACTGGCAGATATATTTGTCTTGATGGCAACAGAAATGAGCTTCCTCTTGTTATAGCAAGTTAGGCTACTCTCGCCGGTAGAAACCATGAGGGAATATTTGGCAGGGGACGAAGTGGCATATATAGCTAGCTTAGAGTTGAACTTGCTTGTGGGCAGATAAGTAGCTCCGGACTGCCATTGATATGTAGCTTAGACTACCAAGGCTGAAGGAACACTTTGGTATGGTATGATATATTGACATTGTCTCCTGATGCCTCGACTTGAAACCTTGAGCTTGAATATCATTTGAGATCTGAAAATGCCTAGTGCTCTGTTAATGAAGATTGCAGGCACAACCACAGTACCTGGAGAAGGATTTGCACGTTCTCATGCATCAGGTATGATTGTACATTCCTTTCCGATGCCAATCGAGACTACTGCATTATTTTCATCTTTGTACACTAAGATGATCTACTGCATAATTGATGATTAAAATAACTTGTATCTAAAGAAAAACATGTACTCTCTCCCAATATGTGAATGCTGTTATTATGTGGTATGATACTTGATTATTGCGACCAGTCACAATTCATTGCATTGAGAACTTTTTAGTTAAGACTCATGCCCACTTTGTTTTTTGGATGGATGATCAAAGTAAGTTTTGCAAGGAAGGTTGCCCGAAAAGTTAAGAAATTAAGGAAGAATCCCATGGCTCATAACTTTTACCCTAGATATGATACTTATAAATGTAAATGGACTTGCTGCTAAGTTTACAACCTGAAAGATCGCATCACCAATGCACTGATGTTCTGTTTGTTTCCACATCCAACACATGAAAGCTTCCTTTTAGTCGGTTCCAGTATGATGATACAGAAATTGTAAAGATGAATAGATCGGCTTCAGCAACTGAAGGAAATATGATCTTGGTAAAAAGTTTTGGGCACCGCAAGACTAAATCAAGGCCATCATTCTCATTCTCCAAGTTGGTCCTTCCCTCTTGTCGTATGGCATAATCCTCACACTCTTATTTCGGCACAAGAAGAAGGAAGTGGCATGGCCATCTTTCAAGAGAATGACAAAGCCTCAAACCAATCTCGCTGCCTATCACCTATACCAAAAAATACATATTTTGACTAAAAGCTAATACCAAAAGAGTATAGCCCAATAATTCGCACATTGAAGCTGCTCCTCACGTGGGCCACAGGGTAAGGAGCCTCAAAGGTTGAAGAAGAGGAGTGAGCAAACAGCAGCTCAATGAGTCATGATTATCTCCATATGATTGGGCACCGAATGTGCATATTAAATGAGCATCACCTTGGCTAAAAAAATTTAACCAAACTTATACAGCCAAAGCAGCATATTTGTAGCGATAGATCAAGATATCCACTCAACAAAGTAATTCGGCATCAAACAAAACGAGATAGGCGATGGAATGTCAAATGAACAACAGCATTTTTTTTTTCCTGAGCATAATATTCATTTGGACATAATTACAGGTGCTTATGTTGTCGCATGAGTCCACCGTACATAACTTGGCATTATGTCCAATTATCTATCTAGATAGAAAAACTAAATTTTGAGTGTAAATAACATGTCGTAACCTCTATGATAATATGTTGCAATTAAGGACCATTCAATGGTAACATCCTCATTTTTTCCATTAGTAGATACTTGTGTTAGACAATTTATACATCCATGCTTCATTTAGAAGATAAGAGTAACTAAATTAATGAATTCCTACACAACTAGCCTTGGTTACGAAACATTGTGTGACAGCTTATGACAGGCCTTTACGATGCCATGAATAATTTACAATGAGCATAGACTTGGCTACAAGGCATCGTGCAGAACCTTAAGACGTTTTATGACAACCCCTCACAATGCCTTGAATAAGTTATGAGAACAGTGGGATAATAGGATTTTGTTTTTTAGGAGAATGTCTGTTACACTTTTAACAATCAGTCTATTTGACCTTTGAATTTTATTTGTCATTCGAATTGATTTAATTTGATTAATTAGAAGGACATTTCAGGTTGTGAGTCAATGGATAAGAATCGGAATAGATCTTGGAGGCATGGGTTGCAGTAGGTTGTAAATTCGGTTATTTTTAGTCATGATTCAGTTCAATTCTATCCTACACACATGATACAATGGATCTACTCATTTGCATCTTTTTTTTTTGGTCAATCGATGACTATCTGGTTTAAGATGGAACAAACTAAACGTGTTGTAACAATGGTTATGTATACCGTAATAAGTTCTAAACCCTTTTTAACTTTTTTTGTAACTCAGTTTTTTTAGTCCTAAATTTACATTCTGTTACAAGTGCAATAAGTCGAAATCAGTAAGTTATGTCAGAAATCACCTTGATAACGAGGCATTCCCTCTAGGCTTACGATCAATCACGAGTGCAATACTTCAAAAATGACAAACTAGTGATGGAAATACCCTTTAGCTACGCACATTTTCTTCCGGCTGATGACCTATTATGAGTGTCATACTTTGAAAATCAGTAAGTTACAACCCAAAAGACCTTCGTCACGAAATGTTTGCTCTAAGTTTATGACTTTTTACGATGCACCTTTCCACGGTCTTTGGTTTTGGGGACATGTGGAAGTATCGTTTCAAATTTCAACAATCATAACAAATGTAAAGCCATTTTTGTATTTTCTTAATATTAGAATTAATGTGCCATAGCAAGAATTATTTATGTCATAATGAAGTTGTCAACTAAGAAGCACCGACACTCTCCGGATTCCTTCATGTCGTGTCTGACACTCCGACACGTTATGATACACGGTCAATGAGTGTTGGGAAATCACGCTCCGACACGCGAGTCCGAAATTCCGACACGCAATTCCGACACACACGGGATCAATTTTAAAAATTTTCACTACTTGAGGGGTCAAAGTATACATATATGAAAAAATAATGAAAATAAAAAGAATAAAGGGGAAAGAAAAAAATTCGTACTCTCAAGTTTCTCAATTATAAGTTTTGACATTCCCGTGAGCGACGATAAAATGCCCCTCTTCTCGTTGGCATCACTTCGCCGCCCTCGAGGACTTAAAGTTCTGATTTTTTTTTTTTTTTGCTTCTTTCCGCCTCTCGCAGGCGTCACTTGGGATTTTTCCCATTCCTTATCGGGTGTTAATTAAGCAATTCGGGCCTAATTGGAATTTTTAGGAATTAAATATTAATTTTCGAAATTAATTATTTAATTATTTATTTTCCGGAAATTCAACTGGGATGGCCAGTGACCGGGATTTTATGCTGATGATGGTAGCGTAAACTGTTTATTTAATTGAGCTTTGTATTGTGCTAAATTGAATTTATTGTATTTATTTATTTATTTTTCTAAACATTGTTCACGCTTCGTTTATTTAATTGAGCCCTATGTACCCACTCATGGCATTTTATCGAGAATGATAAATTTGGTTAATTGATTATTTGCTTGGAATGATATGATATCTCGATTTGGCATCCGGAGACAGGATTCGGCATGATAAATTGTGTGTCGATGACTCTACGGAGCATCCCGGGAGACAGGACGGTATGATAATTATGTGTAACTTTATCTCTTTTCTAATTTGTGGTACAATGCCATGAAGGAAGAGATGAGTTCTATGGCATCTAACAAAGTCAGGGATTTGGTTGAGTTACCTAATGGTGTGAAGGCCATTGGTTGTAAATGGGTCTTCAAAACTAAGAAGGATTCATTGGGTAATATTGAAAGATATAAAGCTAGACTTGTTGCCAAATGATTCACTCAAAATGAAGGAATCGATTATATGGAGACTTTTTCTCATGTATCTAAGAAAGATTCTCTTCGTATTGTTTTGGCATTGGTTGCCCATTTTGATATGGAATTACATCAGATGGATGTGAAAACGGCGTTCCTCAACGGAGAACTGGAGGAAGAGGTTTATATGAAACAACCTGAAGGATTATACTCTAGTAAAGGTGAACATTTGGTGTGCAAGCTTAAGAAATCTATATATGGCTTGAAACAAGCATCCCGCCAATGGTACTTAAGGTTCCATGAAGTCATCTCTTCATTCGGTTTTGTAGAGAATGTTATGGATCAATGTATATACCAGAAGGTCAGTGGGAGCAAAATTTGTTTCCTTGTATTGTATGTGGATGATATACTACTTGCAATCAATGATAAGGGGTTGCTACATGAGGTGAAACAATTTCTCTCTAAGAGTTTTGACATGAAGGATATGGGTGAGGCATCTTATGTCATTGGCATTAAGATCCATAGAGATAGACCTCGAGGCATTTTAGGACTATCTCAAGAAACCTATATCAATAAGGTCCTAGAGAGATTTTGGATGAAAGATTGTTCACCAAGTATAGCACCCATTGTGAAGGGTGACAAGTTCAATTTGAACCAATGCTCGAAGAACGATCTAGAAAGGGAACAAATGTACAACATTCCACATGCTTCTGCTGTTGGAAGCTTG
Source organism: Eucalyptus fibrosa (assembly GCA_017140475.1). NCBI lineage: Eukaryota > Viridiplantae > Streptophyta > Magnoliopsida > Myrtales > Myrtaceae > Eucalyptus > Eucalyptus fibrosa. The sequence goes on from CM029512.1 coordinate 23,169,449, forward strand.
ATGTATGCTTAGGTTTGCACTCGACCTGACATCGCTTTTGCTGTGGGAATGTTGGGAAGATATCAGAGTAATCCAGGTTTAGACCACTAGAGAGCTGCAAAGAAAGTGATGAGATACTTTCAAGGTACCAAAGACTATATGCTTATGTATAGACAGACTGACAACCTAGAAGTGGTCGGTTAGATTATCTCTTTTGGTCTATGTCATTAGCTTGTGAGTTATCTCTTACATTTTGCATGGCGAATTTAGTTATTTCCTTTTCTTTTGGTTGTACTTCGAGAGTTCTTATCCTAGATTTTCATTTTTCTCAAACCTTGTTTTGCAAAGGAGCTCCTAGCTAGTCTATATGATGAACTCCAAACTTTGTCTAGGAACTATAAGAAATCTCACTAATTTCCGATAAGTGTAAGAAAATATGACATGTTCCTTCAAATTTACTCTTTTGTGTTTGTAATTTTTTAAATTTTTTATTCAATCTCTGTCAAATTAAAATAATGAATGATATTAACAAATGTTGAATTAATATTTTTAGTATAAATTAATTATATGCTCTTTTTATTATTTATTTTTGCATTTATATATAAAAATATATATTTAATATATAACGTGTCGGAATATGTCGAAATTCTCTATTTTTTTAGAAATGACGTGTTGGCGTGTCATGTCATGTTGTGTCGCGTGTCGCGTGTCTATGTCGGTGCTACATAGGTTATCAATCCTATTAGCTTGTTTTGTTATTTAGACTGGTTTGTCAGTGAATGCAAGAAAGTAAAGTATAATACTATATATGAGATTATTTTTTTCATTATGAGGAAGGAGTGAAATTTTCTTTTAATAAAAGATGTGGAAATTCAACTGAAACTACCCGAAAGGCAAAATATGTAAATCGCTAACACATGACAATATGAAATAAAGAATCGAACAAAACATATAGTCAGTATTGACACTATTTTTATAAGAGTTTTGCGTGTTCTATTTTAGTGGGCTATTTTAAATAAAAGATAGTTAACGGTTCTTTAACTTTACAGCTCTTTATCGATGTGTAGTGCACTACTTATTTAATAAGATGTTAGTAAATTTCTTATGGGGACGGTATTTCACCGGCCATACTTATGAACTTTCAAAGAAATTGGACTAATTTAATAGGATGTCAATAAGTCCCCTATATGTTGGTAGTATACTAGCCACGCTTATAAAATGTGAAAAAAATTTCTAATTTACTAACTTATTGAGATGTTTGGTAAATTTGTCAATAAATTGGTATTTGCTAACCACACTTGCAAAGTTTAAAAGAAGTTGGTAATTCACTAATTCATTAGAATTTTTGTAAATTCTCTGTGGTGTTGAAAGTTTACTACTCCATCTTGTAAAATTTTAAAGAAATTAGCAAATAATCAATTTCATGGAATGTTCGCAAATTCTTTAGAAGGTTGGTATTTTGTGTAAATTTTAAAGAAGTTGACAATTTACTAATGCATTAAGTTTTAGTAAATTCCTTATGGTGCAGTATATTACTAGCAACAATGGTAGAATTTAAAAGAAGTTGGCAGCTTACTAATTCGCTGGGATATTGGTAAGTTTATTGTAGGCTTTGATATTTCACTAATTCGCTTGTAACGGTTCAAAGAAGCTGATAAATTACTAGCTTATTGGAATGTTGGTAAATTTATTATAGTGTTGGAAATTTACTTTTGATACTAGTGTAATTTACTAATTTATTTGAAAGTTGGTAAATTCCTAATAGTATTGGTGATTTCCTAACAAGTACCTTGACATTCGAGTTACCGGTCACAATTTTTTTTTTTTAACATTATTAGAAATTTGCCAGTAATTTAATCTATTAACTGCTGAAAATTTTGCAGATTTCTCCTAACGGGACCTTGGAATCGTCTCCAATCAGCGTGTCCACTAATCCATATTTCAAGAGAAACACCAGTCCTACTTCTCAAATTTTTCTATCTACTAGATACGGCATGATAGATAAGTTAGCATCAGTGTCATTGTTAATCATTTGCTATATTGTTGAATAAGACAATTGGTGTGAGGAGATGAAAATAAAAAGGACCTCAGTCATTTTCAGCTCTACTGACACAAAATGTAGGCATTGCCACATTGTTGTTTTCATGTTTGTACTGCACTTTCCGCGTCAGTGAGAACATTTCTTTCCCTCACAAAGAAAAAAATTGCCGAGTTGCATGGACAAACTTGCGCGACCCCAAGGATGGAGGTCTGTTTATACTTTCCCAAAGTTCTCTCAAGGAAGCATTGGAAGAGAAGAAAATAACTAATGCATCTCATGTTTGCTGTATCAGAAGTCAAACTGCCTTTTATAATGAGTTCAGCACATGAGGACAATGAAAATATAGATTAATCGTGTTGAAATATCGAAGTAACTGACAATTCGAACACAGGAAGATGTCCATGATGCTAAAGGGTAATGGTGAACTCAAATGCCCAAAACGTTGAGACTACTTGTGAATGCAGGATGAAACCAATGTAGAGGAGACTAGGACTGCACTTGGACATCTAATTTTCTTTCCCTCTGGGAAGCTTTATCTACATGAGGTTCTTCTCTCAATGACCTAAATCTTGAGGAATAGGGGTTTAGAGCCTCTCAGCTTGTAGGTCATCACCGATTTGATTAATGCATTTGACCTTTCTTAATCAGCAGCTTGAATTTTAGACCTTCAATGCTAGCTTCTGAGCAGCAAGAGCTTCAGCCTCTAGCGTGGGCTCCATAAAATTGTAGTTTCAGCAAGTAACGAGATCACAACATATGAGTCCATGTTTGATGCAGGACGCCTGTCTTCCAAGTTACCTATATATCATTTTAAGCCATTAATTGACTGAGCAAGGAAGGGGAACTTTCGATGTTTTATCAATATAAAGTTTTTAAGGCATTAAAAGAACTGAGATGTCCAAGTCTTAATCAATAAAAATGTGTAAATATTGGATCAGTAAGGACTGATATGAAGATATACATTTACTTAGGAAGCAAAACTGGGTGATTGCTTTGTGGGTGTTAACTGTTAAAAATTTTCTTTCATAGTAATAATCATAGAATCAACTCAGACCAAAACGAACAATAAGTACTTTTCCATGTACTATTTTTTTATGGTAGCATTTCTTGAATCATCAATGAAAGTTACGGGTCTCCGATTGATACTCAGAATAAGCACAAAAAGGAAATGGTATTGGTAGTACCTTTTCCCTACTTCACAGTGTCACGGCCCACACGAATTGAGCAACCACGATTGGCAACACCCTGCATAAAAAATATTCAAAAGGTTCAGGCTTAAAAAAAAATTGAGTTCAATTTAATGGGAAATTTTTGAAGTTGACTAGCAGCTGTATGCTTCTGCCGAGCATTACCCAAGAAAATGTATGATGTCGGCTATTTCATACTTTCCCCTCAACCTTCTCTTTTCCTTCTCCAGAGGCGCTAATGTGCTCCTGGTGGTGAAGTGAGAGAATTAGAATTGCCTTTTTTGTCACTCCAAAGCCTCCCTCCTCTCGTGCTTTTTGTATTCCAGAAAAGACTGGGGAACACACTCTGAAAGTCCCTCCATGAACAAAAATACTTAACCAAGTCCATGTTATTTCTATGGTGTGAACCTGTAGTTAGTGTGGCATCCTGCACCATTCCAGAAACCCTGAGAAGGAAGAGAATTTTTTTTTTTTTAAATGAACCTTGGGATATATGTTGCGTAGATGGGGATAGTGAAGTCAGCTACCTCTTATCGATTTCGTATCTAACATGAGGACAGCACCAGCTTACTCAGTTACTCTCTGTTATATACACAACAGAAACAATTAAGTATTTGAATACTGTAGAATATGTCAGTATGCACTTAATTCTGATTGCCGTTAATGGCATTCCGTTATTTTTCTTGAGCAAGTAATTGCAATTTCACCTCAAGAAGGTATCTTGAAAACCATAGATGATCTCCCGTTTAAATTCCCACGCTTGATATTCTCACTGCACGATAAAAGCCAGTAATGATGGCAACAATTCTGTTGTTTACACTTTTTTCTTTTCCTTTTCAAAAAAACAGGCAAGATGGAGGTCAGATATTACTTGGCCCGGCATCACCTCTCCATTGGTACCACTAATGTTGATATCGGTGTATAAGCAAGCCTTGCAGTGAGGATCGGATATGTCTCAGCCAAATGACTTATCAGCCTCAACACCACAAAAATAAGGCCCCTATATGAACATAAAGCTTGTATAATCCATCGATATATCAAGAAATTCATTGTGAAACAATTTCTCAGCTGGGGAACTGGATATACTTCAACAGGCCAACCAATGGCCAATGAACGTTTGTCTGCAGTAGGCTGTTTTCTTGCTCGATCCCGAACCTAATAATATCATTTAGCCAAAAGTCATGAACTTGTCCATTTCAAAACTTTCTAATTCATGATAGAAAACTCATGTTTTTGAATTTCCTACCATGAAACTTCGTTTATAGCCTTTGGGTTACTGAAAATTTCATCAACCCTGGCACGTTTGTTTGTTGGATCAGCTCGCCAACTGGTGTGCATGAATCACAAATAACCTGCAAACAAACAATATTTCTCTGTAAACTAATTAAAACATTCTTTCTTGTCCGCTCAACTTGTTCAAATGATCTGATGGATGAACAATTTTTGACAACATAATACTTCTTTCATGGATGATTACCAAGATATTGTTGCCATATCAGAAAGGATCCTCGAAAATTGCTCGAGGGCCGTTAAAAATTCAAGAACTTGATGGAATGATGTGAAGGAAAATATAGTAAGACAGTTTTGAGGTTAAGTCATTGTACTAGAAGATCACTTTGCTATCCTCCCTTAGAGCTTGACTAGCACTTGATCCATTGTAGTTTTACTAGGGAAGTTCAGATGGGAGATCAACAGGCTTAGGGAATGTTTGATTATTTAGGAACAATAGATCAGTAGCATGTAGCATGTAAAAAGAAAAACACTACATATTTTATTGTTCCTATCCTAGAAACTCCCATCCTGACTCATAGTTAGACTAACTCCAAAATGTGAAACAAGATTCACCAATGTTGAAACTGAAAGAAAAAAGGAGGTGTCAGCTGTTGAACGAGCATATAACATATGACATACTTATTCTGATGGTAGATTGAAGAAAACTGCAAACTTATAATCTCAGTACAGAATAGTTCCAGTATTGTTCGTCTTTTTGTGGACAACACTTAATGGTTTTAGGCGTTAAAACATACCAAATGTATGCTGCAATCATCATTTGGGTGTAGGGCATGACGTCCAAGTTGAGAAGACTCTTGAGCCTGTAATAGTATTGTTCTTGAACTGTAAAGCATACACCCTCAACTCAGAAAAGTTCTTGGTGTTTACACTCTTCTTCCGTTTCAACAAAGAGAGAAATTCATGTGTTTGCTGTCATGGGACTAGTTGTCAGTGAGTTTTTTGTGATCCTCATCTAGCATTGTTGTCTGTGCCAAAATCTGCGCCATTTCTTCATAGTCTGAAAAATAAAACAGTGTGAGTAAGACATATCTACTAAAACAAAAAACTTGGGAGCTTAGTCTCATGAAGATAGTTCAAACAACAAGCTCTATACATATGACTTGGCCTTTTGGTATGCATCAGAGTTTAGCTTTGAAATGATAAAAAGAATAGACTGGGCACTTCAAAGAAAGGGTCTCTTTCGCAAGTGCCAGTGACAAAAAGTAGAAAACAGCTTTTTGAGGACTAGTTTCAAGTAGGGAAACTTACATTTTGACACATACATAGTGAGTCTTACTGATTGCCCCAAGGATGCTGCCACATTCTCCTTAAAAAATAAGCTAAAAACAGTAGCATAACTACACTTCTACTTTTGGAACCATTTCAAGGTTATTCTCAAGCCTCATTCCCAAAATTGAGCTTGAGAGGACATAAAAAACTGAGGGTAGTTACATAGTTGAAGGAAGCAGACTACAAAGTGCAACATTTTAAGAGATGAATGAAATTCCACCTTACCAAGAATCAATCAACAAACATGTTATTCTGATATTTTATAAGATCTAATGGATGATCAACTCGTGAATCTTCAAGTGCACCTAATTCTTTCCTCTCGCAATCAAAGGGCAATCACCATGAAGTACTTTCTTCTTTCACAAACTTGGTATAATTGCAAATTACCCTTGCCAATTGCTTTGGCGAAAATATCCATCAGATTTTGCCATGGTAGAGCAAGACTACCAAACGCAGCAATTACCTGCATGACCAATAACAGTCACGGAACACGAAATATCTGACACAAGAGTGGATTCAAGAGAAATCGATTCCACCCGAGGTCCACAACAAAGACTTAAAATTGGTAGTGATTGATGTAGTCATCAAAAGAAGCAACAACAATGACTACTGCTTCGTTCATTCATTCTGCATCACACAGCAAGCATTTCTTTTGCAGACATTGTTGTCACAAAGAGATGAAGTCCATGTCAATTCCCAATCAAGCAAAATGACTAGTACAACCTTGCAGTGATCAAAATGAAGAAATCATAGATTAGACTCCCAGTCTAATTGTGATAAGACCTCTTTTAATGCCAAACATTTACCCAATTGCTTAAGATGGTGCCCAAAATTGGTAAAGGATTTACCTGAGAACCTCTGCAGAAAAGCAAACCAAGAATGTTAATTGTTGTCAAATGCTAACAATAAGATCTCCTCTATCCTCCCCTAGAGCTAGACCGGTACTTGATCCATAATAATTCCACTTTGGAAGTTTAGATGGGTGCTCAACAGGTCTAGGGATTGCCACATTTCAAAATAGATCAACTGCATGTAGCGTGTGAAAAGGAAAAACGCTACATATTTTATTGTCGCCAATCATGCCCTTGATTTGCTGTGCAGATCTATGTTAGAGCCTCCCATCTGTGGGAACACATTGACATAAAGTTATTTTTAAGGGAAGCAAACCAGAAGCCATTCTCTAGAAAAACATTTCATCACTTCACATAAGAGGTTTCCAGAACTGTGCAGGCATTTTGCTTCTTGTGAAATTAAATAAGCAGATTGCAAACTATATCTACAGCATGAGTCATAAGCCAGATTTAATGAGCTCGGAACTGGATGAAGAAAAGTATGAATTTTCTTCATTTTTCTCACATGTTCAGGAATAAAGCAATGTCCAGACCTTTTGGCCATCTGTCTGTCTCCCCGAATTGAATCATGTGGCGTTGATAGATACCTTTATCAACTCTATCCGTAGGATATGAAATATCTCGTACCGGTCCTAGCCTGCATCTTTTTGGCACCTCTCCTCCAACTTTGGGCAACCTGTGATTCTTAGGTGAGTACAGAATAGTTCTAGTATTGTTCATCTTTTTGTGCATCGCACTTAAAGGTTTTAGTGCATGAAAACATACCAAATGTATTCTACAATTATCTCCTGGTGTTTCCGTGTCCTTTGTTTTAGCAAGAGAGGAATCCATGTGTTTTTTGTCATGGGACTGGCAGTCAGTGAGTTCTTTGTGATCCTCAACTGGCATTATGTCATCGGTGCCAAAATCTGCACAGCTTCTGCCTAGCCTGAAAATTAAAGCAGCATGAGTATCAGACATATCTATTGAAACAAAAAACCTAGGAGCTTAATGTCACGAAAGATAGTTCAAATGATGAGCTCTATTTGTATGAATTGGCCTTCTGGTTTACATGAGAGTTTAGTTTTCAAAAGACAAAAAGAATGGACTGGGTACTTCAAAAGAAAGGGTCTCTCTAGGAAGTGCTAGCACCTTTGCCCTAAGCTTAATCTCATGAAACTGCCTTTTAAAGACTAGTTTCAAGTGGAAAAAACTCTTGTATTTTCGAAGCATAAATGGCAAGGTGTAAACACAATTGCCATGAACAATTTTACACAAACAGGGTCTCGATAGAGGTATAAACTCTTACTTAATTTGCCCGGAATATTTCTAGAAAATGAAAGCGATAGAAATCATGAAGATGGAAGGGTTAGAGCAACTTAAAGGTACAGACCCCCACTCATCAAATACAAAGCATGATGATTCAAGCCAAAATGCCATTGAAAATTTGAAATAGCAGCCACCGCCCACCCATCATAATAGTTTTTAGAGCTGCCAGAGTCCAATTCAAGGAGCCAAATCAGCAACCCTGCTCATCTTCACCAGATCAAGCAATGAATCAAAAGATACAAAAACAAATTCGTATGACGCCAAACAGATGTACTCAGCTTCGCTCAGGAGATAGAACAGAGCGAGAAATTCTCAAGAAGCACCCACACTTCAAAGTCAAAAACCACAAAAAGCATTAACGATGCTGAACTCAATGGCATCGTCCTCTCTCCATAACCAAATCACGTCGCAAACCTTTTCTCTCACCCCGGCGATATGTCCATGTCCCCCCAATCAAATCAAAGTATCGAAACACAATTCGAAAAATTATTCATGCAAAATCTGGGAAACAAGGTCGCACGTACCTTCAGAAAGAGAATTAGGGCCAGATAGATATTTCGGGGATATGCTTGATCTTGTACCAGTCCTCGCCTTCATCTCTTTTGCACCTCAATCCTGGACACATGTAGATTGTTAGGTGAGTAAGGGATGTGAGCCTTCGCATTCCTTCAGGTAACGATGTCAACGAGTAGCAAGATTCGATATTGAGCCATTGAAGTGATTGAAGGGCCTCGATCTGCTCTGATAATGCCTTCAAATTGTCGCAATGGGAAATTTCGAGACGCTCGAGACTGCGGAGCTGTAGAATCCACTGTGGGAGAGATTCCAGTTTGGGAAGTTCCTGGATATGTAGAGACCGGAGACTCTGAAGTCCATGGAAATCCAAGATGATGTTGCCGCTTTCGTCTTTGGATAAATCGAGCTCCTTGCATCTCCAAATAGAGAGATTCACGAGCTTCGATAGATGCCGCAAACCAGGCAGGAGGGAAGTTAACCGATCGCATTCTCGGATCCAAAGAGATTCAAGCGAGGTAAGACTTTTCAAACACTCCTCAGGAATATGTTCTAGGCTCCTCATATCCACCATGTGGAGTTTCTTCAACTTATTAAGGCCAACTTGGGGGAAATGTCTACATCTTGTGCAAGACCACAATGTTAACACAACTAAATTGGGCAAATCAGTCAGCCACCCCGGAAATCTCTCGCCTTTAAATCCCAAGACACTCAACTCCTGTAGATCTTTCGGCGGCCTCAATCCATCTAGTAGCGCTTCATCTCTTTTCTTAATTATTGCTTCGTCAGTAATATCGAAATTGCCCCATGAAAGAGACAAAATTTCCAGAAAATCCTTCTCTATCAAGTTCGCGGCCTGGGATTCTTTTCCTGCATCTGTCACACTTCCCAAATTTTTAATGGAAAGGCTTCCCCGAATGTTATTAAGCCTATTTAGCTCCCCAAGTCCACCATATTTCTTAGCCAGAGCTTTATCTTTGGGCAATATAAAATTGCATTAACCTATGCAACAAACTCAATTGCCCTAGTCCACGTGGCATATAACTAAGTGCAAGACAACCATCTATGTCTAGATTTCGAAGGCTAACTAACTTCCTTATACCCTTTGGCAATTCTTTCAAGCTATAACAATTGTTAAGATTAAGTGTTTGCAAATTTTGCAACCTCGTAATGGAGTTAGGAAGACTTTTGAGTGCTTGATTGCCAGAGAGATCGAGATATGTGAGATACTTCAACTTACCAATGGACCTTGGCACATTGTCAAAATATGTGTTATTCATATCCAAGATGCGGAACCTCTTGAAACTTTGAATGAGTCGGTGTAGATCTACTTCGCTCATTGGTTCCCTTCCCCAATCTCTTGTGAAGAGCAAAATTGTTCTTAGTGCGCTTGCTTTCAATCGTGAGATTGGAAGTTTACCCATGAAATTGGAAGTTGAATCATAAGATATATGACGAGCTCTTTCATGTATGGGTTTTGTATCATCCCATGCCACCCAACACTCGGTCCCAGCAACCGAGCATGCTAGATCATGCATCAAATCATGCATCTTGCAAGTCTCCTTATTTTCCTGATAGTCTTGAAAGAAGTTACTCAATAGTAGATCCTTGAAATATCCACAAGCAATGTCTTCTAAATGATGAGGTCTATTTGATTGCTTGATAAATCCTTCTGCCATCCAAAGATCGACCAAAGTTTGCTTCTTTATCTCATAATCTTTGGGAAACAATGAACAAAACGCGAAACATTGTTTCAAATGTGAAGGAAGATGGTAATAACTAAGCTTAAGAATTGGCATTATGCCGTCTTCCATAATAGACACATCTTGGGAGCTCTTTTTCTTTGAATTGCAACCATTCATGCTTACTTTTCTTAAAGAGTAAACTCCCAATAGTTCGAATAGCCAATGGAACCCTAGAGCACTTTCTTACTATATCTTTACCAATAGCTAGCATGTCGGGATCTTGTTTCTCCTCTTCTTTACAACAAGCAATTTGCATTAGTAATTTGAGAGATGCACTTTCAGATAAGCTCCCGAGAAGATGAGGCAGAGTAGTGCCAGTGATCTTTGCCACCAAAGGAAGGCGTGTAGTTATAAGGATCTTGCTTCCTTTAGCACCTCCAACTAATAAAGTTTTCAAGTTCAACCATGTTTCTAGTTTATAGTCCACAAATCATCTAAAACTAAAAGATATCTCTTTCCATCAATTGCTCCCCTCAGTTCACTTTGCAATTGTTCCATTGCACCCTCAATTGGTTCTTTCTTTTTTGCACAAGCTATGATATTTTTTACTATTTTTTTCATGTCAAAGTCATCAGAGACACAAACCCACATTTTCAAGTTAAATTGTTTACTGACCATCTCATCATTATACACGCTTTGAGCGAGAGCTGTTTTTCCAAGCCCCCCAATACCAACTATTGGAAGGATGGAAACGTTCTCTTGCACGTCTGAGTCCAATAAAAATTCCATGATCATCTTCTTATCATCTTCTCTCCCTATAATATCTCCCTCACGTATAAACGAATGCGTCTCTTCTCTCTTCCTCCACTCTCTCTTAGGACGCTCATTCAAGTGGACTTCCTTATTAGCATTAATGGCTTCTATTCTCGCCCTCACTTCTCTTACTTTGTCACTCATCTTCAATTTAAAAGCAAGCTGGTTTGAACTTGAGAAAAATGTCCTTACCGCCTTCATCATCTCATTGTGGCCCCTCAATTCTTGTCGCATAGCTTCTATGTTGAATTCTTCAAGCACATCCTGCGCCTCATAGAAAGCGTCTTTCAGTTGCTCAACCCAAATTCGGATGTGGGGATGGTGGTATTGCTCTTCTGCATCGTCCAGTACAAGCTGAAGAGGGAGACAATCTTCTTGAGGGCCTCGAGTTCACGCTTGATGCCCCATAACTTTCCAACTGTTTCTATTGCTTGAGAACCTAAAATCTCAATGATCTTTTCAGCAATGCCACCAATGACAGCTTCTGCCATTTTTGTTCTCTATATCTCTCTTTCTTTGTCTCTCTGTGGATCAAAAGACATTAGTTCCAAGGCTATAGGCTTATCAGAACATGTATAAGAAGTTCATGTTGATGCTTACGTAAGACTTGGCAAATAAAAAATCCTAACAAATCTAATATTCAACTTCCTTGACTAACTCGAGTTGTTGAACGTAGGAATTCTCATCGTCCATGCAAGCCTCAATCAAAAATGCATGTGGGACCCACGGAGGTAAAGTTTGAGGTTCGCGATTGAAGCCTAATTGTACATTGTTATTCAGAATTAAACCTAGGTGTGGTTATTGGTGCATAATTTCTGATGAAATTGAATTTCCCCATATATCAATCTTTTCAAAAGAAGCTGGCCTTTTTCAACTTTTTTTTTTTTTTTTTAGGATTATCTTGAGTTATTATTAAAAACCATTCCACAAAATAGCTTAATTGGATGGAGATTCTCCCAAATTTTCAAAAATTGCATTAATCACGTTAAGAGAGAGTTGGAGAGGGTTAAAGAATTTCTAGATTTTGGTTAATTCATGATATAATAGATTTTATTATAATATCATTCAATGAAAGGTTTACTTAGTCAATATAAATATTTAAAATTACTGTTTGTTAACACCTGAATTTTTGTCAATGTTTTAAATAATCCATTCATTTTGTAAAAAATATAAAATTTATATAAAAAATTAAAAATAAAAAGAAAAAATATAAAAAACGAAAAAAAGAAGAAAAAAATGATGAAGTCGTGTGGGACAGCGCGTCCGGCCCACTTGGGAACTTTTAGCCCGCTGAGCCCGTTCCCCCTCGACTGATGGCCAGATGTCGGTGGTGTTCAGTTTTTCCGGCCGAAGGAGATGAGTTGCAGGAGCTTGGTTTCGTTGAAGGATCCGGGCAGAAAAAGACAAAAACAGAAAAGACAAAAAAAAAGTGAAAAGAAATAAAAAGAAAGGACAAAAATCGTTAAAAAGGGAGAGATGGGTTTTGGGCTGGTTTTGTTGTACGCAAGGTTCCTTTGTAGAATTTGGGCCAGACAAAACAAATTACAAAAGAAGAGAAGTGTTCATGGGCTCATTTAATTATTTCTGACTGGGCTTTTGGGGTTAACATGTTTAGCCCAACCCGATCCGATAGGGTTAGGGTCGGTTTAGTTGGGTCGGGTCTCTTGACCCGGTTCGAATTTCCTATAAGTTAGTATAAAAATATTAATAAAAAAATTAAAATTTCAAAATTTTAAAATTCGAATTAAAAAATTAAAAATTCAGAAAATGATAAAAAATTAAAAGCTTTAGGAAATAATATTTTTTTGGAAAATTCGAAAATTAATAAAATTAAGTTTTTTTACCAAAAAAATAAAATAAAATTAGAGTTTTAGAAAATCGTTATAAAAATTTAAAAAATATGAAAATTTCATTAAAAATTATAATAATTAAAAATTTAAAAAATAAAATTAGAAAATCCTTAGAAATTGAAACCCAAAAATTGGACAAGCCTTTAGGGCTTTATAATAGGGTCATTTATTTTTTTATTTTTTATTTTATCTTTAGAAACTATATTAAGATGTTTGTGTGCTTTCCTTTAACGATTATCTTTGATTATGAATTTCAATATTTTGGGCATTACTTTCCTACTCTAGAATGATTAGGATGAACCTTAGATTTCTTTTGGATAAGTTGTTATGGTATTAGCTAGCACATGATCAAGTTAGGTATCGAAATGGCGTTAATCTTAGGGCTAATGTAATCAAGTCTTGAATCTAGAACCTCAAATTGCGTAAATAGGAAGATATCCTCTTGTATCTTATTGGGTTTTTAGTTGACCAAAAAAGGGCAAGTGGTGACTCTTTTGTTAAAATTTGCATACGCTTAATTGATTAAAATTTTGAACACTCGATGTCACGCGAGATATGGGTTTGGGAAAGCTCGAGTCAATGGAAGGCCATCGACCCAAAGTTAACAATATCCCTAAACCTAACAGTCTCTCCCTTACAAGGAGTTAGGTTGCGACACTATTCTTTGTTTAAGACTTTGTTTTTTTTTTTCAAAGGATGGCAAGTCATTCTCTAAACTCATGGGATGGATTTGATGTATGACAAAGTCAGTATCAAGAGCTTATGTTATGAACCAAGGGAATATTAGTTAGCTTTGATCAAGGCATTGTGAGTTGTGAGAATTAGTGTATATGTACATACATACGTAATATGCATTAGGATAGAGATTCTTTCCTTAAATTAGAAAGTTTTGTATGCATGCGTAACATGATCAATCTGTTAACATTCTGATATGAACACTATGCCTCTCAGTTTAAAACTCTTCTTCCTATTGTCACATGACATTATTGCTATTATTTTCTAAAACATTGCAATTTGATTTAGGAAGTTCCCTCTCCTTGCAATTCTCTCAAATTTATTTGCTTCCTATGAACAAATGCTTCTATATTTTTTTCGTTCTTTCTTATTTTTTTTTCCTATTCTCTAAGTAATTGCTTTAAAGATCTCTTCCCATTCTAGGCAACGTGAAATTCTATATTTAGGCATTTTATGGATGTCATTCCTTTTTCATAAATTTTAGTACTCCCATCATTTTCTGATGGTGCCCATTTTTCATAGTTTCATCACATGCTTTCCTTAGAAATCGATGCACGTTCACATGCATGCCCCAATTTTTTAGTAATAACATCGAGTACCAAAATCAACTGGATCTGGTTCTTGAGAAGATAGAAAAGTGTTATAGCTGCCTGGGCAACTTTAGTATCTAACTTCAAGTGGCAAAAAACTTTATGTTCATGAATCTCTGCTTTTTCCCATATATTAAAAAAAAAAAAAAAAAAGATTATGAAGTATTGTTGTGAAAACAAATAAGCCCAACTTTATGTTCATGAATCTCTGCTTTTTCTAATGATGCCCATTTTTATGGTTTCGTTGTTTAGTAGTGACATCAGAGTATTAAAATAACGGGATTGGATCTAATAAGTAAGGCGAGTTCCTATTCATACATTATTCTAGATACATAATGTTAGATTATATGAGATGATTAAGTTTTTTTCTACTATACTGTTAATTAATATGTCTAATTAACATTAAGGGAAATGGGAGGTAATTGAGTGATGATGTGGTTCAACAGTTAAACTCCATTCTACCTAACTTTCTTATTAGTTTGGTTTTCATATATGACACTTAATAAATTAGAATGAAACAAGGTAATCACAATGATCGGAGGGTTTTTGAAAAGTAAAAATAATTTTGTTCTTTCTCATTAAAATTCAAAATGTTATTCAAATATAAAAAGTTATGATTCAAATGACGTATTAATGTTTATGGGTTTTGAAAATTTTATATGTTTAAAGACAAAATAATGTAAAATGTAGACCGAGACAACATTAGAATAAACAAAAATAAAATGTAAAAATCTATCAAGACAAGCCATCAGCTACGTTGGTGATGTTCTTGAAATCTCTAGTGTTCAGTAGACAAGATAGGCTTATGTTCGGTAATAAAATGTTGTACCTTGCAAGACCGTACGTGTCAAAGAACAAGACAAATGAAGATATTGAGTCTAAGGTCCACTGTCCTTGTCAATTTGTGCACAATCTCATCTGAACTCTATATCAAGCCGCTTTTCTGATTAATGTTACACTCAAGTTCTATTCTAAATCACATCGAGCAAGTAAGATAAATGTACTCCAACATATAACCTTCCATGAAGAAAAAGTATATAAAGTGGCAATCATTTGAAATCATGTCCAATTATGAGTAATAGCACGAGTCCTAACATGAAGTTGAAGATTTCATGAAACATTTGGCAAGATGTTTGGGATCTTCAATAAGGATAGCAGGTGTTGCACGTTCTTATTTGCTCCTAATTGCGATTAGTTTTTGGATTTTGTCACTCCCCCTTCCCCCTTAGTTGCATGTTCAAAATTTCTATGGATACCGATTCATTTATATGTCCTTCCATTTCTTTCTAACCTTCCTTGCTCTGTTAGGATTTTCAAAAATAAGCCTTTAGATTTTACAGCTAATTTCACACGAGACTAGATTAAAAAATAAAACAAAAATAACTATTTAGTTGTTCTTGCGTAAGTGTAGGACTTGAGATCCCCCATGGGAGGTGGACCAACTAGAGTTGTTGAAGATAGGAATTCTCATCCTTTAAACACATTACAAGATGAGGCCTAAATCAATATGCCTATGGGACCCACCGCAGTCTGGTCCGAGGTCCGTGATTGGTTTGTCTTAGATTGGGCGTGCTTCTAGTGTTTACTAGTCTAACATGCTTGCAAAGGCAATGAAAATTCTGGGGAAAACAAATCACTGACCTTATAGTTCTTAAAACAATCATGCAATGCATGCATGGTGAAAATAACTTAGAGAGCGAAATTACCAGGAGCACTGGTGATATTGAAGGACCAAATTTGACAGCAGCAAGATCGAATGAAATGCAAGCAACAAGATGAGATAGTGAAGGAATGGTTCTTGAGTGCGGCCTGCATTTGTCCTCGTCGCGCATTATATAGAGAGAAAAAAGAGGAACATTCCTTTCTTATATCGACACAAGAAGGAAACTTGGGAATTGATCCCTTTCTTTGCCTCCTCAGTTACCGTTTCCACAAGAAAGGGATTTCTTTGCATTTCATTCTTGCAAAAGGGGCCATGTCTGATTACTTTCTTTTGTTCGACGGAATGATTCTTTCATTTGCAACAATCATATTTTAGTAGGAATAGTTTTAGCACTAAAATGAAATGTTCGAGTTACAAACCAAAACATCGAGAAGTATTTGATATTCCAAGAAATCTCGCAATGGTTAAGTTGGTTTTAAAAAGGTTAAAAAAGTTATATCTTTCATATTGGATGGTCTCTACCAATCCATTTTCTTCAACCACCATGGAAATATTATCTAATCAAAGTTTTTTCCTTTTCCTTTTCTATATTATAAATATAGATATATTGATTTTAAAAATTAGGCACTCTTTATAGAATTATTTTATTGCTTATGATTCGATCGAGTATTACTTGTATTTTTTTTCTGTATTTTGTTAATGCATTTCCTATTCCTTTGGTTAGGTATACTTATGCGCTAGTCTCAATGCCCATTGGCAGGCAAAGGCTATGCCCTACTGTTCATTATGGTATTTAAAATTTTGCTGAACATTGCGAGATTATAATTTTAGCAAATTGTATGACAATAATTTCAAACATAATGTTATATATTTTATTAGGGTTGGTTTTGAGCTGATTCTACCCCTAATGAGAAACCTATCGGGTCCAGGCCGGTTTCCAAATATTTTGCGTGGAAATTGGCCTTACCGGGTCAATTACAGGCCGGATCATATGGGAAATTTTTGAATCGATTTATTGCTCACCCCTAGTAAAAATGATCATCTCATGCTTCGATGGGCACATATATTTGGTCTTACGATATTTATCTACAAAGTGATCCCATAAAGCGAGACATACGGGTTGGACCTTCGAGACAATAGAATAGTTACAATTTTATGCTTAAAATTATACAAATTTTAGGTGCACGATAATTAAGCTATACCTATTATCTTTGAGCTCAGTGGGCTTGGTTTTTATTATGGCTTCATTTACATTCTTCATAACTATCACTCCTTCTCCAAAATTTTGGCCCATGACATCTCTTTTCAATAATTCTTCAATTTGCGATCTGAAGAATTATCATCACTGTAATAAAATTGTAAAATGTAATACCCATCAAAACTTAATCCTTCTCAATCCTACTGCGTAGATTCTCAAATTTAACAAATGTCGAATCTACCTAAGGCATTGCCATGTCATCTTCTCCAACTTCTTTCCCAATCTTATTGGCATACGGCTTGAATCATGTGCTTGTTGTCACTAACAACACGATTAGTATCCTTATTCTTAACCACTGAATGATTCTTCACAAAATATATATTGCCTTCCTTTAGCGAATCTCAAAAGCAATTTGCAATATTGCTGTTGATAGAACCATGGATGTATTCGTTCTAAACAAAACATGCCCAAAAGAAAAAAAAAAACATCAATTGGCAAGCAAAATAACTGAAAATAGAAAAGAATGACGACTCACCTTCTAGAGAAGAACCATACTGATACTTTCAGTTTTCTATTTCTTTCAGCTTTAAATCATTCCATAGTGTCGAAAATTGTGTTGTGATTTTTTCTTCTCAAATTTCGAGTAAAGGAAACACTACATACTAAAAAATTCAAAAAACATTTGAATTTGACTATCACCTCTTTCTCTGAAGCGAAGATTCATGATTTGTAAAAGAGGCGCTCTTCGTATGAATGATTTGACATTAGAGAAAATTCTAGCTATAAAAAATACCAGTGATGGGAATTATACAAAAAAAATGGGAATCTGCGTAATCAGGAACAATTATCTGAAAGAGCTTTGCATATCTGCCCCTAATTTTTATCATTAATCATCTGCCCCTAATTAAACTTTGAAATAAATTTTTATCCTCATCCTGAAAAGCCGAGGCCTAGGACGTGCGCACCTGAGAAATGCCATCTGTTCCTGCACATATACATTGCTTTACACGAGAGCAAGAGATAAGAATCTCTTGTAGCTATGCCAGCTTTGGCTTTATGCATCGCATTTTCAAGACATAAATTAAAGAGAAAAAACAGATTATATGAAAGAGCTTTGCATATCTATGAGGACCACTGCTTCTGTCCTGCTTTTCATTCTTAGTGTTGCTGGTAATTTTCCAATACCGTTGGCAAATTAATATTGCCATTTACTTGCTTGTCAGTTCATCCATTAGTAAATTACTAAATTTATCGAGATTTTACCAACGTCTAAATAAAAGTAGTCAATCATCAACTCCTCCGAAATAGTATCATTAGTAATTTAATGACATTATAGTAAATTTACCTACATTCCACAAAATTAGTAACTTACCATAATTTTTTTTTGAAAAATTACAAGTTTGATTAGTAAATGACCGACTCTATAAAGAATTTGCCCACTTGGCGGTAAATTAGTAAGTCCCCAACTTTTTTCAACTTTTACAAGCTTGGTTTTGAACTACCAACGCTATAAAGAAATGTCAACAATCCAAAACGTTCAAATGAATTAGTAAATCTATTTGCCAACTCTTCCGAAATTATACAATTGTCATTAGTAACTTATTAATGCTTGAATTGTGGCATCCTGAAATTTGACCCCGTTTCGATAAAGTGAAATGGGCATTTCGTTGACATGCTTCGGGTCCTTTTTCTCTGAGTTGATCATTCACGAATTAACTAACATATTGGGTAAAGCCGTTAAGGAATGTATCTGCAGTAAAATCCCTAAAAGCTACTCAATTTGTTGGATTGGACTAAAATTACGCTTGATCGATTTTTAACCACGAAATTGAACTCGATTTCGAGAATCGAATTTTAAGCATGTCATAATCCTTTTTTTAGGACATTGTCTCATCGCTTGTCAATTTATTAACGAGTCCAAAATTTCAAGAAAGAAATTATCGAAAGAAAAATTGAAGACCAAAAGAAAATAAAAAGGAAAAGAGAAAAGAAAAGAAAAGAAAAAAATAATACCATACGATGTTATATTAGTATTTTTTTCTCTCCTTCTCTCTTCTTTTCGTTCTTTTTCTTTTTTCTCTCTTTTCTCTCTCCTTCCCTCTTTTCCCTCGTGCGAATTGCCCTCTCCCCACGCCCACACTCTCTCCTTTTGTTCCTTGCCGTTTTCTATTTTGCTTTCTCCTCCCCCTTTTCACTAGTCAAAGTTTTCTCACTTATCTCTTCTTCTCTCTCCTCTTTCTTCTTCCCCCCAACCCCACGTGATCGAGCCCTTCTTCTTCTCCTTTCTTCTTCGTGCAACCAGCGAACAAAAGCAGGAGCTGAAGCGAAGACAGCAGCTCGCCGAAGCAGCTCGCCGTTGCTGCCGCACGCCGCCGGGCCGCCGTCCGCACCACCCGCGCGACGATGCGCGTTCCGCCAGCCGTCCTTCGCGCCCAAGCGTGCTCCCCCGCACGGTTCAGCCTCTGCTCAACCTTCGTTCCACCCCGTCCGGCCACCTCCAGCCGCCAATTGAAGCCGCCGAACCTCCACCGACCCTCCCCGGAGCACCGTCCGCTCTCGCGAACCATTCTCCTCCCCTAACCATCTCTGTTTTCCCCTGTTTCGCAGCCAACCAGCAACCCACGAAATTGGTTTCCAGCGGCTTTAGGCCCGCTTTTGGCCGTTTCCGGGCCCCAAACCTGAGCCGTGCTTTGGGAAGTTTTGTTCCTCGCGTTGCCCCCATCGGATTGATCCAATTTGCGTGCGATTTGGTGAGTAATCTCATTAATCCTAGATTAGTTGGCTAATTGTGCTTAAGGTTGGTTTAGTTTTAATTAATTATGTTTAGGTTGTTAGATTAGAATAAATTATCAATTATTAGTCAATTATGATGCGATTTAGATAAATTGATTGCACAATTAACAAGTAGACGTGATCTACTATTTATTGAAGTATCTCGGGAATTTTCCGACCCCTAATCGGGCTTCAATTTGGCGATTTGGGCCTAAGTGGGATTTTTGGCATTTAAATATTAATTTTTGGAATTAAATTAAATAATTATTTATTTTCCAAAAATTCAAGGGAGATGGTCTGAAACCGGAATATTATGCGGATGACTGTGGTGAAGTCCGTTTATTTAATCGGGCTTTATTTTGAGCTAAATGGAATTTTTAATATTAATTATTTAATTTTCGAAATTAATTAATTAATTATTTATTTTCCGAAAATTCAACTGGGATGACCCGTGACCGGAAATTTATGCTGATGACCGTGGTGAAGTTCGTTTATTCAATTGGGCCTTATTTTGAGCTAAACGGAATTTTTAATATTTAATAATTAATTTTCAAAATTAATTATTTATTTTTCAGAAATTAAGATTGAGATGGCCGACGACCGAAATCTCGTGCTGATTGTCGTGCCGCAGCTCGTTTATTTATTTGAGCTTTGAATTGTGCCAAATTGATTTAATTGTGGATATTTAGGATATGTTCCTAAATTGATTATTTGGGTAAATTGAGTACGAATTAAGGTTGTGGATAATTACTTTAGAAACGGGATGAATCATCATGAAAGGCACGTGGCTCGGTGAATAGTACATCATCTCGGAGAATGCACGTGGCTCGGTGATTTGGTATATCGCTTCGGAGAATGCACGTGGCTCGATGATTAGTACGTTGCCTTGGAGAATGTATGAGACTTGATGATTAAATATGTCACCTCGAAGAATGCACATAGCTCGGTGATGAAGTATGTCGCCTTGGAGAATGCATGTGGCTCGGTGATTGGTTTTATCAGTTAGGACTGAATAACAATCTATTTATCAGCTTTGGGTGAGCATATGGTATACTATATCGGCCTTCGGGCGATATGTGAGCTTTGGGTGAGCAGTATAGCGGTATAATATATCGACCTACGGGCGATATGTTAGCTTTGGGTGAGCAGTATACTTTATTATCAGCTTTGGGCGAGCAATATATTATCAACTTTGGGTGAGCATATGGTATACTATATCGGCTTTCGGGCGATATGTCAGCTTTGGGTGAGCAGTATACCGGTATACTATATCGACCTACGGGCGATATGTCAGCTTTGGGTGAGCAGTATACCTTATTATCAGCTTTGGGCGAGCAATATATTATCAGCTTTGGGTGAGCATATGGTATACTATATCGGCCTTCGGGCGATATGTCAGCTTTGGGTGAGCAGTATACTGGTATACTATATCGGCTTTCGGGCGATATGCCAGCTTTGAGTGAGCAGTATACCTTATTATCAGCTTTAGGTGAGCTATGCTATCTATTTATCGGCTTTGGGTGAGCATTCCTGATTTGATAGGACTTCATAGATAGTATTGAATATGCCGACCGAGCATGGGTCGTGATGGCTTGTAATTGACTAGGTCGATTGATCATTACTTTGATTTGATGTCGTGAATTGATTGACTGAATGGAAATGACCGTGAGTGATCTTATTGGCTTGTAATCGACTAGGTCGATTTGATCGATGCTTCGATCGGTGATATGATTACTTGAGTGCCTATTGTGAATTGTACTAACTTGCAGGTGGGATCTGAGGCCAAGGTACGTCTTCTGCTCTGTGCGTGTATAGACAGCCTATAGTATAATGGTTTATTAATCGGGCTTAGTGGGGAAGAACTCGCTAAAACGTAGTCTAATCCCAGTTTGGGGAAAAACATTTCAGGACCCCGTTGAAGAGCTGAGGAGGAATCTGAGAAGGAGAACTCGGAAGTGAAATTTGAGTAGAAGGATTTTTGGAAGAAGAAGATAATACCGAGAGAGATTTTGAGTATGACCTGAAGGGATTGAGATTCCATCTTCTTTTGTGAACTCCAATTGATGTGAATAGTTATGAAGTTCTCTAGTTGATGTCATGTACAAAAGTTTGGTTATAAATTTTAATATGAAAAATATGGCCCTGCTTTTCTATCCCATCGTTTTTATTGTCGGGATTTTAATCGCTTCCGCATGTGCTTAAAAATGAAAGGGTCGGCGATACATTATCTTGAGATATCGCATTATAAAATCGACCAAGTGAGATGGATGTGTGCGTGCACGAGAATCGGGCGTGACATGAATAAATTTACCAAATTCCAGTAAAATAGTGACTTAATAGCTTCTTTGTAATTTTTCAAGTTTGATTAGTGGAATAACAACCATAAAGGAAATTTTCCAAATAAATTAGTACGCTACCAACTTCTTTAATTTTTACGAATGTAGTTTTTTTTTTTTTGGTAAAGTTTACGAATGTAGTTTATAAACTATCAAAACTATAAAGAATTTACCAATGATTTAGGGAATTAACATCACAATTAAAATTAGTAGATCACATATATTGTAAGGAATTTACCAATGTCCAAATATATTAACAAATTACTACATTTTTAAATTTAACAAGTGCGGTACGTAAGTTACCAATAATGTAATTAATGTACCAATAGCAAATTAATTTGTAAGAATTTGTTTGGAGGAAAAACGTTCTCCTTTTTTGGGGTATTGAAAGAGGAAAAAGGTGGACTTGGTGAACTTTGTAAATGGATTTTTTTTAACCAGATAAAAGTTAAGCTTGAGGTTACGGGGTTGACCCTATCTAGTTCCAAACAAACACTCCGGTTCGGATCCAACACTTCAAAAAGCCCCACATGTTTTCTTTTGTTTGCCTTCTTTGCCAGATTTTGATGGCTCCAATGTTTGGTAACCAAGTCTATTCTTGTCGTAAATTATTCAAGGCATTGTAAGAGGTCGTCATAACATGTGAGTTGCCAAGGAGAATCCCATAACCAAATTCATGAAGGCAAATAATTAATTTCATCAAATGTTGGAAGTTTACTACTCGATCTTGTAAAATTTTAAAGAAGTTGGCAAATAATTAATTTCGTGAAATGTTGGAAAATTCCTTATAAGGTTGGTATTTTGTGTAAATTTTAAAGAAGTTGGTAAATTATTAGTTTTTTAGGTATAAGTAAATTCCTTATAGTGCTAGTATATTACTAGCAACAATGGTAGAATTTTAAAAGAAGTTGGTTGCTTACTAATTTGTTAAAATATTAGTAAATTCCTTGTAGGATTGATATTTTACTAAATTCACTTGTAACAATTCAAAGAAGTTGATAGTGTTGGTGATATCCTAATAAGTAATTCAACATTTGTTAACACTTAAATTTTTGCCAAATGATAGTTAGATAAGAACTTGCTTTCATACCCAAAATAAAAAAAAAGAGTTGATTTTCTTGCGTAAAATTCTCTTAAAGTTTCCTAGTCACATGCCAAGTACCAGCGCTTTCTACTTTGTTGATGGTATTGACCATATTCTAATAAGTTGATAGTATCTGGTTAATTAAATATTGAGTTTTTGCGATTTAGATTACTTAGGCATTTTGTACATTTATAACACAGGATTAGTTTTTTCGGAATCTTCTTTCTCAAAAAAATAAAAAATAGTAAATATAATAGCAAGCAAGAGAGAACGGTGGGACTTCTCGGCCATTCATCCCACCGACGCGCACAGCCACCGCCAACCACCGCCAGTAGCCAGTCTTCCATCTGCAGCCGCCACAAACGCGCTCGGCACAATGTACAGCTGGAGGCCAACTCGGTGACCTCAGCAGGAGGGAAGTACAGATCTCTTCCTCTTTGCTCGGATCCTCCACAGTGTATCGGATGAAAGTTGGGAGCTGAACTCCATGGATGCAAGAAGGAGAAACAGAGACGAACGACGGAGGATGCAATCGACAGACTCCACAACCTGATCGCGATGATGCTCCAGCGAACGCGACTCCTCTCCTCTCTCTCTACCTGGAACCATTACACTCCTCCATCCTGATTCAATTTGCGGCAGAGCTTCAGCCGACGCACCAGAGGCTCTGTTTTCGGAGCCTTTATTCGCCCTGGTTCAGAAGCTAGCTCTCCGCGTTCCAATCTTTGTCCGTCCGTTCCAGAAGCTCCAGACGTTCGTTCTGCACTTCGGCGACGATCATAGAAGCTCCAGTTTCACCTAAAACCAATGTCGCAGAGCGGAGGTCGAGTGTCCCTATTATTATTTTTATTATTATTATATTATTTTTTATCTTCGTCGTCGTCGTTTCCTCATCTTCCGCCATCAAAACACTTCACAGTAGTACTTCGTCCTCGCGCACCTGTCCCTGGCAACACACGCACATATAACGACACCCCTTGGAATCGTCAAATCTGCCTTGGACAGCCCCACAGCATACTGCTCTGTGATGCTGCGTGTTCGTGATTGATATTGTTGTTCGCTTATTCGTCGCTAAACCTGAGCTGGAGTTGGATCAGAATCAGCTCGACCGAGTTTCAATTTACCAGGTCGTATCTTTCCCGATTAAACTCCAAATGCGATCCTGATTCATCCTAGATTTGCTTATTCTCTGTTTTCCCGTCTTTTCATCGTCCTGCGTTACCGGATAATCACCGAGCCATTGCAGCATATGAGATTCACCGCTTCTTCTGTCCGTAAGGTTTTATGTACTAATGGGTTCTTGAGTGGTGCGTTTGTGTGCAATGCAGTGGTGTCGAAGTAGGATGGTGCCATTGCGTGAGATGATGCCCAGACGATGTTTGATGAAATGTCTGATAGAGGGATCTGTAATGTTGTCTCGTTGAATTCGATTAGTCTCTGGCGGGATTGTAGGAATGTGCTTATCTCATTTAGAGGATTTCATCTCCAACGAATAAGCTAAGTCAAGCATCTCTGTTCAATTGCTTGCTATTACACTTTTGGCGGCTCATTTTCGTGTATTCCAGTTTCTATCCATTTATGATGTTTCTCATCCAGATTAAGTTTGTTGCTGATCTCTTCAATTGCTGGCTGGAATCTTGCCATTGTGTCGGTGATGGTCGGTACCATTTCTTCAGGTATGATTTTTTTGGATTTCCAAACTAAGATCAAAGCATGGATGATTATTCTCTGATTCTTGAAGTGGATGGTGCTGGAATTTCACGGTAAAGACCAAGAATAAGAAACTCTGGATGAGAAATCAATATCGACTCGTTGATCTTTAAGTTCTGGGCCAATTCAATGCCTTACTGGTTCGAGTATGATTTATGCCTTGACATGCTTACCAAGAAATCGGAAGTTTATTTTTTAACAGATATGTTGGTTAGAATAGAAAAATTAATAACACTATTTCCTTGTGCAAGATTCTCTTAAGTTTTCATAGTCACATAACCCTTTCTCAAGTACTAGCGATTGCTGCTTTGTTTGCTCCTTAATTTCCGAGCAGTAACATCAAGTCCAAATCGTAATTCGTTGCTGCAATCTGAAATCTGTATTTGGATGGTCATCTCAATCTATGATGCTTGGTTCGTTTTTGCTCAGTCTCCTACGTGTTTATTATAAGTCGACAATAGAAGAATCGGTATACTTATGAATTGGTTCCTCGGTTTGTTAACACACGACTTTCAATGGCCAAATGTCTTCTTCAAATGTGCTGAGTGCTGTCCTCAAATGAATGTGGCTTTTTACTGGATGAGTCTCGAGATTGAATCTTTTTGTTTTGTATCTCTTTGGGTGGTTCTTCGTTTCACTAAATCACTCTCCTTTTCAATATTTTTTGTTTACGTCTATCCATCTCTAGGTATGTGATCTATTCTTCCACTAAATAAAAAGATAAAAAGATTCAAAAAAAATGAGAAAGAAAGAAATAAAATAAAAAAAACTCATAATTGCTTTTATGGATTCCTTCAATATAAGTCTTTGTTTCAAGTATTGTTTAATGGGTATCTTTTAGTAGAGAATTCTCTTCTTTTTTTTTTTTATCAGAATTAGCCTTAAATTTAATTCTAGCTCATGGAGGCTTATATCCTGAGACTCACTAATAAGGCCATGTATATTCTTTACCTGACTTGTATCGGGTTTATTTTCCGCACATTGTTCTTACTTATCTTTGTTATTTTTTCATTTCTGTTATTAAAATTTACTGGCAATTTCATAAATTTATTAATTGCAGAAGTTTACAGATTTTCCCTTAGCTGGACCCTGGAATTGTCATGTCCAACCATGCCTTCTCATCCATTTGTCTAGAGAAACACCTATCCTGTTTCTTGAATTTTGTTATCTACTAGATACAACGTGACTGATAAATTAGCATCAATATCATTTTTAATTATTTGTTCTATTGTTGAATGAGACGTTTGGATCAGTGTGAGGAGATGAAAAGAAAAAGACCCTGAGGAACTTTCAGTTTCGTGGAAGAAAATAAGAGGTATTGCCAAATTGCATTTCGATGTTTATACTGCACTTTCCATGTAAATGAGAAACTTTTCTTTGCCTTGCAAATTAAATGAACTTGCCAAGTTGCACGGACAAACTTGCGCGATCTACTTCCCAAAGTTCTCCTAAAAAATGAAACTAACTCATGAATCTCATGTTTATTGAATGAGAAGTCAAACAGCCTTTTATTCAAAAGAAAGTTGGACATGCCAAATTTAATGAATTAAGCATATGAGGACACTCAAAATTTTGATGAATTACGCTGAAATGTCAAGTAACTGAGAATATAAAGACAAGAAGTCGCCCATGACACTAAGGGCAAATAGGTGAACTCAAATGCCATAATGGTGAAACTACTCGCAAGTGCAGGATGAACCCAATGTGATGAAGGCCAGGTCCAACCTTGGACACCTAATTTTCTCTCCCTCTAGGAAGCCTTATATACATGAGGATCTTCTGTCAATGACCTAAATTTGAAGAAAAAGGGGTACATAGTATCTCAGCTTGGAGGTCTTCAATAATTTAAGTAAGGCAGTTGGCCATTCTTAGCCAGCAGTTTGAACTTTAGACCTTCAATGCTTGCTTCTCGGTAGCAACAGCTTCAGCCTTGATGGTGGGCTTCCACAAAATTGTAGTTTCAGCAAGTAACGAGGTCATCGTGGGCCCATGTTTGAGGCAGGACACCTGTCTTCCAAGTAACCTGTATATCATTTTAAGTCATTCAACTAACTGAGCAAGGTAGTATTGATATTCAGAAATAGTGAAGCATTTCAGAAAGTGTTTGATGCACTAAAAGAACCAAGATATCCAAGTCTTTACTTCAACTTAGGAAACAAAACTGTGGGGATGCTTAATGATTGTTAAAAAGTCAAAATTCCTTGCATGGTCGCAATCATAGAATCGACTAAGACCAGAAAGGATAAAGAATACTTATAGGTATTATTTTTTTCATGGTAGTGTTTCTGGAATCAGTTGATAAAGTCAAGCATCTCCAAATGATTTTCAGGTAGAGCACAAAAGGGAACTGGTATGGTCATTATTATGGTACCTTTTCTTTGCTTCTCATTGTCACGGCCCCCACAAATCGAACAACCACAATAGGCAACTTCGTGCATAATAATACATGTAATTCAGGCATCACAATAAAATTTGAGTCCATTAGCAGGGCAATCTTTAAGTTTGACTGGTAGTTTGCATGCTTCTTCTGAGCATTACCGAAGACAATGTGTTGGTTGGCTGTTTCATGCTTTCCCGTCAACCTTCTCCATAGGCGCTAATGTGCTCCTCATGGTGAAGTGAGAGATTCCGAATTGCCTTCTTTATCACTTCAAAGCCTCCCTCTTCTCTTATGCTTTTTGTATTGCAAAAAAGTCAAAGAACACACTCTTAAAGGTCCCTCACTGAACAAAATTTCTTGACCAAGTCTATGTTATTTCTATGGTGTGAACCTGTAGTTAAGATGGCATCCTACACCATTGTAGTCACCCTGAGAAGGAAGAGAATGTTTTTATCCACTTCGGGGTAAAATATTGCGTAAATAGTGATAGTGAAGTCAACTACCTCTATTGGCTTTGGATCTTACATGAGGACAACACCAGCTTTCTCGGTTATTCTCTTTTGTATAAAAAACATAAACAATTAGGTATTTAAATACCTTAGAACATGTCTGTATGCACTTATTTTGTCTGTTGTTAATGGTATTTTGTTATTTTCTTGAGCAAGTAATTGAAATTTCACCTCAAGAAGGTATCTTGAACACCATAGATGATCTCCTGCTTCAATTCCCATGCTTGGTCCGACTTGGTATTCTCACTGCAAGATAGAAGCCAATGTTGATGGCAATAGCTCTGTGCCTTTTTTTTTTCTTTTTTCCTTCTTGAAATAACAAGCAAGCTGGAGGTCAGGTATTACCTGGCCTAGCATCATCACTCCATTGGTGCCATTAATGTTGATACCAGCA
Organism: Eucalyptus fibrosa; assembly: GCA_017140475.1. Taxonomy (NCBI): domain Eukaryota; kingdom Viridiplantae; phylum Streptophyta; class Magnoliopsida; order Myrtales; family Myrtaceae; genus Eucalyptus; species Eucalyptus fibrosa. The sequence goes on from CM029512.1 coordinate 23,197,609, forward strand.
TATAAGCAAGCATTGAAGTGAGCATCGGATATATCTCGGTTGGATGACTTATTAGCCCTAGCACCACAGTAATAAGGCCCCTAAATGAAAATAAAACCTCACATCACAATACAATTTTTTTGTCATCAACTTAAAGCCTATTATCCATCAATATACAGGGAAATTCATTAGGAAAAAAATTTCTCACCTAGGAACCTGGATATCCTCCAATTGGCCAACTGAATGGCCATTGAACATTTATCTGCAATAGGGTCTTTTCTTGCTCAATCCAATACCTAATGTGAACATTTAGCCCAAAATCATGAACTTGTCCATTTCAAAACTTTCTAATCCATGATATATAAATCATGTTTTTGAATCTCCCAGCATGAAACTTCATTGATAACCTTTGGGTTACTGAATTTCAGCAACCCTGACATGTTTGGTCGCTGGGATCCGCTCATAGTTGGTGTGTATGAATTGCAAATAACTCGCAAATGAACAATAATACTCCGTAAACTAATCGAAATGCTCTTTCTCGTTTCATCAACCTGTTCAAATGATCTAACTAGCGGTCAGTGAGTTCTTTCTGATCCTCATTTGGCATTGTGTCCTCAGTGCCAAAATTCACACCATTTCTGCCTAGCCTGAAAAATAAAGCAATGCAAGTATAGACATACCCACTAAAACAAAAACCCTACGAGCTTAATATCATGGAAGATAGTTCAAATGACGAGCTCTATTTGTATGACTTGGCCTTCTAGTATGCATGAGAGTCCAGTTTTGGAAAGATAAAAAGAATGGACTAAGTACTTCAAAGAAAGGCGTCTCCTTAGCAAGTGCCATCGCCAAAAGGTTGAAAACCGCTTTTTGGAGACTGGTTTCATGAAGGACAGCTTACATTTTGAAGCATAAATAGTGAGTCTTATCAATTTCCCTAAGGACACTACCACAAATTTCCTTGAATAATAAACTAAAAATAGTGGCATAACTATGCTTACCATTTTGGAACCATTTCAAGGTTATTCTCAAGCCTCATTCCCAAAAGCGAGCTTGCAAACAAGCAAAAAACTGAGGGCAGTTACAAAGTTGAAGGAAGTAGACTGCAGAGTGCAACAACTTAAGAGATTAACCACCTACCGAGGATCAATTAGCAAGCATGTTATTATGATATTACAATAGATATAATGGATGATCAACTTGTGCATCTTGACTGTGCACCTAATTCTTTCCTCTCTAAATCAAAAGGCAATCCCATTAAAGTACTTTCTTCTTCCACAAACTTGACATAATTGCAAATCATTCTTTCCAACAACCTTGGTGAATAATTTGCACCAAGGTTGTCTCAGATTTTTCTTCCATCAGATATCACCATGGCAGAGCAAGACCACCGAACACAGCAATTATCAGTATGACAAATTGAAGTCATAGAGCAAGAAAAATCTAAGACAAGAATGGATACAAGAGAAATCGATTCCACACGAGGTCCACAACATGAGACTTAAAAAATTGGCAGTGATTGATTTAGTCATCAAAAGACACGACAACGATGACTACCGCTTCGTTCATTCATGCTGCCTCACACAGCATGCATTTCTTTGTAGACATTGCTGTCACAAAGAGGTTAAGTCCATGTGAATCATCAACCAAACAAAATGAACACGACAGTGATCGAAATGAAGAGGTCATAGATTAGACTCCCAGTCCAACTATGATAAGCCCTCTTTTAATGTCAAACATTTACTCATTGCTTAAGATATCGCTCACAATTGGCAAAGGATTTACCTGAGAACCTCTGCATAATGGCTGAGAAGCAAACCAAGAATGTCAATGGTTGTCAAATGCTAACTATAAGATCACTTCTCTATCCTCCCCTGGAGCTTGACCGGTACTTGAACCATAGTAATTTCACTTTGGAAGTTGAGACGGGTGTTTGATAGGTCTAGGGATCACCTGATTTAACGAATTAATAGATCAACAGCATGTAGCACGTAAAAAGGAAAAACACTTCATATTTTATTGTCACCAATCATACCCTTGATTTTCTGTGTAGATCTATGTCAGAACCTCTGATTCTATGGGAACACAATGAGATAAAGTTATTTTTAAGGGAAGCAAACCGGAAGCCGTTCTCTTGATAAACATTTCATCACTTCATCTATGAAAGTTTTCCAAAGTTTTCCAAAACTGTGCAGGCATTTTGCTCCTTGTGAAATCACATAAGCACATTGCACACTATATATAGGATGAGTCACGAAACAGATTTAATGAGCTCAGAGTTGGATGAAGAAAAGTATGAATTTTCTTCATTTTTCAAACATTTTCAGGAATAAAGTAATGTCCAAACCTTTCAGTGATTTGTCCATGTCCCCCAATCGAATCATGTAGCATTGATAGATACCTTTATCAACTTTATGTGCAGGATATGAGATATCTTGTACTAGTCCTTGCCTGCATCTTTTTTGCGCCTGTCCTCCAATTTTGGGTGACCTGCAATTCTTACGTGAGTACAGAATAGTTCTTGTCTTGTTCATCTTTTTGTGCATCGCACTTAGAGGTTTCAGTGCATGAAAACATACCAAATGTATTCTGCAATTATCATATTGGCGTAGGGCGTGATGTCCAAGTTGAGAAGACTCTAGAGCATGTAGTAGTATTGTTCTCAGACTTCAAAGCATACGCCCCGAACTTAGAAAAGCTCTAGGTGTTTCCATTATCCTCATGTTTTAGCAGGAGAGAAATCCATGTTTTTCTTGCCACAGGACTAGTGGTCAGTGAGTTCTTTGTGATCCTCAACTGCCATTATGTCATCGGTGCCAAAATCTACGCCATTTCTGTATAGCCTGAAAAATGAAGTAACGTCAGCGACAGATATATCTACTGAAACAAAGAACCTGGGAGCTTAATCTCATGGAAGATAGTTCAAATGACGAGCTCTATTTGTACGACACAGCCTTCTGGCATGCATGAGAGTTTAGTTTCAAAAAGATAAAAGAATGGACATGGTACTTCAAAAGAAAGGGTCCCTCTAGCAAGTTCTAGCAATTTTTCTCTAAGCTTAATCTCATGAAACCGCTTTTGAAGACTAGTTTCAAGTGGGAAAAACTTGCATTTTTGAAGCATAAAAAGCGAGGTTTAAACACAATTGTCATGAACAATTTTACACAAACAACTTAAAAGTACAGACCCCCACTCATCAAATACAGAGCATGATGATCCAAAACCAAAATACCATTGCAAATTTGAAATAGCAGGCACCGACCACACATCATGATAGTTTTTAGAGCTGCAAGTCTCGTTTGAGAAGCCAAATTAGCAAACCTGATTCATCTTCACCAGATGAAGCAATAAATCAAAAGATACAGAAACAAATTCAGATGACGCCAAACAGATGTACTCAACTTCGCTCAGAAATTCTCTAGAAGCACCAACAATTCAAAGCTAAAAACCACATGCTGAACTCAGTGGGCATTGTCCTCTCTCTCCATAACCAAATCACGTCTCTCTCTCTCTCTCTCTCTCTCTCTCTCTCTCTCTCTCTCTCTCTCTCTCTCTCTCCAGCAATCTGTGCATGTCCCCCAAAATCAAATCAAGTATTCGAAACACAGTTCAAAATATTTTTCATGTAAAAATCTGGGAAACAAGGTCCCACATACCTTCAGTGAAGAAAATTAGGACCACGTATAAGATTCAAATCGTATGTTCGGGATATGAGCGATCTTGTCCCAGTCCTCGCCTGCTTGTCTTTTGCAACTCTCCTCCAATTCTCCGCAATCGAAGATGTATAGTTGAGTAAGGGATGTGAGCCTTCGCATTGCTTCAGGGAATGTCAACGAGGAGAACCCGCTGATGCTGAGAATTTGAAGTGATTGAAGGGCCTCGATTTGCTCTGGTATATCCTTCAAATTGTCACATCTCCAAATTCCGAGACACGTGAGATTGCGGGCCTGTAGAAGCCACTGTGGGAGAGATTCTAGTTTGGGAAGGCCATAGAATGCCATGGAGCGGAGACTCTGAAGGCCTCCATGGAAATCCAAGATGTTGCCGCTTTTGTCTTTGGATATATCCAGCTCCTCATATTTCTCGATTTGCTCCGATAATTCCTTAAACTTGGGGCATTTGGAAATTTCGAGACGCTCGAGATTGCGGAGCTGTAGAATCCACTGTGGGAGAGATTCTAGTTTAGGAATTCCACAGAAAGACATAGATTGGAGACCCTGAAGGCCTTCATGGAAATCCAAGATGATGTTGCCACTTTCATCTTTGGATAAATCGAGCTCCTCGCAATCCCAAATAGAGAGACGCTCGAGACTGCGGAGCTGCAGAGTCCACTGTGGGAGAGATTCTAGTTTGGGAATTCTAGTGAAATACACAAACCGGAGACTCTGAAGTCCATGGAAATCCAAGATGATGTTGCCGCTTTCATCTTTGGATAAATCGAGCTCCTCGCAATCCTCAATAGAGAGATGCTTGAGCTTCGATAGATGCCGCAAACCAAGTGGGAGGGAAGTTATCCGAGGAAGACTGTTGATTACTAGAGTTTCAAGTGAGGTGAGTCTTCCCAGACACTCCTCAGGCAAATATTCGAGAAACTTCATATTACCGATCTGGAGACACTTCAACTTACTAAGGCCAAATTGGGGGAGATGTTTACATCTTTTGCACTCCGTCAATCTTAACTCAACTAAATTGGGCAACTCAGTCATCCATCTCGGCAAACTCTCACCATTATATCCATCAATAATCAATTCCTGCAGATTGTCAGGGGGCCTCAATCCATCTAATAGTGCTTCATCTCTCTTCGTAATCATTGCTTCATCAGTAATATTGAAAATGCCCCATGAAAGATTCAAGACTTCTAAAGAATGCTTCTCTATCAAGTTCGCGGCCATGGATTCTTCTTTTGCATTTGTCACGCTTCCCAAATTTATAATGGAAAGTTTTCCCCGGATGTTATTAAGCCTATTTAGCTCCCCAAGTCCGCAATATTTTGTAGCAAGAGCTTTATCTTTGGGCAATATAAAGCAACTTAACCTATGCAACGAACTCAATTGCCCTAGTCCATGTGGCATATAACTAAGTTTATAACAACTATCTATGTCTAGATTTCGAAGGCTGACTAACTTCCTTATACCCCTTGGCAATTCTTCGAGGGAATCACAATAGTAGAGATTAAGTGTTTGCAAATTATGCAATCTCGTGATGGAGTTAGGAAGCCTTTTGAGTGCATAATTTTCAGAGAGATCGAGATACGTAAGATGCTTCAACTTACAAATGAACCTCGGCACCTTCTTGACATGTGCGCAATGCAGATCTAAGATGCGCAACATCTTGAAACTTTGAATGAGTCGGCGTAGATCTGCTTCACTTGTTGGTTCCCTTTCCCAATATCTAGCAACGCACAAAAATGTTCTAAGTGCACTTGCTTTCAAGCATGATATTAGAGGTTTAACCATCAAATTGGAAATTGAATCACAAGATATATGACGAGTTTTTTCATGTATGGGTTTTGTGCCATCCCATGCCACCCAACGCTCAGTCCCAACAACCGAGCAAGCTAGATCATGCATCAAATCATGCATCTTGCAAGTTCCCATGTCCTCTTGAAATTCTTGGAAGAAGTTGCTCCGAAGTAGATACATGAAATATCCATGAGCAACGTCTTCTAAATGCGGACTTCCATTTGATGGTTGGATAAATCCTTCTGCCATCCAAAGATCAACCAAAGTCTGCTTTTTTATCTCATAATCTTTGGGAAACAATGAACAAAAGGCGAAACATCGTTTCAAATGGGAAGGAAGATGGTTATAACTTAGCTTCAGAATCAATTTTATGCGGTCTTCCCTTTGAGACACTTCTGGGAGCTCATGATCTTTGAAATGTAACCATTCGTGTTTAGTTTTCTTAAAGAACAGTAAACTCCCAATAGTTCGAATAACTAATGGAACACCGGAGCACTTTCTAACTATATCTTCACCAATAACTCGCATGTCAGGATCTTGTATATCCTCTTCTTTTCGAAAAGCTAGTTGCATTAATAAATCAAAAGACGCATTTTTAGATAATTCCCCGAGAGTATGAGGCGGAGCAGTGCGGGTGAGCTCGGCAACCGAATGCAGTCGTGTGGTTATAAGGATCTTGCTTCCTCTAGCACCTCCCACCAACAAATTTTTCAAGCTTAGCCATTCTTCTTGTTCTTCATTCCACAAGTCATCTAAAACCAAGAGATATCTCTTTCCATCAATTTCTGTCCTTAGATCACGTTGCAACTGTTCCACTGCAGCCTCACTGGGTCCTCTTTGCTTTATACAAGCTAGGATATTTGTGACTATTTTTTTCACGTCAAAGTCATTTGAGACACAGACCCACATTTTCAAGTGAAAGTGTTTACTTACCATCTCATCATTATATATGCATTGAGCAAGAGCCGTTTTTCCAAAACCACCAATACCAACTATTGGAAGGATGGAAACGTCCTCTGTCACGTTTGGGTCTAGCAAAAATTCCATGACCGTCTTCTTATCATTATCTCTCCCTATAATAACTCCCTTTGGTATAAACGAATGCATCTCTTCTATCTTCTTCTGCTCTCTCTCTACTCGTGAATCCACGAGGCGCTCATCCAAGTGGAATCTCCTACGATTGTTGATGTCTTCTATTTTTTTCCTCACTGCTCTTACTTTGGAACTCATCTTCAAATTAAAAGCAAGCTGGTTTGAACTTGAGAAAATTGTCCTTACCTCTTTTATCACTTCATTGTGGCCCCCTAGCTCTCGTTGCAAAGCTTCTATATTGAATTCTTCAAGCACGTCTTGTGCATCATATAAAGCGTCTTTCATGTTGTTGAGCCAAACTTGGATTTGTTCATTCTGGTAGCATTGTTTTTCTGCATCGCTGAGTACAGCTCGAAGCGTGGAGACAATACTTCTCAGCTCCTCGAGTTCATGCTTGACACCCCATAATTTCCCAATCTTTTCCAATGCTTGAGGAACCTGGTTAGCAATGATCTCTCCAGCAATGGCTACGATGACAGCTTCCGCCATTTTGTTCTCTCTCACTTTCTCTCTCTGTTTTTGTGGAATAGAAGATGTTAGTTTAGTCGTTCCAAGGCTAGATATATAAGAAGATCATGTTGACGCTCACCGAAGACTGGCAAACCAAATCCTGACAAATTTAATTTTCAATTTCTTTGAACAACTTGAGTGGTCAAAGATAAGAATTCTCATCATCCACGCAAAAGATAAGAATTCTCATCATCCACGCAAAGTCTAAATTAATAATGCATATTGGGCCCACCAAGGTTGGGTCTGAGGTCCGAGATTTATATCTTTGCATTGTTCTTTGAAGTCCGACTTTTTGTCTGCAAATATTCAGCACTTCTTAGCCGCACAATTTTCATGATATATGTTTTTGGTACGTACTTTTGTATATGATATTTTTTTGTAATTTTAATTATGCTTTTGCTGAACACGCACCCTTACTTTTCCCATGGCATTATCATACAGAGCATCTAAGTAAAAGAAAGACCGGTTTGGATAAATCTAACTATTCAAATTAACATAAAAAACCAATAAGTATGCACAATAATCGCCTATTATTTGGGTCCACGTGTATGAAGCCATACTGCCAAGTTGCCACGCGACCGATATGGCCAAAATGTAACTTAATTTGACCATAGTTTACCATTAACCATCACTTTTTTCTTTTTCCTTTTCCTTAGATTTCGCGCGTCCATCTTCTTCATTCTCCTCTGCGCTTTTTAGACAGAGGCCCTGCGCTTTTTGGGACTCTCCATATTAGAAGCCAAATATTAATGTCGATTGTCACTCATTAATGGCCAATTACATCATTTATTACATAAAATTTAATATACAACCTCTCCCCTACCTCAATTATTGGGTAAAAACCCTCTTATAGATATTAAAAAATATTTTAAATGACAAACACACACATGTATATAAGATAGAACGAAAGATGGTAAACATGATGATCAAATTTAGCTGAGTTTTCTTAGAACTTGTTTGTTAATGTTTTTTTAAAATGCAAAATCTAAAATTAAAAATGTTATTTAAATATTAAAAGATTTTGAAAAAATTATGCATAAATTATGTGTCAATATTTGACGGTTGTGAAAATTTCATATGTATCAAGCCAAAAAAAAAAAAAAATGTAAAAATTTAGACATGATTAGATTTATAAATGTATATTGAGCCCACTGCCCAGGTAGCCTAAGGTAGGGCTTTTGTGACGGTAGGAACCGGCAAATTTCAGCCACGCATTTTCATGGAGGAAATTGGAAGATGGTTCCACCGGTTTTAGTTTTTTTTTTACTTCCCATTGCTTCCTATTTTCTTGGCTGAATTTAGGATTAGATTAGAGGATGTAAAAAGGTCCAAAAAGCACTAATTTGAAAGGGAAACTATCACAAATCTCATTAACTGGAATTTTTTTAATGTAAATTAAATACTGAAATATAGATAACCGAAAATCACAAGCAGAAAAATATAATCATTAATAATAAATTAGTAGACAAAAATTACCCGTTGATTCAGATCTTATAGATGAAGATTCACAATGACCTAAGACATTACAATATTAATTTTAGGATCATATTAGTTAAAGCTAAAGTTAAAATAAATAAAAAAGGATTTTCAATCAAAAGGATATTTCATATAAATTCTTTTTGTGTTATTAATTTCTTTTATGCGGCAACAATATCTCTCAAATCTTTTTTTTTTTTGGCTAAAAATAATATTTACTATTTTTAAATGTTGCAATTGAAAACTTTTAAGTCTACTGAAATATTTATTTGTTATTCACCTTAAATCTTTTATTCACCGGCGAGTCTTCCATTTCTTATCTGTTAACACTTATGGCTAACATTGCACCATCCGTTTTTCGAAATATCAGCACCGTTCTCTACTGATTTCCTTATATAAACAAAGCCCTTAGATATTTTGCCAAAATGAGGGTCCAGGTGTATGAAGCCGTACTGCATCTACAGCATGAAATGCAGTTTTTGCCATGAAATGCAGTTGACGAAGCACAATAATTGTCATGTGCCCGACGTGGCCAAAATGTAACTTAACTCAACCACGGTTACTTAATAACCATCACTTTGTTCTTTTTTGTTTTTTTTGCCGCATGTTTCCTTCCTCCTCTCCGTTTGGGAGAGAGAGATCACACGCTTTTGAAACCCATTAAGGGCTTTGATTATATAATCAAGTGTTGGACTTATTAAGTGTTCTCATTAATGGCCAATTACCTCGTTCATTGTATAAAACTTTTTTCTATTTAGACTTTTATCATGCTTCTTTATAGGACGTGAGAATTCTCATCTTACACCTAAAACTAAATGTTTTGACTCCTAGTCTATTTTGAAAATGTGAGGAATTGAATTCTCCACATTTCCCTTTCTATGTGAAAAGGGTGATTACTGACGTAATTCTCGGTGATTCATTGCATAAGACTTAAAGATGATATAAGTGCATGATAATAATAAATTATAGAAAGTATTTAAATGATAAATACTAATAGCGAAACATCCCACTTCATCAATAATCCCTATGCGTTACACGAGAAAGATTATATCCACTTAATATGTAAGTCAAGGAGATGTTTATATTGTCTCAGTGGCCACCCTTCCCATATAGAAAAGGAATGGTGGAGGTTTGAATCCCTACTTTCTCAGCAAATTTGAGGTAGGGACGGTTTAATTTCATGTATAAGTTTCAAAACAAAAGTTTGAAAGTAAAAGTTAGATAAGAATAAAGTAAGACCGACAAAAACAAATTGGCGTTCATAAATTATTATAGAAATATTATATTAGATTAGGAAAAAAAATCACAAAAAATTCCAAATTACACATTTATCTTGAATATTTTTGTCACATAAAAGACTCAAAGTTATGCCCAGTATGACGCATGTACTCCTAACTTTTTCTTATAAAACCTAAATTTGCACTAGTGTGATGCATTTACTTTTCATCAAGATTTTCATCAAATAACTTTTTGACCAAAATGACATAGTTTTTATTTCACTCAAGCCACGTTGGCTCTATGTCACCACCGTTTGTCTCCTATCGTTTATGTCGGTAGATTTTTAATGATATTCATTGACGGAATTTTGATGAAAAATAAATGTAATATACGGATACAAATTTAAGATTTTCAATTTCACAAAAAAAAAAAAAAAAGAATAAATGTATCTTTGGGATTTTTGGTAACTTTTTTTCCTAGATTAAATGAATGGTGAGAAAGATTCGAGTTTTGTGATAAAGCGACTCTACCATTTAACTGCAGTCTACCTAACTTTCCTTTGACAGATATTGTATACATACATAGTTTTGGCTTCACCAATGAAACAAAATAGCTGAATTTTCTTAGACTCGTTTGTTTTGTCTTTTCCAAACAGCAAAAACAGTTGTTTACTTTTCTGTTAAAATTTAAAATGTTATTCGAATATATAAAATTTAAAAAATATATCAATTATGTTTGTGAAAATTTTACATGTTTCAAGCCGAAAAATTGTTAAAGTTATTTCGAAATAAGATTAATTTTATTAAACAAATATGGTTTTGTTGATGCTTGTGAGAGCGTCGAGTTTAAAATCCACCAGGGTTGGACCACATCATTCTCCTCCGATTTGATATGTCGTCTTTTTTCCTTTTCCTTTTTAACTTACTCTTCCTTTTTCCAAAAGACGACCTGAAAAAGTCTGAGATAATGTGTCGGTGAAGTAAAGCCACAACTTTTCTTTCCTGTCGGCAGACAAATTAGAATCAGCGTCCACTTATGAAGGCTACAGTCCATCCAACGCAATCACTCAAGACCACCAACCATCTTATTGCAGCTTAGACAAAGCAACAGTACAGGGAATGGCCCAATGGTCACACAATCTCCAGTGTTTAGTGGACAATATCAACTTATATGATCATAAAATGTTACATTTAGGTTTTAACAGCAACCGTGAAGGGGAAGGGTAATCAAGAAACGAAGAGTTCTTTTCAGTCTATATAAAGCAGATAGTCCAATTCCAAGCAGAGCTTAGAGTTTCAAGAAAGTTTTCCTTTTGAGGTGTCGAAAAGTCCACTGATCACCTCTATTTCATAACTATTTCTTTTTGCCTCTACTCTGTAACTTACCCATAGCTCCTGAAACTCCTCTGACCCAACGCCTGGAGCAACAACCATATTTAGTTAGGATCGTTGATATAAAGATAGGATTCTCATATAGCTAAGACTCTTTCCTGATTAAAAAAATAAAGAAAAATATTTTGCCAAATTTCCTTATAGAAGTTTTCTAATAGTACTTGCAAGACCTTAGCAATTCCTAGTTGGTCACTAGTGACTAGTCAGTGACACCAAGCCAAGCAGACCTCTTCGCTACTAAGAATGCATTTCAAAGCTCTAATAGCGGATACAAATAATGATTCTTGAGACACGGCTAAATTATGCAAAGCATCTTTCAACATCCTCGAAAAATTGGGAGTCCTAATAAGTATCCTTTAACAATTTTTTTGAGTATCATTTGTTGTGTAGACACATTTATCCATGTTTCTATGCGTGCTGTGTGTGAAAGACTTGTTGTCTTTATATTTCATAGAGGATGAAAAGATGTAATTCTCCTTTTCCCTTAACGACGAAATGTTTCATGACAATCACTTCAAGTATGGTGGTGTTGTTGTTCCCGCCTCTGGTCTGTCTTTCGATGCATTTCTTCTTCTAATGCCTTTTGACCCTCATGTCGTCTTTTTGCTTTACGAAAACAAGAGTCACAGGAAGGTTCAGCGAAAAGTCCTGAGCAGCCAGTCGGCCAACGGGTGGTGAAGGGTGATTCGCTAGTTCCCACAAAGCCAACCGTTTGCTGAAATTGCAGCCCGAAACCAACCCGGCCTATCTAAAGATATTCTTGGCCACCGGGTAAGTTTCCTTTGTCAAGACACGCTACCACATGTATATATTTGCACTATTATTTAAAGCACGACTTTCGTTTGCACGTGTCGAGCGCTTCAAAATCGCACAATTTTCATAATATGTACATATTGGTATGTACTTTCTCATATAATTTTATATGATTTTTATTATGATGGAAATATAGAAAATTTATTCACATATACAACTAATCAATCAAGGAAATAACAGATTCATATATGATTATAAAACATCGATCAATAAATATAATGGAATTAAAACATACATGTTTGAGCTATTACTTCACTTGCAGAAAAGTAGATTACGATAATCGGGATCTATTGGAACGTCAGATCTTCCCTCTATGACATATTTCGATATAGTAGTTTTTAATGGGATTAAAGCAACTGATAGGTATAATTTACCATTTTATAGGCTAGAAAGGAGATCTAGTAAACCATAATCAACAGTGTGTCAACTGGACCCTTTCCATTACGGGTTTCAATTAAACACAATTGTCTACACTTTGCTACTCAACTAGACCCGTTATTAATAAATGCCAATACCCAACATATCACTTTAGGGTTCAACAAATATTGAAATATCCATTAACCCGATTATTTAAAATAGAAAATCAATTAATTAATGTAAGCTCATATTATAGAAAATTTCCAACATTCTCCCACTTGAGCTACATTAATTAACTTATTTTATTTTGAAAATGATTTTATATTTGAAAAAGACACTATCGGGTTAATAACTGAAAATTTTGTTTTATGTGGTCACAACTTTTAAAAAATAATATTCTAATAATGGCATCTCCATACCAATCTAATCCTAAATAACCTCAATATAGGACTATTGAGATCAAAGTGTTAAGAAAATGCCACAACACAAGACCTTCCATAATCACATATAATAAGTATATATTTTCATGGATCATGGGCCTAGTAGTGTAGTAAGAAATAGTACTAACATGTTATCAAAATATACACTATTTCTTATCGGTCCTCAATGCAATTTCTCGACGACATGAAACTTCATTAACGCAATTTCTAAACAACATGAAATTGCACGACTATGTCACAATTAAACATGAGATCTCATAATTAGTGACATCCAGTTATCTTTAAACAATTTTGCTTAAAGATAATGTTTTCTACTTCCATTTCTCAGTGAACAGGAGAAAGGATAACAATAAAATCAATAACGACAATTATCAAAATAAATGCTTTAATAAACATCATAAAGGCATTACCAGTCTGCATATAACCATAATATCCAGAAATACAATTTGTATAACTCCTACTAACAAAAGAAATCAAAAGAATCTAAAACATTCATATTCTTTAATTAAAAATATTAGAACATGTAGAAAATTTATTCACATATACAACTAATCAATCAAAGAAATAACGGATCCATATATGATTGTAAAACACCGATCAATAAATATAGCGGAATTAAAGCGTACCTGTTTTAGTCATCGCTTCACCTGTAGAAAAGTAGATCACTTTGATAATCAAGGATCTATTGGAATATCAGATTTTTCTATCTATGACATATTTCGATATAGCAGCTTTTAATGGGATTAAAGCAACTGATAGGTATAATTTACCATTTTATAGGCTAGAGATTGGATCTAGCAAACCCTAATCAACAGCGTGTCAACTAGGCCCTTCCCATTACGGGTTTCAGTTAAACACAATTACCTACATTTTACTGCTCAACTAAACCTGTTATCAATAGATGTTAATACCCAATTCAATTAGATCACTTTAGAATTCAACAAATATTGAAATATCTATTAACTCGATTATTTAAAATAAAAAAATTAATTAATTAATATAAGTACATAATATAAAAAAATTTCAACAAGAAAAGTAAAAAGTTGTGTACTTCTACTGATCACATGCCCTTCCTCTTCACATGTCATTATCATATACATCATCTAAGGAAAAGATTTCAGTTAAACACAATTACCTACATTTTACTGCTCAACTAAACCTGTTATCAATAGATGTTAATACCCAATTCAATTAGATCACTTTAGAATTCAACAAATATTGAAATATCTATTAACTCAATTATTTAAAATAAAAAAATTAATTAATTAATATAAGTACATAATATAAAAAAATTTCAACAAGAAAAGTAAAAAGTTGTGTACTTCTACTGATCACATGCCCTTCCTCTTCACATGTCATTATCATATACATCATCTAAGGAAAAGAAAAAATGGTACGAATATCTCAACTATTCAAATAAACATATAAACTTGTCCAAAAAAAAAAAAAAAACATATAAAACCAATAGAGTTGCACCACACGAGTATTACACAAAAGTCCTTCGTAAAAGTATCTTTCAGGTGGAGCTGAAGCACGAAATCACAATCGGCGGGCAGATTTTCTTGGTACGTGACGAATCTGCAGTGGACAGCATGACAGATAAGACAAGAACAGTGGGGGTTCACCCGTTTTAAGTTGTACTCCTTTTTGACCGACGTGGCCAGAGGGTCTCCCATTAACATCACTCTGTGCTTTTCTTTTTATTATTTCTTTTGGGTTCTGTGCCACTTCGGTCTCCTTACTCCTTCATTGTATTTCAGAGATATAGAGAGACCAGGTGCACTTAAAACTCTAGTTATTAAAAATCCAATATTAATGGTCCACCGCCTCATTTATTACATAAAACTTTATGGGCACCGATCACATTTATTGTACAAAAGACCTCTTAAAGATAATATAAGTGCATGATAATAGTAGATAATAAAAAATATTTAAATGACAAATATCAATTGCCAAACCTATTTATATATGTATATTTATGAAAGATTACGTCCCATTTAATAAATAACATATGATGATGTTGATGTACCGTTCTAAAAGCTTCAGCTTATATTAAATGCGATGATTAAGTTTTTTTCTCTTTTATTTTAAAGTAGTATGTCAAATTAATGCTAAGGAAAGTGGGACAGAATGAACCTCTATAATAACATCATTCAACCATTATATATATATTTAATAGATATTAGCTTCGCAATGACATCTCCAGCAATATTCTCGATGACAGCTTCTGCCATTTTTGTTCTCTCTCTCGCTTCCTCTCTGTGTGTATTAGGAGATATTAGTCCAATAGTTCCAAGGCTAAAGACTTCTAGGGATATGTATCATAAGTTCATGTTGAAAATGGGAACTCTCCTCAGCCACGCATAATAGAAAGATGAAGCCTAAATCAATAATGCATACGGGACCACCGAGGTAGGGTCCAAGGTCTGCGATGGGTTTCTCTAAAGACATTTCGTGCTTCTAATGTTTAATAGTCTAGCAGGCTTGCAAGGGCAATGAAAATGCTGATGTTGAAAGTGACATGAATATTTATTTGGAATATTGTTTTCATTTGTCAGTTTGCGAGGCCCAGAAGAAAAGTATAATAGGAGGAGCAAGTTGTGAAAGCAAATTCTCCAAGATATATGATGAAGATCCCTGTCTAATTTCTTGAGAGGGATTTGTGGTATGACAAAGTTGGCAACAAAACTTACTAAATAAACCTAGGGAATATTTTGACCAAAAAAATTCTGGAATATGTAATTCTTGTTATCCCTTACCAACTACATGTTTCACGACTATTATTTTAATGGTTAATACCTTAAAAAACTCAAAACTAGTATATTTGTGATAAATTTATATCAAACTATTTTTTCGACTCATGAAAAACCCCAAACTAAGATACACCCGACAAATTTATCCCGATTGACTATAAAGAATCCTAAACTTGTACATTTTTGATAAATTTACCCCAAACTAATTTATTTACAAAAAAAAGCCAAAACTGGTAAATTTGTGATTAATATACCCTCCGCTAAATTGGATTAATACCACAAAAAAAATCATAAAAATTGTAAATTGTGACAAACGGAGCATAAAATCTCAAATTTGTATACCAATTAATTATCACGTGTCATTTAACTTAATAATTTAACAGTAAAATTTAACGAAAATTAATAGAGGGTAAATTTGTCACAAGTATACTAGTTTGAGGTAAATTTGTTAAAGATATACCAGTTTGGGGTTTTTGGTGATAAAAAAAATAGTTTGAGATAAATTTATTACAAATGTATTAATTTAGAGTTTTTCAAAATATTAACCCTTACTTTAATTATGGTGGTGTTGCTGTTCATCTTCATTTACCTCTAGTGTCCCTCTTCTTATGCATTTCTTCTTTTCATATCTTTGGACTCTTCTGAAACAAAGGAGTCCTGAGGACGTTCAATGAAAAGTCCTGAGCAACCAGTCAGCTAGCAGGTGGCAAAGGCGATTCGCTAGTTTCCACAAAACCAACCGGCTGTTGAAATTGCCATCCAAAACCAACTTCACCTAATCTAACTATGTTACTGGCTGGTGGGTGAGTGTCCTTTTGTCGGGACACACCATCAAATGTATACCTTTGCACTATTTACCTAAAAGCGTAATTTTTCGTCTGCAGGTGTTCGGTGCTTTTTTGTTGCACAATTTTTAATAATATATATAGGTACGTACTTCCATATATAATTTTTTAATAACTTGTGTTATGGTACAAAGGTAAAAAGTTGTATATTTCTGCTAAACAAATTGCCTCACTTTTCACGTATTATTATTATCGCGTAGCATCTAAGTAAAAGAAAAAAACAAGTATATATCTACTATTCAAACAAATAATAGGAAAAACCAATAAAATTGCACAATACGAGTATTACAGAAAGTCCTTCGCAAAAATATCTTTTAGGTGGGGCCGAGGCCTGAGATCACAGTTTGGGGTGAAGATTTTGTCGGTGTGAGGTGAATCTGGAGTGGACAAATGCGTACAAAGATAGACAGAACGAGTACAAAGTGGGGCCCGACCAAAAAAAAAAGTACGGAGTGGGGCCCACGTTTACGAAGTCTACTGGTACGGGATCGACACAGCCAGAAAGTAACTTAACTCTCCACCATGGTCACCTATTAACATCACTTTGTTATCCTTTTTTTAATTTCCTTTTGGGTTTTGCGCCACTTCTGTCTCCTACTTCCTCCTTTGTATTTTAAAGATAGAGACACCAGGCGCTCTTGAAACTCTAGATATTAAAAGCCAAATATTAATACGTCTATTATCACTCATTAATTGCCAGCCAGCTCACTTATCACATAAAACTTAATATAAGCACCAACCTCATTAATTGTAAAAGAACTCCTTAAAGATAATATAAGTGCACAATAATAGTAGATAATAAACAATATTTGAATGACAAATACCAATTGCAAAACCTATGTCTATATGTATATATTGAAAAAAAATTTGTGAAGTAATATGTTTGATTAATGTTAAGGAAAGTGGGAATGAATGGAGTTTTGTAATGATATAGCTCAACCATGAAGCTCTAATCTTTTGTAATGATATAGCTCAACCATTGAGCTCTATTCTATCTTATTTTCTCATTATATATATTAGCTTAGCAATGATCTCTTCAGCAATGATTCAAATGACAGTTTCCGCCATTTTTGTTCTCTCTTTCTCTCTCTCTCTCTGTGGATTAGAAGATAATTAGTCCGGTGGTTTCAAGTCCATATACTTCTCGGGACATGAAGAGCAAGTTTGTGTTGAAAGTAGCATTTCCAATCTATCACGCATAATAGAAGACGAAGCTTAACTCAATAATACATTTGAGACTCACTGACATTAATATTTATTTCGCATATTGGTGTTATCTGACAGTTTTGAACACCCAAAAGCAAAGGAGAATAGCACCAAGTTGTGAAAGCAAATTGTGTCTCCAGGGACAAATAACTTCATTTTTTTTCCTCAGGCTTCGTTGTGAATATTTTTTTTTTTAAATGATGGAGGTCAATGTCTAATTTCTCGGGATGGATTTTGAGGTATGACAAAGTTGGTAACAAAAAAACCTAAGGCATATTAGTTTGCTTTCGTTTGGTTACCGTAAAATTTTGGATAGAGAGTTAATAGGGATAGATTTGAGACTCAAGTAAAAGTTGGTGATTTTTTATAAGATAAAAAAGAATTTATGGTAGAATTAGAATTGGACCTAAAGTTTGAAATTTTTATAGGAAAAAAAAATTTATGGCAGAATTAGGACTTAACTTAAAGTTGGAAGTTTTTTACATTAAAAAAAATTGGATAAAATTGGGACTAAAATTAAAGTTGATGTTCTTTTTGAGAATTAGGCTAGGTATTTTCTTGGTAAGTGGCAAAATCTGGAGTGGCCAGCATGATCTCTTCAGCAATGCTCCCAATGACAGCTTTCACCATTTTTGTTCTCTCTTTCTCTCTCTGTCTCTCTTTTTGTGTGGATAAGAAGACATTAATCCAGTGGTTCCAAGGCTAGAGACTACCCAGGACATGTATCGCAAGTTGATGTTGAAGATGAGAATTCTCCTCAACCATGCATAATAGGCAGATGAAGCTCAAGTCAATAATGCATATGGGACCCATCGAGGTCAGGTCTGGGGTCCACAATATTGTTTGAAGACTTTTCGTGCTTCTAGGGTTTAATATTAGTCCGGTCATTCCAAGGCTAGATATATAAGAAGTCCATGTTGATGCCCACCGACAACTGGCGAATCAAAATCTCGGCAAATTTAATTTTCTAGATTCTCTGATCGGCTTGAGCAGCTGAGGATAATAATCCTCATCATCCACACAAAGCCTAAATAATGCAGATGGGATCCACCGAGACTGGGTCCGAGGTTTGCGATTCTCGTTTGTCTGAAGACTTTTCGTGCTCCTAGTGTTTAATGGTCTAGTATGCTTGCATGCGCAATGAAAATGCTAGGTGTTGAAAGTGACGGAGATATTTATTTCCCAAATAAGTTTTATCTTAACAATTTCCGAGGTCCAGAAGCGAAGGAGAATAAGTCTAACGTTGTGAAAGTAGTTACGACATGAGGTTGATGGAAGAAATGACCAAAAAGCAACTTGACTTGATCATGGTTAACTATCAACCTTGCACTTTTGTTTTCTTTTTCTTTTTTGTTTTGTGCCACGTTGGTCTTCTTCCTCCTCTGCATTAGAGACTTAAAATAGGTTTACGAGTATTGTACAAAGTCATTCGCAAAAGTATTTTTTAGGTGGGGCTGACGCCTGAGATCACAATTCAAGATGGACATTTTGTTGGTATGTGGTGAATCTAGAGTGGACAGCATGAAATATAACACAAGTACGGTGAGGGTCCACCTGTATAAAGTTGTATTGCTTAACATATTTCAGGAAACTAGTTGGCTCTGTGTTTTGAGTGGCATTTCATCCCTAACCACTTATGTGCCTGATATCGCCATATGGTCTCCTATTAACATTGCTTTGGGCTTTCCTTTTAGTCTCCTTACTCCTCCATTGTATTTCAAAATTATAGAGCGACCAGGTGCTTAACTTTAGATATTAACAATCAAATATTAATGTCAATTGTCACTCATTAATGGCCCACCACCTCATTTATTACATAAAACTAAATATAGGCGCCCACCTTATATATTGTACAAAAACCCTCGTAAGGATAATCTAAGTGCACAATAATAGTAGATAACAAAAATATCTAGATGACAAAACCAATTGCAAAACCTATGTATATATGTATATTTCTAAAAGATGACATCCAATTTGATAAATAACGTAGGTTGATGTTCATGTTTGGTTCAAAAAGCATCATCGTAGATTGAATGCGATGATTAAGTATTTTCTGCTTAAATTTAAAGCGACATGTCTAATTAATGCTAAGAAAATGGGACGGAATTAAGCTTTTTAATAACATAGTTATACTATTAAGCTCCATTCTATCTTGCTCTCTCTTTGTTCATATATATGCATATATAATAGATATTAGCTTAGCAATGACCTCTTCAGCAATGCTCTCGATGATAACTTTCGCCATTTTTGTTCTCTCTATGTCTCTATCTCTTTCTCTTTTTGTGGATTAGAAGATATTAGTCCAGTGGTTCTAAGGCTAGAAACTTCTCATGACATGCATTGCAAATTTACATGTGGAAGATAAAAATTCTCCTCAGCCACACATGATAGGGAGATAAAGCACAAGTCAATAATGCATATGGGACCAATCGAGGTTGGGTTCAGGGTCGCGAATTGGTTTGTCTAAAGACTTTTAGTGCTTCTAGAGTTTAATATTGGTCTGGTCGTTCCAAGGCTAGATATATAAGAAGTCCATGTCGATGCCCACCGACCACTGACAAATCCAAATCCCAAAAAATTTAATTTTCAACTTCTTTGACTGAACTGAGTAGCTGAAGATAAGAATCCGCATCATCCACACAAAGCCTAAATAAATACTGTGGATGGGATCCACCGCTGTTGGGTTCGAGGTCCATGATTTAGGTTTGTTTGAAGACTTTTCGTGCTTAAGCATGCTTGCAGGGGCAAATGAAAGTGATGGGGATATTTACTATGAAGATTGTTTTCATCCAATAGTTTCCGAGGCCCAAGAAGCAAAGGGAAATAGGAGGACCAAGTTGTGAAAGAAAATTGCATCTCCAAGGACAAAACACGCATTTTATTAAGACGGGGCCTTGTTTTGCACTTCGGGGTGGAGATTCTGTTAGTGCGTGGCGAAGCTGAATTGGACAATGCCCACAAATACGGATAGGACTGGTGCGGTGGATTGGGTGCCATGGCTATTCATTGAGGCCTAAAGTATGGTCCACGCCAATGAAGCCGTATTAGCATGAGGTTGATAGAAGACATGGTCTAAAAGCAACTTAACCACGGTTAACTATCAATTATCAACCATCGCTTTTGCTCTTTTGTTTTTTTTTTTTCATACCATGTATGTCTACTTCTTCCTCTTGATGTCAGAGACCACACACTTTTGAAACTGTAGAAATTAAAAATCAACCGTGGACCTATTTAATTGTCCTCATTAATAGGTGGGCTTTCCTTTACTCGATTCCAGTATGATGATACAAAAATTGTAGAGATCAATAGATGTGTTGCAACAAACTAAAGAAACTATGATCTTGGTAAAAAGTTTTGGGAACTCCAAGACTAAATCATGACCATCAATCACATTGTTTATGTTGGTCCTTTCCTCATAAAAGCATCATCTTAGATTGAATGCGATGATTAAGTATTTTCTGCTTTATTTTAAAGCAACAAGTCTAATTAATGCTAAGAAAAATGGGACGGAATGAAGCTCTATAATAACATAGTTATACTATTAAGCTCCATTCTATCTTGCTCTCTCTTTATTCATATATATGCATATATAATAGATATTAGCTTAGCAATGACCTCTTCAGCAATGCTCTCGATGATAGCTTTCGCCATTTTTGTTCTCTCTATGTCTCTATCTCTTTCTCTTTCTGTGGATTAGAAGAGATTAGTCCAGTGGTTCTAAGGCTAGAAACTTCTCATGACATGCATTGCAAATTTACGTGTGGAAGATAGAAATTCTCCTCAGCCACACATGATGGGGAGATAAAGCACAAGTCAATAATGCATATGGGACCAACCGAGGTTGGGTTTAGGGTCCGCGATTGGTTTGTATAAAGACTTTTCGTGCTTCTAGAGTTTAACATTGGTCTGGTCGTTACAAGGCTAGATATATAAGAAGTCCATGTCGATGCCCACCGACCACTGACAAATCCAAATCCGAAAAATTTAATTTTCAACTTCTTTGACCGAACTGAGCAGCTGAAGATAAGAATCCTCATCATCCACACAAAGCCTAAATCAATACTGTGGATGGGATCCACCGCTGTTGGGTCCGAGGTCCATGATTCGTGTTTGTTTGAAGACTTTTCGTGCTTCTAGCGTTTAATAGTCTAAGCATGCTTGCAGGGGCAAATGAAAGTGATGGGGATATTTACTATGAAGATTGTTTTCACCCAATAGTTTCTAAGGCCCAGAAGCAAAGGGAAATAGGAGGACCAAGTTGTGGAAGAAAATTGCATCTCCAAGGACAAAACACGCATTTTATTAAGACTGGGCCTTGTTTTGCAATTCGGGGTGGAGATTCTGTTAGTGCGTGGCAAAGCTTAATTGGACAATGTCCACAAATACGAATAGGACTGGTGCGGTGGATTGGGTGCCACGGCTATTCATTGAGGCCTAAAGTATGGTCCACGCCCATGAAGCCGTATTAGCATGAGGTTGACAGAAGACATGGCCAAAAAGCAACTTAACCACGGTTAACTATCAATTATCAACCATCGCTTTTGCTCTTTTGTTTTGTTTTGTTTTTTTTTTTTTTTTTTTCGTACCATGTCTGTCTACTTCTTCCTCTCTATGTTAGAGGCCACGCACTTTTGAAACTGTAGAAATTAATAATCAACCGTGGACCTATTTAATTGTCCTCATTAATAGGTGGGCTTTCCTTTACTCGATTCCAGTATGATGATACAAAAATTGTAGAGATCAATAGATGTGCTGCAGCAAACTGAAGAAACTATGATCTTGGTAAAAAGTTTTGGGAACTCCAAGACTAAATCATGACCATCAATCACATTGTTTATGTTGGTCCTTTCCTCATAAAAGCATCATCTTAGATTCAAAGCGATGATTAAGTATTTTCTGCTTTATTTTAAAGCAACATGTCTAATTAATGCTAAGAAAAATGGGACGGAATGAAGCTCTATAATAACATAGTTATACTATTAAGCTCCATTCTATCTTGCTCTCTCTTTATTCATATATATGCATATATAATAGATATTAGCTTAGCAATGACCTCTTTAGCAATGCTCTCGATGATAGCTTCTGCCATTTTTGTTCTCTCTATGTCTCTGTCTCTTTCTCTTTCTGTGGATTAGAAGATATTAGTCCAGTGGTTCTAAGGAAAGAAACTTCTCATGACATGCATCGCAAATTTACGTGTGGAAGATAGAAATTCTCCTCAGCCACACATGATAGGGAGATAAAGCACAAGTCAATAATACATATGGGACCAATCGAGGTTGGGTTCAGGGTCCGCGATTGGTTTGTCTAAAGACTTTTCGTGCTTCTAGAGTTTAACATTGGTCTGGTCGTTCCAAGGCTAGATATATAAGAAGTCCATGTCGATGCCCACGGACCACTGACAGATCCAAATCCCGAAAAATTTAATTTTCAACTTCTTTGATGGAACTGAGCAGCTGAAGATAAGAATCGTCATCATCCACACAAAGCCTAAATCAATACTACGGATGGGATCCACCGCTATTGGGTCCGAGGTCCATGATTTGTGTTTGTTTGAATACTTTCGTGCTTCTAGTGTTTAATAGTCTAAGCATGCTTGCAGGGGCAAATGAAAGTGATGGGGATATTTACTATGATGATTGTTTTCACCCAGTAGTTTCCGAGGCCCAGAAGCAAAGGGAAATAGGAGGACCAAGTTGTGGAAGAAAATTGCATCTCAGAGGACAAAACACGCATTTTATTAAGACTGGGCCTTGTTTTGCAATTCGGGGTGGAGATTCTGTTAGTGCGTGGCGAAGCTGAATTGGACAATGTCCACAAATACGAATAGGACTGGTGCGGTGGATTGGGTGCCACGGCTATTCATTGAGGCCTAAAGTATGGTCCACGCCAATGAAGCCGTATTAGCATGAGGTTGACAGAAGACATGGCCAAAAAGCAACTTAACCACGGTTAACTATCAATTATCAACCATCGCTTTTGCTCTTTTGTTTTGTTTTTTTTTTCTTCGTACCATGTTTGTCTACTTCTTCCTCTCTATGTTAGAGGCCACACGCTTTTGAAACTATAGAAATTAATAATCAACCATGGACCTATTTAATTGTCCTCATTAATATGTGGGCTTTCCTTTACTCGATTCCAGTATGATGATACAAAAATTGTAAAGATCAATAGATGGGCTGCAGCAAACTGAAGAAACTATGATCTTGGTAAAAAATTTTGGGAACTCCAAGACTAAATCATGACCATCAATCACATTGTTTATGTTGGTCCTTTCCTCATAAAAGCATCATCTTAGATTGAATGCGATGATTAAGTATTTTCTGCTTTATTTTAAAGCAACATGTCTAATTAATGCTAAGAAAAATGGGACGGAATGAAGCTCTATAATAACATAGTTATACTATTAAGCTCCATTCTATCTTGCTCCCTCTTTATTCATATGTATGCATATAAAATAGATATTAGCTTAGCAATGACCCCTTTAGCAATGCTCCCGATGAAAGCTTCCGCCATTTTTGTTCTCTCTATGTCTCCGTCTCTTTCTCTTTCTGTGGATTAGAAGAATTAGTCCAATGGTTCTAAGGCTAGAAACTTCTCATGACATGCATCACAAATTTACGTGTGGAAGATAGAAATTCTCCTTAGCCACATATGATAGGGAGATAAAGCACAAGTCAATAATGCATATGGGACCAACCGAGGTTGGGTTCAGGGTCTGCGATTGGTTTGTCTAAAGACTTTTCGTGCTTCTAGAGTTTAAAATTGGTCTGGTCGTTACAAGGCTAGATATATAAGAAGTCCATGTCGATCCCCACCGACCACTGACAAATCCAAACCCCGAAAAATTTAATTTTCAAATTCTTTGACGGAATTGAGCAGCTGAAGATAAGAATCCTCATCATCCACACAAAGCCTAAATCAATACTATGGATGGGATCCACCGCTGTTGGGTCCGAGGTCCATGATTCGTGTTTGTTTGAAGACTTTTCGTGCTTCTAGCGTTTAATAGTCTAAGCATGCTTGCAGGGGCAAATGAAAGTGATGGGGATATTTACTATGAAGATTGTATTCACCCAATAGTTTCCGAGGCCCAGAAGTAAAGGAAAATAGGAGGACCAAGTTGTGAAAGAAAATTGCATATTTGAGGACAAAACACGCATTTTATTAAGACGGGGCCTTGTTTTGCACTTCGGGATGGAGATTCTGTTTGTGCGTGGTGAAGCTGAATTGGACAATATCTACAAATACAGATAGGACTGGTGCGGTGGATTAGGTGCCGCGGCTATTAATTGAGGCCTAAAGTATGGTCCACGCCCATGAAGCCGTATTAGCATGAGGTTGACAGAAGACATGGCCAAAAAGCAACTTAACCATGGTTAACTATCAACTATCAAGCATCGCTTTTGCTCTTTTGTTTTTGTTTTTTTTTTTTCATACCATGTATGTCTACTTCTTCCTATCTATGTTAGAGGCCACGTGCTTTTGAAACTGTAGAAATTAATAATCAACCGTGGACCTATTTAATTGTCCTCATTAATAGGTGGGCTTTCCTTTACTTGATTCCAGTATGATGATACAAAAATTGTAAAGATCAATAGATGTGCTGCAGCAAACTAAAGAAACTATGATCTTGGTAAAAAGTTTTGGGAACTCCAAGACTAAATCATGACCGTCAATCACATTATTCATGTTGGTCCTTTCCTCATATCACATAGCGCAATTGTCACACTCTAATTTCTATGGAAGAAAAAGGGAGTGAGGTGGCCGTCTTTCAAGAGATGGACGAAGCCACATACCAATCGTACCAAAAACATACATTTTTGGGCCAAAAGCTAAGACCAATAGAATATAGCCCAAATGTTGAAACTCTTTATCCTCATATATATCCACCATTTTGTTTCTACAATTCTTTGCAAAATTAGGTCATTCCAACTTGACTTCTACTACATGAAAATCAAATTGCAACTTATCAGCTCACTATATCACTTGCTAGAAGCAAGACCAAGTCAAATTATATATATTCTTGTTTAAGAATATTCTAAAATAGGAATATTTTAGAATATAACGCATTAGATTTTTAGGGTTGGTTTTTAGGGTTTGTGTGGCAGCCTATAGTAGCCAGCATGTTCCACTCATCTATGGTGCAAAAATATGTTCCAAGTTCTTATCAGGTCACTTCAAACTACTACAATTCAAGGTAAACATAACTTACAAGAAGTCGATTGATGTAGTTGATTGAAGAGACAAGTGGTGATGCATCTCATCACTCCTTATGTTAATGTGGTTAATGTGCAATGGTGAAATCACATCGAAAGAAAAGTGCTTTATGAATTAAGAAAGACATGAAACAGGTAAAGCGATTTAGATAATGAAATTCTATTAGGTGATAGGTTTTTATTTTCCATACCAAAATGGGAATTTCATGATATAGAAAAAAGAAGAAGATGAAACATCTAAAATATTTTGAGAAGGCAAGAAGTCACTTCGGAAGGTAATTATGGATTTGGTCTTGCAGAGCTTGCTTGTTGCCTCTTGTTATACTCGTAGGATTGGCATTTGCCATTATTACCCAAAACAAAACAGAGAGGCAAGAGGGCAGAGAGGATGGCGACGCCAGAGGTCCAGGAATCGCCAAAGATCATCCTTCAATGCTGGAAAACCACTCTCAATGGCGACATCCATAGCTTGAACTAATATTTCCTTTGACCTCAAACCCCTGGGATTTGGCATTGCAGTGTTATCGACGTTTCATTAGGGAATCACACCCTTCCAAAGTTGCGGTTGTAGGCTAGTAAAGAAGTGTAACTTTCGTACATAAACACAATCTATTTGGATTACTTTTAGGGTTGATCCTAGTCACAAAATTGTAGTATCACATGAGCTCTTTCCGATGACACAAAAACCACTTGATTCGATTATACATGGTGTGAGAATTGATTGCACGAAGCTGGCACCCCTTGTAGTCTAGGTTTTCAAGAACTATTTTCCTTCCAACGGTTCATGTAGTCCATTTAGAAGTTGTATTGTGATGTGGTTTTCTCTGTTAAACTCAATGCAGAGACTATTATGTTATGTGAAATTTTCATGATGTTTGAAAATATGGAATATGAAAATTGTGAAAATCATTAAAAATGGTTTAGTGGATACCCAAAAATTTTCAAGTCGATCTAGTTAGTTCAAACATAGATATTGGTCGTGGAAATTCCAATTCCTTTGAAAAATTCGGTGCAATTATTGAAGAAAAAGAGTCAGCACGTAATATACCGGAAAGATCTAATTTTTCGGTTTTTTGAAAAAAATATAATCTATTTTCAGCCAAGAACAATTATTTCAGCTGATTCACAGAGTCAAATATTTGTTGGGTCATGTGGTGCGTGTCGGGGCCATGGACATGAAATCTAGCCGGGGAGAGCATTTACATAATTTTAGTCTGAATGGGCTTTTCAGCCCAAGTGCATCCAGCCATTGTTTAGGGATGGAGGAAATCTAAGATTGAGCTGTGCAGCTTGATTTAACTATTTATTGAGGTAAGTGATTTCTACCACTTTATATATTGTAAAATATTGCATGACATGATTTGCCAAGAGAAAAGCTATATTGTGACATGGCTTGAGTTTTAGAAGTACATAAATAAATATTTATTCTATGGCATGTTCCTTAGGAAAACTCAATCAAGCATTGGATACTTTAAAGGCCTCTCGTAAATGTTGTTTGGAAATATTTTACATGGAAATGCCATTTATATATATTTTGTGTGTGTGGGCATACAACCCAATATTGTTTCGAGACTTAATCATGGCCGACTTATGTATAGGGTTTATTCATAGTTGAAGTGATTTTTGGGCCTTCTCAAGGGTGTGGTGCCACCTCGAGGCGAGCAAATGGATCACTAATGTGGGCCTTCTCAAGGAAGCATGGATGGTTCCTCTTATGAGGTGACACTTGGTTTGGGTTTTCCCAAATCCTACTTATCGCAATTTTGATTGACTTGGTTAATTATGCAAATTTTGTTCTTTCTTTAGCAATCGCCATCTATTTGAGGCTAGTTAGAAGTCAAGTGAAACGCGGAGATCATTTCTGCAAATTAGAGATTTGTGAATGGGGACTTGATTGTGCTTAAATATGTTGATTGCCCAATTTTGGTACATATTCTCATTATTTCGTATATGTTTGATCATGGGATCTTATCCATTTTTTAGTCTCTAAGTGCACCCATCTAAAATGATCATGCTTCCGCGAAATTGTGCAATTATATTTATCAATCATTTAATCACATTATAACGTTTATTATGCAACAAGGTAAAAAACGAAGTAAATAAAGTACGGAAAAATAAAGAACCCGAGCCACATGGGGCAAAATTAAATAAAGCCTCGTTATTACTCGCCGGCACAAAGACCCCTATACGTAGTACCCTAAGCTAAGCATGTGATTAATCTATGGAATGCAATTTCTCGCAAAATGCCTAAGTCAGATTAAGCCCTAAATTTCAAGAGAGTATTTTTAATCCTTCTTATTACTATTCATAAGATATTTCCTAAGCATCAAGAAGGCACATCTAGCTACTTGTAACCTAAATTTATGGGCGATGATATGGTGGAACGATCTTGAAAATGATAACAATGTGGAATAAACATGCTCCCTTTTTTTTATCATAATTTTTACATTGTAATTATGAATTAATCATCCTGAATGCATGCCAGATGCTACTAAAATAACCAATATGTATTTGAAATAGACAATATTTAAATATTGAGATAACAAGAATGCTAGTCGAAACAAGCAGTTCCGTCTATCTCGCAATGAAAGAAATTTTAGCTCATGAAACACAATGATATAACAGTGCAAACATGATGAAATCTGGACGGGAAGCAACCCAAATTGTACAAGCAAAAGGATGCATATTATGGATCTTACTTTCGAAACATAGCTCGTCACCCCAAGGCATCTCACTTCCGATGAGAATAGAACGTACGATAGAAATATGCATTAGAGCAGGGTGGAGGCACGTTAAATGCACATGAAGTTTCACTACCTCAAGCACAAATCTTAAAAGCAATGAGGTGAGAATTCACAATTTCACACGGTTGCTATGAAGAAAATAAGAACGACTTCACTGGAAACCTTCTTCGTACTAGACTTTCATGAACATTGTCTTGGCATATATGACGTGTGAATGCTGCAATGTTGTCAACACAAAACATACAACGTCCATTCGAATGATACTGATCTATTGGAAAATTTATATCGTGTTACGTGTAGGCAAAAAGAAACATGGCACAATTTTTGCTTCATTTTTCCATCTTTCTTTTTTGGGTAAATATCACCTCAAGAGTCCCAAACTAAAATACTCATGTCACATTTATCACAAACTAATTTTTCTATCACAAAATCCCAAAATGATATCCTATGTCATATTTTCCCCGTATTAATTTTCGTGTAATAAAAATTTTCAAACCGATACACCTGTGCCATATTTATCCAAAATTGATTTGTGTATTATAAAAAAAATTTAATGTTTGAAATAAATAGGTTCAGGGGTGTACTAGTTGGGGGTAATTTTTTTTTTCCTTTTCAGCCCCTCACCTCATGTGTACAACGAGTTTCTCGCCTCTTCAAACCTTCATTGTTTTTTTTCTTTTTTCGGTTCTTTCTCAACCCTCTCTCTTTTGTTCTACTCTTCTCACCGATTTCTTCCCCCACACACTGTTCACTTTCACGAACCTCTTGGTTCTTTCTTTCTTTTTTTTTTATTTTTTTCTTTTTTTTGGTTCTCGATTTCTTCCTTCTTTATTTACTTTTGCCCTCTTTTTTTTTTTTGTCCCCTTTTCCTTTTGCACTCATACACATACAAGAACGACTCTCCTGTTTTTATTCACCATCCACAGAATGCCTCACTATTCTCTGTTTTAGCTCCCTACCTGCACCTCCTACTGATTGTCGGTTGTTGTTTCCATTTCTAGAGCTCACCATTGTTAAGCACCATCATCAACCGAGAAAAAAAAAATCCACTAAACTCAGTTGTTAATTAATTAACAAAACTTTCTATTGAACAAGAGCTCCTGCATTGCTGAGTAAATTGCATGATTAGTCCGGTAACGTGATGGGACGACTTGGTTGTTCCCCTGACGACGGCCTGATTGCGTTTCGGCGATGGCCTAGTATTCACCCAGCTGTGCGTCAGTCGCAGACTGGGCTGCTCTTGAGGGCGACGACTAATGAAGTTGCCAAACTCAATTTGGCCGAATGATGGAAGAGCAGCCAGAGTAGGAGAGCTTGAGAAAAGATCCAAAGAGTAAGAACTTATTAGAATTGGTAAATTCTCTATGGTGTTGGAAGTTTACTACTCAATCTTGTAAAATTTCAAAGAAGTTGGCAAATAATTAATTTCATGAAATGTTGGCATATTCCTTATAAGGTTGGTATTTTTGTGTAAATTTTAAAGAAGTTGATAATTCACTAATTTATTAGGTGTTAGTAAATTCCTTATAGTGCTATTATATTACTAGCAAAAATGGTAGAATTTTAAAAGAAGTTGTTAGCTTACTAATTTGTTGTGATATAAGTAAATTTCTTGTAGGATTTAATATTTTACTAAATTCACTTGTAACGGTTCAAACAAGTTGACAATGAATTATTTACTTATTGAAATATTAGTAGATTTAGTATTGTGTTGGGAATTTATGTGTGATACCAGTAAAATTTAATAAGAGTTTGTAATTTACCATTTCATTTGAAAGTTGGTGAATTCCTAATAGTATTGGTGATTTCCTAATCAGTAACTTGGCATTTGTTGAGACATATATATATATATATATTTTTCCATATATATATCTTTATTTCAAATGATCGTCTT
The DNA here is from genome assembly GCA_017140475.1 of Eucalyptus fibrosa. Classification (NCBI taxonomy): domain Eukaryota; kingdom Viridiplantae; phylum Streptophyta; class Magnoliopsida; order Myrtales; family Myrtaceae; genus Eucalyptus; species Eucalyptus fibrosa. Next base: position 23,228,008 of record CM029512.1, read on the forward strand.
TAAATATATATAAAAAAATGTCTCATTAATTATATGTTGAGTCCTTGCAACTTAGATTACTTTAGGCAATTAATATATTTTCTAAAATAAAAGTAGTTTTCTTGGAACCTGCTTTCAAAAAAATAAAAATAATAATATAATAGCAAGTAAGGGAGAACGGTGAGACTACTTCTCAGCCATTTAAGGGTGAGAGAGAAGAAAAGAGATGGGGAAGATCTCACAATCTCCTTCCCCTCAGCCATTCTTCCCACAAACGCGTGCAGCCACCACCAACCACCGCCAGTCGCCAGTCTTCCATCTCCGGCCACCACAAACGCACTCGGCACAGTGTGCAGGTGGAGGCCAACTCGAGTGACCTCAGAGTACAGATCTCTTCCTCTTTGCTCGGATCCTCCGTAGAGTATCGGATGAAAGTTGGGAGCTGAACTCCGCGAATGCAAGAAGGAGAACCAGAGATGAATGACGGAGGATGCAATCGATAGACTCCACAACCTGATCACGACGATGCTCCAGCGAACGCGACTCTCCTCGCTCTAGCTGGAACCGACCACTCCTCCCTCCCAATTCATTGTTTGGCAGAGCTTTAGCCGACGCACCTGAGGCTCTGTTTTCGGATCCTTTATTCCCGCCGGTTCAGGAGCTAGCTCTCCGCGTTCCAATCTTTTTCCATCTGTTCCTGAAGCTCCAGGAGTTCGTTCCGGACTTCGGCGACGATCGTAGAAGCTCCAGTTTTACCTAAAACCAATGTCGCAGAGGGGAGGCCGAGTGTCCCTATTTTTTTATTATCTTCGTCGTCCTAGTTTTCTCATCTTCCGCCATCAAAACACTTCACAGTAGTGCTTCGTCCTTGCGCACCTGTCCCGGGCAACACACGCACATACAACACCACCCCTCGGAATTGTCAAATCTGCCTTGGACAGCCCCACTGCATACTGCTCTGTTATGCTGTGTGTTCGTGATCAATGTTGTCGTTCGCTTATTCGTAGCTAAACCTGAACTGGAGTTGAACCAGAATCAGCTCGGCGTATTTTCAATTTACCGGGTCGTATCTTCCCAGATTAAACTCTAAATGTGATCCTGATTCATTCCAGACTTTCCTCTTGACCTGTGCTCTGTTCTGTCGTCTTCTTATTGTACTGCCTTAGCGGATCATCACTGAGCCATTGCTGCAAACGAGAGTCACCGTTTCTTCGGTCCATAAGGTTGTGCTTTAAAAATTGGTTCGAGAGTGATGTGTTCGTGTGCAATGCGGTGATGTCGAAGTATGGGTGGTGACATTGGGTGAGACGATGGGCAGAAGGTGTTGGATGAAATGTCCGATGGAGGGATCTGTAATGTTGCCTCGCTGAATTCGATTAGGCTCTGGCAGGGATCGTAGGAATGTGTTGATCTCGTTTGGAGGATTTGATCTCCAACGAATAAGCTAAGTCAAGCATCTCTCTTTTCAATTGCTTGCTATTACACTTTTGGCGGCTCATTTTCGTGTATTCCGGTTTCTATTTATTTATGGTATTTCTCGTCCAGATTAAGTTTGTTGCTGATCTCTGGAATCTTGCTGACGTGTCGGTGATGGTCGGTGCCATATCTTCAGGTACGATTTTTTTCGAGTTCTAAATTCAAATCTAAGTGTTAGCGTAATGTTAAACCCAAAAAATATGTGTGGGTGATTATTCTCTGAATCTTGAAGTGGATGGTGCTGGAATTTCACAGTAAAGTTGGAAGTTCATTTTCAAATAGATATATTGGTTATAATTGGAAAATTTGTCAAAGGTGTCCGAGACAAGATTAAATTAAACAAAACAAAATATAAACGTATGACAAGTCCTTTCTATTTTGTTGATGTTTATGAAAGCGTACAGCTGAAATCCACTGCAAGTGGTGGACCATATCACTATCCTTCGATTTGATGTGTCATCATTTATTGAGATCCTCTTTTCCTTAATTTTCTTTTTTCCGAAAGGCGACCAAAAAAGGTGTAAGATAATGTGTTGAATGAGCAAAAATGACAATTTTCCACTCGTTGATGTCACTACTATCACAAAAGGATCATTTGTACATTAGACAACACAATCACTCAAGCCTAGCAACCATCTCGTTGCATATTAGATAGCAACAACAGGACAAGGAATGCCCCAATGGCTATACAATCTCTAGTATTCAGTGGACAATATCAACTTATGGTCTATCATAAATTGTATCATTTGAGTTCTAATAGCAAATATCAAAAAACTAATTGCTCGATTAGTAGTAGGGCAAGGAACATCATGAAGCATAGAGTTTCTTTTAGTTTAAATAATATAGATTGCCTCCCCTTCCAAGCAAAGCTGTAGTAGAGTTTTCATAAAAAAAAAAAAAAAAGGACTTCCCAGCAATACCTTTGACATGAGTCTTAAGTATGCTGCTCTCATTGAAAAGCTTCCACCAAATATGAGTTACTCTTAGGTTCAACAGACCAAATTCTTTGGTTTTTTAACTATTAAAGTTGTACCCAAGCATTCCAAATGAACCTAGCTCTCACTACCAATCTCCGGAGGCAATTCTAGACAAGTAATTGTCTTAATCCTATTCCCCCTTTACATTTAAGAAGGCAAATATCTTTCCAAGTCGCGCTTGCTCCCTTAGCATCGTCAGGTTTGCCTCTCCGAAGAATCGCAATGCGCTTACTTTCCATTAGCTTCAATATTTTCTTTGGCAACATAAAAATTTGGCTCCTTTAAGTAATAAGCTAAATGAGTTGTACTTTGCCTACACAAGTCAAATGCTTGACATTCTTCTAGTTATCCTTTCAATGGTGGTTTGCAATTTTTGTCACTAAGCTTTGTTAGGTATTGAAGGAAGTTGAAAGCATTTAAGAGGCAATGCTCATCTCAAAATACCACTTATTTGTAGCAAATCATTGCAATAAACTATGTCATATGTAACCAGAAACTCTATTTTTGAGGATTAAGCTCCATCCACAAATTTGTTGAAACCGCTGAAAAAGATTATTATTTAAGGAAAAGAAATTTTGTCACTTTGAAAGAGATCATGAGATCACAATAGCTCTCAAATAAACTAACTCGATATGGGTAAATAGTTAGGCCCAATGTAAAGGGTGGGCCCGCAACTCTTCTACTCTCTAGCTTACCCATAGCTAATGAAACTCCTCCGGTCCAATGCACGGACTAGCCACGATAGTTAGTTCGGATTGATGATATTAAAATAAAAAAAATGATATAGTTCAGTCTCCTTGGAGAGAAAAAAGAGAGAGAGAGAAATATTTTGCCAAATAACCTGTATGAACCCTAGGACCAAAATATTTGCATAATTGTAGAAAAAATACTAACCGAAATAAACACAAGCTTCTAACTGAGTTTATTTAGCCACTACACATGAATGATTTTCTTTTAATTATACTTGAAAGATACCTGTGCATTGCATGTGTTTAAAATTATATTTGGTGTCTAAATGTCATTGTAGATGTAACAGAAATAAAATTTTAAAATTATAATAAAATAAATATTCACATAAATTAAATTCTCCACTAAAGTTTACATGGAGTTTTCTTAAAGTGGACCCACATCATGTAAATAAATCCTCCGGAAAAAAGAAGCGAGACATAAAATTGTACCATTTGTTGAATCATTATATAATTTCTTGCAATGTTTTGAGCATGTAAAATATTATAAATCAATATAACAAAAAAGCATAAGGTAAGAACATAAATTTCTCACTCTTGATAGCTTTCCTCCATTTATTGGAATCTTCAAGGTTGTACCATCAACTTGGGGTGTAAAAGGTGATCATGCCACTCATGTAAAATCTTCTTCAGAGCAAAATGGTTTCTTTTCTGTCCTCTATTTGCTATTAATAGAGAGTTGGATGCTATTTTTTTTTTCTTTTTATTATTATCTTCCAATTTCATATATTTAAGTTTCCTTTTTAATGAAAAGTCTCCTTGTATTTTTGCTAATCATTTGATGTTTATCTTTTTCTTTTGGCAAGAGGTGACGGATATCTCATCATGTATCACAAAGTATTGGCAATGTATCATAAAAAGAATTGTTGGATATCTTGCTGAAAAAATGCAATATTCAATTTGTATTTTCAAAGAAACTCGCAATTATTTCCCCAAAGTGCATATTTAATATTCATTGATTGATTTCTGCCACGACCTTTCAATACGAGGAAGACGGGTTTTAGAGGTAATGTTGAGTTGGGGATCAGTACGGGCTCTCCTAAACCCTCACCTCACGCGATATTGAGATTTTCATTAATCAATTAGTTAACATGTTAGTTAACCATATTCTGAAAACACGAAAAAAAAATTATTGGCTTATAAGAATTCTAGGTAAGGAGGAGTTGTCACTAGCTCATTGGGGTCGGCTAGAAAATTAAGTGAGGTACGAGATGATACATCACTTTTTAAGCAACCAAAGATATAGGATTGGGGACTCGATAGCACTAATACCATCTTGATACCCTAAGGCTGCATTTGGTAACTCGGATTTGAGTCATAAGAGACCTGTAAATTAGGTGTCCCATGTGATCTTTTTATCCAATCATGAGTCCTAAAAGTATTGCCCACTAAGTGTCCATGCAATATTTTTGTGTTTATTATGATCCTAAAATGTAACCTAACCATTCAACTAAAACAAGCAAGTGCCAACATAAAAGCAATATAAAAGAATTGCAATCAATTCATCAAAGATAGCAATGAAAGAACGATTAAAAAATTTAAGTAGAGTAACATGGCCTTGTTATGAAGTCCTGAGACACTAATCTCCATGAGCTAAATTCAAATCGAATTCAATTTTTCTAAAGAGACTATTCAACCTAAAACTAAACTAGAGAAAATTATGGACTTTCCTAACTATCTAAATGAAACTAAACGAATTCCAATACTAACATCTAACCGACCTAATCAAAGGCCTATTTTTGTAACAATTTTTTTATTTTATTATTTTTTTTAATTCTGATAAGAGGGGACTTGGGCTAGGCCCTTGGGCCCGGGCCCGAATGTGTATCAAATTCACATCCTAAAGATCTGGGTCAGTAAAGTGAATGGGCTCATTTTCCATTTCAAACTTCTGAAGCCCACCTTCAAATACAACCAAGCTAGACCCAGTTATTGTTGCGGCCATATCAGGTCCATTCGCTTTCTATTTATTTTCTTATTTTTATTATCTTTTATTTATTTATTAGTCCATCTTCCCTTTGTCCTCTTTCCAGAGCCTCACGAAGCCTTCGTCATTTCTCTTACTTACGCCATCCTTCATCCGCTTCCTGACTTCTATCCGTCAGCCACCATGTCGAACGTTTTCTGCAGGCGATCACCGTTGATGATCACGGGCACCCGCCGAAACATAAAGTACAAAAAGCAACAAAAAGATGTGTTCAGAGGTAATGTTGATAACAATGAAATTGTAATCGATCCGTATTGCAAACTCGTAGTTTTAATGTGGGTTTTAACAAGTACAATTTCTTCCGACAATATATCTTCACATCGAGTACCTCACACAAAATAAATGCAAGCGCGAGCGAGCAAGCGACGGCGCTCTAAAACCGAAAGACTCCGACGAAATCGATTCCTCCCGATCGTTCGAACAGGGAAATTCACATCAGAAACAGAACACGCGCGTGCACGTGCGCACCGAAAGACAACGAGCTCCGTCGCCGTTCCGGAGGATCGTCAGCTCCGGCAAGGAATCGGAGAAAAGAACTACGAATACGCAGGCGATCGGATTGAGGAAAATGCCGATTTCGCTGGCAAAGCAGGACTCGAGATGGATGGCGGCGGTGGTGGTGAAGATGGGGACGATGATGAAGATGATGAGCGATCGACGGGACGAAGTGAGCAGAGGCTTTGCTTAGCTGTCTAGCCTAGGCGCAAGCTTCTTGCTCTGCGAGCGAGACCGCGCAACGCGACGGCGAGAGCTAGAGAGAGATCAATGAAAGCAAAGTGGAGCTCCGAAATTACCGAATTGCCCCGGGTTGTTCCATTTTTCTTGACTCGCTGCTCGGGTATTGTGGTAATTTGCTCATACGATAATCTTCTTCCCTCGGGAAAGCCTTCGATTCCCTCAGAGATCAATCAAAACCAGAGCGGAGATGGTGGAGGTGTGCGAGAAGCGAGCAAGAAGCGACCGGATGTTGTCCGGACGCGCGGGCAGTGATCGTAAGCTCTCGTGAGAGAAGCGACGAGGTCATCGCGCAAACGGAGAGAGAGCCACTCGGCAGGAGAAAGGAGAACTGAAACGCACGTCAAACGCTTGGGAATTGGAGCAGCAAGAAGCCTCTTTCTCTCTCTCTCGATCCTCTACGCGTTCCAGAAGCCTTGTCCACCACTGATCGGCGCCGGAAACCACCGCCTACCATGCGACATCCGTGCTCTTCAAATAACGGTGTTCTCGTGCTTAAGCTTCGAATCTGGGTGCTCCATCAGTGAACTCGAGTTTATTGAATCAAGGAGAATTTCTTTCGACTTTCGATAACTTGGGGCCTTCGAGCTTTACTATTTCCATCGAGTGTGGAAGTTGAGAACATCATTCCATTTACGCGCGTAAAATAGAAACGAGAGAGCTTTGCTGTGGCTAGCGTGAAGATTGTTCGCATCTGAGATTATATTAAAATCTTTCGATTCAGTCTTGATGATCTCATACTGATTGGGTTGCAATTCTCACTATCTTGTTGCATTATTGTGCCGTTATTGTGCCGTTTAATTTAATGCACGTCAAGTGTTTGGTGAAATGCCTGGGCCATATTAGACTATTAGTATCAATATGACTTCGAATCGATCTGAGATCATCTTTGTCTGCTTGAATGATTCACCATACCAGTTGTATAGGTTAAGTAAATCTAAATTGATACATTTATGAGTCCATTCCTGAAGGTCTCGGTCTCAATAGCTTATGAGGTTCTAAGGCAGATAAAGTTGACTCTGTGAAATTAGCTGAAAACGTGGATGACCTGATCAGTGTAGACTTATTCATTGGAGTGCAGATCCCATTTGCTGTACATATCTTTTCTGTGAATATGTGGTTTAGTGGATGTAAAAATGCAATGCAAATTTGTGTTTGTGTCCATGCTGGATTGTGGTTGTTGCTTGCTGGTTTTATGATATCTGATGATGCTGAGGTATTACTTGGAACTCTTGCATAAATTTTCTTGTTGGTGCTGGTTTATGTTCGATTGAAGCTTCATTAAGGACCCTGTTTAGCGGGTAAAAGTAGAAGATGGAGACTATGGATGAGTAATTTGATGACATATTTCCGCGGAGGATGAACGAATGGGTTTGGTGTCTGAGGATGGTTAAGTCTGGCCATAAGCAAGAAAAGGAAGAAGATGAAAATTGATTTACCTAGACAACTAACTTGAATTTGTGTTTGGGCATGAGAGAAAGATAAAGAAAAGGTTCAAAAAGAAAGAGGAAAAATTTGAACTAAGTGTGTTCTGGCCACAATGGTCTGAGAAACGGGAAAAAACTATATATGAATATGAAATATTAAATAAAAATTAGATTGCGTCCGATTTGATAATTAAGGCAAGTTGATATATTGCTCTAGTATGTAAAGCTAACATAGATGATTAAGTTTTTTTTCTACTCTATTGCAAATTGTATTTTTAATTAATGTTAAGGGAAGTGAGAGGGAATAGAGTTTTGGAATAATGTGACTCAACCATTAAGCTCCATTTTACCTAACTTTAGTTTGGTTTTGCAAATGACACATGATGAAATAGAAGAAGAGAAATCATGATAATCAAAGTTAGTTGAGTTTTCTTAGGATTTATTTGTTTGTGATTTTTAAAAAGTTGGAACAATTTTTTCTTTCCTATTAAAATTAATTATGTTATTCAAAAATATTAAAAAAAAATAACATTAATGGAAAAACGTATGAAAATTTACATGTCGTCAAAATTTAATGGCCCTAAAAATAACATAAATGAGTATTTACGTGTAGACTTTACCATTAAAAATTTCACATGCTTTCAAGCCCTAAAAATGTAACACCTTTACCGAGGCTCCAAAGTCCCTCCGGAGAATAAGATGACATTAAAAGGCAAACGAGATCTTCCGAATGTTTTTCAAAAAAAATGGTTTCAAAATATGTCAAACCTAAAAATGTAAAAAAAATAAGATGCTTGTGTTTCTAAAATATGATGTCAAACAAAAAGATGTAAAATATGACATTCAGAACTTTAAAATTCATCTTGGGATAGCATCATACACAACTCATGAAGAAAAAACTTCAAAGGGCACTTCAGGGTGCCCAATGTCAAACAATGAGGCTTTTAATGATATGTTTGACATGAGGTTTAAGTATACTACTCACATTCAAAACTTTCAAAAATGTAAGCAAACCCCTCTTAGGTTCAACGGACCAAATTCTTAGTATTTACTAGGCAATGGTCCCCTCAGAATGCCGTTTGTTTGTAGCAAACCATTGCAATAAGCTATGATAATGTCGTTTATTTTGTTGAAACTTTGGAAAGAGATTTAAATTTGAAATATAAGAAAGAAATAAAGATCACAACAAATCTCAAAGAAATGAACTTGATCTAAGTAACAATTAGGCCCGATGTAAAAGCTGGGCCATGCCCAAGATTGCCAATTGATCACTTTTTACTCCATGGCTTACCCCATAGCTATTGAAACTCCTCTGGCCCAGCAACATGGAAAAGCCATGATACCTAGTCATGATTTGATGATATTTAAGATATGTTTTTCATATAGCTTAGTCTTTTTTTTTTTTTTTCCCCGAACAAAAAAAAAAAAAAAAAGGAAAGAAACACTTCTTTCTCTTCTTCTCTTTCTTCTCTTTTCTTTTCTTTTTTTCTTCTTTTTTCTTTGGCGGGTCTCGGCCAAAAATAATTTTCCAAATAACCTATTTGGTGTATTTCAATATAGAAGAAGAACCCAAGGACAATAAATAAAGGAGCTGCTTAGCATGGTGACCGGCCGAAAAAATAAAAAATAAAAAAAGAAAGGAAAAAAGAAAAATAAAATAAAAATGTTTAAAAAATTAAAAGAAACCGATAAAACAAACGTGTCTATTGATATCTTTGTCTTAGCTCTCGATCGTATTCATGTCTCTTTTGAGATTTTTAATCTACAAATAACCTAGTGTATTTCAATATGAGCAATTAATCTCATGCCTGTTGATATTCTTCTCGATCGTATTCATGCTTTGTGCATCATGCCATTCTTTGTACATCTTGTTATTCCTATGACGATTACAAAGATTGGTCACCGCCTCTTAAAAGTCGTTGAAATTGCTCGGGGACATATTAAAGAAATGTCTGGCTATCAATGCGATTACACCATAGAATCCATTCATTATTCTCCCTAAAGAGAGTTTAATTAATAAGTTTTCAATTAAGTACCACAAAAACAAATAAAACAAATTTAATCCTAAACAAGAGGAACTAAATTCGTGGAGTTAGCAGCATATTCCGTGAATTTTCAGGTAGTCAAGAAGAACTAAATTCTTTGAATTATTAAAGAAAAAAGTTGCTCTACTAGTAAAAAAAGAAAAGAAAAGTCACAAGTTTATAGGCGACAACGGTGTGGCACATGCCTTGAGCCGTTCTTATGCCAAGTGGGCGGGTATTCTTACTTCTAGGGATGTCTTTGCCTGTCGCCTGTTATCGTTTTTTTTAAACAAATCAGAATGATATTTGATAGACGCCACATATAAGTTAGTGTCATAGATCAAGAATGGACGGGAGTTCTCTTGTTGCGATGTGTAGTGCAACCACTCCCTTCCTTTCCATTGATCATTTTAATCCTATGTGAGATTAAATTAAGTAAATCCGCTGCATATCTTCAGATACAAATTATCCACCGAGAAATTGTGTCAGTTTGAAAAGGGGGGAAACAGAGAACCTAAGGATAGCCAAGGCAATGTGAAAGCAAATGCATTCGTCCCAGTTATACCGAGTTCAAGCGAAGGACAAGCAATCCTTTCCTTAAAGCCATGAGCGGATGATTCTTCTGTTTCATTACGCAATTAATGAACAATAAAAAAAATATTGATTCTACGTGAACACATTGAGACAAAGTTTTTTCCAAGAGAAGCAAACCAGAAGCCTTTCTCCGAAAGAAACATCTCATCACTTTATCTGTGAGAGTTTTCCCAGTCAGCTTCCAATATCATCGATTGTGCAGGCGTTTTACTCCTTGCGATCAAAGGATGGGTCCAACCCTTTCAACGATCTGTCCAGTGTCCATGTTCCCCAGTTGACAGACTGAGATCTGGCAATGCAAATCGGCGTCCGCCAGCTCAGTGAAACGTTTCGATCCTGCCTATAGCGCCACCACGGTCTCCGGTAGCCTTGAAAAACCCGACAGATCCAACAGACCAAAACCAGCGTCGGAGTAGCCGAAACGGCACGTACTCACCCTCCTCGTCTCCTGCACCATACGCCTCTCCGGCTCCTAATTGGAACGAGTCATCGTAACTCGAGATCCGATCCTTGAACTCCCGGAACTGACCAATCCCGAACGACTGGGATGCGACCCATACCGACTCGGCCTTGCTGCTCGCGACTTTGCAAAACCTGTGGTTGAAGGCGGGAGACCGAGGCACGTCGTATGAAGCCTCTAGATGGTACCCAAGCTCCGGTTCTAAGTCCTCGGACTCCACCATGAGCTCAACCACTGCCACCAGCGAGGACGATGAGGCGGCCGCGATCTCATCCTAGAAGCTTCCCATGAGAGAGATCAGATCCGATCCCTTGGCGAGGATAAGATCTAGGTCGTGATCTCGTCAGACCCGGTGTCTCTGACTCGCGTCCATCTAATAATAACACGAACCGGTTTTGAGAAGCTTTTATAGCGGGGACAAAATGAGAGAAATTGAGACGAGGTAGAATGTAATGTTTAGGCTCGTGAAATGTGAATGCTGAGGTCATCACAAATGTCGTCATCTTCGTTTTTCTTTTTCTTTTTTCTCATTTTCTTTTTTTTTTTTTTTAGTTTTTTATTTTTTTCTGAAATAGATGATTTTAAAAATATTTTTTTTAAAAAAATGATTACTTACATCTCTTGATATAGTTAGTTAATGGATTATATTTTTATTATTAATAACAATTTATATTTAAACTTTTTCGTGGATGATGAAAATATTCTTCATTTATTCATTTTTATAACCGATATAAACAACCATTTTGAGAAAAAAAATTTTCAAATCATTCACTTTCTTCAAAACAAATAAAAGAGTCTTAGCTTTGTGTTTATTGCGTCACACAATGATCTTGTTGAAGCTTGCATGGAAAATAGAATTACATGCTACATACTAAATCTTGTAGGTGCTTTTATTCCTAGTAATGCTCTACCTACACTGGATAGTGATCTTGAGAACAATTGTTATATAGTTGAAACCAGGAATTGATAGCTCCATAGACATAAGAAAGAGAATTAAATCCACTAAACATAGCGATCTCTATGTTGGAATACAATAGTTGAACCAATGTTTTTGCTCACATTGTATTCTAGTTTGAAAATATGATTAACATTCTCATTATTCCATCAGCTAAACCTTAGTTAGGTTAATTGTCAAAGTAGTCCTACTGCATTGATGTTTAGGATGATATTGCTTACTGACGATGGCTCGTGTTGATGTCATCAAATGGCTTTTAGGCACGATTAATCCTCCTCCATAAATGTTCACAAAATGTTAATTACTTTGCTCTCTAAAGATACATCATATTATGTAGGATGTCAACAATTAATCTCCTAATTTATACCAAGTAATAGTTTCTAGTTATACATGGAAGAACTTAACCATCAACGTACCATTCCAAAGATTTTTTTTTAAAAATATACACACACACACAGACACACACACATACGGACACACACATATATATATTGAAATTGACCTCCGTTATACCTTTTTCTAGACATGCAATCTTCATAAACATGAGATAACTTCAGTAGAACAAGGCAAGAGATCAAGATCAATGAGCCTTCAAAAACTCGAGACCCACTCCTGAATTCTTAATCGATGACCCACGACCACGATCGCACAAACATCAAACTAAAACATATAACAATAAAAAATTTGTGAAATTCTTAATTATAATAGCTAGATCTTACATAAAAAATAAAAAAAAAAAAAAAATAATGTATTTGGCACATGAATTTTTGTCAACACATCGAGCATATGTTTTGTAAATATGTATATTTATATGTAATATACAAAATAAAAAAGTATATATAATAACAATAAAATAGAAATGGTAAATAAAAAATAAAAAAAAGGAGAGAAAAACCTCAAATTCGGTCATTTGCTTAGTCGCACTGGCCCATCCATTAAGTCCAACTTACATTATTTGGACCCAACTTGCATTACTCGGACTACTACAAAGCCCAGAAGCCATACCATTAACCGCCTCTCTCTCTCTCTCTCTCTCTCCCCGGCCACATCGTCCGCGAAGGAGGCTCTACTCTTCACCATCTTCACATCGCCTATCTTTGGCTATTTCAAATAAGCTATGCTTAATCTCTTTGTAAGTTACCAATTTCACTAATAAGTTTTTGATTAAATGGTAGATTTTCTAAAAAAATATTGATGACTAATTATAGGATTTGGTGACGATAAATTCTTTACACTGTTACCACCGGCCGCGGTGGCTCCGCTGGATAAGGTCCTGCTAATCCTCAGCCCAGAGGTGAAGAATTCAAAACCCAGGGGAGGCGCTAGGTGTATTAAATGTGACTTTGGAGTGGTGGGTCCTCCTGCTTAAGTGTCACCTGGGGATTTACTTTTTATTTGGTTCCTTGGTTCCTTTGACGCAAAAAAAAAAAAAAAATTCTTTACATTGTTGGTGAAATTGCCAATAGTGATTTTCCAGTCTTCTAGATCAATAAATAGGACCTAAACTTTATCGATTGTTGGTCTTGAAATTGTTTGCCCAAGAATGAAGTCGCAATAGAAAAGATATAGGCGTGTTGCACTAAAAATGCTGGCTCATTTGTTGGGATTGAATGTGAATCAACTCACCTTGCGAAAGTTCGCTCAAGCAAGTCCCGCAAAAGGCATTTGAATCCTTGTACAATTATCAATTTTGAATGTCAATTTATATGAACTGAGCAGTGACCATTGAACATTAAAGGGATATGAATCTATGTAGTTGCATTGTAAATCAACAAAGGGGAGAGAAGTATGGAGAACAATTCTTCAATAGACAAAGTGTGGAAAACAACCAGCAAGTAAGGTCGAGGTATTAAGGTATGATTTTGCGAGATGGACATATTTGATTTCCCTAGGGTAATGCTTGTGTAAACTGTTTTTATTGGTTTGATTTGATCTCTATATTTTCTTACACGTGATAGGAGGCCATCAAGACGATCTCTCTTCATCCTTCGAACTTGGGCATGCCTGAATAAATGCTTCTACTTGATTTCTTTATTTCTTTATTTTTTGAATTCTGTAAATAAATAAATAATTGCCTTAAAGATCTTGAAGATCTCTTTACACATAAAAAAAAAAAAAAAAAAACTTGCATATTTATGCAACGTAAAATCCCATTTTAGTTTGACCAAAAAAGAAAAATCCTATATTAAGGCATTGTATGCATGTCCCTTCTATCTTGTAAATATCAAAAGGATTTCATGTAAGGACAAAATGACAAATTATCTCTCAATTTTTTCTGGCATATACAATTTGGACACAATCTTTTGCTATTTTTTGTTCCTATTGCAATGATATTGATTAGTCCAAAATATACTTTAATTCAAAATCATAACTTTTCCTTATTAATTACTATGAGACAACTTATCTTTATTGTCAAGTTTGGCTCTCATTTCTATCTCTTGACATACTCATCTTCTAATTTGGCTCTATTCAACTTACAAAATCAAACCTTTCTAGAATTTCCTATTTAATCATACCATTAACTGCCTCTGTCTTTTAATCTAAAGCTTCTTTTTTTTTTCGAATTATTTATTATTATTAATGAATAATGGATAAGCTTTCTATCATATTTATTAGCTACCTCTATTGCACTTTCATATTTTTTTATTAGCCGCCACCAATAATCATCAATTTTGCATGTCATATGCCTAATTCTGTGAAATTGCAACATGCTCATCATCGTTCTACACCTGAGTTCTTTACATTTGAATATGCATTTATTTTAAAAATTAATAAATATATAATAGGGAATAAAAAACAGAAACAATAATAACCAAAAAAAAAAAAAAAACAACGAAGATCAATGAAAGATCGATCTGTGGAGTCCAGCCGCTGGACTCTAGCCACATTCGTTCCATTTGTGGGCTTAAAAAAAGGAAAAAGCCACGAAAAACTCTTAACTTTGCCCAAAGTGATACATATACCCCAAACTTTGCCAACCGTGACACATTTACCCTAAACTTTTTTTTGTGACACAAAAAATCATGAACTTTCGTTATGTGACACATTTACCCCAAAATTAGAGGGCATTTTGGTCTTTTCATTTTTAAATTTTTAATTTTTTTTAATTTTTTAATTTTTATTTATTTTTTTAATTTTTAATTTTTTTTTAATTTTTTAAATTCCTTTTCCTTCTCTCTTCCCTCCACCGGCTAGCCGGGAGGGAAGCCGGCATCCGACGAGGGCTGCCCTCGCTGGCGTCGGGCAAGGGTCACCCTCACTAGCCTCAGGCTAAGGCGGCCCTCGCCAGCGTCGGGCGAGGGGTGCCCTCGCCTGCGTCGGGCGAGGGTGTCCCTACCCTCACCCGACACCAGTGAGGTCACCGGACGCCGGCTTCCCTCCACCGGCTCCGCCATGGCCGACAGAGAGAAGAAGAAGAAAAAAAGAAAAAAAAAAAGAAAAAGGAAAAAATAGAATAAAAGGATAAAAATACCTTTGATGGGGTAAATGTGTCACGGTTTGGAAAGTTTGAAATTTTTCACGTCACAAAAAAAGTTTTGGGTAAATGTATCACTTTGGGCAAAGTCCAGAGTTTTTCGTGGCTTTCCCTAATAAAAATCCAGTTGTGGAGGAGCAAAAGTAGCGTGGGAGGATGTATGTCTTCCGAAACTTGAAGGGGGTCTTGGCATTAGGAATTTGAGAGATTGCAACAAAGCCTCTATGCTCAAATTCATATGGATCCTCTTCTCATATAAGGAATCGATGTGGTGCCGGTGGATTCATTCCATTTTCTTGACAAAGAAGAATTTTTGGATTTCATCTCAACCTGGGACTTGTTCCTGGGCGTGGAAGAAAATCCTCCAGCTTAGAAAGCACTTCAGAACTTCGTTTAGGTGGAAAATTTGAAATGGGCTGTCGGTATCTTTATGGCATGATTACTGGCTTTCATGTGGCCCTCTTGATGGATTCGTCCCGCCCTCATTTAGGGACAATATGTGGCTCCCTGATTATGCAGTAGTTGCTGACTTATACACCCCGTTAGGCGACTCATTCTCTCGGATATTAATCAGATGGGGCGTAGCTTTACTGACTCTGAAGTCTTATAATGACAAGTTTATTTGGTGTGGCGATCCATCAACCTCCTTCTCGGTCGCATCCGCATGGAATGCCATTAAAGCCAAGAGAGATCGGGTGGACTAGGCTCCTTTGATTTGGGATATCGATATAGTCCATCGCCATTAGTTCATTATGTGGCTTATATCTAAAAACCGTCTTTCCACTCAGGTGATGTTGTTAAATCAATGCCAAATTGATTTTAATCTATGTGCCTTTTGCAGTGAAGTACCGGACTCAATCGAACACCTATTCTTTCGGTGTCGCATCTCGGCCTCACTGGCCTTCTTTTGGGCTGCCAAATGTAACTTGCCATGGAGGAATAGATGTTGGAAAGAGGTGCTTACTCGGGCCAGGAAATTCCTTATGGAGAAGGATTTTTACCACATGATAGTTCGATTCTCTTTCAGTGCTTTGTGCTATCTCATTTGGAAGAAGAGGAATGTGATTATCTTCAGGGGTGAATCCTTGGTGGTCCCTGCCCTTAAAAATCACCTAATCAAGGTGGTTAAGGACAAATCGTTCACATTCACAGAAGTTCTTCCTTCTCCGAGAAACATAAGACTGCAAAGGGGGTGGGGATTCGACCCCATGATCTTCTCCTCTGTAGCTGATTCTCCTTAGCTTGCTATTGTTTCAGTTTGCTCTTGTTCTTGTAGTTGCGGATTCCTTCCATCTCCGTTCTTCACCTTCAACTTTTGAGGGCTAGAGGGTTAGGGAGGTAGAGGTTCATGTTGTTATGTTTTGTTTGTTGGCTTCCTAGATTTTGTGTTTCTTGTTGGCACCCTCGGGCTTTTATTTCGGATCCCCGTCACTCTTGCTCTTGCTCCTTTGTTAAAAGTGCTTGTTTAGATCCAATCTTTTGTACTTTTATCCATTCTCATCAATATTATTACCTTCATTAATAAATAAATAAAAAAAATCCAGCCCTATTACCCAAATTCCTGAAATTCAGGATTTTTCGTGGCTTTTTCCTAAAAATAAATCCAGCCCCATCACCGCCAAATTCACAACTCCAACACACTTAAGTTGGTGGAAGTCCACTTCCGTCAAGAAGAGCTCGCGATCATCATCTTCTTCCATGGGAAGCCTTCGATTCCCTCGGAGATCAATCAAAACCGGAGCGGAGATGGTGAGAATTGACGACGTCAGCAGGAGAAAGGAGAAGTGAAACGCCCCTCAAAGCCTCTCCCTCTCTCTCTCGATCCTCTACGTATTCCAGAAGCTTCTGCCCCGCCGATCGGCGCCGGAATCCGCCGCTTACCTTGCCACATCCAGTGCTCTTCGGATCGCGATGTTCTTGCGCGCTTGAGCTTCGAATCCGTGTGCTCCATCAATGAACTCGAGTTTATTGAACCAAGGAATTCCTTCAAACCTTCGACAACTTGGAGCCTTGGAGCTTTCAGTTTTCATTGAGCGTGGAAGTTAAGTACATTCTTCCGTTACGCGTGTAGAAGAGAAACCGAGAGCTTTGTTGTTGTTAGCATGAACATCGGTCACGCCTGAGATTATATGAGTAACTTTCGATTCAGTCTTGATGATCTCGTACGGATTGGGTTGCAGTGCCATTTAATCGAATGCACATCAAGTGTTTGGTGAAATGCCCAAGTCATATCAGTGTAAAACGACTTCGAATCTTACTGAGATCATCTTTGTCTGATTGAAAGATTCATACCGTACCATTTGGATAGGTTAAGTAAATCTAAAATGATATTGATATTCACTTTTGAGTCAATTCCTGAAGGTCTCAGTCTCGATACGCAATGGTGCTCTAAGGCAGATAAACTCAACTCTGTGAAATTAGCTGAAAATGTTGATGCCCTAAATTGTCAATATTCATGAAGCATAGATTGATCAGTGTAGTCTAATACATTGGAGTGCGGTTCCTATTTGCTGTGCATATCTTTTCTGTGATTGAATGTGAATATGTGTTTAATGGATGTAAAAATGTAATGTGAATTGTGTTTACGTTCATGCTGGATTGTGGTTGTTGCTTGCTGGTTATATGCTATCTAATGATGCTGAGGTGTTACTTGGATCTCTGGGAATTTCACCATGTTCAGTTTATGCCTTTATTTGTACAATATGATGAAGATAATCACCCCATTTTCTTGTCATAATAAGTATCTTAATTAGAACGCATGAATTTTTCATTTTCACAGAGTTTGAAAAGATGTTATTTCTACTTTTAATTAATGTAACTAGTGTTGTAGGGGCACATGCTAACAAGGTTCATTACAATTTTTAGAATGCTAGTTGGCTAAATCAGCTAAACAACGATTGTTACCAGAATCACATCCAGCTGATGGAGCTAGTATTAATATAAGATGAAGATAGTCATTCTTATTATCTTATGTCTTCACCTTATTATTGAGAAAGAGATGAAAAGTAATCTTGCAATCCTTAATAATTCAGGAGAAATTAAAATAAAGAAAGAAAAAAAAATTATAAAAAATAACAGAGGCCGTGAAGAGAGAGGGTGGCTGGTTAAGCTGCCACCACCCCTCTAGATGTTGTTAAATGCTAGAACTGTTCTTGATTGGTGTGCTTCCCTAGAGCTTAAAAGGTTTCAATCCTCAGTCAGTTTGGGAGGATGATTGTCTATAGTATATGTGCGTGCGTTTGCGATACAACATGATGTGCTTGATCAACATTTGACGAATGGCGCATTTTGTGTTGCGAATCTGCTTTTGATTTGCTTAGAATTTTTTTCACCTACCGAAAGGGTGTGAAAGAGTGAACTACGAAGTAGGAATTTTGTACCCATTAGTAGTGTTTGCTTTTCAGTCATTGCTAATGCTTATGGATTTCTCAGGAAATGGGCCTGAGAGGACTAACCCAACTACTAGGAATTGGCCTATTCAACTACTACCACAATTCCAACTACTAGAAGTGGGTACATCCATGTAGCCCTTTGGTAAAATTTCCCAGATCTGTTCAAATCGAGACCTCATGCGAAATCTTGTCATGGATACACCCAACCATTGGACTACCATGCCTGTGGTCACTTTGCTTAGAATTGATTCATTGGATCTTGTTTTGACTCTTATTCAGAGTAGAAGAACAAATTAGTATTCTATCTGTTCTATTGTCCTTACAGATTTTTTGGTTTTAGTGTAGAATATGTGACAATGCAACAAGGACTACTGATATTCCTTATGCTGCTTTCTTTTGGGCCTAGTGGCTGAACTAAATTGGGCAATGGTCAGTGATGGATTAGAATGTCTAAATCGAGTTTTTGGCTGTATAAGAATAATGCTTGGTATACAGACGCAGTTTACAGAAATTGGTATACATATGGGAGACTCCTATTGAGTGTTGACTATGATCCATTTATTTAAAGGACCACTTGCAGTTGGCCGATTCACTTTGTATTCGAATTTTATAGACTAGTTTAAGTAAATCTAGCATGACTCTTTCTATATTGATAATGCTGTTATTTTTTTAAGTAATGTTGCTTATGTCTCGAGTCCTTGATTCTCCTGATATTTAGCTATAGTTACAATGAGCTGATTTATTGAGGTTTCTATGTTATCTCGCTTACTTTATTTTCTTATTTCCAGTACAGCTTTGAAGACTGAGGAATGCTTGGTGCTGTTTGTGAGAGGGATTTCAATGAGGGCGGGGGAAGAAGAGTTTCAACAGGAGCCATAAGTGGGATCGGAGTTTGATACCGCAGTTGATGCTCGTATATTCTATGGCATTTATGCATCGTGAGTGGGTTTTAGAATACAGTCTGGTCAATTGTATCAATCGATAGTGGATGGATTGGTTTGTAATAGGAGATTTGCATGCTGGAAAGAAGGGTTTCAGATTAATTCATGGACAGGATGCCCTGCATTCATAAGGGTGAACAAAATCTGATTCTGGCAAGTGGGCCCTTGACCAATTTGCAAAAGATCTTAATCATGATCTCAACGCTTGTGATGAGAATCATCCTGCCAATTTCCAGTGCAAAAGTTCAGCAACAACTGCTAGAGTAGTTGATTTGTGCCATAAGCCATAGATAAAACAGCATGATGTTGTTGATAATGGATGCTCATCCTCTTCAGGTATTGTCAGTGCCAAACGCATTAAACCGGGGGCAAATGAAGCACAACTGAAACTTGAGCCCTATGTGGGTCTAAAGTTTGATTCATCTAACAAAGCATACCAGTATTATGATACATATGCTGGTAATGTGGGATTTAGAGTTCATATTGGTCAGTTGTTTCGATCAAAAAATGATCGTTCAAATACTTCTCGGAAATTTGTCTGCTAGAAAAAAGGATTTTAGCATCCTTCTAAGGTTGGGCGTGGTGCATTTATGATGATTAAGAGGCATGATAATGGAAGGTTGATTGTTGATTGTTATCAACTAGAGCATAACCATGAGCTTGAGATGCAAATGAAAGGCAACAGAGGTGCAGCTTCTAGGAAATTTTTTAGAGAGATTAATGAAACATCGGAAAAACTAGGCATTACTAAAAAGCACAATGGGAGCCTCATAAAGAAACATCGTGCAAACAACATAGGAAGGGATTGGTATACTGTGCTTCATAATTACTTTGAGAACCAACAAGCTGAGGACATCGGATTCTTTTATGCTGCCGATGTACAGATGGGTTGCCGTAGGAGTCTTTTCTGGGCTGATGGCTGATCTAGCTTTTCCTGCATTCGGTTTGGTGATGCCATCATTTTTGATACCTCCTATAAGCAAAACAATTATGTGGTGCCATTTGCTACTTTTGTTAGTGTTAATCACCACAGGCAGCCAGTTCTTCTTGGATGTACTCTAGTTGCTGATGATCGAAGGAGTCCTTTATATGGTTGTTTGAGACATGGCTCAGGGCAATGTCTGGGTGCCATCCCTAGTCGATAATAGCTGATCATGATGATTCCATTCTGCAAGCGATTGCACAGGTTTTTCCTTTGAGCCATCATCGATTCTCAATGTGGCAAATTAAGACAAAAGAACGTGAGCATTTGAGTCCATTGAGTGGTGATTGTAAATATGAATATGAGAAGTGTGTTTATCAAAGTCAAACAGTTGGTGAATTTGATGCTGCATGGAATGCTCTTCTTAGCAAGTATGGCCTGAGGGAAAATGCTTGGCTGAAGGAAATGTACGAAAAGTGTGAAAACTGGGTTCCACGGTACTTGCGTGGAACATTTTTGCTGGAATTCCCATTGATGGATTTTAGATGCCTTTTTTGATCCATATTTAAATTCTCAAACGTCACTTGATGAATTTGTTGTGAGATATGAGCAAGGGTTTGAGCAACATCGTGGCAATGAAAGGAGAGAAGATTAAAATTCATTTAACTTGCAGGCATTTTTGCAGAGTTTTCCAGAGGGAATCAAAGCTACAGGTATCTGGGTGCCAAGATTCATGAACAAGGGGCCATCAGCAGATATTTGATCCATAAGTGCGGCAATGAGAATGAGAAACATATTGTCACCTTTTCTTCATCCAATCTTGATGTGATTTGTGGCTGTCAAATGTTTGAATCAGACAGTGTATTGTGTAGACATGCTTTGAGATTGTTCCGGACTCTAGATATTGGGGAGCTTCCATCTCGCTACATCTTACATAGGTGGAGGAGGAGTGCTTAGTATGGCACTGTACATGATTTTGAATCAGAAGGTAGCTCCTGCGAAATTAAGGCTAAGATGGTCTGGAGTCTTCGTGAAATTGCTGCAAATATGTAGAGTTTGGTGCCGCATCTTTTGAGAAATACAAACTTGCTTATGAAATTATACCTGACAGTGGGAGGAAACTTTGCTGGCAGAGGTAAGTTTAGGATAATTTTGTAGTTTGGAGTGCGTCCACAGTTTCTTTTCTAGCAGCCTGACTTTTGTAACTAGAGGGCATCAATTTATTTTATACGGTATAAAAGGTTTCTTAATTAGAAGTGAAATTATGTGGATATGAAATTATGCATTCTACTGGTTCTTTTTGTCGGTTTCTTCTGTTTATCTCACCTCAGAGACTAGGGGTAAGGGAGGGTATAAATTGAGAAGAGTGAATGAAGAACTATGCTTAAAAATTGTACCTTCAGTAGTTTCAAAAGGCAAATTTCCAACAAATGTGTGTCTTTGAGAAGCTGACCTGATATTTAATGAACCTGTAGACCTTTGCTCGTCCAAGTTATCCAATCTCTCTCTCTCTCTCTCTCTCTCTCTCTCTCTCTAATGTAACTTTGGCAAAAGGAATGGGAGACATGGATGAATCTTAGTTTTGGTCCTGAAGTTAGCTAGAGGCACCTGCTGGTCTGGCCTTTTAATGTGCTAATCATAGTGACGTTAATGAAATTCGTGAGTTGTGGTGAGTTGCATTTCAATCCTCACTCTGGATATTCTTACATGATCATAAAAAGGAAATGCGAAGTTCATCTAATAGAAATATCTGAGTCAATAATCAATCACACTTGAGCACCTCAGTTGCAGTTGCAGAAAGTTACTCAGTGGATGTGATTTTCTATGTGGTAATGATTTTTCCAGCAATATTTGGAAATGCCATATGACATTCCATGATATGGCTAATCTCTTGTATCATTTTTTGTATTTCATCTTATTTCTTGGCCATACATTTGCAATAGGACATATCATAGCTGACAAACTTCTGTTATTCAATGATGTTGAAATGTTCCACTATATTGGAGTGTGCTGAATAACTCTCATGGTACAGATTTGAGTATGAAGAGCAATAATGATGCAGACAATGCAAAATGAAATATCTCACAGAAGTATAGTAGAAACTCTCAGTCGTATGTGTGATGCTGGCTCATGAAGTAGCAAATTTGCTCTTTAAGATGCACAAGTAGCTCTTTAATAGATATCTGTCCATTAGCACTTAAATATATAAGAAAACTAGGGCAGTCATAACTGTGCTGGCAGATAGAATTGTCCTAATGGCAAGAAGATGAGCTTCTTCTTGTTATAGCAAGTTGGGCTACTCTTACCAGGGGAAACCATGAGAAAATTTTTGGCCAAGGGACCAAGTTGGCGAATATAGCTAGCTTAAAGTTAAACCATTGATATGTAGCTTAGACTTCTGAGGCCAAAGCTGATATACAACACCTGTAATTAGACAAGATTCAGAACTGCATCAATTGAGATTTGCCTGATCGAGTGCTTCATAGAGTCCATGTTCATATCATATATGACAACCTCTAAAACTTTAGGAACACTTTGGTATGGTATGATATGTTAACGTTGTCTCCAGATGCCTCAACTTGAAACCTTGAGCTTGAATATTATTTGAGATCTGAACATGCCTAGTGCTTTGTAAAAATCATAGAACAAGAATAAATCAGGATCACCCCTAGTTAAATTCAAATTACATTTTCTGTTTCAGTTGTATCCTCCTAACTAGGCTTCATACACTTCAACTGAAACTTGCTGAAATCATACAAAGAGAACAGAATTTTCCTTATTTTCGTGAATTTTTCTTTCAAGGCAATTTCAAAGTGTTTTTTGATTGTTGGGTCACTGTCCATGCATCTCTTTAAGAGCATCCTAGTAAAGCAGGTGACTAATACCATTTTGAGGCTTGAGTTTTATGTGGTTGTAAGTGAGAAAGAGTTTTGAGCAGAAAAAGAGTTAGAACTTGAAAGGACATTGAAGCATGTTTTGGTGAAGCTTTTTCCTAGAGTTGGCTCTGCAGCTTGCATCGGCTGTGTCTGAGAAAGGTATTGCCTGCTTGTCTAAATCTGTTATGGGTTAGGATAGTTTGAGACTTTGGAGTGATGTCTGTGCTTCATTTTCGTTTGTTTTTCTTTACCATTAGCAACATAAAATGCTTCTAAGTTCATTTGTTCTAATTTCAGTTTATACCTCTAAAGGAATTTGTAGGAGTTAGTAGCTGTAGCCTTTTTAGAGTAATTGAATAGGCAAGACATGATCTTAGGGTTGTCAAGATGCTTACAATAACTACTTGTTGGAAGGAAATGGCCCCAGTCCTGCCGAATGCCACTCTTTGGGGTCATCTCTAGTCACCTCTTACCATGGAAATTGTTTGGTTGTGCTCAGTGGGGAGACTATCATGAGGCTCTTGGATTAGTCGGGTACACTGGAATGCCGAACACCAAATTACAGAACACTAACAGAGAATCAGCAAGAAACATGCCGCAATTTTTTTGACTGTAAAATCCTATGAAGCATGTAATTAATCTCAAGCATCATTACTGATGTTGGCCTAGTATTTGGTACAAGACTGATTGAGATGGATGAGTCCAATGAGAAAATATGGTGGATGGTGAATGAACATGGCAAAGCTTTGGCACATTGTAGAGTTAAGAAATTAGTGCTTTGGGGGGTTGGTCGTAGGGATGAGACCTGGTCTTAATTTCGGGGAGTAGAAAAAGAGAAAAAGGTGAGGTTTCTATTTGGAAATGACAATATTGTAGAGTGAATGAGCTTTTAAAAGAGTTGGTCAAGCTTGTGGGGAGTATATGACGAGAACTTTATTAATGAACATTGCAGGTTTGACTTTAGCACCTGGACAAGGATTTAGACGCTCTCATGCATCAGGTATAATTATACATTCCTTTCCGAATTCATACTGGGATGCCAATCGAGAATACTGCATTATTTTCATCTTTGTATTCTAAGACGATCTACTGCATTATTTTATCTTCCACTGCATAATTGATGACAAAATAACTTGTATCTAAAGAAAAACATGTAGTCTCTCTCTCCCCCCCCAACCAATATGTGCAATTTTACTGTTATTTTGTGGTATCATACTAGATTTTTGCGACCAGTCACGATTCATTACGTTGAGAACTTTTTAATTGAGACTCATGCCCATTCTGTTTTCTGGATGGATGATTGAAGTAAGTTTTTAAGAAAAATTGCCTGAAATGTTAGGAAAATAAGCAAGGAGTTTCTTTTTCCGTGGGCTCATAATTTTGACACAAGATACAATACCTACAGATGTAAATGGACTTGCTGCTAAAACAACGACCTAAAAAATCACATCACCAATTCATAGACGCTGTTAGGATATAATACAGGCAATTTTTCTTAAAAACTTACTTCAATCATCCATCCAGAAAACAGAATGGGAGAGCTAGCAAAAACTTACTTCACAGATGCAATTTACGTCAACATGAAATCACCAGAAAAATAAACGAGAAAAATAAGAACACCAGAAATTTACGTGGTTTGGTCTGAGTATTGGTACTTACATCCACATCCATAGCGAGAAAGCAGAAAGAAATAATCCACTAAAATCGGAGAATCAAAGTTTATAATCGTTCAATCGTTCAAGTGTTTCCCACACTTAGATTTAACTCAAAATTAAAGTGTTTATAAATAAACAACTCACTTAGGAATAAACTCACGGCACAAAATTACCGTGTGACAAAACTTTCTATGTACGACTTCACAAGGCTTCAAGATCATGCGGCTCTTCTTCAAGCGGTATGAACGTGCGGCTTCTCACGTACATAGGCGGAGACTGCAGCGGCATTTTGCTTCGTGCGGCTTCTTGGACTGTCGAACGTCCGTCTCAACGTAGGGTTTTCTTTTCTTTTATACGTGTGCCCCAAAAGTCAATGCTTGACTTTTGGGCCCCACGAGAATTCAATCTTCACGAGCAAAGGACTTCACGCCAAAAGGGAGACCTGGGCCCACTTTGTTTTTGACTCACGTGCAGATGGGTTTCAGCCAAGCTTCTTTCCTCTTCTATTTTTCTTCCTTCATCGGTTAAAATAAGTAAGCCCATGCCGTGGGATTCCGCAGGCTTCGAAGCAAACAAGAACTTTCCTCCCTTTTATTTTATCCAAGCGAATCGAGTTTTTATAAACTCTCAAAATCGAGATATAATTTAACAATTCTCCACATTGATTTCGATGTTTAAAAATGAGTTATAGTATCCATCATTCATGCTGCTCTCCCAACGCCCCGATGGTCGCTTACTTTTCACAGACGCCAATAGAGTTCAAGCAGAGCTTGAGTTTCGCCAAAGGAACAGACTTAGTCATCATGTTTGCCAGATCATCTGTGATAGCAATTTTTCTTTAGCTAAAACATCTTAGATGAAGTGGTATCTGATATTAATACGTTTCGTTCGCTCGTGATAAATTGAATTATACGCAAAATATATCGCACATTGGTTATCACAGTATATATCTATACTTTTCTGTTCTAACCCAAAGTCCAAAAGCAAACTTTGTAACCATATCGCCTCCTTCGCTACAAAGATTAGTGCCATATACTTTGTCTCAGTCGAAGATAAGGCAATGTGATCTTGTAAGGACGCTTTCCAATTAACTATATCACCCGCTAGCGTAAATACATACTCTGTTAAATATCTACAATCATACAAGTCACTGGCGTGATTCAAATTCACATAACCAATGGTCTCACTACCATTGCTGTCCCTCTAGTATACTATACCTACGTCTGTTGTCCCATTCAAATATCTGAGAATCCATTTCACAACTTCCCAATAAGCTTTACCAGGACGCTCCATATAGCAACTAACCACGCTCACAGCTTATGAAATATCAGGCCTAGTACACACCATAGCATACATAATACTACTCACGACACTAGAATAAGGAACACGGGACATATGCTCCTCATCTTTCTCAGTCTATGGTGATAATTTATCTGAAAGTTTAAAGTACTTCGCTAGAGGTGTACTTACAGATTTTGCCGACTGCATGTTAAAACGTGCAACTATCTTCTCAATATATTTCTTTTGAGATAGACGTAAAACTCCTACAGCCCTGTCACGCAAAATCTCCATACCCAAAATTTTCTTTGCTACACCTAAATCTTTCATCTCAAATTCAACATTCAACTGCCTCTTCAGCACATCAATATCAGACATATTCTTAGCTGCTATCAACATATCATCAACATGTAAAAGTAGATAAATCAAAGAACTATTCTCAAATCTCCTATAGTAAATGCAGCTATCCATCTAACTTTTCAAGTAGTCTTGACTAGTCATGAAAGTATCAAAACGTTTATACCACTTCCTAGGAGATTGTTTCAGCCCATACAAAGATTTCTTTAACAAGAAAATATGGTATTCCTTACCCGAAATTGCAAATCCCTCTGGTTGCCTCATGTAAATTTGCTCCTCCAATTCACCGTGAAGAAACGCAGTTTTCACATCTAGCTGTTCTAACTTGAGATCTTGTGAAGCAACTAAGGCAAGTAAAACACGAATAGAAGTATGTCTTACCACAGGAGAGAACACCTCATTGTAGTCAATGCCCTCACGCTATGTATATCCCTTTACCACAAGTCTCGCCTTATACCTCACTGCCTCGACACTAGGAATGCCCTCTTTCCGTTTAAAGACCCTTTTACTTCCAACAATCTTTTGGCTCTTTGGTACTTTGACCAACTCCCATGTCTGATTTCGATGGAGAGATTCCATTTTTTCACTTATAGCCCCTAGCCACTGCGACGACTCCGAACTAGCCATCGCCTCAGAGTAAGACGAAGGCTCATCTGTCTCCACCTCATCACCTACAAATCAATGCATAAGCGATATCTGTATAACCATAACGTACCGGTGATTTAATTTGCCTTCTCCGTCTATCTGAGGCTATAGTCTGCTGCGATTTTGCTGGTTGTTCACTATCACCGACTTCAGGAACTGTGACTTCATCTGCAGTCTCAACTTCTATTATCTTTAAGGTCTCTGGAGTCTCCACCTGAAGGTCCACCTCATTCTGTCTTCTCTGCTAGTTATGTCTCAGAACTCTTCTGTTGAAGCATTGCAGTCTCGTTGAAGATCACATCTCTACTAATTAGAAAACTAGGTGATCTTGGATCAGTGAACCACAGTCAATAACCTTTCACCTCATATGCATAACCAGAAATATGCACTTCTTTGCCCTTGGCTCAAGCTTACCATCACTCGCATACACATGACATCCGAATATATGTAATCCGGAATAATCAACAGGTTTCCCCGACCATACTTCCTTAGGAGTCTTCCACTCGATAGCAGATGATGAAGATCGATTAATCAGGTAACATGACATGTTCATTGCTTCAGCCCAAAATTCCTTCCTAAGTCCTGCATGTAAAAGCATGCATCGAGCTTGCTCAAGCAAAGTTTTGTTCTTCCGTTCTACCACGTCATTCTGTTGTAGTGTCCCAGGTACTGTGCGGTGTCTTACAATACCTTCTTTTTCACAAAACTCAGTAAAATTTTTACCACAGAACTCTATGCCATTATCGGTTCTCAGGCACTTAATTTGTTTATCTGACTGCTTCTCAATCAAAGCCTTAAATTTCTTAAACCAATCAAACACATTATATTTGTGCTTCAGAAAGTAAACCCATACCTTTCTCAAATAATCATCGATAAAAGTCAGCATATATCGGGCACCTCCTTTCGAAGGAACCGAGGATGGGCCCTAGACGTCTGAATGAATATATTCAACCGGTTATTTGGTCGAATGAATCGCTGTAGTAAACTTAACTTGTTGTTGCTTCCTATAGATGCAGTGCTCACATAAGTCCAGCTTCCCTGTTTCTGACCCTTCAACAACCCCTTTTCACCAGTATCGTCATACCTGCCTCACTCATGTGTCCCAAACGCATATGTCATAATTGAGTTAAATTAGAGTCTGACTCACCTGATGAAACTGCAGTGTTTCCGGTCACGATCTCTCCTAGTAGATGATAAAGAGTATTCACTTTCTTCTCCTTCATCACTGTCATGGCACCTGGAGAGATCTTCAGTACTCCACCTTCAATGGTGTACTTGCACCCGATGTCATCGAGTGTCCCCAGAGAAATAAAGTTCTTTTTGAGCTCTGGTACATACCTCACATCTGTCAATGTGTGCACCACCCCATCATGCATCCGGATTCGGATTGTCCTTATCCCCACAGCCTTACAGACTGCATTATTCCCCAAAAGAACCCTACCACCATCTGCAGCTTGGTAAGTAGTAAACTAGTTCTTATGAGGCATCATGTGATAAGAACACCCCGAATTTAGCACCCATTCATCTCCTGACGAAGTAACAGTCACGCATAAAATAGCTTCTGCATCATTAGTGCTCCCTCAGCGACATTTGCCACACTGCTTGTGGCATTTTGTTTATCAAGTTTATTTCTCCGCTTTGGACAATCTCTCCTGATGTGCCCCTCCTCGTGACATTCAAAGCACTTCATGTGTCCCTTGAACTTTCTATTACGTGATTTCGATCTACTTTTACCTCTGTTACTATTAGGCTCTCAATGTTGTTCTCTACCCCCGAATCGTCAGTGCATGCGCTACCCTTTTCGCCAGACTTTCATCTCGCAACTTTCTCTACCACTCTTTAGAGAATAAGGCGGACTTTACCTCTTCTGAGGTAATCGTAGTACGCCCCTACAATAGCGAATCAGTAAAGTGTTCCTATGACTCTGGTAAAAAAGCTAACAACATCATGCCCTGCTCTTCATCATCAAGTATCTTACCGACGTTCTTCAAATCCAACATGAGTTTATTAAATTCATCTAAATGGGTTCTAATAGACGTACCTTCAGTATATCTAAATGGAAACATCTTCTTCAGCATATACAAGCGATTGTTCAAACATTTCTTCACATAGAGTGCTTGAAGTTTTGCCCATAATGCTGCGACATCCTTCTTCCCAATAACTTCTAGTAAGACATCATTCGACAAATTTAACAGAATTATATTCTTTGCTTTTTGCATAAGCTCTACCCTCTTTGAGGTTTTCATTATAATCAGCAACTCATCTTCGCCATCTAGTGCCTTGGCCAAACCTTATATTGTCAATAAAGCCTGCATCTTAATGCTCCATAACACAAAATTATATCTCCCATCAAACTTCTCAATCTCAGATTTCCTCTCAGATATAATTGCAATAACAAAATTTCCAGATAATAATCAGACAAGTAAAAACTTCAAATCACAATCAAGAAATCCAACCCCACACTCTGATACCAATTGTTGGGATATAATATGCGGAAAC
Organism: Eucalyptus fibrosa; assembly: GCA_017140475.1. Lineage (NCBI taxonomy): Eukaryota > Viridiplantae > Streptophyta > Magnoliopsida > Myrtales > Myrtaceae > Eucalyptus > Eucalyptus fibrosa. The sequence goes on from CM029512.1 coordinate 23,257,408, forward strand.
GACAGAATCTTGTAATTTATGTCAACGTGAAATCACCAGAGAAATAAACGAGAAAAATAAGAACACCAGAAATTTATATGGTTCGGTCCGAGTATCGGTACCTACATCTACGGGGAGAGCCAGTAGCAAATAATTCACTAAAATCGGAGAATCATAATTTACAATCGCTCAATTACTCAAGTGTTTCGCGCACTAAAGTGAGGTACATTGAAGAGCCTGTGCAAGTACTAAATCGGAAGGAACAAATTCTTAAGACCAAGACAATTCCACTGGTTAAGGTATTATGGTGACATCATGATTGTTGGAGGGAGAGATGGTGATACTCAATGATGCTTCCGCTAATAAATTGCGCTGTGACCGTTTTCAAAAAAAAAATGCCTATAAACTACGATGCTTCTTCTAAGAGATGTAACTAGTGGAGTGATAGATACCTATGGCGACCTTAGGTGTTTCGGGGTGCCACAACCCTTAATACCACTGATAAATTTAACCCCAAACCCAAAATGTTTATAAATAAACAACTCACTTGAGAATAAACTCATGGCATAAAATTACCGCGCGACAAAACTTTCTACGTATGGCTTCGCAAGGCTTCAAGATCTTGCGACTCTTCTTCAAGCGGTGTGAACTTGCAGCTTCTCACGTACATGGGCGGAGACTGCAACGGCGTTTTGCTTCGTGCGGCTTCTTGGATCGTCGAACGTCCGTCTCTACGTAGGGTTTTCTTTTCTTTTATACGTGTGCCCCAAAAGTCAAAGCTTGACTTTTGGGCCCCATGAGAATTCAATCTTCACGAGCAAAGGAATTCACGCCAAAAGGGAGACCTGGGCCCACTTTGTTTCTGACTCACGTGCAAATGGGTTTCGGCCAAGCTTCTTTCCTCTTTTATTTTTCTTCCTTCATCGGTTAAAACAAGTAAGCCATGCCGTGGGATTCCGCAGGCTCCGAAGCAAACAAGAACTTTCCTCCCTTTTATTTTAACTAAGCGAATCGAGTTTTTATAAACTCTCAAAATCGAGACATAATTTAGCAAATGCTCTGTTTGTTTCCACGTCCTACACACAAAAGCTTTCTATTAGTTGATTCCAGTATGATGATGCAAAAATTATAGAGATCAATAGATGGTCTTCAGCAGCCAAAGAAAATGTCATCTTGGTAAAAAGTTTTGGGTATCCTGAGACCAAATTATGACATCAATCTCATTCATCGTGTTTGTCCTTCTCCTTTATCGCATAGCATAATTGTCACTCTCTAATTTCCGCAGAAGAAAAAGGGAGCGACACTGCCATCTTTCAAAAGAAGGAAGAAGCTCCAAACCAATCTCGCCACATACCAATTATGCGAAAAAAAAAAAAAAACATACATATATGTGCCAAAAGCTAATACCAATAGAATTTGGCCCAATAATTCACACGTTGAAGTTGCTCCTTTTATGCGTCACAGGGAAAGGAACCTGAAAGGTTAAAAAAAGGAGGGAATAAATCGCAACTCAATGAGTAATAATTATCTCTCTATGTGATCGGGCAATAACTATGCACATTTCGGAAGTATCACCTTTGCTAATATCAATTAACCAAACTTATACAGCCAAAGCAAAATACTTGTATTAATAGATCAAGATATTATTATCAACAAAGCAAGTTTGCATAAAACATAACTAGATAGGTGATGGAATGTCGGACCAACAATAGCTTTATTTTCCTTGGTTAAATATGGATTTGTATGTAACTCATCATTATGTCCAATTATCTATTTAGATAGAAAAAATAAATTCACACGAGTATCAATAACAGGTCGTAACCTCTGTTACAATATGTTGTAACTAAGTATTCTTTAGTAGTAGCATGCTCATTTTCTCAATTGGCAAATACATATGTCAATCAGTTTATCTATACTTCATTAAAAAAGATGAGTAACTCAACTAGTAAATTCTGACATTACTGGCGAAACATTGTGTGACAGCTTATGACAACCCTTCACAATGCCGTGAATAACTTACAATGAGAATAGATTTGGCTATGAGACATTGAGGAAAATCTTACGACACTTTATAGCACCTCTCCACAGGACCTTGAATAAGTTACAACAAGAATAGTGGGATTTTGTATATTATGGAGAATGCCCATTAAATTTTCACCAATCAATTTATTTGTCCTCTTGAATTTAATTTGTCTTTCAATACAATTAATTTGAAACACGCTTTAGTTTTTTTTTTTTTTTTTTTTTTTTTCTGTTATAACACAATAAATGAAAGTCATGATAGATCTTGGAGGCATGAATCGTAAAAAGGTTGTAAACCCAGTTATGTTGGATCATGCATCAGTTCAATTCTATCCTATGAGCATGTTACAATCAGTCTACTCATTTGCATTTTTTTTTTCTGTCAATCGATGACTATCAGGTTAGAGATGATCGCCATCGACATGAGAAAAATGGACGAGACAAATTATAGGAATCGGAACATCGGCTATGTACATCGTAGAAAGTTCTAAACCTTTTAGCTTGTTTTGAAATTCAGTTTTATTGGGTCAGGTTTAAGACCCATTACATGAGCAATAAGTTGAAAATCTGTAAGTTACGATCGAAATCGCGCTAATTATGATGCATTCCCTCTAAGCTTACGACCTATTACAAGCATAATATTTTAAAAATGACGAGGAAGCGATGGAAATGCCTGTTGGCCACAAACATTTCCTTCGAGCTTATGACTAATTACAAGTGACGTTATTCAAAATCAGCAAGTTATGACAGAAGAGGCCTTCCTCACGAAATGTTTGCTCTAAGTTGATGACTTTTTACAGTACACCTATTTACAGTCTTTGGTTTTAGGGACAAGTGGAAGCATCATTTCGAATTTTGACAACCATAACAAGTTGTAATTTCAATTATGTATATTCGTAATATTAGAATAAATGTGCCATAACAACAAATTATTTACCTGGTAACAAGTTGTCAATCCCATTAGCTTGCTTTGTAACTAAGACCAATTTGTCGGTGGGTGCAAGAAAATTAAGAATATTAAGTATAAAATTAATTTTTCGCTAAGGAATGAGTGATATTATTTTTATAATAAGATATGAAATTTCAGGCAGAATTGCTAGAAACGCAAAAAATATAAATCATTAAAACATGACAACATGAAATAAAGAATCAAACAACACATACGGTCTGACAATTCTTCAAATAGCGAAATATTGCGGTTATTTCCTATTTTTAATAAAGCTTTACGTGTTATAATTTAGAGGGATAGTTTTAGATTAAGATGTTTAATGGATCTTTAACTTTGCATCTCTTTATTAATGTGTAACAGGCTTTTCTAAAGTAGCATGTAAGACTCCTTATTTAATGAGACGTTATTAAATTCCTTATAGGGACGGTATTTTACCAACCATCCATGTAAACTTCCAAAGAAGTTGGACTAATTTAATGGGAAGTTAGTTAGTCCCATAGATACTGGTAGTTTTACTAACCACACACCTATAAAATGTGCAAGAACTTGCTAACTTATTGAGATGTTTGGTAAATTTGTTATAGCATCAGTATTTTAATTTAATTGAAGTTGATAATTTTAGTAATTTATTAGAATTTCGATAAATTCACTATGGTGTTGGTAGTTTAGTACTCAATCTTGTAAAATTTTAAAGAAATCGGTAAATAATGGAATGTTGGCAAATTCCTTATAGGGTTGGTATTTTGTGTAAATTTTAAAGAATGTGGTAATTTACTAAATTATTAGGTATAAGTAAATTCCTTGTAGTGCAAGTATTTTACTAGAAATAATGGCAAGATTTAAAAAAAGTTGGTAGCTTACTCGTTGGAATATTGGTAACTTTCTTGTGTGGGTTGATACTTTAGTAAACTCACTTGTAACGGTTCAAAAAATGTTGATAAAGTACTAACTTATTGCAATGTTGGTAAATTTATTATAGTGTTGGATATTTGCTTGTGATATCGGAAAAATTTAAGAAGAGTTGGCAATTTATTAAGTCATTTGAAAGTTGGTAAATTCCAAATAGTATTAGTGATTTCCTAACCGGTCACTTGACCTTTGAGTACCGGTCATACTTTTTTTTTAATCAATAATATTAGAAATTCACCAGCAATTTCATAAATCTATTAACAGCAGAAACTTTTGCAGTTTTTTCTCTTAACTGCACCCAAGAATCGTCTAAGAAGCCCAATTTGCGTATCTTCTAATCCATATTTCAAGAGAAACACCTATCCTACTTCTCAAATTTTTCCAACTGCTAAACACGGTGAGATAGATAAGTTAGCTCTACTAATTATTTGTTCTATTGTTGAATATCACAGTTGAATAGGTTTGAGGAAAAGAAAAGGTACCTGAGTAACTTTCAATCCTGTAGAAGCAAAATGGAAGATATTGCCAAATTACTGTTTTTATACTGCACTTTTCAAGGGGATGAGGACATTTCTTTGCTTCACAGAGAAAGGGATTGCCAAGCTGCACAGACAAACTTGCGCAACCCCTAGGATTGCTGTCTGTTTATACTTCCCCCAAAGTTCTCTTGATAAGACATTGGAAGAGATGAAACAAACTAGTGCATCTCACGTTTACTGAATCAGAAGTCAATCTGCCTTTCATTTAAAAGAAAGTCCAACATGCCAAATGGAATGAGTTCAGCATATGACAACACCGAAAATTTGGATGTATTGCGCTGAAATATTAAAGTGAGCAACAATTCGAACGCAGGAAGATGTCCATGATGCTGAAGGGTAATCGTGAACTCAAATGCCCAAAATGTTGGGACTACTTGCAAATGCAGGATGAAACCAATGTAAAAGAGAACAGGTCTGAGCTTGGACGCCTAATTTCATCTCCCTCTGGGAAGCAATGTTTACATGCGGATCTTCTCTCTCCTTTTTTTTCCTTTCCTTTGGTCAGTACATGCGGATCTTCTCTCAATGACCTAAATCTGGAGGAAAGGGGGTTCACAGTCTCTCAGCTTGTACGTCCTCCATGATTTGATGAATGGATTTGGCCTTTCTTAACCAGCAACTTCAATGCTAGCTTCTGAGCAGCAAGGGCCTCGGCCTCAATGGTGGGCTCCCATAAAATTGCAGTTTCAGCAAGTAACGAGGTCACAACATATGATTCATGTTTGAGGTAGGATGCCTGTCTTCCAAGTAACCTGTATCATTTTAAGCCATTAATTGACTGAGCAAGGAAAGTGAACTATCTATGTTTTATCAATAATATTCAGAAATAATGGAGAGTTTTCTGAGGCACCAAAAGAACTGAGATGTCCAAGTCTTAACTTCAATAAAGTTCTGTAAATATTGGATTAATAAGGCCTTATATCAAGATTTATATTTGTTTAGTAAGCAAAACTGGGGGAATGCTTTATGAGGATTAATAGTTAAAAATTCTTTCACAGCAACAATCATAGAATCAACTAAGATCAAAATGAACAATTTCTTTCCATGGACTATTTTTTTTCGGGCAACGTTCTTTGAATGATCCATGGAAGTTAAGGGTCTCCGATTGATACTCAGATAGAGCCAAAAAGGGAACTAGTATGGTCATTGTTATAGTACCTTTTCCTTGCTTCTCAGTGTCACAGCCACACAGAATGAGCAACCACGATTGGCAGCTACCTGCATAACCGAATTCAAGTAATTCAGGCATCATAAAATTCAATTTAATGAGCAAACTTTGAATTTGACTAGCAGCTTGTGTGCTTCTTCTGAGCATTACCCAAGAAACTGAGTCCCTGTTGGCTATTTCATGCTTTCCCATCAACCTTCTCCCATTTCCTTCTCTGTAGGTGCTTATGTGCTCTTCATGGCGAAATAAGAGATTCAGAGTTGCCTTCTTTATCACTTCAAAGTCTCCCTCTTCTGCCATGCTTTGTATTGCAGAATAGACGAGAAGCACACTCCTAAATTCCTTCAATGAACAAAAATACTTAATCAAGTCCACATTATTTCTTTGGTGTCAACCTTTAGTTAGTGTGACACTTACACCCTTCCAGTCACCCTGCGAAGGAAGATAAATATTTTTATTAACTTTGGGATAATATGTTGCTTATGGTGATCGTAAAGTCAGCTACCGGATTTAAACATGAGGACAACACCAGCTTGCTCATATCCGTCATATAAGCAACATAAACAACTAAGTATTTGACTACTGTAGAAAATGCCTATATGCACTTATTTTGTTTGCCGTTAATGGCATTCCATTATTTTCTCTGAGCAAGTAATTGAAATTTCACCTCAAGAAGGTACCTCGAACACCATATATGATCTACTGCTTCAATTCCCACTCTTCGTCCCACTTGGTACTCTTACTGCAGATTAGAAGCCAGTGTTGACGGCAACAGTTCTGTGCTTTTTCTTCTTTTTTTCCCCTTCCGAAACAACAGGCAAGATGAAGGTCAGATATTACCTGGCTCGGCATCACCTCTCCATTGGTGCCACTAATTTTGACACCGGCATATAAGAAAGCCTTATAATGAGCATTGGATATGTCTCAGCCGAATGACTCATCAGCCCTAACAAAACAATAATAAGGCCCCTATATGGATATAAAGCCTTGTTTCATTACAAATTTTCCTATCAACTTAGCCTATACCCATCAATATATAGGGAAATTCTTGACCAAACAATTTCTCACATGGGGACCTGGATATCCTCCAAAAGGCCAACCCAATGGCCGTTGAACATTTGTCTGCAGTAGGGTGTTTTCTTGCTCATCCCATACCTAATGGGAACATTTAGAATCATGAACCTAGCGATTTCAAAACTTTCTAGTACACGATAGAAAACTCATGTTTTTGGATCTCCTACCATGAAACTTCATCGATAATGGGTTACTGAAAATTTTAGCAACCCTAGCACGTATCTTCGTTGGGATCAGCTCGCCAGCAGGTATGTTTGAATCGCAAATAGTCTGCAAACGAAAAATAATTCTCCATAAACTAATTGAAACGCCTTACTCGTTTGATTAATATGTTCAGATGATAAGATGGATGAAAACTTTTTGACAACATAATACTTGTTTTGGGGATGATTACCAAGATATTGTTGCCCTATAGGGAAGGATCCTTAAAATTTCTTGAGGCTGTTAAAAAATCATGAACTTGATGAAATGATGTGAAGGTAAATATAGTAAGATAGTTTCATGTTTATGTCATCTTACCATAAGATCACTTCACTACCCTCCCCCAGAGCTTGACTAGTACTTGATCCATCGTAGTTCCACTAGGGAAGTTCAGATGGGTGCTCAACAGATCTAGGGATCATCCGATTATTCAGAAATCAAAAGATCAATAGCATGTAGCACATAACAAGAAAAACAGTACATATTTTATTGCACCATTCATACCCTTAATTTGCTGCGCAAATCTATGCCAGAACATCTGATCTTGTCTCATTGTTAGACTAACATTAAAATGTGAAACAAGATTTGCTAACATAGAAATTGGGGAAAAAATGGCGTCAATTGTTTAATGTGCATAAAATATATGACATACATTTTCTGATAGAGATTGAAGAAAAATGCAAACTTATAATCTCAGTACAGAAAAGTTGTAGCATTGTTCATCTTTTTGTGCACCAGGCTTAAAGGTTTTAGGCATGAAAACATACCAAATGCATTATGCAATTATCATATCGGTGGGCATGACGTCCAAGTTGAGGAGATTCTCGAGCTTGAAGTAGTATTGTTCTCGGATTTCAAAGCATACACCATGAACTCAGAAAAGCTCTTGGTGTTTCCACTCCTCTGTTTTTTCTTTTTTAGCAAGAGAGAATTCCATGTGTTTTGCAATCATGGGACTGGGGTCAATGAGCTCTTTGTGATCCTCATCTAGCATTGTGTCATCAATGCCAAAATCTGCACAATTTTTGCCTTGTCTGGAAATTAAAGTAGCGTGAATTATAGACATATCAACTGAAACAAAAATATGGGAGCTTAATCTCATGGAAGATGGTTCAAACAACAAGCTCTATTTGTATGACTTGACCTTCTAGTATGCATGGGAGCTTAATTCTGAAAAAGATAAAAGAATGGACTAGGTACTTTAAAGAAAGGGTCTCTTTAGCAAGTGCCAGACCATTTTTTGAAGACTAGTTTCAAGTAGGAAAAACTTACATTTTTGAAGCATAAATAGCTAGTCTTATCGATTGCCCTAAGGATACCACCACATTCTCCTTGATAAATTAATTAAAAACAGTGGGTAACTATACTTCTCCTTTTAGAACCATTTCAAGGTTATTCTCAGGCCTCATTCCCAAAAGATCTTGTGAACAAGTAAAAAACTGAGGGTAGTTACACAGTCGAGGGAAGCAGACAACAACAGTTTTAAGAGATTAACCAACTTCCCAGGGATCAATCAGCAAACATGTTATTCTGATATTTCATTAGATATAATGGATGATCAACTCGTGAATCTTGACAGTGCACCGAATTCTTTTCTCTCAAAATCAAAGGCAATCACATTTAAGTACTTTCTTCTTTCACAAACTTGGCACATTTGCAAATTACTCTTGCCAACAGCTCTGGCGAAAATAGCTATTAGATATCGTCATGATAGAGCAAGACTACCGAACATAACAATAATCAGTATGACCAAGTTACGACACAGAACAAGAAAAATCTGAGACAAGAGTGCATACAAGAGAAATTGATTCCACACGAAGTCCACAACATAGACTTAAAATTGGTAGTGATTGATTTAGTCATCAAAATAAACGATAGCAATGAGTACTGATTTGTTCATTCATTTTGCCTCACACAGCATGCATTTCTTTTGCAGGCACTGTTATCACAAAGAGATGAAGTCCATGTCAATTGTCAACCAAACGAAATGAACAGGACAATCTTACAGTGATCAACATGGAGGTCGGAGATTAGACTCCTAGTCCAACGGTCATAAGACTTAATGTCAAACAATTGCTCAATTGCTTAAGATGATGCCCAAATCGGCAAAGGATTTACCTGAGAACCTCTACAGAATGGTTGAACTGCAAACCAAGAATGTGCATTTTTTTCAAACTCTTTACATAAAGACTTCAGAAACTATGATATTATACAAAAAAATTGCAGCTTTTAGTTTTCCCAATGTTACTGTCAAATGCTAACAATGAGATCACTTCTCTATCCTCCCTTGGAGCTTGACCACTACTTGATCCATAGTAATTCCACTTTGAAAGTTCAGATGGGTGGTCTAGGGATCGCCTGATTTCAAGAATTAATAAATCAGTAACATGTAACGTGTAAAAAGGAAAAGCACAACATATTTTATTATCGCCAATCATTCCCTTGATTTGCTGGGTAGATCTATGTCAGAACCTTTGATTTCATGGGAACACATTTGAGATAAAGTTATTTTTAAGGGAAGCAAACTAGAAGCCGTTCTATAGAAAAACATTTCATCACCTCATCTATTAGAGTTTTCCAGAAGTGTACAGGCATTTTGCTCCTTGTGAAATCAAAAAAGCAAATTGCAAACTATATCTACAGCATGAGTCGCAAGCCAGATTTAATGAGCTCGGAATTGGATGAAGAAAAGTATGAATTTTCTTAATTTTTCTCGCATGTTTGGGAATAAAGCAATGTCCAAACCTTCTAGCGATCTGTCTCTGTGCCCCAATTGAATCATGTAGTGTTGATAGATACCTGTATCAACTCTATCTGCAGGATATGAAATATCTCGTACCAATCCTCGCCTACATCTTTGTGGCACCTCCTCCAATTTTGGGCGCTGCAATTCTTAGGTGAGTACAGAATAGTTCTAGTAATGTTCATCTTTTTGTGCATCGCACTTAAAAGGTTTTAGTGCATCAAAACATACCAAATGTATTGTGCAATCATCGTATCAGCATAGGGGGTGACATCCAAGTTTAAAAGACTCTCCAGCCTGTAGTAGTATTTTCTCGGACTTCAAAGCATACGCCCTGAACTTAGAAAAGCTCTTTGTGTTTCCACTCTTCCTCTGTTGTAGCAATAGAGAAATCCATGTGTTTCCTGTCATGGGAGTAGTAGTCATGGACTTCTTTGTGATCCTCATCTAGCATTATATCATTGGTGCCAAAATCTACGCCATTTTTTACCAGCCTGAAAAATAAAGTTGTGTTAGCAATAGACATATCTACTAAAACAAAAAAGGGGGAGCTTAATCTCATGGAAAATAGTTCAAACAACGAGCTCTATTTGTATGACTTGGCCTTCTAGTATGATGAGAGTTTAGTTTTGAAAAGATAAAAGAATGGACTGAGTACTTCAAAAGAAAGGGCCTCTTTAGCAAGTGCTAGCAACTTTGTCCTAAGCTTAATGTCATGAAACCACTTTTTGAAGACTATTTTCAAGTGGGAAGAACTCTTGCATTTTCTAAGCATAAATAGTGAGGCTTAACTACACAAACAGGTCTCGATATATATATAAACTCTTTACTTAATTTGCACGGAATATTTCTATAAATGAAAGTGGAAAGAAATCCAGAAGATGGAAGAGTTAAAGCAACTTAAAAGTACAAACCACCAATCATCAAATACAGAGCATGATGATCCAAAACCAAAATGCCATTGAAATTTGAAATATCATCCACCGACACGCATCATAATAGTGTTTAGAGCTGCAAGAGTCCAGTTCGAGAAGCCAAATTAGCAAACCCGGCTCATCTTCACCAAATCAAGCAATGAATCAAAAGATACGAAAACAAATTCATATGACGCCAAGCAGATGTACTCAACTCCGCTCAAGAGCCAGAACAGAGCGAGAAATTCTCTAAAAGCACCAACAATTCAACGTCAAAAATCGCATGCTGAACTAAGTGGCCTAATCACATGACAAATCCTCTCTCTCTCTCTCTCTCTCTCTCTCTCTCTCTAGGGATCTGTGCATGTGACATCCTTATTTTCAACCCTGCTTTTGACTAAATAAAATGGGCTTTTCATCGATAGGCCTATGGCCTTTTTCTCTAAGTTAGCCACTCAGAAGATAACTAATCTATCGGGTGAAGTCATTAAGGAATCGAAACGCAACAAGCTTGAGAATTCGACCAGAAATTGACTGCTCGACCGTGTTAATCTACAAGGGTCAATACGGCACCGTCAAAATCGACTAGAGATCGAAGATAGGTCGATTCGACAGAAGCATGTAATTAAAGTGTGGGTGATTCCACCTAATTGCAAAATTCTCGTCGAACGGCACTAAATCGATTTTTCTGTCCTTTTTGTATCATGTGTCCATATTTGAAATCTCGAGACTTTCACGACAACCGAGAGTCGCCTATGAGTCGAAGATGCACAATATGGCTCGAAAATAATCGATCACAGGTCAATTGCACTAAAAATTCCTAAAAGCTATCCGATAAGTTAGGTCACGCTAAAATCGCATCCAGTTGAAATTATCCACGAAATTAAACTCGATTTCTAAATTATGTCATGTCATGATTTATTTTAGGAACGTCGACTCATCCTCCGAAAATTTTTCGGCAAACCCAAGTTTTTGGCGAAAATTCAAAGTTAGGCAATTTTGGACTGGGAAATTAAGAGGGCCATTTTTGTGTAGATTTTTGGCATTCAAATTGGATCATTTGGCAAGGAGAATTGTGGAAAGTAGTGTGGGCACTTATCTTGGCATTGTGGCCCTTGAATTGAGTTGATTTAGAGGAGAATTAAGTGAAATTGAAGAGGGATGCCACAAAATTCGTAGCTATGGTGGTATGCAACATTTTGGACCACCTAAAGTGGCTTCTTGAGGAAGTTTGGAGAGGATAGGGCAGCTGAGCTCAACCATGGACTTTGGGGGCCAAGTGATGAGTATTTAGATCTTTTCCATGGACTTTTGAGGCTTGGTGGTGCGCCTCCAGCTATAGCCCTTCATCTTCTTCTTCCTTACCCCTCTTGTGCTCCATTGTTGTTGTTTTGGAGCAAAAAAACCAGAGAATACAAGCCAAGCCAATTGCAGCCACCGTCGACCGCCCTCATGCCGTTCGAGCGCCGCCTGAGCCGCTCGAACTCCACCTAGGCTGTCGATCACGCCCATGTGCTCACGAGCTTGTCCACCGCATCCCGCACGTCTAAGCCGTCACTGCCCTCCGTCCGTCCACATCGCAACTCCGTCAACCAGGCCGCCTGTCCACCATCTCCAACTCCCTCCGCTGGACTAGCCAGCCAAAGCTCAACCCGTTCCAACAACCGTAGCTCTTGTACCAACCTAAAAACAAAAGCAAATCTCAGCTTTGGGCTAAGAGCTTTGTGGGTTGTTTTCAAGTCCTTCCGAGCCTCCCTTGGCGTCACTCTAGGCCCGAGTCTTGCTCACCTCCGCATCACCGTCGCCATGAACTCATTGGCTCAGAAATCCGGTGAGTTAATTCCCTAATCATTGATTAGGTTGTTAATTGCACCTAGGGGATTAGTTTAGTGTTAAATAGCTTAGTTAGATTAGTCTTAAGATGGATTAATGCTAATCTAGAATGGTTAGATTAGCCTTAATATTGATTAATGTTAATCTAATTGGTGAGAGTAGCACTAATGAGGTTGGATTAGTCCAATTTAGTGGACTTTCTTTAGTTCTGATTTCTGGACCCTCACCATTTGTCATTTTCGTGGATCGAAATGTGCTGAGATTTTGAGGTTGATTCCTTCTTAAAAAATGTTTTAGATGTCCTAAGCTATGACATATATTTTATCCAATATTTTAGGGATTTAAAAAGAAGGATATTTCAGCTCCATCATTTGAAAACAGAACCTTTTTTTGTGCTGCAACTGGTGACCTTTTGGGATTCAAGGGATTTTTATCAACTCTTAGGATTCAAATTTCGAAGTGGTTTCTTCACAAAAGTTGTTTTTCATATCTTTTAATTTAACATAGTCAAATTTCAAATCAAATGGACAAGTTTTGGATCTCTAACTAAGCTGGTTTTGGAAAACAAACTTTCTGGAAACAGACTAAATTTTTGTACTAAATTGAGCGATTTATTGGGCTTAATCTAAAGGATATGGGTTAAGGTGTCCCATGAAAAATGTTTTTTTATGTGTCATTTACAACATATTCAAATTCGGAAATTTTCCAAACTCGTTTGATTAGATTTCTGGATTTAAACTCGAAGACGCGCGAGTGGACCGTTTCTACTAGTTAAGACCGGTAGTAGTTTTGGTAATTGTTCTTGATGCTATGCTTGCTGAACCATGTATATTTGGTGATGTGGTTGACTTGTGATATTCTTAGAAGTTATGCGTGATGATGCGCGAATGGTTGTGCCATGGTTGTGGTTTATTGTTATTGCTTTATGTGGCGGCTATTGAAAGAGGATGAGATGTGTTGAAAAAGTCAAATGGTTGTGAGCAGGTAAAGGACTAAGTATGCACGATAGTGAAACTTCATATGAGCCACTTCTAGATCCTTGTACCGTTGTTTATTATAGTCGAGAACTAAAAGCTACACGACAACGTGACTTCGTGGGAGCCACATCTATTGCCTTGAGCTATTGCTTATTATAATCGAGAACTAAATGCTACACGATAGCGTGACTTCATGGGAGCCACCTCTAGTACCTTGAGCTATTGCTTATTGTGATCAGGGACTAAGTGCCACACGATACTGAAACTTCGTGGGGGGAGGCACCTCTAGAACCTTGAGTTTGAGTATTGAGCTGGAATGTGGAGTCGAAATATTGAGTTAGGATGTTGAGTTTGAATTTGGAGTTTGAATATTGAGAATGAATATCGGGTGTGAATTGAACCACCGATATGAGTTACCCACGCCTAATTATGGAACGAAATTGTGTGACACGGAATGACACATGTCATAACGATTTGACCTTTTAATCAAGACCTCTGTGAATTGTTTGATGAGTGACATGAAGCGTTCCAGTTATTGAATGGAATTACTGTATGCATGTGTTTTATGAGGTGCACTAATGTGCAAGTAGGTGCTGTGGTGAGGTAAGTTTTGAGTGGTGTATGTTTAGGACGCCCTTGAGTGAATTTTCATCCTAATCGGGGTTTAGAGTGTTGACTCACTGAGATTTATTCTCACCTCGTCATGGTTTACAATTTTTCAGGTCCTTAGTCTGGAGATACCAAAGGGTGTCATGGAGGATCCCGAGCCAGAGTCAAAGGGATCCGGAGTAGAGGTTGTCTAGTAGTTCTTTTAGGGCAGACCTTAGAGTGCAAACTTGTAGGACTAATTTGGATTGTATATAAAGTGTGTTTTTTATGAAATTGGGTTGTCCTGCTTTTCTATCTCAGGTTTGTTGTTGTCCGAGGATTATTCAATTCGCTTCCGAATTTACATAAAATAAAAAAGGTCGGTAACGTGTTCTGGGAACGTCGCAAATTTTAGTCGACCACCGAGGGGTGTGTGTGCACCCGGGGTTCGGGGCGTGATAGTGCATGTCCCCCAAAATCAAATCAAGTATTCGAAACACAATTCAAAAAGTTATTCATGTAAAAATCTGGGAAACAAGGTCCCACATACCTCCAGTGAAGAAAATTAGCGCACGATCCACAATCCAATTTGTATGTTCGGGATGTGAGCGATCTTGTCCCAATCCTCGCCTGCTAGTCTTTGGCAACTCTTCTCCAATTCTCCGCAACCAAAGATGTTTAGGTGAGTAAGGGATGTGAGCCTTCGCATTGCTTCAGGGAATGATGTCAACGAGGAGCACCCCTCGATGTCGAGATTTTGAAGTGATTGAAGGGCCTCGATCTGCTCTGGTATATCCTTCAAATTGAGACATTTCCAAATTCTAAGGCACTCCAGATTGCAGGCCTGTAGAAGCCACTGTGGGAGAGATGTCAGTTTGGGAAGGCCCTCAATTTTCACGGTGCGGAGACTCTGAAGGCCTCCATGGAAATCCATGATGTTGCCGCTTTCGTCTTTGGATATATCCAGCTCCTCACATTTCTCAATTTGCTCTAATAACTCCTTAAAATTGGGGCAATTGGAAATTATGAGACGGTCGAGATTGCGGAGTTGTAGAATCCACTGTGGGAGAGATGTCAGTTTGGGAAGGTGAACGATCGACACGGAGCGGAGACTTTGAAGGCCTCCATGGAAATCCAAGATGTTGCCGCTTTCGTCTTTGCATATATCCAGCTCCTTGCATTTGTTGAAAACTAGGTCAGTAAGGGATGCAAGCCTTCGCATTCCTTTAGGTAATGATGTCAACGAGTGGCAATATGAGATTTCAAGCTGTTGAAGTGATTGAAAGGCCTCGATTTGCTCTGGTAATGCCTTCAAATCACAACCGTGAATTTGGAGAAGCTCGAGATTGCTGGCCTGGACAAGCCACTGTGGGAGATATGCTAGTTTGGGAAGGTCCTTAATTTGTACATAGCGAAGACTCTGAAGTCCCTGGAAATCCAAGATGTTGCCACTTTCGTCTTTGCATAAATCCAGCTCCTCACATTGCCTAATAGAGAGATCCACGAGGTTGGGTAGGTGTCGCACACGTTGGCCAAATATGTTATCCCCAAGATGAGAAGTCAATGGCATGGCTTTCAACTTCTTACAATAGAAAATACTTAATTTCAATAGACTAGGAAACGATGCTGTTAAAGTGGATGAATGGCCACATTCGATGTATTCTAGTTCAACCAGATACGAAATCCGTAAACTCTTGAGGTGAGGTAATTGGCCTAGTGGAGAGAGACGTTTACATCTTCCACAGCCTTTAAACTCTACCTCAACTAAATTTGGCATGGAAGACACGAGGCTATCCATCATCCACCTTGGAAAGCTCTCACCTTCATATCTAGTGATCGTCAACTCCTGCAGATTTAAGGGCGGTTGCAGTCCATCCAATAGAGCTTCATTTCTAGTCCTAGTCCCAATTACTACATCATTAGTATTGAAACCACCCCATTTAAGTTCCAAAGATTCAAGAGACTGCTTCCCTGTCAAGTTTGCAGCCTTGTATTCTTCTATTGCATCTGTTACGTGTCCCAAATTTTTAATGCAAAGGCTTCCCCGGATGTTATTAAGCCCATATAGCTCCCTAAGTTTGCCATAATTCTTAGTACGAGCTTTGTCTTTGGGCAAAATGAAGCAATTCAGCCTATGCAGAGAACTCAATTGCCCTAGTCCACGGGGAACATAACTAAGTTTTTGACAGTCTTTTATGCCTAGATTTCGAAGGCTAACTAATTTCGTTATACCCCTTGGTAATTCTTCAAGGTTACAACCATCAAGATTAAGTGTTTGCAAATTCTGCAATTCCATGATGGAGTTAGGAAGCCTATTGAGCCCCATAGTGTAAGAGAGATCAAGATACGTGAGATACTTCAACTCACAGATGGACCTTGGCAACTTCTCGACATCCATTCCCTGTAGACCCAAGACGTGCAACCTTTTGAAACTTTGCATAAGTTGGCGTAAATCTGCTTTACTTTCCATAATTCCCCCCAAAAAAATTAATGTTCTCAAGCAACTTGCTTCCAAGCGTGGGAATGGAAGGGGAAGGTCACCCACGGATATATGACGAGTTCTTCCATCTATGGATTTTGTGTCATTCTCTACCACACAACACTCATTCCCTGCAACCAAGCAAGCTAGATCATGCATCAAATCATGCATCTTGCAAGTCTCTATTTTTGTGATTGGATCTTTTTTGAAATCTTGAAAAAAGTTACTCCAAAGTAGATTCATGAAATATTCATGGGCAATGTCTTCTAAAGGCTCACTTGTATTTGATGGCTTGATAAATCCTTCTGCCACCCAAAGATCGACCAAAGTCTGCTTATTTATCTCATGATCTTTGGGAAACAATGAACAAAAAGCGAAACATCGTTTTAAATGTGAAGGAAGATTGTCATAACTTAGCCTAAGAACCGATATTATTTCTTCTTCACTTTGACATACTTCTGGGAGCTTATAATCTTTGAAATGTAACCATTCGGCTTTTGTTTTCTTAGAAAATAGTAAGCTTCCAACAGTTCGAACAACCAATGGAACACCAGAGCACCTTCTAGCTATCTCTTCGCCAATAGGTCGCAAGTCAGGATCTTGTGTCTCCTCTCCTTTTGGAAAAGCCATTTGCATTAATAAATCGACAGACTTTATTTTAGATAATCCCCCGAGAAGATAAGGCAAAGCAGTGTAGGTGATATCCGCAACCGAATGAAGACGTGTAGTTATAAGGATCTTGCTTCCTGTAGCACCTCCCACCAATAATGGTTTCAATCTAAGCCATGTTTCTAGTTCTGCATCCCAATAATCATCTAAAACTAAAAGATATCTCCTTCCATCAATTGCTCTCCTCAGTTCATTTTGTAATTGTTCCATCACATCATGATTGAATTCCTTCTTAGTCACACTAGCTAAGATATTTTTCACTATTTTTTTCATGTCAAAGTCATTAGAGACATATACCCACATTTTCAATTCAAAATGTTCACTGACCATCTTATCATTATACACATGTTGAGCAAGAGTTGTTTTTCCAAGCCCACCAATACCAACTATTGGAAGGATGGAAACATTCTCTTTCACGTCTAAATCCAATAAAAATTTCTTAACAGTCTCCTTATCATCATCTCTCCCTATAATATCCCCCTCACATGCAAAGGAATGTGTCTCTTCTCTCTTCCTCCACTCTCTCTCGGGGAGCGTGTTCAAGTCGAATTTCCTGTTAGCCTCAATGGTTTCTATTCTTTTCTTCACTGCTCTTACTTTGTAACTCATCTTCAATATAAAAGCAACCTGGTTTGAACCAGAGAAAAATTTCCTTACCTCCTCGAACATTTTTTTGTGGCCTCTCTGTCCTTGTCGCATAGCTTCTACATTGTATTCTTCAAGCACATCCAGTGCGTCATAAAAAGCGCCCTTCAGTCTATCAACCCAATCTTTGATTTCCCGACTCTGGTAGTATCGCTCCTCTGCATCATCCAGTACAGCTCGAAGTGTGGAGACCGTTTCCCTAAGTGCCTCGAGTTCATGCTTGTCGCCCCATAACTTTCCAATATTTTCTATTGCTTGAGGAGCTAGACTAGCAACGATCTCCCCCGCAATGCTAACAATGACAGCTTCTGCCATTTTTGTTCTCGGTGTTCCTTTTTCTTTGTCTCTCTATGGATCAGAAGATACCAGTACGGTCGTTCCAGGGCTATAGGCTTCTCAAAACCTGTATAAGAAGTTTAGGTTGACACTTACGTAGGACTGGCAAATCAGAATGTTACAAATCTAATTTTCAACTTCTTTGACCGACTCGTGTTATTGAAGATAGGATCCACGCAAGAAAAGAAAATCCATAATGAATATGGGACCCACCGAGGTCTGCGATTGGTTTGTCCAAAACATGCCTAATTGTAAGATGTTATTAAGAATTAAATCTAGGTGTAGTTGTTGGTGCAAAATTCCAGACGAAATTGATTTTCTCCAAGAATCAATCTTTTCAAAAGAAGCTCGGCTTTTTCATCTATTTTTTTAAGGATTATCTCGCAACAGTTTCATAAACCACCCCACAACTCGGCTTTCATTGGATAGAGACTCCCGAATTTTCAAAAATTACATTAATCACGTTACAGCGATTCGGAGAGGTTTAAAGAATTTCTATATTTTGGTCGACTGATGATTTACTACATTTTATTATAATTATCATTCAATGAAAGGTTTTGCTTTGTCAACATTTTTGTTTGAAATTACTATTTTTAGTTCGATGCGTCGTTCTTTAATTTCATTTCAAAGGATAGCCAATCGTTCTCTAAATTCTTGGGATGGAATTGATGTATGACAAAGTTGCTATCAAAACTTACGTGAGGTGCGAACTGTTATAAATTAAGGTATATAGATATACACACGCAATATACATTAGTAGAGAGATTCTTTCCGTGAAAATAGAAAGTTCTGTATGCGTGGATAGCATGATCAATTTGTTATCGCCTTGATATGAACACTATACCTTTCAATTCGAAACTCTTCTTCATATTGTTATGGGACATTATTAATATTATTTTAAAACATTGCAGTTCGATTAGGAAAGTTCACTCTCCTTGCAAAATTCTCAAATTTAATTTCTTTATCTGAATAAATACTTCTATACATTTTCATTTGTTCCTTATTTTTTCCTATTCTCTAAATAAATTTCGTTAGCAAAACCAAAACTTGTCCATTTATGCAACGTGAAATCATATATTTAGGCATTTTATGGATGTCATTTCTTTTTCATAAATTTTATTGTTCCCATCATTTTCTAATGGTGCCCAATTTAATAGTTCCATCACATGCTTTCCTTAGAAAATCATCCACGTTCACATGCTTTACTTAGAAATCGATGTACATTCACATGCATGCCCAATTGTCGAGTAATAACGTCGAGCATTAAAATCAATTGGATCTGGCTCTTGAGAAGATAGAAAAGTATTATAGCTGTCTGGGCAACTTCGGCATCTAACTTCACGCGGCAAAAAACTTTATGTTCATGAATCTTTGCTATTTTCTAATGATGCCCATCTTTATGGTTTCGTTGTTTAGTAGTGACATCAAAACATTATAGGCAGAAGAACAGCCCAAGTGCCATAACTTGGCACGGAATGACACTTAAGTGTCATAACTTAGAAAAGGTACACTTAAGTGCCGGTTTTGAAATTAAATGGAACACTTAGGTGCCACTCCGACGAAAATCCAGCCAAATGGCTGATGTGGCAATTTTCCAGCGAGTTTAGTCCAAAACGGTGTCGTTTTGCATGCTAATGTGACGAGAAAATGCAAAAACGACGCTTTTCATGTCCGATGTGTAAATACTAATATAAAAATTAATTTAAATTAATTTAAACTTAATTTTATTTAAAATATTCTAAAAAATTAAAAACTAAAAATTTAAATTTAAATTTAGAAAAAAAAGGTTGGGGGAGGTGAAGGGGGTGGCTAAGGGCCGAGCCCTCGCCGCCACCGCCTCCTTGCCGTCGTCGGCCCTTCCCGGCGACAGCAGGGAGGCAACAAGGGCCCGCAGCCCTCACCGGATATGGGCAAGGGCTCCCGCAGCCCTTGCCGGATATGGGCGAGGGCCCGCAGCCCTCGCCGGATCTAGGCGAGGGCCGCGACCCTCACCCCTCGCCCCAGATCTAGGCGAGGGCTCGCGGGCCCTAGCCGCTAATTAGCTGGGGGCCGGTGACCCCGGCCGACCCTCCCCCCTCCGTCGCCAACCCTTCTCGGCGACGGCAAAGAGGTGGCGGCAGTGAGGGCCCAGCCCTCGGCTACCCCCTTCAGCCTCTTTTTTTTTTTTAATTTTTAGTTTTAAAATTTTTAGAATATTTTAAATAAAATTAGTTTTAAATTTATTTAATTAATTTTTATATTATTATTTACACATCGACACGAAACAGTGTCGTTTCGCATTTTCTCGCCATGTCAGCGTGCAAAACGACGCTGTTTTGGACCAAATTCATCGGAAAATTGCCACATTAGTCATTTGGCCGGATTTTTGCCGAAGTGGCACCTAAGTGTTCCATTTAACTTTGAAACTGGCACTTAACTGTACTTTTTCGAAGTTATGGCACTTAAGTGTCCTCCCGTGTCAAGTTATGGCACTCTAGGTGTCCCAAACTCAAATATTATAGTTAACAGGATTTCAATCTTGAGAAGACAGAATGTTATTATAGCTGCCTGGGCAACTTCAGAATCTCACTTCACATGATAAATGAATTTAAGTTCATAAATCTTTGCATTTGCCCAAATAAATAAGTAAAAGGAAAAGAATAGATTGTGAAGTATCGTGTGAATGGAGTAGTTTGAAACATTTTTCAAAATTATACATTGGTATTGAAGTACCAATTTGCCGTGGGCTCATAAAAGCAATTTTTTTAACTTTTAATTTTAATATGTGCAATGGTAAAACAGCTCTTGAAGTTGGCTAATCTTCTCTTTTTATTTCTATTTAGAATTGGAAGCTGGGGACATTTTATGTGTTTTTATGTGCCCATTTTGGAGAACGCTAATAGCCTAATATGTAAACGTCGAGGGCCACGTTTACAACATATAAGTCATATCTATAAATCCAAATAAAAGACGCTGATAGCTTTCCCAAGTAATCTTTGTTTCGATCAAAGATGAGTGATCTTGAGTGATGTAAAAGGATTTTTTTTCTTTTTTTAAATTTCGAAATGTTACGGTCAAATTTGAGCCATATCATAATAAGTGAAAGATCGAGGTAAAACAATTGTAATAAAAGTTATCGCTCGTACAATTCTCAGGCTATATTCATCTTCAGAAAAGCACAGAGCTTCTCTCTAATTAGTTGCTATAAGAAAGCACGAACCTGGCTAATAGTGGGCTGACTGACGGTCGACCAACAAAAGCAAGCCCACAACCCCTGAGATGAGACGGCGTTGGCGAGACCGAGACAGAGAACAGATCAGACGGCGTCCGCAAGACAAGAGAGAGAGATTGAGAGCACCACTGCAGAAAGTCGAGAGACTAGAGAGACTGAGAGAGAGAGAGAGAGGCCAAATTTGAGTGTGAGAACTAGAAAAGAAGTGGAGTTTAAATAAAAAAGATTCAGGATTGGTTTTGTATGAAAACCGGTTCTGCCTGAGAATTAACCTTGCAAAGCTGATTTTCAGGTAGAGATTGACCGGTTCAAGATATAAAATCAAGAATTGAATTGGTCAAGGCCGGCTCCCATAACTTTTACCTGGGACTGAACTAGTACTTGAACCGTCTTGAAACAGATCTGGTTCAGTTTAATTCGGTTCTCAAACTGAACCAGCCCAATTGTCCACCTCTAATAAAATGTTATATTTTGAGTTTTCATTAAACATTACAAAACAAATCACTCAATTAGTAGACGGGGAAGGAACATCATGGAGCATAGAGTTCCTTTCAGTCTAGATAAAGTAAATAGTCTCATTCGAAGGAAAGCCCTAATAGAGTTTTCGAACAAGTCTTCCCTTTGAGGTTTTGAAAAGCCCACTGAAATTCAATGTCCTCACAGCCGATTGCTTTGTTAGCATCACAGAGAAAAGACGTGTCCCAAAACTGTCTTATTGAAAGAGCACCTAAAGTAAAGGGGACACCTAGATTCAAAAATAAACATCACATAGATAACTAGTGCAGCTTGCAGCACAACAGTGGTAAGTCTATGATAAAGAAGCAGCTTGTTCAGGATATCAACCCATCCTTAGGAACATTATGATCAATCCAAATAGGTCAATGTCAAAGCAACTTGGACCTCCTATTTCTGACTAATTCCCAAGCATCAGCAAATGGCATGAAAGGATGGCAATATTTAATCACGTAAGCTTGCTTAGATGTCAACAGAAAATCAGATCTAGCAGAGATCCATTGCCAAGTATGACCATAAGTAACTTCTGAAATTTTAACATTCATTTCAAGGCAGCATTATTACACAACTCTTGAAGAGTGAACTCCTAGCGGCACTCCAAAATGACCATTATCAAACCAAAAGAAATAGATTTGCACTTCTCAGCAATATGTTTGACATAAGGCTTAAGTATGCTACTCACATTCAAAAGCATCCATCAAATCTAAGTAGAGTCACTCTTAGGCTCAACAGGCCAAATACTCTGGTCTTTTAACAGATTTCTATATGTATAAAGTTTGGCACCTACATTCGTATAGATTTTTAATAATTTTATGTATGCTTTTGCTGAACACTTGCTCACGTGTCATTATCATATAGAGTATTTAAGTGAAAGAAACAACGATTTGTATAAATCAACTATTCAAATTAATTATTAAAAAAAACAAAAAGTTTACACAATACAAAGACAGTCCATAGGACGAGTACGGTGAGGCTCTTCACTGGTCCACGTGTATGAAGCCGTGCTGCAGTCTGCAGCATGAGGTTACAAAATGCCACGTGACTGACGTGGCCAAAAAGCAACTGAATTCGACCATGTTAATTATTAACCATAACCTTTTTCCTTCTTTTTTTCCTTTCTTTTAAGGTTCCGTGCCACATCTGTTTTCTCCCAACTTCTCTGCTATTTTTAGATAGGGAGACCGGGCGTTTTGGAACTCTCAATATTAAAAGCCCAATATTAATATATCAATTGTCACTCGTGAATGGTCAACTACCTCAGTCATTTCATAAAATATAACATGGGAACCCTACCTCAATAAAAATCCTCTTAAAAATAATAAAAGTGTACAATAATAATAGATGGTAAAAAAATATTTAAATGACATATACCAATTACAAAACCTATGTGTGTTTATATATATATATATAATAAACGAGGTAAGTTAGCGTTGAAGCATTGTCTAAAAACATTATCTTAGATTAAATGAGATAATTAAGCTTTTTCTATTTTATTTTTAAGCAATGTTTAGAGTTGCAGTGGAACCGTCCCAGGGTGGAGGTTTGTTTAGTTTCTAGAAATGGAAATAAATAAATTTTTAATTAATGTTAAGAAAAGTGGAAAGAAATAGAGTTTCGTGAAGATATAGCTCAACCATTAAGCTCCATTTGTTTTACTTTCTCAATATCCATAGACATATAAATACATATGTATATATAAACAATTTCGTTTCACAAATGACATATAGTAAAATAGAACAAAATAAGGTAATCATGATTATCGAGTAGCTGGGTTTACTTACGAATTGTTTGTTTATGCTTTTAAAAATGCAAAAACTAAATTTTAAAATGTCATTTAAATATTAATAAATTTGGAAAAAAAAACTAGGGAAAAACTATATAAAAATAAAAAAATAAAAAACCTCAAACTTTGCTTAGAGTGACATATTTACCTAAACTATTTTTTGTGACACCATAAATCCCAATTGTCCATTGTGACATATTTACTCTAAATTTTTTCTCTCACACAAAAAACCCTAAGCATTTACTTGTGTGATGCATTTACCCAAACTTTTTTTTTACATAAAAAACCCTAAAAAATTCCTATGACGCAATATTTTAGGATAAATATGTCAAATAATTAAAAGTTTTGGGTTTTTTGGTGTCACCAAAAAAAAGTTTTGGGATTTCTTATGTCATACAAAATAAGTATGGGGTAGATATGTCACATTGTATAAGTTTAGGATAAATGTGTCACAAGGATATAAGTTTGGGGTTTTTTGTGTTACGAAAAGAGTTTAAGGTAAATGTGTTATAGTGGGCAAAGTTTGAGATTTTTTGTGACTTTTACCAAAAAAAAACTATGCTTAAATTATCATCAATATTTAATAGTTGAGAAAATTCAAGCCCAAAAATAAATGTAAAAAATTGTTCATATATATCCCCTTAGCTTTGATACCGAGATAGCCCTTAAGGTCCGGGGTTCTATGTAAAGAGATAAGAAATAAACGTAGGGTGATTTCAAATAAAGATATAGAAATTGGAATGATAAAGAGTGAATAAATGAACAATATAAAGTAAATGATATAAACTATGGATGATAACCTTCCTTAGGGGCGGTAATCCGCATGTAATTAGGGTATTGTAAAGAGTCACGACTAACAATGTGATCTCAGGCAGGGCGGTAGTCCGCACTCGAGTAGAGATCTCACTAATATGTGTAAGAAAAGAAAATATGACATTTTACAAGGGTAGATGTCCGTGCTCAAGTAGAGATCCCACTTAAAGTAAAAGCAAAAGAGAGCCAAGAACATCAAATAATGATACCAACCAAAATTTGGTTGGTTATATTATTAAGTGATAAGAAAACTTCCTAAAGATAGATGATACAAGTAACTGGAAATCAATACAAGTGATCGAAAATACCTTGAAACAGTGATTACAAGTTACCTGAGGTGATTTGTAGTGATTGGGAAGTGGTTACAAGGTAATACAAGTGATTGGGGAATGAAAGTGAAAGAGGGATGTGATTGGAGAAAGCCTCGGATGCAAGAGAGCAAGAGAGCAAGATAGCTTGAATGCTAGAAGCTTGAAGTGTTGCCCTCCTCTTTTTCTTCTCCTCCTTTTATAGGCAAATTCGGGCACTTTCAAACAATGTGAACAATTCAGACCAAAAAGAAAAAAAAAAAAAAAAAGAACAAAGTGAACAATAATTTTTTTTTAGCTTTGGCCCATTCGCCTGATAGGATTGTTGGAAGAGTCTTCAGGCGAGATTCTTCAAAATTTTACATGATGGGATTCTCTTCTTCTTTTTTTAGTCCATTTGTCTTCTTTGTCCATTTGTCTTCTTTTTGATTTTGTCCCTTCTAGTAATTTGGTGATTTGGTGATGAAATTTCGTCTATTCATCTTCTTCTTCCGCTTTATCTGTAGATTGATGCCATAATAGTAATCTTCATTGATGTTGCCATTGTGATGAGATTCATTATAGGAATCTATCAATTTTATTTTTGAAATGAGTTTTTGCAATGCGCTGCGAAATTCATCTTGTGATTGGATAGTTGTTAAGTGAGCTTGGACTAGTGATTTTTGCTGAAAAAATTCTGAAATTTTATGATAAAGGGGTGATTGTGATTAGAATTATCAGATAAATTTTCATCTTCCTTTTCTTTTCATTTATCTATTTCAAACTTTACTGTCGAGATTTCTTTTTGCATATGAGCTTGAGTAGCTTTGAAAGCCAGTATTTCTAATTTCTGATGATTTATTTCATTGTGAAGATCATTTATATTAATAGGTCTTGATTGAATTTTCTTATTTTTATTCAAAATATCGTTGAGATTATAAGTTATATTAGAATTAGTAATTTTCATTGAAGCCTAGAGTCTATTTAAGTATTGTTTTTTGGCTTCTAGATCTGATATTGTATTAGCGGTTTCTAATAAAAATTCTTCTTCTTTTGCTAAAACATTGATTTCAGGTAATGGTTCATTAGGAGATGAATCATCTCTTCAAATTCTGAGGAGGTTTCTATTTCATTAATTTGAAGGCCATCTTCCTCAAGAATGTCTCCAGAAGAAGTGTGTTTATCTGTGATTGCCATAATGTTATTAAGTTGATAGAGAGTTTCTTCATCTAATGAGAGTTCATTTGGCCTTTTATTTACTCGGCAATATTTTGAAATACGTTCTCTTTTCCCACAAGTATAACATTTAATATCTTTGTTAACTTTTCTTTTAGGTTTTTGTTTAGGTTTATTTTGTTTATTGGCTTGTGATTTATTTTTGTTATAATTTTTAGATTTTTTATTATTAGGAGGGTAATTTCCTTCACATTTTGGTTTTGATGGTTATGTGTAAGAGGGATCATATTGAGCACTAAATATGGGGTGAGATCGGGTGAGATCGGGTGATATTGATGAGTAATGGTGTTTGTTAGGCTTTGATAAGGTCTAACCATATTTACAATTGCTGGGGTAATTAAAGTGATCGTGATCGTGATTGTTGGGCTTTCATTATGTCTAACAGGACTTGTAGCTGATCTATTGGTGATTGTGATTCTAGGGTTTCGACAATAGTTTTGCCCTTTTCTTTTTGGATTTTGGAGGCACCGTTTTCCTTACAAAATTTCTTTGTCAAAAAATCAAACAAAAAATTTGATGTTCCATTAACAAATTCAATGTCAAAATCAAAGACAAATAATATGGCTTTCGTTTTAAAGCAATATTTAATAAATATTTTTGTAATACTTTTTTTGCAGATTTACAATCAATTCGTAATAGAAATTTTTCATTTAAAAGATCACCTTGAAATTTGGATATTGCTAGAACAATAACAAATAAATTGCACAATTTGTTCCTTGTTATTTTTTACTTGTTTTAAAATACCTCCATAACATATAACTAAAATATCTATTTCTACAATTTTGAAAGCAAATGGATTAGCTAGATGGAGGCAAGGTATTTCTTTAACATGAGTTTTGATTTGTTTGACAATATGAGTGTAAACTGATGTCCACGGTGGGGGTTTTTCTGCAATATTTGATGCAAAAGTTTACATAGTATCTTAATGTTTGGAAAGAAATCTATAATGTGATTGGGACTTCCTAAAAATCTTTGTAATTGGTTTTTATCTTTAATTTCATCAGGGAATTTTTCTGCAAAAAGAATTGATATTTCTATTGGGATAACAATTCCTTGTGAAATGTAATTTCCTAAAAATCTAATTCATGCTTGGAAAAGTAATATTTTAGTAGGAGAGACCACTTAACCATTTTTCTTGATAATATTTATGAAAAAAAATATATATTTAAAATGTTGATCTATAATATTAAATATATTAAAACACCATATGTGTAAACTATGATGTATTTAGAATAAGGGTTAAAAATATAATTCATTGCTCTTTGAAATTCAGAATGAGCATTTTTTAAGTCAAAAGATATTACATTCCATTCATATACATACATACATATATATATATATATATATATATATATATATATATATATATATATATATCTATATATATATATATATATCTATATATATATTAACACAACCCTTAGATTTTTTTGTTGAGGTTTGTGAGTGCAAAAAGGTTGAAACTGACCATGGGTGGTATTATTGTCCTACGATTTGATGGGTCCTCATTTTTTCATTTTTTCTTTTTTCCTGACTTCTTTCTCCAAAGGCAACCATAAAAAGTAATATAGGCACCCTACCTCAATCACTGTACAAAAAGCTTGATAAGGATAATATAATTGTACAACAGCAATACATAATGAAAATTAGAAAGATTGTATTAGATTAAAGAGTTCATATCCTAAAAAACCCTAAATTAATATATCTGTGACAAATTTATTCTGAATAATCATAAAAAAATCCCAAATTGATACACATGTAATAAATTTACCTCCAAACTAATATTTTGCCTGCCAAAAATTCTAAAATGATATATTTGTGACAAATAAACCTTCCATTAAATTGAATTAATACCATAAAGGACAACAAAATCAGTACAATTGTGACCAACGGAGAGTAAAATCCCAAATTAGTACGCTAGTCAACTGTCACATGTTATTTAATTCGGCAATTTGATAGTAAAACTAAATGAAAACTAATAGAGAATAAATTTATCATAAGTGTGCCAATTTGAGGTAAATCTGTCAAAGGTGTATCAATTTTGGGTTTTTGATTGTCAAAAAATTATTATGGGGTAAATTTGCAACAAGTGTATCAGTTTATGATTTTTCAGGGTATTAACCCTAGATTAAATGAAACAATTAAATTATTTCTACTTTATTATAGAGTAATAGGTCTCTACTTTATTATAGAGAAATACGTCTAATTAATGTTATGAAAAATGGGAAGAAATGGAGTCTTATAATGATGAAGCTTAACTATTATCTTTCAATTATCTTTTATGTATCATAGCTGTAGCATTTAGATATCTCATTGTTAATAAAATTTCTACATGTATCTTAGTTGCAACTTTTAGATTTACGTCGTCGATTAAATTTTGATGTTGTGTCTTTATGTCACTACACTTTGTCGGCAATTACATTCTAGCAAAGTTTCATGTATTTCGACATCAATTAAATTCCATTGAAGCGTGTTTATTGATTTCCTTGTGCTATGTGGTTCATGTCTGAAGTTGCCACAAAACTTGTCTATTCTTATAAAAAATCAAAAAACAACTTTCAATAAAAAGTATTTCATTGTCGTATCCAATTCTAGCGAAACAATTAGTTACTAATATATATGTGTGCATATCTATTATATACATACATAGCAATACACATCACAATAGACATTCTTTCCATGAAAATAGGAATTTGGACACCCGGACCCCTTGAATGCCAAAAGTTGGTACAAATGGACACTTAAGTGCCAAAAGTTACAAAAGTAACACTTAAGTGCCAAAATCGGAGCAAAATTGATCACTTAAGTGCCACCGGCGAGAAAATCCAACCAAAATGCTGACGTGGTAATTTTCCGACGAGCTGCGCAAAATGATGTCGTTTTGTATCTTTGATGTGGCTAAATAATGTCAAAATGATGTTTTTTTGGTATAATTCGAATTTTAATATAATAATTAATTAAATTAAATTTTAAATTATTTATTTATTTATTTAAAAAGAAGAAGAAGAAGAAGAAGCGAAGCAAAAGGAGGAGGGGGAGGGAAGAGGAGGGAGGCGGCCGGTGGCCGAGGGCTGAGCCCTCGCCGCCTCCCCTCTGTCGCCGAGGAGGTGGGGGAATGCCGGTCGGGCCTGTCGAGCTTGGGCCGGGGGCCGGTGGCCCTCACCACCGATCGACTGGGGCCGCTGGCCCTCAACTAGGGCTCGGCAACCCCGGCCCAGGGCTAAGCAACCCCAGCCGACCCTCCCCCACCTTCCGGCGACGAGGGGGAGGTGGTAGCGGCGAGGGCTCAGCCCTCAGCCACCGGCTGCCTTCCTCCTCCTCCTCCTCCTCTGTTTTTTTTAAATAAATATAAATTATTATTACTATTTTGTTTTTAATTTAATTTAATTAGTTTTTATATTATATTAAAATTTAAATTATGTCAAAACGATGTCGTTTTTGTGTGTATTTTGCTGATTCGGCATTCCGGCGAGCCACGTAAGCGAGAAAATTAATAATGAAAAAATGCCACGTAAGATTTCCTTCGAGGCTCGCCATATGTGGCACTCAAGTGTTCCATTTTTTTTTTTAAAAAAAAGTGGCACTTTCGTAAGTTTTAGCACTTAAGTGTCCATTTGTGCGAACTTTTAACACTTGAAGCGTTCTTTTGCCTAGAAAATTGTATATGTGTAGATAACATAATGATTTTTACCATTCTAATGCGAAAACTACAACTCTTTGTTCAAAACTCTCTTTCATATTGACCCATGGCACTATTTCTATTACTTTACCATAACACTACAATTTGATTAAGCAAGTTCACTATCCTTGCTAATCTTTCAAAATTATTTGTTTCATATGATAAATGCTTCTACGTTATTTCTCTCTTCCGTTGTTTTTTTTCCTATTTTCTAAATAAATAAATAAAATTGCCTTAAAGATCTCTGTCCATGCTAGGCAATACCAAAAATTGCACATTCATGCAAAGTAAAATCCAATATTTAGGCATTTTATGCATGTCATTCCTTTTTCATAAATTTCAAAAGATTCCCATATAGGGACAAATTTGACCGACACACCCATGGGTTCTTTCTAGGATATACAGTATGTACACAATATTTTACTATTTCAATTTCCTATTGCAATCATATCCATTAGTTTGTAATATCCTTTAGTTCAAATTCATCACTCTCCCTTATTTATTAATAAGACAAGTTATCTCTCTTATCCATCCCCTAACATATTATTCTTCTAAGTTAGCTATATTCAATATACACAATCAAAACTTTACCGAATTACCTTGTAGATGTTTTCTAAGGGAAAAGTACAAAAAAAAGTCAAACTTTTTCACATTAATACCAATTTCAGTTTTAAACCTTTCAATTTGACTAATTTAGTCTAAAATTTTTGCACATTTATATAAATTTAGTCAATTTGGTCAATTTTAGCCGACTGACGCTGACGTGGACACCGACCAGTGGCTAGACGCTAATGTGACAATTTTCAAATATTTTTTTTTTGAATTTTTTCTTTTTCCTTTTATTTTCCTTCTTCTTCCTCCTTCTTGGACTTTCCTCGCAATGGCCGATGAGCCTTTGACAAGGTTTGCTGGCCACTGGGTGAGGGTTGCGAAGCCCTCACCCAACCTCGCCTGCAACCCTGGGCAAAGCCGCCTCGCCTGTAGCCTCGAGCGAGGCTAGGCGAGGGCCGTGACCCTTGCCAACCATTGCAAGGAAAGTCCAAGGAGGAAGAAGAAGGAAAATAAAAGGGAGAAGAAAAACGAAAAAATTCCAAAAAATTCTTGAAAATAAAATTTATTAAAAAACTACCATGTTAGCGTTCGGCCATTGGTCGGCATCCACGTGCCGAGCGGCCAAATTAGTTAGATGGACGGAATTTGTACAAATATGAAAAGGTTCAAGACTAAATTGATCGAATTGAAAAATTTAAGATTAAATCAGTATCAATGTGAAAAGGTTTAGAATTAAATTGGTCTTTAAGACTAAATGGGTATCGGTGTAATATGTTTATGACTTTTTGGTACTTTTCCTTGTTTTCTAATAGTACTTGCAAGACCTTAGCAATTCTTTGTTGTGTACTAGTGACTAGTAAGGGACACTGAGCCAAGCAGAACTTGTCACTACTAAGAATGCATTTCTAAGGTTTAATAGCTGATATAGACACCAATTTTTTAGACATGGCTACAGTATGCAAAGCATATTTCAACATTCTCAAAATATTGGGAGTCTTAAAAAAAAACCATTTATGTTATCCTGTGTGAATACTTTAATATCTAACTAGACTATGCAAAGTACCCTTCTAACATATTTTTGGAGTATCTTTTGTTGTGTAGACACGTTTGTCTATGTTTCTATGCGGGCTGTGTATGAAAGACTTGTAGTCATTATATTTCATACAGGATGTGGAAGGAGAAGTAACTCTTCTTTGCAACTCTTCCAGCGAGATGTAATTCTCCTTTCCCCTGACCCACAAGATGTTTCACGACAGGCACTTCAACTATGGTGGTGTTGCTGTTCATCCACGTATGGTGTCTCTCTTCCGATGCATTTCTTCTTTGCATGCCTTCGGACTCTTGTCTCGTCGTTTTGCAGTACAGAAACAAGAGAGTCGCGGGAAGATTCAGCGAACTCAAGCAACCAATCAGATGGGTGGTGCTGAAGGCAATTCACTAGTTCCTACAAAACCAACCGGCTGCTGAAATTGCCGCCCAAAACCGACCTCACCTAATCTAAGGATATTCTTGGCTGGTGGATAAGTTTCCTCTTCTCGAGACCCACCATCAAATGTATATCTTTGCACTGTTACTTAAAAGCATGATTTTCGTCGGTAGGTGTTTGGTGCTTCTTAGCTGCATAATTTCTAATAATATATACATATTGATACATACTTTCGTATATCATTTTTTTATAATTTGTGTTATGATAGAAAAGTAAAAAGTTATATATTTCTGCCAAGCGTATGCCCTCACTTTTCACATGTTATTATCACGTATCTAAGTAGAAGCAAAAACGATATGTATATATCAACTATTCAAATAAATAATAGAAAAAAAACCCAAAAAGTTGCACAATACAAGTACTTCGCAAAACATCTTTCAGGTGGACGGAGACGAGGCCTAAGATCACAATTCAGGGCGGAGATTCCGTCGATATGAGGTGAATCTGGAGCGGACAATTGTGTACAAAGATAGATAGGACCAGTATGGAGTGGGGTCCACATGTAGGAAATCGTACTGGTACGTGACCTAAATAGCCAGCAAGCAACGGAACTCTCCACGATGATCACCTATTAACATCACTTTGTTATTCTTTTTCTTTCAATTTCTTTTTGGGTTTTGCGCCACTTCTGTCTCCTTCTTCGCCCTTTATAGAGACGCCAGGCGCTTTTGGAACTCTAGATATTAAAAGCCAAATCCCACCAGCTCATTTATTACATTAAACTTGATATAAGCACTCGCCTCATTTATTGTAAAAGAACTATTTAAAGATAATATCAGTGTACAGTAATAATAGATAACAAACAATATTTGAATGACAAATACCAATTGCAAAACCTATGTCTTTACGTATATATTGAAAAAATATGTAAAGTAATGTGTCTAAGAAATTTTGTAATGATATAGCTCAACCATTAAGCTCTATTCTTACTTTCTCATTATATTTATATGTGTGTGTGTGTGTGTGTGTGTGTATATACCAACTTAGCAAATGGTCTCTTTAGCAACGGTCCTGAATCCCGATGACAGCTTCCACCATTTTGATTAGAAGATAATTAGACCAGTGGTTTACAGTCTATAGACTCCTCAGGACATGTATAGCAAATTTGTGTTGAAAATAGCATTTCTCGTCAGTCACGCATAATAGAAGATGAAGCTTAAGGCAATAATGCATCTGGGACCCATTGACATTGATATTTATTTCATAGATTGGTTTTATCTGACAGTTTCCGTGGCCTAAAAGCAAAGGAGAATTGGACAAAGTTGTGAAAGTAAATTGCGTCTCTAAGGACGAAACACTTCATTTTGTCCTGAAATTTTGTTCTATATATTAATTTTTTAAATAATGGAGGTCATTGTCTGATTTCTTGGGATGTCTAATTTATTGGGATTGATTTTGAGTAATGACAAGGCTGGTAATAAAAGAACCTAGGGCATATTAGTTTGCTTTGATTCGGGCACGGTGAAAGATGAGACGCAATTAATTAGTTACTTATATATATGTGTGGATATATTGATAAATACACAATACATGTTGGGGAAGAGATTATTTTCGTTTAAATAGAAAGATTTATATGCTTGGATGTAATAGATTTGTTAACAATTCATTGCCAACACTAAACCTCTCAATTCAAAACTCTCCTTCATATATTCACTTGACATTATTACCATTATTTAACTAAAACATTACAGTTTCATTAAGGAAGTTCACTCCCCTTGCTAATCTCTCCAAATTATTTGCTTCCTATAAATAAAATGCTTCTACATTATTTCTATTAGATAGGATGATTTTGATATTTTTCCATACCTTTTAAGATTGAATGAATATCCCTATTAATATTTTTTTTGTCTCAATAAATCCTAATATCCTCCCGTGAACGTTGAGATCAACATTATTCATCTTGTCCAGTAGCCAATGTATTGTTGTTGCATAGTTTGCAAAGCATTTCTTACTTAGTCGAGTCCATTCCATGATGGTTATGTTTCGATGCCAACTGCAACAACAGCATCACTTAGTCGAGCCTTTCACGAAGGTAGCTTTTCTTTCTATGCTAGTCACATAGGCCGCATTGCTCAGTAACCATTTTCGCAAGCCAGTCGCATCGATTGCTTGCTGTTTCTCCTTTGATTTTTGACGTTTTGTGTCGTTTCGAGAAACAATATCACCACCAAACTTGCCGCCACGTCTCAGCCATTAGACTATTTGTATTCAAACTCAAGTTGACGTCTTCAATGCACCTTTTTTTCTTCATATTCTCTAAATAAATAAATAAATAATGCATTAAAGATCTCTCTTCCAATACTAGGCAATGCCAAAACATATAAAGGGAAAAAGCTATCAAAAATTTTAAACTTTAATTATTGTGACACATTTAATTCATTTTTTTTTTATGCTGGAGGAACCGCTTTGGCCGACAGCCGCCACGTAAACTCCCAGGTGTCGCTAGCGGGGAAACCACCACCTCGGCGCCACACGTTAATCACCTAATAGCCCGCCAGCCTCCTTGCAACTTGCGTTGGAAGGGCTTCGAACTCCTGACCTTTCTTCAAAAGACTAAAGCCTACCCAGCGGAGCTACCACGACTGGTGGTTAATCCATTATTTTTTTGTAACACTAAAAATCCTAAATTTGTACCTATGTATTATCAAAATGCATTTACTCCAAACTTTTTTTTTATGACACAAAAAATCCTATAAATGTAAGTTTGGGGTTTTTGGTGTCACAAAAGAAAAGTTTGGGATAAATACATTACGCAAGTATAAGTTTGAGATTTTTAGTATCACGGAAAATGGTTTAAGTAGAATTTATCGTACAAGTAAAAGTTTTAGATTTTTTACACAACAAAAAAAGTTTATGGTAGATGTATTACAGTTAGTAAAATTTGGTTTTTTTTTTTTAATGGCTTTTCCCTAATGTAAATGATATATTTAGACATTTTATTCATGTCACTCCCTTTTTATAAATTTCAAAAGATTTCCCATGTAGGGGCAAAGCTACGGACGTGCCCACTATTTTTTCTAACCTGTATAGATTGTACAAAATCTTTTACTATTTAGGTTTTCTATTGCAATTATATTGATTAGTATGGAATATCCTTTAGTTCAAATTTATAGCTCTTCTTTAACAATCAATATAAGTTACCTGTCTAATCTTTTGAGACTGGCTCTTATTTATAGCCCTTTACATATTATTCTTCTGTTTTAGCTCTATTCAATATACACAATTAAATCTTTGCTGAATTTACTTGTAGATATTTTCTAATGGTCGCTAGTCACAAGTCAGTGACATAAGACCGAGCAGACCTCATCATTACTAAGAATGAATTTCTTAAGACATGGCTAGATTGCGCAAAGCAACTTTTGACGTTCTCAAAAAATTAGGAGTCTTAATAAATCCCTGCTGTTTTCTTGCTGGAATACTCTAATATCTGCCTAATCTACACGACATTCCCTTTTAACATACTTTTGAAGCACTTTTTGCAGTGTAGACACAATCATCTGTGTATGCGCCTGTGCTATGTGTGGAAGACTAGTAGTCATTATCATTCACAAAGGATGTGATAGGAGGAGGAACTCTTCCTAA
Organism: Eucalyptus fibrosa; assembly: GCA_017140475.1. Taxonomy (NCBI): domain Eukaryota; kingdom Viridiplantae; phylum Streptophyta; class Magnoliopsida; order Myrtales; family Myrtaceae; genus Eucalyptus; species Eucalyptus fibrosa. The sequence continues at coordinate 23,292,575 of CM029512.1, forward strand.
CCTCGTCCAACCCTGAAATTTGTATAACTCTTCCAAAAAAACGTAATTTTAGTCTTCCCTTTCCAACGGCGTGTTTCCCGACAATTGCTTCGACGATAGTGGTGTTGCTGTTCATCAATCTCTGGTGTCTCTCTAATGCTTTTTTGTTTGGGATATGTGTAGTAGAAGTCCTAAAACTTGTGCAGAAAGTGCAATTGAGTCCTAAAACTTATAAAGAGTTCAATTAAATCCTAAAACTTGTCCAGAAAGTGCAATTGAGTCCTAAAGTTAACACCGTTAAGAAAGTTAACGGAAATTGCTGACGTGGCTATTGACGTAATATTTTAAATGATTTTTTTATTTTTCAAATGGCTTTTTAAAATTATTTTTATTCAAAATCTTTAAAATTAGATTAAAAAATAAAAAGGAAAATCTAAATTTATTTAAAAAAGAAAATTCTAAATTTATTTAAAAAAGAAAATTCTAAATTTATTTAGAAAAAAAAATTGTTCAAAAAAAAAAAAGGGCGGTGGACTTCCGCCGCCGCCCATCGCCGGCGACCGTCGCCGGCCCTGGGCGGGGCGGCCGGCCCTCACCTGGGGCCGGCGACCGTCGCTCGGCCCCAAGCGAGGACGGCAACCGTCGCCCGCCACAGGCGCGGCCTCGTCGGCCCTCGCTCGGGGCCGGCGAGGCTCGCCGGATCCGGGGAGCCTCGCCCGGATGCGCGAGCCTCGCCGGCCCCGAGCGAGGGCCGACGAGGCCTCGCCTAGGGCGGGCGACGGTTGCTCGGCCCTGGCGAGGGACGGCGGCCGTCGCCCGCCCGGGCTCGGCCTCGTCGGCCCTCGCTCGGGGCCGGCGAGGCTCGCCAGATCCGGGGAGCCTCGCCCGGATCTCGGGCGAGCCTCGCCGGCCCCGAGCGAGGGCCGACGAGGCCTCGCCTAGGGCGGCGACGGTCGCTCGGCCCCTGTGTGAGGGACGGCGACCGTCGCCCGCCGGGCGAGGCCTCGCCGGCCCCGAGCGAGGGCCGACAAGGCCTCGCCCGGGGGGCGACGGTCGCCGGCCCCGGTGAGGGCCGGCCACCGCCCGGGCCGGCGACGGCGGCGGCGGAAGTCCACCGCCCTTTTTTGTTTTGAAATTTTTTTTTTCTAAATAAATTTAGATTTTTCTTTTTTTAAAATAAATTTATATTTTCCTTTTTATTTTTAATCTAATTTTTAAAGATTTTGAATAAAAAATAATTTTAAAAAGCCATTTGAAAAATAAAAAAAAAAATCATTTAAAATATGACGTCGGCTCCACGTCGGCAATTTCCGTTAACTTTCTTAGCGGTGTTAACTTTAGGACTCGATTGCACTTTCTGGACAAGTTTTAGGATTTGATTGAACTCTTTATAAGTTTTAGGACTCAATTGCACTTTCTGGACAAGTTTTAGGACTTAATTGAACTTTTTGTAAGTTTTAGGACTCAATTGCACTTTCTGCACAAGTTTTAGGACTTCTGCTGAACATATCCCTTTTTGTTTTGTAATTACGGAAGCAAGAGAGTTACAAGGAAGGCATAGCGAAATGTCCTGAACAACCGATAGGCCAGCAGGTGGTGAAGGTGATTCACCGGCGTCCACAAAATCAACCGGCTGTTGAACATGAAGCCCAAAGCAAGCCTCGTCTCTCAAAAGATATAAATTTCATTTGTCGAGGCACGCCGGTAGATTTATACCTTTGCACCTTTCTTTGAAGCCTGACTTTTAATCTACAGGTGTTCGGCACTTCTTAGTAATACAAATTTCATAATATATGTTTTGTCGCGCACATTCACATATGGTCTAATATATAGTTTAATGTACGCTTTTGTTGAACACGTGCCCTTACTTTCCACACGTCATTATCTCATAAAGCATATAAATAATAGAAATAACGATTTGTATAAATCAACTATGCAAATTAATAAAATAAAATAAAAACCAAAAATGTTACATAATACAAAGAGAGATAGGACAAGCACGGTGGAGGTGGGCCCCACGACTATTTACTGAGGCCTAGTGTTAGGGTCCATCTGTATGAAGACGTACTACTATATGCATCATGGCGTACTGCCATCTGCATCACGAGTTGATAGAAGATGAAGTGTAATAATTGCCAAGTGATCGACATTGTTTAAAAGCAACTTTTTTTTTTTTTTGAACAACGTTTAAAAGCAACTTAACTCGATCATTGTTAACTCTGCTATCGCTTTAGGTTCCAACCCACGTCTGTCCTCTTTCCCCTCCTCTGCGTTTTTTTGGGTAAAGAGACCATGCGCATTTCAAGCTCTAGAAATTAATAATCAAACGTTGACTTATTAATTATCCTTATTAATGGCCAATCACCTCATTCATTGCATAAAATTTAAAAATAATATAAGTATATGATAATAATAAATAATAGAAAGTATTTAAATTATAAATACCAATAGGAAAACATACCACTTCATCCATGCTCCTTGTGCGTGTCCACGAGAAAGATTGAGGCTCATTCATATACATAGGGCAAGGTATGTCCATATATTATTCTAGAAGTATTATATTAAATTAGAGCTTTAATTATTTCAAGAAAAATAAATAATTTGAAAAATATTTTTTAATAAATAATTATTTATATAACTTGAAATATTAGTCCATGGAAAATATTTCAATTATTTGAACATTTTTATAGAAGTTGAAAATATTTTCATTTATAAGTTATCATTTTCACCCCAAATTCTTTTTATGACAAACAAAAAAACTTTAAACTATACTTACTAGATCGCATTTACTCTAAACTTATTATTGTAACATCAAGAATCCTAACTTTATACTTATGTGATATATTTACTCTCAGTTAACAAGTCATCAAATGAATTTTCAATCAAAACAACTTCGTTTTTATTTTACTCAAGCCACGTTGATGTCACGTCAACCCCATTTGTCTTTTGCCATCTATGAAGCTAGATTTTTAATAATGCTCATTATAAGAATTTTATGGAGCGTAAATATATCACATAGATATAAATTTAAGAATTTTGGTGTCACGAGAAATAATTCAGGTAAATATTATAACGGATAAAATTTGAGATTTTTAATGACTTCAAGATGATTGAGCTTTATTCTACTTTATTGTAAAGTACTATGTCTAATTAATTTAATAAAGGTGAAAGAATGGAGTTTTATGATAATGACACTCAACCATTTTAACTTCACTCTACGTAACTTTCCTATCATTGGTAGACATAAACATATACACATAGTTTTGGTTTCACATATGACACATAATAGCTGAATTTTATTTGTTTGTGTATTTTAAAACTCAAAAACAATTGCCTACTTTTCTGTCATTGTTCGAGATATTATTCGAATACAAAATATATACATAATTTAGTTTCACAAATAGCACACAATAAAATAGAACGAAAGAAGGTGATAATGATGATTAGAGTTCACTAAATTTTCTTAGGACTTGTTTGTTTATGCTTTTTAAAATGCAAAACTAAATTTTAAAATGTTATTTAACTATTAAAATATTTTGAAAAAAATATGTTTAAATCAATTAGAGTTAATACCCTAAAAAACTATAAATTGGTATATTTTTGATAAATTTATCATTAACTGGTACACTTGTGATAAATTTACCCTATATTAATTCCCGTTAAACTTTACTGTCAATTTACTAAGTTGATGACACGTAACAATTGATCAGTGTACTAATTTGAGATTTTACTATCCATTTATCATAGTTATACAATTTTTGTAATTTTTTGTAATATTAATCCAATTTAACAGAGGGTATATTTATCGCAAATGCATCAGTTTAAGATTTTTGACAGTTGAATAAATTAATTTTGGATAAATTTATCGTAAATATATTAATTTATGATTTTTTAGGTATTAATCTAATTAACGTTTGTGAAAATTTAATGGGTTTCAAGCCAAAAAACGTGTAATGACTTGTTCAAAGCAAGATTATATACATATATATAAGTATTGTGCTGAGGTTTGTGAGAGCGCAAAACTCGAAATTCACGGAATCATTGTCCTTCGATTTGACGTGTACACTTTTTCCCTTGTTCTTTTTGTTTTTTCCTTGCTTTCTCTTTTTCCAAAGGCAATTATAAAAGGGAAAGATAACTTGTCAGTGATTCTGTTGGTACGTGGCGGTTTTGATTGGACAAAGTGTAATAAAAGAAATAGGACGAGCGGGGGGAGTTGGGTTCCACGAGTATTCACTAGGGCCCAGCTACTCGAGTTCCCGTCTATGAGCCATAAGGTTGACACAAGAGGCGGCATAACAATTACCTCTTGACCTGGCCATAAAGCAACTTAAGTCAATCATAGTTAATATTAACCATCATTGTTCTTTTGTTTTTAGTTTTTTTGGCGCCACGTCTTTGCTTGAGCACGGTGGGGAGCCATCGCTAGTCAGTGAGGCCTAATATTAAGATCCACGTGTATGAAGTCGTACTGCCATCTATAGCATGAGGCTGACAGGAGACCAAGGATAATAATTGTCACGTGACAGACATAGCCAAAAGGCAGCTTAACTCGACTCGACATGGTCAACTATTAACCATGGCTTTTTTCTGCCCTTTTTTCGTTATGTTGCGCATACCACGTCTCTGTCTGTCTTCTTCTTCTTCTTCTTCATTTTTAAGAAAGATAAACCGGTTAAAAAGATAAACCGGGCACTTTTGGAACTCTTGATATTAAATGCCAAATATTAAAATGTTAATTATCACTCATTAATGGCCGATCATTTATTGTACAAAAAACCCTCTTAAAGATGATATGTGTACAATAATAGATAGTTAAGAATATTTAAGTGATAAATAGCAATTGCAAAACCTATATATATATAAATTTAGTAAGTAAGGCAAGTCGATGTTAATGTAGAAATTAAAAAACATCATTTTAGATGAAATGTGATGATTAAGTTTTTTCTGCTTTATTTGAAACAATATGTCTAATTAATGTTTAAGGAAAGTGGGAAGGAAAGTTTTGAAATGATAGAGCTCAACCATTAAGCTCCATTCAATCTTACTTACTCATATATGTTTCACAGATGACACATGTTACAATAGAACTAAAGAAGGTAATCATAATCATCAGAGTTAGCTGAGTTTTCTTAGGACGTTTATTTATGCTTTTGAAAAGGCAAAAATTAAGTTTTACAATGTTATTCAAACATTTAAGGATTTTTAAAATTATGTATAAATTAAGCATTTATAAGTGTTGTGAAAATTTCAAATGTTTTAAGCCAAATACATGCAAAATTTTGTTCAAGATAATATTAGATTAATATATTTATTATATAATATATATCAACACAGCCAATAGATATTTTGTTGAGGTCTGTGAGAATGCAAAGCTCAAAATTCATTACGGCCGGTATTATTGTCCTCAGATTTGATGTGTCTTCTTTTTCTCTTTTACATTTAAAGGAGAAAGATAAGAATGAATATCACAAAAAAAACATATTTATGTTAAATTTATGTCAAATAAAACAAATTAAATTAATATATTTATGATAGATTTACTTTCTATTAATTTTAATTAAATATAATTAATATCATGAAAAATCATAAATTAATATATTAAGGATAAAATTTAAGAAAATTAATAAAATACAAATTTATTATAAATATATCAAATTAATTTATAATAAATTTATTATAAATAGATTAATTGAGAGTTTTTCGAATAAAAACTCTCGAGATAATGTGTTTGGTAAAGCAAAGCAAAACAAAAATCAGAAAGTAAAAGCATCTTTCACATGGGCTGCGATCACACTTTGGGGTCAAAAGATTCTGCTGGTACCTGGCAAACCTGGATCGGACAACGTGTTCAAAGACAGATAGGGCAAGCATGAAGGAGTTGGGTCCCGTGTCTATTACTAAGGCCTAAGCTAGGGTCCATATCAATGAAGCCGTGCTGCGATCTACAGCGTGAGTGAGGTTGAGAAAAGACATGGCCAATAAAAACAACTTAACTAAAAAAAAAAAAAAAAAAACAACTTAACTCTACCATGGTCAATTGACAACCATCACTTTGCTCTTTTGGTTTTTTTTTTTAGTTACTTTTTGTGCCACGTTTGTCTTCTCTCTCCACCTCTACGGTTTCTTAGAGACAGACCATGCTCTTTTGAAACTATAGAAATTAGGGGAATGTCTGATAACATTTTATTTTTTATTTTTGTACTCATTTACTCTTTAAAACAGAAAGGGAATTGAAATTTATTTATGTATTTAAGCTAATTTTTCTATTCCTCAAAATAGATTAATAGCCAAGATAGATTTATAATAGAAATAAGTAATAAAAAAAATTCTTTTTTGTCCATGATAACAAAAAGAGGTACAATGATATTTTAGAGAAAAATGCTAAGTATAATCTAATACTCATCTCTACGCAATTGATATAAGATCTGGGCAAGACCCACATCTAAGATAGGTTTCCTAACCTGATAAAGTCACCATTTTTCAAAATAAAATAAAAAATTCATAAATTTAGGAAAAATTTTAGTAATCAGATTTTTAGTAGTTCCACTAGATTTTGGCATTAATTCTAGTTTATAATTAGTTTGGCATAAAAAAATGTGAAAATCTTTTGATGAAAATTGAATTCACAATTGAATAAGCTCTTAGGGCTTTATCATATGAATTTTTTAATGCCATTTTCTTTTAGGGACAATGCTAAGTCACAACAGCTTGATGACTTGACCGAGAGAAAACGGTCTCCTTTCCTTAAGATGTTATTGGAGACATTATTTAATATCATCTGCAATTTTGTTCTAATTGAAACTTAAATGACATTTAATAAGTCTTTTGCATTATCATTTGTAGTGTGTTCATAACAGTTGAATAAGACGGTGCTACATGAAATTTTCGATGTCATTTGCTTCAAGATTTGTCCATTACGAGTTGTTTTGTCCTGGCCCATATCACTGAGCAATGTTTGTTCATTTTATTGCAATTAAAAAAGTCAGAAGGTCTATAGATTTACTATAATGTCTAGAGATTTACTACCAATCTCCTCACATTATGAGTTGTAAACTATTAGGAGTTTGTGCTACTATTTCCAGCTATCTATATTTAAGTATTTATTACGTTGGATTTTCTAAGTCATTTTAGAATATCTTGATTAGTTAAATCCTTACAAAAATTTAATTTTATCTAAATATGAATTGTTAAGTCTCTACTGATTTTTTGATTAAATGAAAAAAATTAAGAAAAGAAATTATTAGGATTTGTACTAAATGCATTTCTGTTTTTTTATTTTAGAAAAATAATTTCTTGATACAAATCGTCCAAGGATTGTGATGAGGCAAAGCTTGAGAATTCACTATAGGTGGTATTATTGTCCTACGATTTGATGTGTCCTCTTTTGACTTACCTTCTTTTTTTCCATAGGCAATCGCAAAGTTGGCAAGAAGATAGAAGCAAAGCCAAACAAAAAGCAGAGTAAAAAGCATCTTTCAAGTGGGGCCACGACCGCACTTAGGGGTGGAGTAACTGTCGTACGTGGGGAAGCTGGATTGGACAACGTGTACAAAGACGGTAGGACAAGTTAGTTGAGTTGGGTCCACATCTCTGAATTCGTAGTGCCATCTACAGCATGAGGTTGACAGAAGATATGACAAAGAGAAACTTAACTCACCATGATTAACTATTAACTGTCACTGTATTCTATTGTTTTGTTTAGTTTAGTGTTTTTTTTTTCTGGCTTCTTCGGTGAGATCATTGACTTTTGAAACTCTAGAAAGTAAATATTAAATGTTTTTATGGCGTGTTTGGCAACTGATTGGTCCAATGAACTCATCGAAAACTCCTTAGATTAGGGCAAGATCAGACAAGCTTGTCTATAGCTGGCCAACGCAAGCCTTGCCTGACTAAGTGAGCCTCGTTGATGGTTGGGCAAGGCTTGGCCGACAAGGCGTGGCCTCACCGAGGGTCGGCGACGCTCCAATGGGGTTGTCGGCCCTTGTTTGATCAGTGGCCGATCATCAGGCAGGCGATCGGCAACCCTTGAAGAAGAAAAAAAAGAAAAAAAGAAGAAGAGAAAAGTAATAAAATTATTAAAAAATTAAAAGAAAATAATTTTGAGAATTGTACCAAATGTAATTCTATTTCAATAATAGAAATTTTGGATAATTATCAAATGTCTTAAAATGCTTAAAAATTATTTTCGAAAACAAAATAAAAAAATAATTCCCAAAAATAGAAGTATTATCAAATGTGGCTTTAGTTGTCCTCGTTAATGGCCAAAGACTTCATTTGTTGAACAATAAATGTTAAGTGCGAAGGAATTGAGTTTTGTAACGATGACACTTAACTATTATCTTTCCTGCATCATAGTTATAGTTTTTAGATATCTTGTTGATTAAATTTCAACGTGTATTTTAAACTGTAAGTTACAGCTTTTAGATTTTCGTTATCGATTAAATTCCAATACTGTCTCTTTATGTCATTATGCTTTGTCGTCAATTATGCTTTGATACATGTACTTTGATGTTAATTAAATTCCGTTCAAGCATATTTATTGGTTTCCTCGTGCTACTGTGATACATCTTGTTCAGAATCACTAAAAACTTGCCTCCTCTTATAAAAGTCAAATAATAACTCTCAACAAAAAGTATATTATTGCCGATTCCATTTCAGGCAAAACAATCTGTTACTTAAATATATGTGCGTGTATATCCAATACCCATTGGGATAGAGATTCTTTCCGTCAAATTAAAAAGTTGTGTATGTGTAGGCAACATAATGATTTTTAACATTCTAATTCGGACACTGCAACTCTCAGTTCAAAAACTCTCCTTCGCATTGTTGCTTTTATTTTACCAACACACCAGAGTTTGATTAAGGCAGTTCACTTTATCTTATTCTATTCTCTAAATAAATAAGAAATCGTCTTAAAGATCTCCGCCCATAATACGCAACACCAAAATTTGCACATTATGCAACTTAAAATCCAATATTTAGGCATTTTATGCGTCACTCCTTTTTCATAAATTTCAAAAGGATTCCCATGCAGGGGCAAAACCATAGACATACCCCATAGTTTTTCCATCATATACAATTTGCACAAAATCTTTTACTATATCAGTTTCCTATTGCGATCATATCCATTAGTTTGTAATAGCCTTTAGTTCAAATTTATCACTTTCCTTTATCAATTACTATAAGGCAAGTTATCTCTCATCTTTTAAGTCCGGTTCTTATTTCTATCCCCTAACATATTATTCTTCTAAGTTAGCTCTATTCAATGCACAAACAAATCTTTCGTGAATTTCCTTGTAGATGTTTTCTAACAGTACTTGCAGACCCCTTGCATTTCCTAGTTAGGCACTTGTGTCTAGCCATGGACACCGAGCCAAGGAGACCTCGTCACTACTAAGGATGCATTTCAAAGGTCTAATGGCTGATACAGGCGGCAATTCTTGAGACATGGCTAGAGTGTGCAAAGCATTATTTAACATCCTTGAAATATTAGGGGTCTTAGAAAACCAGGCCTGTTATCTTGTGTGAATACTTTAATATCTGCCTAGAATACTCGAAGTACCCTTTAACAATTTTTGGGAGTATCTTTTGTTGTGTAAACACATTTATCCATATTCCTATGCATACTGTGTATGAAAGATTTGTAGTCATTATATTTCATAGAGCATGTGATAGGAGAAGTAACTCTTCTCGACAACTCTTCTAGAAAGATGTAATTCTTGTTTTCCCTTACCAACTACATGTTTCACGCCCATTACTTTAATTATGGTGATGTTGCTGTTCATCTACCTCTGGTGTCCCTCTCCTGATGGATTTCTTCTTTTCATATCTTTGGACTCTTGTGTCGTCGTTTTGCAGTACGGAAACAAAAGAGTTGCGAGGAGGTTCAGTGAAAAGTCCCAAGCAACAAGTCTGGCAAAAGGCAATTTGCTAGTTCCCACAAAACCAACCGGCTGCTGAAATTGCCACCCAAAACCAACTTCACTTTATCTAAAGATGATCTTGGCTGGTGGGTGAGTGTCCTTTTCCCCGGAGAGCATGATTTTTTTGTCTGCAGGTGTTCGGTGCTTTTTAGTCGCATAATTTTTAATAATATATATTATTGATACATACTTTCATATATAATTTTTTTATAACTTATGTTATGGTAGAAAAGTAAAAAATTGTATATTTCTGCTTAACACATGCCCTCACTTCTCACATGTTATTATCACGTAGCATCTAAGTAAAAACAAAATTGATATGCATATATCAACTATTCAAATAAATAATAGAGAAAACCAAAAAAGTCGCACAACACGAGTATTACAGAAAGCCCTTCGAAAAGTATCTTTCAGGTGGAGGGAACCGAGGCCCGACATCACAATTCAGGGTGGAGATTTTGTCGATGCGAGGTGAATCTGGAGTGGACAACTGCGTACAAAGATAGATAGGGCGAGCACGGAACGGGGCCCACGTGTACTAAATCTAAGTGTACGAAGTCGAAGTCGCACTGGTACGTGACCGACATAGCCAGAAAGCAACTTAACTCTCCACCATGGTTTGTTATTTATTTTTATTTTTTTGGGTTTTGCGCCACTTCTGTCTCCTTCTTCCTCCTTTTATAGAGACCGCAGGCGCTTCTGAAACTCTAGATATTAAAGAGAAAATATTGGGTACGAGCGTTTCTCAGTTCCAGTAGCTCCACCCGACTCGTCCTTCCCCTTTCATTACACGCTGTCCAATTTGAAATGGCCTTTGGAAATGGGAGAAAATAAGGAAATAAAAAAGGACAAGGGAAAGGGTGGACACGTCAAAACGGATAACAATGATACCGTGAATTTCGAGTTTCGTGCTCTCAGGGACCTCAGCACAATTATATATATAATCTTGCCGAGAACAAGTTTTTACACTTTTTTTTGGCTTGAAGCCTGTCAAATTTTCACAAATGTTAAACCTTGATATGTAATTTAGGCATATTTTTTTCAAAATCTTTTAATATTCAAATAACATTTTAAAATTTAGTTTTTGTATTTTAAAAAGCATGTATAAACAAGTCCTAAAAAAAATTAGTACATTCTTTCGTTCTATTTTATTGTGTGTTATTTGTGAAACTAAATTATGTAATATGTTTTGTATTTGAATAAAATTTTGAATTTGATCACAAAATTAAGCAATTGTTTTTCGATTTTAAGAAACACAAACAAATGAATTCAGTTAGTGTAATTTATCTCTCTTCCTTCACCAAAAAAAAACAAATGAATTCTAAGACCCACTTGTAGGTAGCCATGATGGTTAGTCTTTACTAGCTCATCGTCGAGGAAACGAGTTCGAATTTCCGGATGCTTGCGATTTAAGTAGGGGTCTTAGGAATGGTTTACTAGGCCAGACCCCTAGAGTTTACGTCTAAATAGCGACTTGCGGCGAGACCTCGCCAGTACTACCGAGTATCGGAAGGTCGTGTGATTCCTGAAGAATGATCTCCGACGGTCTCTCGGTCATCAAAAAGAAAAAAAAATAAATAAATGACTGCTAAGAAAATTCGACTATTATATATCATTTGTGAAACCATAACTATGTATTTATGTCTATATATCAATGATGGGAAAGTTAGGTAGAGTGCTGTTAAATGGGTGGAGTCTCATTATCAGAAGAAAACTTCATCTTTTCACCTTTCTTAAATTAATTAGACATATTACTTTACAATGAAGTAGAATAAAACTCAATCATCTAGTTTGATCAGAGAAAAAAATCATTAAAAACCCATAATTTTATCCACTTTGATATATACCTCAAACATTTTCCGTGACATTAAAAATCTTAAATTTATATCTATATAATACATTTACCCTCCATAAGGATCTTACAATGAACATAGTTAAAAATCTGGCTTCATATATGATGAAAGACAAATGGGGTGACATGGTACCAACACGGCTTTAGTGAAATAAAAATGACGTCATTTGACAACATTTTAATGGAGAGTAAATGTATTATGAATATAAAATTAGGGTTTTTTATATTACAAGAATAAGTTTAGAGTAAATATGTCGTGGTGAATATAATTTGAAATTTTTATATCATAAAAAAACTAAGGATAAAAGTAAGTGTTTGTATTGCTTGCAAAAATGAAAGAACAAAATGTTTTCAATATCTACGAAAATATTATCAGTAATTGAAATATTTTTCATTGACTAAGTATGTCAAACAATATAAACAATTATTTATTAAAAATATTTTACATTATTTATTTTTTATGAAATAAATTAAATCTTAATATGATATAACATTTCTAGAACAATATATGAACATGAAGTTGCAATACATATATGAATGAGCCTTAATCTTTCTTGTGTACGTACACGGGAGCATTGATGAAGTGGGGGGTTTTGCTATTAGTATTTATAATTTAAACATTTTTTTATTTATTATTATCATGCACTTATATCATTTTTAAGTTTTGAGCATTGAATGAGATGATTGGTCATTAATGAGGGCAATTATTAAGTCAACATTTGATTATTAATTTCAAGAGCTTGAAAAGCACATTGTCTTTCTATCATAAAAACGCAAAGGAGGAGAAAGAAGACAGACGTGGCTTGGAATCTAAAGCAATGGTTAATAATTAGCCATGATCGAGCTAAGGTACTTTTAGATTTAGACCGTCGGTCACTTAGGCCATGTTTGGTAACATGCCAAATAGTGACTGATTCTGATTTTTTGTTTCCAGAATTAGTTTGGGACGAGAATCACGTTTGGTAAAATTTTTGTTCCCGGGAACAATTTTGTTCGCAAAATCAGTTTTGGAGAAGATTTGAGAATAAAAAAAAAAATTGATTCTGCGTCTGAGAATCAGAAAAAGAATCAACACAATAAAATCCCTTTTCTTTCCTTCGGCCATCCGACAACCGTCGCCCGTCGCCGCCGGTCCGGCGAGCTCGCCGGAGGCTCGCCCAGTCTCGGCGAGGCCTGCCTGTCCACCGGTGAGGCTTGGCCGACGAGGGCCAGCCTCGCCGAGGGCGGCGACGCCCGGGTGAGGTCGCGGCCCTCGCCGGCACCCGGCCGCCGATTCGACGACCGGCCATAAGAAGAAGAAGAAAAATAGGAGAAAAATGAAAAAATGAAAAAAGAAAAGGAAAAAAAGGAAAAAAGGAAAAAAAAGTAAAAAAGTAGAAAAAATTATTTAAAAATTTAAAAAAAAATTTGGAACAGAATCAATAAACACGTTATCAAACGCAATTCTATTCCAGAATTAGAAATTTTAGACAGTTACCAAACACGTGTTTTTACTTAGAATCGGTTCCTAGGAACAGAATAAAAAATAATCATTTCTTGTCAGAATCAGTTTCCGAGAACAAAATCATTACCGAACGCGCCCTTAGTAATTATTATGCTTCATCTTCTATCGACTTTATGGTGCAGATGACAGTACGTCCATAGCAGTACGTCTTCAAAATTCATACACATAAACCCTAGTAATAGGCCTTAGTAAATAGTTATGGGACCCAACTCCACCGTACACCTCCTATCTCTCTTTGTATCATGTAACCCTTTTGGTTTTTATGCTGAAAAAAAAAAAAAAAAAGCCTTTTTGGTTTTTATTTTAAGGAAAAAAGCTATGAAAATCCTGAACTTTGCTCAAAGTGACACATTTACCCTAAACTTTTTTTTGTGACGTGAAAAATCCTAAACTTTCTAAATTGTGACACATTTACCCCAAACTTTTTTTTGTGATACAAAAAATCCTGAACTTTCGTTATATGACATATTTACTCCAAAATTATAAGGCATTTTGGTCTTTTTATTTATTTTTTATTTTTTATTTTTACTTTTTTAATTTTTTCTTTTCTCTTCCCTCCGTCGGCTGGCCGTGAAGGAAGTCCGGCGTCGGCGAGGGCCGCCCTCGCCGGCGTCTAGCGAGGGCGGCCCTGGCTGGCGGGCGTCGAGCGTCAGCGAGGGCAGCCCTGGCCGGCGTCGGGCGAGGACGGCCCTCCCTGCGTCAGGCGAGGGTGTCCCTGCCCTCGCCCGACGCCGGAGAGGGTTGCCCTCGCTTGCGTCGGGCAAGGGTGTCCCTGCCCTCCCCAGATCTGGCGAGGGCCGTCCTTGCCCGTCGCTAGCGAGGGCCGCCCTCGCTTGTGTCGAGCGAGGGTGTCCCTGCCCTCGCCTGCGTTAGGTGAGGGTGTCCCTACCCTCACCTCGACGCGGCAAGGTCGCCGGATGCCGACGGAGGGAAAGAAGAAGAAAAAAAGAAAAAGGAAAAAATAAAATAAAAAGACAAAAATGCTCTTGATGAGGTAAATGTGTCACGGTTTAGAAAGTTTGGGGTTTTTCACGTTACAAATTTTTTTTTGGTAAATGTGTCACTTTAAGTAAAGTTCAGGATTTTTCGTGACTTTTTCCTTAATTTAATTATTAATTGGACTAGTTGATTTATACAAATCGTTATTTCCTTTAATGAAATACTCTATGGGATAATGACACATGAAATTTAAGGGCACGTGTTCAACAAAAATAATACATTAAATTATAAAAAAATTCATATACGAAAGTACATGATGACACATGAAAATTGTGTGACTAAGAAGCGCCAAACACCTACAGATAAAATTGCCGGGAGTGGTGGGTCCTCTCGCTTACGCAGCCCCCCAGATTTTACCCTTCCGGTTGCCGGCTGTGTGGGGGGTTCCTGGGTCATCAAAAAAAAAAAAACACCTGCAGATAAAAAGTCGGGCTTCAAAGAACGGTGCAAAGATATACATCTGTGGCGGTGTTTTGGCAAAGGAAATTCATATATTATTAGAGACGATATTTGTTTTGGGATGCAATTTCAGTAGCTGATTGGTTTCGTGGGAATTGGCAAATAATCTTCACCACCTCCTGCTGGCTGACCGGTTGCTCTGGACTTTCCGCTAAACCTTCCGGTAACTCTCTCGTTTCCATAATGAAAAAGAAAAAAGAAAAAAGGAAATGCATCAGAGAGACACAAGAGGCGGATGAACGGCAACACTACCATAGTTGAAATGATTGTCGGGAAACATATCGCTGGAAAGGAAAGACAAAAATTACGTTCTTTTTGGAAGAGTTACAAATTGCACGATCAGACAACTGCATGAAGAGTTGCTCATCCTATCACATCCTCTGAATGATAATGGCGACTAATCCTTCACACGTAGCTCGGGTACATACACAGACGAACGTGTCTACACTACAAAAGATGCTCTAAAAGTATGTTGAAGGGTATCTTGCATAGTTTAAGCAGGTATTACAGTATTTCCGCAAGAAAACAACATGGATTTTTCAAGACTCCTAATTTTTTGAGGACGTTAAAAGATGTTTTGTGCGTTCTAGCCATGTCTCAAGAATTGCATTCTTAGTAATGACGAGGTCTGCTGGGTTTGATGTCATTTACTTGTCACTAGTGACCAAATAGGAATTGCTGCGGTCTTGCAGTAGCAATAGAAATCATTTACAAGGAAATTCAGTAAAGATTCAATTGTGAATATCGAACGGAGCTAAAATGGAAGAATAATATGTTAAGAGATATAAATAAGAGCCAATCTCAAAAGATTAGACAGGTAACCTGTCTTATATTAATTGTTCAAGAAGAGCTATAAATTTGAACTAAAGGATAGTCCAAGCTAATCGGTATGATTGCAATAGTCCTAAATAGTAAAAGATTTTGTACAATCTATATATGCTAGAAAAAACTGTGGGTATGTTCGTCGTTTTGCCCCGTTTTGCCCCTACAATCCTTTTGATATTTATAAAAAAGGAGTGGCATGCTTAAAATATCTAAATATATCATTTTACATTATATAAATGTGCAAGTTTTGGTTTTGCCTCGTATTGGAAAAGAAACCTTTAAGGCGGTTTTATTTATTTATTTAGAGAGTATGAGAAAAATAAAGGAAGAACGTAGAAGCATTTTATTCATAAGAAGCAAATAATTTTGAGAGATTATGAAAGAAAGTGAACTTCTTTAATCAAATCGTAATGTTTTAGTAAAATAATAGCAATAATGTCAAGTGAAGATATGAAGGAGAGTTTTGAATTGAGAGGGTTACCGTTGGTAATAAAATGTTAACAAATCTATTATTATCTACACATAAAACTTTCTATTTTAACGGAAATAATTTCTGTCCTAACATTTATGGCATATGTATCAATATATCTACACATATATAAGTTATTAATTGCATCTCACCTCTCATAATGCCCAAATCAAAGCAAGCTAAAATGCCCTAAGTTTTTTTGTTACCAACTTTGTCGCACCTCAAAATGCATCACAAGAAATTAGACAATGACCTCCATCGTTTTATATGTATATATAGAACAAAGCCTCGGGAAAAAACGAAGTGTTTGTCCTTGGAGAGACAATTTGCTTTCACAAGTTAGTCCTATTATCCTTTGCTTCTGGGCCTCAGAAATTGTCAGATAAAACCAATCTACGAAATAAATATCAATGTTAATGGTCCCCAATGCATTATGGACTTAAGCTTCATATTCTATTATGCTTGGCCGATGAGAAATGCTATTTTCAACAGACTTGCTATACATGTCCTGAGAAGTATAGACTTGGAACCACTGGACCAATTATCTTCTAATCCAGAGAGAGGGAAGAGGGAGAGAACAAAAGTGGTGGAAGCTGTCATCGTGAACATTGCTGAAGTGATCGTTGCTAAGCTAATATATGTATATCTATGAATAATGAGAAAATAAGATTGAATGGAGCTTAATGATTGAGTTATATCATTACAAAACTTCATTCCTTCTCACTTTTCTTGACATTAATTAGATATATTACTTTACATTTTTTTTTGCAATATATACATATAGCTATAGGTTCTGCAATTGGTATTTATTATTCAAATATTGTTTATTATCTACTATTATCGTGTACTTATATTATCTTTAAGGAGTTCTTTTACAATAAATGAGGTGGTTGCTTATATTAAGTTTTATGTAATAAATGAGCCGATGGACCATTAATGAGTGACGATGGACGTATTAATATTTGGCTTTTAATATCTACTGGGGTTCACGTCCGTGATGCCGTACTGCCGTAAGGTTGACAGAAGAGGCAGCATAATAATTACAATTTGACCGACATGGCCATAAAGCAAATTAACTCAATCATGATTAATATTAACTATTGCTTTGCTCTTTTGTTTTTGATTTTGTATTTTTGGCGCCACGCCTTTCCTCTTCCTCTGCGGTTGTCTTTCTTTCTCCTCATTTGCCTTTTTTTTTTTCTTTTTTAAGATAGAGAGACCATAAGCTTTTAAAACTCTAGAAATTGATAATCGTTGACTTACTAATTGTCCTCATTAATAGTTTTGCTTTCTTGTAGTCGATTCCGGTACAACGACACAAATTGTAAAGTCCATAGATGGGCTTCGCAAACCAAAGAAAGTGTGGTCTCAATAAAATTTTTTGGATACTCATAGACTAAATCATAACAACCATTCTCATTTTTAGTGTCAATCATTCCCCTTTATCACATAGCGTAATTGTCACACCCTAATTTCTGCTCAAGAAAATCAGAGTGACGCAACCATTTTTAAGAGAAGAACGAAGTCTCAAACCAATCTTGCCACAAACCAACTATATCAAAAAACATGCATATATGGGCCAAAAGCTAATACCAATAAAATACATCCCAATAAACTGCAAGTCGAAGCTTTGAAGTGATTTTATTCTTATAGATACACATCATTTTGTTTTTACAATTCTTTGGGAAATTAGGCAACCGCTTGCTTGATGCAGTAGTATGTGGTATTTTCCATGCATTTATGATGTGAAAATATGTTTTAAGTTCTAATTAGGTCATTCCAAGCTGCTACAATTCAAGGTAAATATAACTTACGACAAGCAACCAGTTGGTGTTATTGATTGAAGAGATAAGTGACGACGCATCTCATTACTCCTTGTGAATATGTAATGACAAAATCGCATTAGAAGAGAAGTAAAAATATGAAATGAATTATCTGCACTCATTCAAAGTAGCGACATTCTTGGCTTGAACTAAAGTAGCCTTTGACTTTAAACCCTTGTGATTTGGCAGATTTTGACATTTTGTTTGGAAATTACACCCTTCCAAAGTACTGATTGCAAGAAAAAAGAGTAACTTTCATACATAAACACAATCAATTTGAATTATTTTTGAGGTCAATCCTCATTAGGAAATTGTAGTATCACATGAGGTCTTTTTGACGACATAAAACCACTAGATTCAATTATCCATAGAGTGAGAATTGAGTGCACGAAGCCGACACCTCTTGTAATGTGGGTTTTACGAGCACAGTTCCTTTCAGCAGCTTACCTAGTCCATCCAAAACTCTTACTACTACATCATTTCCTCCGTTAAACTCAATGCAAAAGCTATTATGTTATGTGAAATTTTCATGATTTTTGAAAATATGGAAATTTCTATTAATACTCAGAAACTATGAAAATCGTGAAACATGGTTCTTGGGATATTCAAAAAAATTTCAGTCAATTTGGTTAGAATAAATGTGCTAGCACATAAGTGGGGGTTTTTAATGACTTTTTTTCTAGATCAAATGAGATGATTGAGTTTTTTTTTTTGGCTACTTTATTGTAAAGTAATATGTTTAATTAATTTAAGAAAGGTGAAAGAATGGAGTTTTGTGATAATGTGACACAGCCATTTAACTGTACTCTACCTTTCCTACCATGGATAGATATGTATATGCAAACATTGTTTTGGTTTCACAAATGACACATAATAGTTGAATTTTCTTAGCACTCATTTGTTTGTGTTTCTTAAAACTCAAAAATAATTGTTTGCTTTTTTGTTAAAATTCAAAATATTATTCAAGTACAAAGTATACACATAATTTGGTTTTGCAAATAACATACAATAAAATAAAATGAAGGAAGGTAATTATGATGATTAGAGTTAAATGCATTTTCTTAGGACTAATTTGTTTATGCTTTTTAAAATGCAAAAAATAAATTTTAAAATTTTATTTAAATATTAAAAATTTTGAAAAAATCATACATAAACTACAAATCAAGATTTAGTGGTTGTGAAAATTCGACAGGTTTCAAGCCAAAAATAAAAGTGTAAAAATTTGTTCCAGACAAGGTTATATACACAGCCCTTTAGATATTTTGGTAAGGTTAGTGAGAGGGCAGAGGTTTAAATTCACCACAGGCGTAACCATTGTCTTACGATTTGATGTGTCTTCCTTTCCCCTTTTCCTTGTTTCCTTCTCTCTCTCTTTTTAGATGCAACCAGACAAGATAGCGTGTTGATGATTCCCGTATTACGTGGTGACTCTGGATTGGACAACAGAAGATAGATGGGACGAGTACAGTGGATTGGGTCCCACGGCTATTCACTCAGGTTTAATTAGTGAGGTCCACAGTCGAAAAGTAACTTAACTTGACCATGGTTAATTGTTAAGCATTGCTTGGTTCTTTTGTTTTAGGTTTTCTTGTGAGCTACGTCTTTCTTTCTCCTCCTCTGGGCGTTATAGAGAGACCATGCATGTGAAACCTTAGAAATTAGTAATCAAAGAAATTAATAATCAAATCTTCGACTTGTTAATCGTCCTCATTAATAATAAGCTTTTGGTCGATTCTAATATGATGATACAATATTGTAAAGATCAATAGATAGGTTTCAACAACTGAAGAATGTATATGATCTAGGCATTAAGTTTTAGGCACTCCAAAACTAAATTTTGACCATTGATTTCATTCTTCGTGTTGGTCCTTCCCCCTGTCAAAGATTTAATTTTGACACTAGAGAAGGGGAGTGATGGGGGCGTCTTCAAGAGAAGGATGAGCCCTAAACCAATTTCGCTCCATGCCTACTTCATCAGAAACATACACATATGGACCAAAAGCTAACACCAAAAGAATATAGCCCAATAATTTGCTCGTCCAAGCTTTTAATAGACTTTATTTTTATATATATCCACCATCTTATTTTTACAGCTCTTTACGAAGTTAAGTCATTCCGATTTGAGTGTACTGGAGATGCAACTTATTGATTCGCTGTATCATTTGCTTGAAGGAGGAGCGCGCACCATTATGCATTCATCTATGGTGCAATGATATGTGCCAAGTTCTAGTCTACTCACTTCAAACTATCATATCATAAACAATATACTCACGAGGAGTAGCCAGTTGGTATTGTTGATTGAAGATATAAGTGGCGATGCATCTCATCACTCCATATAGTGAGGGTGTAATGACAAATTCACATCGGAAGAGAAATGACTTCGAACTTGAGAAAGTTATGAAACAAAGCATATGCACTCCTTCAAAGGTTCAGGTCCAGCAAATACCATCAATGAAATTTTGTTAGGGGTATATTTTTATATTCCGAACCATAGAGGGAATTTCGTAATATTGAACAAAAAGAAAAAGATGAAACATCCGGATTTATTTTGAGACGGCAAGAAGCGATTTTGGGAGGTAATTATGGAGTTTGTTTTGCATAACTCTGCTTGTTGCCTCTTCTTATGCTTCCTAGGATTGGCATTTGCCATATTACCCAAAACTAAAGAGAGAGGCAAGAGGGCGGAGAGGATAGCGACGCCGGAGACTCGAGGATCGCCTGGGAGTGTCTTTCATTGCTGGAAAACCACTCTAAATGGTGATATCCATGGCTTGAACTGATGTTTCCTTTGACATCGAATTCCTGGGATTTGGCATTGCGTGATTTCGACATTTCGTTTGGAATTTACACCCTGCCAAAGTTGTGGTTGCAGGCTGGTATGAGAGAGTAATTTTCTTACACAAACACAGTCAATTTGGATTACTTTTAGGGTCGATTCTTGTTACTAAATTGTAGTCTTTCCAACGACACAACCACATCTAGAGTCGATTATCCGCAAATTGAGAAATGAGTGCATGAAGCGAACACCTCTTGTAATATGGGTTTTTACGAGCATAGTTCCTTTTGGCAATTTGCCCAGTCCATCCATAAGTTGTATTGCGACATTGTTTTCTTTGTGAAACTCAATGCAGAGACTACTATGTATGTAAAATTTTCATGATTTTTGAAAATATGGAGATTATGAAAATTGTGCAAATCATGGAATATGACTTTTTGAATATCCACAAAGTTTCAAGTCGACCTGGTTAGTTCGAATATAGATATTGGTTGTGAAAAATTCTCATTCCTTTGAAAAGTTCGGTGCAATTATTCAAGAAAAAGAGTTAGCCCACTCGACATTGGAAAAATCTAATTTTTTTGGTTTTCTGAAAAATAAAATAAACATTTCCGCAAAGAATGATTATTTAAGATGATTGAAAGAGTCAAATATTTGTTGGGTCACGGGGTGCGTGTTGGGGCCATGGGCTTGAAATTGAGTATCGGAGGGTATTTACGTAATTTTAGTCGGAAGCGGGCTTTTGAGCCCAAGTGCACTCAGCCAATGTTTAGGGACGGAGGAAATCGACGTTGAGTTGTGTGGCTTGAATTAGCGACTTATCGAGGTATGCAATTTCTGCCACTTCCATATTTTGTAAAAATTGCATGACATGATTTGCCGAGAAAACAGCTATGTTGATTTTTTTTTTTTTTTTTTAGTATGTAATAAAATTCCTATATGGAAAACTCAATCAAGAATTATATAATTTTGAGCCTCTTTTGTCCCGAAATATTTTAAATCAAAATACTATATATATGCAAACTGATATTTTTTATGAACTTAATGTGACCAACTTGATTTACAGGATTTGATCATAATGGATGTGATTTTTGGGGTTTAATCATAAGTGAAAATATTTTTGGGACTTTTCACAAGCAAAGTGTAATTGTAGGAATTCTTGACACTAAGTTTGATATATGCTGGTTACATTATGTGGGTTATGGTACAGTGCATAATATTTTGTTCATTAGAGTGGAACATTCTACTTGTTATATGGGAAAATGCAATGAATGTGATCGTCTTGATACATGAATGCATTTTCATTTCCAATGGTACATTATTCTTTGCTTGAATTCATAGAAGTGTCGTCGTTTTCCTCACCCATTTTTAGTAGCATTCAGGTTTCAAACACGAGAGAGTTCAAGTGAATGCACATGAATTGTGATTTGAGAGTGGCATTGGAATTTATTATAGACTATTTGAATAAATTTGATCAAATTGGGTTTATGACTTTCTAATAATTGATTAATTTATGAATCACTGGACTTTGTTATAGTTATCATTAAATGAAAAGTTTTGCTTAGTCAATAATTTTTTTTTAAATTACTAATTTTAGGTGAAAGCTTGGTTCCTCATTTCTTAAAAGAATGTCCAGTCGATCCCCAAGTTTTCGGTATGGACGTGGGTTACGAGCACCATCAGGAGAAACGAAAAAGATCGAGTATTCTCTGGGCTGCATGTCTAGAATGATGTGCTCTGGGACTATTACTAGAGTGGACTCAACTCATATAAATGTTCGATTTATAGTTCTATGTGTGTTCTTAGAAAGGCAAGATTGAACTTGGAAGTATGCCAAACGGTCTTCGAATTGGAAAAATCGCCCGGTTTAATTAATACCTATGTCCCCATGTGATGTAACTTACCGAATCAAAATGCAAGTTGGCCTTCGAAGCGATGGTCTCTAAAACGGTATGAGCGAGACCTGGTGTCGATCGTCTTCTTTCACGGAAGCCTTCGATTCTCCTCAGGAGATCAATCAAAAACCAGAGCCGACCAAGTAAACTGGAAAATCCTCCGAGGGGAAAGCGGAGATGGTGGGAGGTGTGCGAGGAGCGAGCAAGAGGCGACCGGATGCCGTCCGGACGCAGGCAGTGATCGTGAGCTCTCGCAAGAGTATTGGACGACGTCGTCGCGCAAATGGAGAGAGAGAGAGAGAGAGAGAGAGAGCCACGCGACCTCAAAACGCACACGAATCGGAGCAAAAAAAGCCGGTTGGATCCACCAGCTTCGATCGTCGCTGCCGACGCCGTCCGAGACTCCGTCTGGTTAGTTGAACAACCGATCGTGACCGATGATCGCTCCTCGCTGAGATAAAAGCTCTCTGTTCTGTTTTGAGTGTCGCACGTGTGAAATAGAGACCGAGAGCTTTGTTGTTTGCTAGTAATGAAGATTCTTCACGTCCGAGATTATATTACTAACAACTGCGATTCGGTCCTGATGATCTCGTGCTGACTGGGTCGTGATTCTCGCTCTCTCGTTGCTGGAATGTGCCATTTCATCGAATGCACATTAAATGTTTGGTGAAATGCCTGAGCCGTATTAGTCTGAATACGGCTTCGAATCTGACTGACATCGTCTTTGTCTGCTTGAATGATTCACCGTACCAGTTGGATAGGTTAAGTAGATTTAAATTATGTCCACTTTTGAGTCCATTCCTGAATGTCTCGGTCTTGATAGGCTTCCGGTGCTCTAAGGCAGATAAACTCGACTCTGTGAAATTAGCTAAAAAAGATGATATGCTGAATTGTAAATACTCTGTCGATGGTTGCTGGTGCGCTCAGCGCTCATGAAGCATAGTCTGATCATGTAGACTAATACATGGTAGTGCAGATCCCATTCGCTGTACATATCTTTTTCTAATAGTGAATTCCAAATCATGCCTTCTCTGCGAGTGAATATGAATATGTGTTCAGCGGATGTAAAAATGCAATAAGAATTTGTGTTTGCATTCATGCTGGATTGTGGTTGTTGCTTGCTGGTTATGTGTTATATAATGATGCTGAGGTTTTACTTGGAGCTCTTGCATAAATAACTGGGAAATTTCACCATGTACGGTTTATACCTTTATTTGTACAATGTGATGCAGATAATCACCCCATTTTTTATATTCAAAGATTTTGAAAAACAATGCTATTTCTATTATGAATTAATTTGACTAGTGTTGTAGGAATGTTGTGGATAATCACCCCATTTTCTTGTTATAATAAGTAACTTAATCTGCTATGGACATTGGATTCTTTTATTCTGTTGATGTACAGATGGGTTGTTGTAGGAGTCTTTTCTGGGACCATGGCAGATCTAGGTTTTCCTGCAGTCAGTTTGGTGATGCCATCATTTTTAATACCTCCTAAAAGCAAAACAATTATGTGGTGCCATTTGCTACTTTTGTTGGTGTCAATCACCACAAGCAGCTGGTTCTTCTTGGGTGTGCTCTAGTTGCTGATGAATCAATGGACCCCTTCATATGGTTGTTTGAGACATGGCCCAGGGCAATGTCTGGCTGCCATCCCAAGTTGATAATAGCTGATCAAGACGATTCCATTCTGCAAGTGCCTGAACAGGTTTTTCCTTCGAGTCATCATCGATTCTCAATGTGGCAAATTAAGACAAAAGAACGTGAGTATTTGAGTCCACTAAGTCATGATTGTAAATGTGAATATGAGAAGTGTGTTTATAAAAGTCATACCATTGTGAATTTGATGCTGGCTGAAGGAAATGTATGAAAAGCAAATATGGCTTAAGGGAAAATGCTTGGCTGAAGGAAATGTATGAAAAGCATGAAAATTGGGTTCCACTGTAGTCACGTAGAACATTTTTTGCTGGAATTCCCATTGATGGAAGTCTAGATGTGTTTTTTGATCCATATTTAGATTCTCAAACGTCACTTGAAGAATTGTTGTGAGATATGAGCAAGGTTTGGAGCAATGTTGTGGCAATGAAAGGAAAGAAGATTATAATTCATTCAACTTGCGGGCATTTTTGCAGACAAATGGACCGATGGAAGAGCAATGTAGGAAGCTTAGTACCCTTTCTGTTTTCAAAGTTTTCCAGAGGAAACTTTAACAAATCTACAGTTATCTGGGTGTCAAGATTCATGAACAAGGGACCATCAACAGATATTTGATCTGTAAGTGCGGCAATGAGAATGAAAACCATATCATTACCTTTTGTTCATCCAATCTCAATGTGAGTTGTGGCTGTCAAATGTTTGAATCGGAAGGTGTATTGTGTAGACATGCTTTGAGATTGTTCCAGATTCTAAATATTAGGGAGCTTCCATCTCGCTACATCTTACATAGACGGATGACGACTGCTGAATATTGGCACTGTACGTGATTTTTAATCAGGAGTAGCTCCCACGAAATTAAGGCTAAGATGGTCTGGAGTCTTTGTGAAATTGCTGCCAAATACGTAGAGTTTGGTGCCCCATCTTTTGAAAAATATCGACTTGCTTATGAAATTATGCATGAGGGTGGGAAGAAACTTTGCTGGCAGAGGTAAGTATAGGATAATTTTGTAGTTTGGGGTGCGTCTATAGTTTCTTTTCCAGCAGGCCTGATTTTTGTAAGTAGAGGGCATCAACTTGTTTTATAAGGTGTAAATGCTTTCTCAATCAGAAGTGGAATTATGTAGATATGAAGTTATGCGTTCTATTAGTTCTTTTTGTTGGTTTCTTCTGTTTATTTCAGACGCTGGGGGAAAGGGAGGGGATAAATTGAGGGGAGCGAATGAAGAAGTATGCTTAAAAATTGTACCTTCAGTTTCAAAAGGCAAATATCAAGAAACGTCTAGCGGGTAAAGCCATCACAAGTCCTTTGACTGAGTGGTCTTCAAGAAGCTGACCTGACACTTGAAGAACCTGGACCTGTACTCTGGTGTAATTTCCTTCAAGTTATCCAATCTCTCTCTGTGTTGTGTAACTTTTGGCAAAAGGAATTGGAGACGTGGATGACTATTAGTTCTGGTGCAGAAGTTAGCAAGAGACCCCTGTTGGTCTGGCCTTTTAATGAGCTACTCATAGTGAAGTTAATGATATACATGAGTTGTGGTGATTTGCATTTCATTCCTCACTCTGAATAATCTGACATGATCATAAAGGAAATAGTGAAGTTCATATCATAGAAATATCTGATTCAATAATCAATCACACTCAAGCACCTCAGTTGCAGTTGCAGAAAATTAATCTGTGGATGTACATTTTCTATGTGGTAATGATTTTTCCAGCAATATCTGGAAATGTCATATGATATTCCATGATGTGGCTGATCTCTTGTATCATTTTTGTATTTCATCTTATTTCTTGGCCACACATTTGCAATAGGACATATCATAGCCTACAAACTTCTGTTGTTCAACGATGTTGAAATGCTCCACTATATTGGAGCGTGCTGAATATCTCTCATAGTACATATTTGTGTATGAAGAGCAATACTGATGAAGACAATGCAAAATGAAATATCTCACAGAAGTGTAGTAGAAACTCTCAGTCCTATGTGTGATATTGGCTCATGAAGCAGTGTAATTTGCTCTTTAAGGTGCACAAGTAGCTCTTTAATGGATATCTGTCCATTAGCATTTAAATATACGAGAAAACTAGAGCAATCACAACTGTGCTGGCAGTTAGATTTGCATAGCAAGTTAGGTTACTCTCACCAGGGGAAACCAAGAGAGAATATTTGGCTGAGGGACCAAGTGGGGTATATGGCTAGCTTAGAGTGGAACCATTGATGTGTAGCTTAGACTGCTGAGGCTGAAGCTGATGTACAACACCTGTAACGAGACAAGATTCAGAATTGCATGAATTGAGATTTGCTTGATTGATTGCTTCATAGAGTACATGTTCATATCATATATAACAACCTAGAAAAATTGTAGGAACACTTTGGTATGGTATGATATGTTAACATTGTCTCGTGATGCCTCGACTTGAAACCTTGAGCTTAAATATTGTTTGAGATCTGAACATGCCTAATGCTTTGTAAAAATCATAGATCAAGAATAAATCATGATCTCTTGATGCCTCGACCCGAAACCTTGAGCTTAAATATTATTTGAGATCTGAACATGCCTAGTGCTTTGTAAAAATCATAGATCAAGAATAAATCATGATCTCGCTTAAATGTTATTTGAGACCCGAACATGATCTCCCCAAATTAAATTCAGGTCACATTTTCTTTTTCAGTTGTATACTCTTAACTAGGCTTGATACATTTCAACTGAAACTAGCTGAAATCATTCAAAGAGAACAGAGTTCTCATTATTCTCATGAATTTTTCTTTCAAGCCATGTCAAAGCGTGTTTTGATTGTTAGGTCACTGTCCACACATCTCTTTAAGAGCATCCTAGTAAAGCAGGTGACTAATGCCATTTTGAGGAGAAAACCGAGTCCTCGAGCCACCTTGCTTGTGAGAGTGTATAGGGTATGGTTATCGGTCCAAAATCCTGAATCATGTCAGAAACTAAAAAAAGATAATAGATCAACTGTAGCTAGAGTTTTATGTGTTTGTAAAGTTTCAAAATGAGAAAAAGTTTCGAGTAGAAAGAATAAGAACTTGAAAGGGCATTGAAGCATGTTTTGGTGAGGCTTTTTCCTGGAGTTGGCTCAGCAGCTGGCATCGGCCGTCTCGGAGAAAGGTATTGCCTGCTTGTCCAAATTTGTTCTGGGTAGGATAGTTTAAAGACTTTGGTGTGATCTGTCTGTCTTCATTTTCTCTTTGTTTTTCTTTACCTTTTTAAAACGTTAGTAGCAACATAAAACACTTCTAAGTTCAGTTCTAACTTTTTTAATACTTTCAAAGGAATTTGTAGGAGTTATCGGCCATGGCCTTCTTAGAGCAATTGAATAGACAAAACATGATCTTAGGGTTGTCAAGATGATTACAACAACTACTTGTCAGAAGGAAATGGCCCGAGTCCTGCTGAATGCCACTCTACTGGGGTCATCCCTAGTCACCTCTTACTGTGGAAATTGTTTAGTTGTGCTCAATCGGGAGACTATCATGAGCCTGTTGGATTAGTTGGGTGCTCTGGAATTCCTAACACCAAATTACAGAACACTATCAAGAATCGGCAAGTAACATTTGTTGCAATTGTTGTAAATGTAAAATCCTATGAAGCATGTGATTCATCTGAAGCATCATTACTAATGTCGGCCAATGGCATTACCAGTTCATCTTGGTTTGGCCGCTGTATTCCTGGGTTGTGCTGTTGAAGTGAGATTTTTCTGTTTCATCGGATTTGGTTTATATATCAGCAACTCAATAATGATTGAGATGGTCGAGTCTGATGAGAAAATATGATGGATAGTGAATGAACATGGTAAAGCATTGACACATGGTGAGGTTTCTAATTGAACATGACGATATTGCAGAGTGAATGAGCTTTTGAAAGAGTTGGCCAAGCTTGTGGGGATTATATGACGAGAACTTTATTAATGAAAAATTGCAGGCTGAACTTTAGCACTGGACAAGGATTTAGACGCTCTCATACATAAGGTATGATTGTACATTCCTTTATGAATTCATACCGTGATGCCAATCGATACTACTGCATTATTTTCATATTTGTATTCTAAGACGATCTATTGCATTGTTTTATCTTCTATTGCATAATTGATGATCGCATCACCAATTCACCGATGCTCTGTTTGTTTCCACATCATACACGTGAAAGCTTTCTTTTAGTCAATTCCAATATGATGATACAAAAATTGTAAAGATCAATAGATGGGCTTCAGCAACCGAAGACAATATGATCTTGGGAAAAAGTTTTGGGTATTCCAAGACTCAATCATGACCATCAATCTCATTAATCATTTGGTCCTTCCCCTTTATTGCATAGCGTAATTGTCACGCTCTAATTTCTGCACAAGAAAAAGGGAGTGACATGGCCGTTCAAGAGAAGGACAAAGCGTCAAACCAATATCGCCACATGCCAACTATACCAAAAACATACATATCTTTGTCAAAGTCTAATACCAAAAGAATTTGGCCCAATAATTTGCACGTTGAAGTTGCTCCTCTCATGCGTCACTGGGAAAGGAACTCAAAAGGTTAAAGAAAAGGAGGGAATAAGCTCGGCGAGTGATAATTATCTCACTATGTGATTGGGCACCAATTATGCACATTTTATAAGCACCACCTTAGTTAAATCAATTAACCAAAATTATACAGCTAAAGCAAAATACTTGTATTAATAGGTCATTATATTTACTCAACAAAGCAATTCGGCATAAAACAAGACTAGATAGGCCATTGAATGTCATATGAACAATAGCTTTATTTTCCTTGGTTTATATGTGGATTGTTCATCAAATTTGCTTGGACATAATCACACGCGCTTATGTTGTTACGTGAGTCCATATACGTAATTCATCATCATGTCCAATATTTATCTAGATAGAAAAAATAAATTCACAGTAGTACTGATAACATGTCCTAACCTCTATGACAATATGCTATATAACTAAGGATTCTTTAGTTGCAACATGCTCATTTTTTCAATTGGCAGATATTTATGTTAGCCAATTTATTCATGCTTCATTAAAAAAGGTAAGAGTAACGAAATTAGTAAATTCTGACATGACTAGGCTTGAATTACAAAACATTATGTGACGACTTATGACAACCCTTCACAATGCCATGAAAAACTTACGATGAGAATAGACTTGGTTATGAGAAATTGAGCAGAATCTTACGACATTTTATAGCGCCACTTCACAGTGCCTTGAATAAGTTACAACAAGAATAGTGGGATTTTGCACATTAAGTAGAATGTCCATTATATTTTCACCAATCAATTTATTTGATCTTTTGAATTTACTTTGTATTTCAAATTGATCCAATACGATTAATTTGAAAGACGATTTTGGTTCTTTTCTATTATAACACAACGGATGAAAGTCACGATAGATCTTATTGGATCATGCTTCAGTTTAAACATGTTACAATCAATCTACTCATTTGTTTTTTTTTTTTTTTTTGGCCAATTGATGACTATTTGGTTCGAGATGATTACATTTGAAATGAGAAAAATGGATGAAACAAGCAAAAGGCATTGTAACAATGGCTATATACATAGTAAAAATTTCTAAACCCTTAAGCTTATTTTGTAACTCAGTCTTAGTGGGTTAGGTTTATGACACATTTCAAGTGCAACAAGTCCAATATCAATAAGTTATGACCGAAATTACCCTGATTATGATGAATCCCCTCTAAGTTTACGACCTATTACAAGTGAGATACATTGAAAATGACAAGGTAGCGATGGCAATGCCCATTGACCACATACATTTACTTTCAACTTGTTACCTATTACGTGTGTTGTATATTGAAAATCAATAAATCACAACGGAGAAGGCCTTCGTCACGAAATGTTTGCTTTAAGTTGACAACTTATTACGATGCACCTGTCCATGGTGTTTGGCTTTGGGGACATGTGGAAGCATCATTTCAAATTTTAACAATCACAACAACTCATAAATTTAATTATGTATTTTCGTAATATTAGAATAAATGTGCCATAACAGTAGATTATTTACAGACTAACTGGTTGTCAACCCTATTAGCTTGTTTTGAAACTGAGACCAATTTGTCGGTGGGTACAAGAAAATAAAGAATATTAAATAACTATGAGGAAGGAGTGAAATTATTTTTAACAAAAAAATGTGAAATTTTAAGAGGAATTACCAGGAACACAAAATATACAAATCATTAAAACATGACGACATGAAATAAAAAAATTGAACAACACATACGGTCGGTACTGACAGTTATCCAAATAGCGAAATATTACGCTTAATAAAGTTTTATGTGTTCTAATTTAGAGGGATAGTTTTAGATTAAGATGTTAATGAATCTCTAACTTTGCATATCTATATTAATGTGTAATGGGCTTTTTCACGCTAGCATGCAAGAGTCCTTATTCAATGTGACATTAATAAATTCCTTATAGGAATGATATTTTACCAACCATCCATGCAAACTTCCAAAGGATTTGGACTAATTTAATGGGATGTCAGTAAAGTCCCTTAGATATTGGCAGTTTTACTAACCACACACTTGTAAAATGTGTAAGAACTTGCTAACGTACTAACTCATTGAGATGTTTGGTAAATTTGTTGTAGCATCGGTATTTTACAAACCACACTTGTAAAATTTAATTGAAGCTGATAATTTTACTAATTTATTAGAATTTCACACTATGATCTTGGTAGTTTACCACTCAATCTTGTAAATTTTAAAGAAATTGGTAAATAATTGTATGTTGGCAAATTCCTTATAGGGTTGGTATTTTGTGTAAATTTTTAAAAATGTGGTAATTTATTAAATTATTAGGTGTTGTTATATTCCTTATAGTGCAAGTATTTTACTACTAACAATGTCAGAATTTAAAATAAGTTAATGGATTACTCATTTGTTGAATATTTGTAACTTTTTTTGTGGAAGTCGATACTTTAGTAAATACACTTGTAGCGGTTAAAAAAAGTTGATAAATTACTAACTTATTGCAATATTGGTTACTTTATTATGGTGTTTGATTTAGATACGATAAAATTAAAGAAGAGTTAATAATTTAAGAATTCATTTGAAAGGTGGTAAATTCCTAATAGTATTGAAGGAAAATTTCAAAAAGGGACCCGAAGTGCCATTTTTTTCTCAAATAAGGGCCAAAAGTGGATATTGTTTCAAATAAGGACTGGAAGTGCCATCACTTTCTCAAATAAGGGCCTAAAGTGAATATTGTTTCAAATAAGGATCTAAAGCGGTTATGTTTGTTTTAAATAAGGATTTGAAGTGGCAATAACTTTCCGGCAATCACGGTATTTCATCATTTGTCATTTTTCCCTTCTTTTTTTTTTTTTTTTTTCAGTTCTTCTTCCTCTTCGTTGCTCCACCAGCAAAGAGGAAAAAAAAGAACCAAAAAAATAAAAGAAAGGAAAAAAGGGAAAAATGCCAAATGACGGACCGATTGGAAAATTTAGCGGGTTGGTGACCGGCAAAGTTAGGTCATTATTTGAAACAACCAAAGCCATTTTAGGCCCTTATTTGAAACAATCAAGGCCATTTCAAATCCTTATTTGAAATAAAATCCACTTTGGGCCATTATTTGAAAAAATAAGGGCACTTCGGGTCCTTTTTTAAAATTTTCCCTAGTATTGATGATTTCTTAATAGGTCACCTGACCTTTGAGTTACCGGTCATGCTTTTTTTTTTCCTCAACATTATTAGAATTTTACCATCAATTTCATAAATCTATTATCTGTAGGAAATTTTGTAGTTTTTTCCCTTAACTGAATCCGGAAATCATCTGAGAAGTCCAATCAGCGTGTCTTCTCTTCCATATTTCAAGAGAAACGCCGATCCTACTTAAATTTTCAGTTTGCTAGACAGGGCTAGATAGATACTTTAGCATCAGTATCACTGTTAATTATTTGTTCTATTGTTGAATAAGATAGTTGTATAGGTTTGAGGAGATGGAAAGAAAAAGGACGCCAGTAACTTTCAGTTTTGTAGAAGTTCTTTTGACTCACAAAGAGACAAGAAATGCCGAGTTGCACAAGACAAACTTGCGCGACCCCAAGGGCTATGGTCCGTTCATACTTCCCGAAGTTCTTTTGATAAGACATTGGAAGAGATGAAACAAACTGGTGCATCTCATGTTTACTGAAGTAGAAGTCAAAACTGCCTATCATTCGAAAGAAAGTCGGACATGCCAAATTGAATGAGTTCAGCATATGATGACACTGAAAAATTTGGACGAATTGCATTGAAATTTCTTCATTTTAAACATAGGTTTATAAAGCACTTCCCTAAGTTTCAAGGTACGAAGATAAGCAAAAATACCAATTCAAACTGACAATTCAAACAAAGCAAGATGTCCATGCTAAAGGGTAATGTTGAACTCAAATGCCAAAACATTAAGACTACTCGCGAATGTAGTATGAAAACAATGTGAGGAAGACTAGGTCTGAGCTTGGACGCCTAATTTTCTCTCCATCTGGGAAGCTTTTCTTACATGAGGATCTTCTCTCAATGACCTAAATGTGAGAAAAAGAGGTTCACAGTCTCTCAGCCTGTGGGTCCTCCCTGATTTGATTAATGCATTCGGCCTTTCTTAACTAGCAACTTGAATTTTAGACCTTCAATGCAAACTTATGAGCAACAAGAGCTTCAGCCTCAAGGGTGGGCTCTCATAAAATTGTTGTTTCTGCATGTAACAAGATCACATCGTATGAGTTCATGTTTGAGGCAGGACCCCGATCTTCCAAGTAACCTGTATATCATTTTAAGACATTAATTGACTGAGCAAGGAAGGTGAACTTTCTATGTTCTATCAATATTCAGAAATAATGGAGCATTCCAAAAAAAAAATTTGAGGCACTAAAAGAACTGAGATGTCCAAGTCTTAACTTTAACAGCTTCTGTAAATATTGAATTAATAAGGATTGATATGAAGATTTACATTTGTTTAGTAAGCAAAACTGAGGGTATGCTTTATGATATGCTTTATGAATGTCAACAGTTAAAATTTCTTTCATAGTAACGGTCATAAAATCAACTAAGACCAAAATGAACAATTACTTTCTATGTACAATTTATTTATTTATTAATTTTTTTTATGGTAAAGTTCTTTGAATCATCCATGAAAGTTAAGGGTCTTCGATTGACATTCATATAGCACAAAAGGGAACTAGTATGGCCATTGTTATAGTACCTTTTCCTTGCCTCTTAGTGTCACGGCCTACACAGAATGAGCAGCATCAATTGGCAACTACCTACATAATTGATTTCAAGTAATTCCAGCATCCCAAGATTCAATTGCATGGGCAATCTTAGAATTTGAGTAAGAGTTGTTACGCTTCTTCTGAGCATTACCCAAGGAAATGTGTCAATGTTGGCTATTTCATGCTTGCCCGTTAACCTTCTCCCATTTCCTTCTCCATAGGAGGTGTTAATGTGCTCTTCACAGTGAAGTGAGAGATTCAGAATTGCCTTCTTTATCACTTCAAAGCCTCCCTCTTCTCCCATGCTTTTGGTATTGCAAAATAGAGGGGAAACACACTCTTAAAGTCCTTCAATGAACAAAAATACTTGAAGTCCCTATTATTTCTATGGTGTGAACCTGCAATTAGTGCGGCATCCTACACCATTTCAGTAAACCTAAGAAAGAAGATAATAATACAACTTTGAGATAATATGTTGCATAAATGGTGATAGTGAAGTCAGCTACCTCCATCGGCTTTGGAGCTAAAGTGAGGACAACACCAACTTGCTCAATAATTCTCTGTTATATAAGCAACATAAACAATTAAGTAATTAAATACTATAGAACATGTCTGTATGCACTTATTCTTTTTGCTGTTAATGGCATACCGTTATTTTCTAGAGCAAGTAATTGAAATTTCACCTCAAGAAGGTATGTTGAACACCATATATGACTCCTGCTTCAATTCCCATGCTTGGTCCCACTTGGTATTCTCACTACATGATAGAAGCCAGTGTTGATGGCAATTGGTCCGTGCTTTTCTTTTTGTCCTCTTCGAAAAAACTGGCAAGATGGAGGTTAGATATTACCTGGCCCGGCGTCACCTCTCCGTTACTGCTACTAATGGTGATACCAGCATATAAGCAAGCCTTGTAGTGAGCATCAATATGTCTTGGCCAAATGACTTATCAGCCCTAATACCATAATAATAAGGCCCCTATATGGACATAAATCCTCATATCATTACAAATTTTCTCATCAACCTGGCCTAGGGAAATTCATTGTGAAATAATTTCTCACCTGGGGTCCTCAATATCCTCCAATAGGCCAACCCAATGGCCATTGAACATTTGTCTGCAGTAGGGTGTTTTCTTTGCTCAATCCATACCTAATGTGAACATGTAGCCAAATTTATGAACCTGTCCATTTCAAAACTTTCTAGTTCATAATAGAAAACTCATGTTTCTAGATCTCCTACCATTAAACTTCATTGAAAACCTTTAGATTGCTGAAAATTTCAGCACGTTTGTTTGTTGGGATCGGCTCATGCAGCTAGTGTGTATGAATTGCATATAGCATGCAGACGAAGAATAATTCTCTGTAAACTAATTGAAATGTCCTTTCTTGTTTGATTAACCTGCTCAGATGATCTTATGGATGAACAATTTTTGACAACATAATACTTGTTTCGGGGATGATCACCAAGACACTTTTTCCATCTCTAAAAGGATCCTTGACAATTGCTTGAGGGTTGTTAAAAAATCACAAACTTGATGGAATGATGTGAAGGTAAATATAGTAAGACAGTTTGGGTTGATGTCATCTTACGATAAGATCACTTCACTATCCTTCCTTGAAGCTTGACCAGTACTTGATCCATCAAAGTTCACTAGGATAAGTTCATAGGGGTGCTCAACAGGTCTAGGGATCATCTGATAATTCAGGAATCAATAGATCAGTAGCATGTGGCATGTAAACATAAAAATGCCACATATTGTACTGTCGCCATTCATACCCTTGATTTGCCATGTAGATCTATGCTAGAACCTCCAACTTGTCTCATAGTTAGACTAACATCAAAAAGCGAAACAAGATTTGCTAATGTAGAAATTTAAAAAAAAAAAAAAAAAATGGTGTCACTTGTAGAATGTGCATAAAACATATGACATACTTATTCTGATGG
Source organism: Eucalyptus fibrosa (assembly GCA_017140475.1). Taxonomy (NCBI): domain Eukaryota; kingdom Viridiplantae; phylum Streptophyta; class Magnoliopsida; order Myrtales; family Myrtaceae; genus Eucalyptus; species Eucalyptus fibrosa. Next base: position 23,327,897 of record CM029512.1, read on the forward strand.
AGATCGAAGAAAAATGTGAACTTATCAACTCAGTACATAATAGTTCTAGTATTGCTCATCTTTTTGTGCATCATACTTAAAGGTTTTAGTGCATGAAAACATACCAAATGTATTATACAATTATCGTATTAGTGTAGGGCGTGACATCCAAGTTGAGAAGACTCTCGAGCATATAGTAGTATTGTTCTCGGACTTCAAAGCATACACCCTCAACTTAGAAAAGCTCTTGGTGTTTCCACTCTTCTGTTTTGGCAAGAGAGAAATCCATATGTTTGTTGTCATGGGCCTAGCAGTGAGAGACTTCTTTGTGATGCTTATCTGGCATTGTCTTTGGTGCCAAAATCAGCGCCATTTTCACCTAGTCAGAAAAGTAAAGTAGCATGAGTAATAGACATATCTACTAAAACAAAAATCCTGGGAATTTAATCTTATGGAAGATAGCTCAAACAACAAGCTCTATTTGTATGACTTGGCCTTCTGGTATTCATAGGAGTTTTGTCTTGAAATGAGAAAAGAATAAAGTGGGTATTTCAAAGAAGGATTTCTTTAGCAAATGCCAGCACCAAAAAGTAGAAAACCACTTTTTGATGACTAGTTTCAAGTAGGAAAACTTTACATTTTTGAACCATAAATGACATAACTATACTTTTCCTTTTAGAACTATTTCAAGGTTATTCTCAGGCCTCATTCCCAAAAGAGAACTTGTGAACAAGTAAAAAACTGTGGGCAGTTACATAGCTAAAGGAAGGTCAGATTGCAAAGTGCAACAATTTAAGAAATTAATGAAAGTTTACCTTATCAAGGATCAATCAGTAAACACGTTATTCTGATATATCATGAGATTTAATGGATGATCGAATTGTCAATCTTGAAAGTGCACCTAAATCTTTCCTCTTGCAATCAAAAGGCAATCACATTGAAGTCCTTTCTTCATTCGAAAACTTGGCATCATTACAAATCACTTTTGCCAACTGCTTTGGCGAAAATATCCATTAGATATTGCCATGGCAGGGCAATACTACCAAGCACAGCCAAAAGCAGTATGACCAATTGAAGTCACAGAACAAGAAAAATCTAAGACAAGAGTGAAGATGAGAAATTGAGTTTACATGAAGTCCACAACATAGACTTAAAATTGGCAATGATCGATTTAGTTATCAAAAGAAATGGCAACAAAGACTACTGCTTCGTTCATTAATCTTGCATCACACAAATGCATTTCTTTTGCAAACATTGTTGTCACAAGGAGATGAAGAAAAAGTCAATTGTCAACCAACAAAATGTGCAGGACAACCTTGCAGCGATCAAAATGGAGTAGTCATAGAGTAGACTCCTGATTCAACTGTCATAAGAGCTCTTTGAATGTCAGACATTTACTCAATTACTTAAGACAGTGCTCAAAATCGGCAAAGTATTTACCTGAGGACCTACGTAGAATGGTTGAACAGCAAACCAAGAATGTGCATTTCCCTCCTCTCCCTCTCCCCACCATTGCATTTCCCTTCAAACTCTTCAGTGAGAGACTTTAGAAAATACAAACCATTTGCAGCTTTTAGTTAACACAATGTTGCTGTCAAATGCTAACAATAAGATCACTTTCCTACCTTGGAGCTTGACCAGTATTTGATACATAGTAATTTCACTTTGGAAGCCCAGACAGGTGTGATACAGGTCTAGGGATCACTTGATTTACAAATTAATAGATCAATAGCATGTAGGATGTGAAAAGAAAAATGCAACATATTTCATTGCTGCAATTCATACACTTGATTTGCCGTGCAAATCTATGCCATAATCTCCAATGCTTTGGGAACACATTGAGATAAGGTTCTTGAGAGAAACATTTCATCACTCCATCTATGAGATTTTTCCCGAATCATCAGACCGTGCAGGCATTTCACTACTTGTGAAATCAAACAAGCAGATTGCACACTATATCTACAGCCTGACTCACGATGGGAACAAAGCGAAGTTCCCACACCCTGTAAATACCTGCATTCAAGGATATGTCCAAAGCTTTCAGCAATCTGTCCATGTCCCCCAATCGAATCATGTATCGTTGACAGATACCTTTTTCAACTTTATGTGCAGGATATGAGATATCTTGTACTAGTCCTTGCCTGCATCTTTATGGCACCTCTCCTTCAATTTTGAGCAACCTGCAATTCTTAGGTGAGTACAGAATAGTTCTCGTCTTGTTTATCTTTTCGTGCATTGCACTTAAAAGGTTTTAGTACATGAAAACATACCAAATATATTGGGCAATTATCATATTGGCGTAGGGCATGACATCCAAGTTGAGAAGACTCTAGAGCATGCAGTAGTATTGTTCTCGGACTTCAAAGCATACACCCCGAACTTAGAAAAGCTCTAGGTGTTTCCATTATTCTCATGTTTCAGCAAGAGAGAAATCCATGTTTTTCTTGCCGTGGGACTAGCGGTCAGTGATTTGTGATCCTCAACTGCCATTATGTCATCGGTGCCAAAATCTACGCCATTTCTGTGTAGCCTGAAAAATAAAGTAGCGTGAGCAACAGATATATCTACTGAAACAAAAAAAAACTGGGAGCTTAATCTCATGCAAGATAGTTCAAACGGCGAGCTTTATTTGTACCACATGGCCTTCTGGTATGCATGAGAGTTTAGTTTTGAAAAGATAAAAGAATGGACAGGGTACTTCAAAAGAAAGGGTCTCTTTAGCAAGTGCTAGCAATTTTTCCCTAAGCTTAATCTCATGAAACTGCTTTTGAGGACTAGTTTCAAGTGGGAAAAACTTTATTTTTTAAGCATAAACAGCGAGGTTTAAACACAATTGTCATGAACAATTTTACACAAACAACTTAAAAGTATAGACCCCCACTCATCAAATACAGAGCATGATGATCCAAAACCAAAATGCCATTGAAAATTTGAAATAGCAGCTACCGACCACACATCATAATAGTTTTTAGAGTTGCAAGAGTCCAGTTCGAGAAGCCAAACCAGCAAACCCGGCTCATGTTCACCAGATGAAGCAATAAATCAAAAGATACAAAAACAAATTCATATGATGCCAAACAGATGTACTCAACTTCACTCAGAAATTCTCTAGAAGCACCAACAATTCAAAGTTAAAAACCACATGCTAAACTCAATGAGCATTGTCCTCTCTCTCCATAACCAAATCACATCGCAAACCTTCTCTCTCTCTCTCTCTCTCTCTCTCTCTCTCTCTCTCTCTCAAGTATTCGAAACACAATTCGAGAAATTATTCATGTAAAAATCTGGGAAACAAGGTCCCCACATACCTTCGGTGAAGAAAATTAGGGTGACATTTGCCCAAGTCGTATGTGCGGGATATGAGCGATCTTGTCCCAGTCCTTGCCTATTTGTCTGTAGCAACGCTTCTCCAATTTTTCGCAATAGTAGATGGTTAGGTGAGTAAGGGATGTGAGCTTTCACATTGCTTCAGGCAATGATGTCAACTAGGAGCACCCTCTGATGTTGAGAGTTTGGAGTGATTGAAGGGCCTTGATCTGCTCTGGTGTAGCCTTCAAATTGTAGCAAGACGAAATTGTGAGATGCTCGAGATTGCGGGCCTGTAGAAGCCACAGTGGGAGAGATGTCAGTTTGGGAAGCTTATACATTTCCACAGAGCGGAGACTTTGAAGGCCTCCATGGAAATCCAAGATGTTGCAGCTTTCGTCTTTGGATATATCCAGCTCCTTGCAGTCGTCGAGAACTAGGCGAGTAAGGGATGTGAGCCTTCGCATTGCTTCAGGGAATGATGTCAACGAGCAACACCCTACGATGTCAAGATATTGAAGCGATTGAAGGGCCTCGATCTCCTCTGGTATAGCCTTCAAATTGCGGCAATTCCAAAGTCTGAGACGCTCGAGATTGCGGGCCTGTAGAAGCCACTGTGGAAGAGATGTCAGTTTGGGAAGGCTAGCGATATCCATGGAGCGGAGACTCTGAAGGCCTCCATGGAAATCCAAGATGTTGCTGCTTTCGTCTTTGGATATATCCACCTCAATGCAGTTCTTGAGAGCTAGGTGAGTAAGGGATGTGAGCCTACGCATTACTTCAGGGAATGATGTCAACGAGTTGCAAAGCATGATTTCGAGCTTTTGAAGTGATTGAAGGGCCTCGATTTGCTCTGGTATATCCTTCAAATTGTTGCAATGCTCAATTTTGAGATGCTTGAGATTGCAGGCCTGTAGAAGCCACTGTGGGAGAGATGTCAGCTTGGGAAGGCTATCGATTTCCACGAAGCGGAGACTTTGAAGGCCTCCATGGAAATCCAAGATGTTGCCGCTTTGGTCTTTGGATATATCCAACTCACGACATAGGATGATAGAGAGATTCATGAGGTTGGGTAGATGTCGCACACGTTGGCCAAATATGTTATCCCCAAGATGAGAAGGTTCCCCATGATGAGAAGTCAATGGCATGGTTTTCAACTTATCACAATGAGAAATACTTAAGTTCAATAGACTAGGAAACGATGATGTTAAAGTGGATGAATGGCCAGACTCGATGTATTCCAGTTCAGCCATCTCCGAAATCCATAAACTCTTGAGGTGAGGTAATTGGCCTAGTGGAGAGAGACGTTTACATCTTCCACAGTCTATAATCTCTACCTCAACTAAATTTGGCAAGGAAGACACGAGGCTATCCATCATCCACCTTGGAAAGCTCTCACCTTCATATCCAGTGATCGTCAACTCCCGCAGATTTGAGGGCGGCTGCAGTCCATCCAATAGATCTTCATTTCTAGTCCCAGTCCCAATTACTTCATCATTAGTATTGAAACCACCCCATTTAAGTTCCAAAGATTCCAGAAACTCCTTCCCTGTCAAGTTTGCAGCCTTGTAGTCTTCTACTGCATCAGTTACGTGTCCCAAATTTATAATGCAAAGGCTTCCCCGGATGTTATTAAGCCCATATAGCTCCCCAAGTTTGCCATAATTCCTAGCACAAGCTTTGTCTTTGGGCAAAATGAAGCAGTTCAGCCTATGCAGAGAACTCAATTGCCCTAGTCCACAGGGAACATAACTAAGTTCTTTACAGTCTTTTATGCCTAGAAATTGAAGGCTAACTAATTTCCTTATACCCCTTGGTAATTCTTTGAGGTAACAACAACCATCGAGATTAAGTGTTTGCAAATTTTGCAATTCCATAATGGAGTCAGGAAGCCTATTGAGCTCTCTATTGTAAGAGAGATCAAGATATGTGAGATACTTCAACTCACAGATGGACCTTGGCAACTTCTTGACACATGCGTCATGTAGATCCAAGACATGCAACTTTTTGAAACTTTGCACGAGTGGGTGTAAATCTTCTTCACTTATCATTCTTCCCTTCAAAAGAATTAATGTTCTCAAGCGACTTGCTTCCAAGCATGGGAATGGAAGGGGAAGGTCACCCACAGATATATGACGAGTTCTTGCATCTATAGATTCTGTGTCATTCCCTACCGCACAACACTCATTCCCTGCAACCAAGCAAGCTAGATCATGCATCAAATTATGCATCTTGCAAGTCTCCCTTTCCGTGAGTGGATCTTTTTTAAAATCTTGAAAGAAGTTACTCCAAAGTAGATTCATGAAATATTCATGGGCAATTTCTTCTAAAGACTCACTTTTATTTGATGGCTTTGATGGCTTGATAAATCCTTCTGCCACCCAAAGATTGACCAAAGTCTGCTTATCTATCTCATGATCTTTGGGAAACAATGAACAAAATGCAAAACATCGTTTTAAATGTGAAGGAAGATTGTTGTAACTTAGCCTAAGACTTGGCATTATTTTTTCTTCACTTCGAGCTTCTTCTAGGAGCTTATAATTTTTGAAATGTAACCACTCGTCTTTTGTTTTCCTAAAAAATAGTGAGCTTCCAACAGTTCGAACAACCGATGGAACACCAGAGCACTTTCTAGCTATCTCTTCGCCAATAGGTCGCAAGTTAGAATCTTGTATCTCCTCTCCTTTTGAAGCCATTTGCATTAATAAATCGACAGACTCCATTTCAGATAATTCCCTGAGAAGATGAGGTGTAGTAGTGCAGGTGATATCCGCAACTGAAGGAAGACGTGTAGTTATAAGGATCTTGCTTCCTCTAGCACCTTCCACCAATAATTGTTTCAAATTGACCCATATTTCTCGTTCTGCAACCCAATAATCATCTAAAACTAAAAGATATCTCCTTCCCCTCAGTTTATTTCGTAACTGTTCCAACGTATCATGATTCAGTACCTCCTTCGTCACACGAGCTAAGATATATTTCACTATTTCTTCCATGTCAAAGACATTAGAGACACATACCCACAATTTCAATTCAAAATGTTCATTGACCATCTCATCATTATATACAAGTTGAGCAAGAGTTGTTTTTCCAAGCCCACCAATACCAACTATTGGAAGGATGGAAACATTCCCTTTCACGTCTGAATCCAATAAAAATTTCTTAACAGTCTCCTTATCATCATCTCTCCCTATAATATCCTTCTCACATGCAAAGGACTGTGTCTCTTTTCTCTTCCTCCACTCTCTCTTGGGGAATTCGTTCAATTGGAATTTTCTGTCAGCTATAATGGTTTCTATTCTTTTCTTCACTGCTCTTACTTTGTAACTCATCTTCAATATAAAAGCAACCTGGTTTGAACCAGAGAAAAATTTCCTTACCTCCTCGAACATTTTATTGTCGCCTCTCAGTCCTTGTCGCGTAGCTTCTACTTTGTATTCTTCAAACACGTCCAGTGCGTCATAAAAAGCGCCCTTCAGTCTATCAACCCAATCTTTGATTTCGCGACTTTGGTGGTATTGCTCCTCTGCATCATCCAGTACAGCTTGAAGCGTGGAGACTGTTTCCCTAAGTGCCTCGAGTTCATGCTTGTCGCCCCATAACTTTCCAATATTTTCCATTGCTTGAGGTGCTAGACTAGCGACGATCTCTTCCGCAATGCCAAAAATGACAGCTTCTGCCATTTTTGTTCTCGGTGTTCCTTTTTCTTTGTCTCTCTATGGATCAGAAGATACTAGTACGGTCGTTTCGAGGCTATAGGCTTCTCAAAACCTGTACAAGAAGTTTAGGTTGACACGTAAGACTGGCAAATCAAAATGTCGACAAATCTAATTTTCAACTTCTTTGACAGACTCGTGTTATTGAAGATAGGAATTCTCATCATCCACGCAAGAAAAGAAAATCAATAATGCATATGGGACTCACCGAGGTCTGCGATTTGTTTGTCTAAATCATGCCTAATTGTAAGCTGTTACTAAGAATTAAATCTAGGTGTAGTTATTGCTGCAAAATTCCAGATGAAATTGACTTTCCCCAAGAATCAATCTTTTCAAAAGAAGCTCGGCTTTTTCATCTATTTTTTTAAGGATTATCTCGCAACAGTTTCATAAACCACCCCACAACTCGGCTTTCATTGGATAGAGACTCGCCCGAATTTTCAAAAATTGCATTAATCACGCTACAGCGATTCGGAGAGGGTTAAAGAATTTCTATATTTTGGTCAACTGATGATTTACTAGATTTTGTTGTAATTATCATTCAATGAAAGGTTTTGCTTTGTCAACATTTTTGTTTGAAATTACTATTTTTAGTTCAAGACTTCGTTCTTTAATTTCTTTTTAAAGGATAGCCAATCGTTTTCTAAATTCTTGGGATGGAATTGATGTATGAGAAAGTTGCTATCAAAACTTACGTGAGGTGTGAACTATTATAAATTAGGGTATATGTACATACACACGCAATATACATTAGTATAGAGATTCTTTCCGTGAAAATGGAAAGTTCTGTATGCGTGGGTAGCATGATCAATTTGTTACCGCCTTGATATGAACACTATACCATTAATATTATTTTAAAACATTGCAGTTCGATTAGGAAAGTTCACTCTCCTTGCGAACCTCTCAAATTTAATTGCTTTCTCCAAATAAATACTTCTATACATTTTCATTCGTTCCTTATTTTTTCCTATTCTCTAAATAAATTTCGTGAAAGATCTCTTCCTATACTAGGCAATACCAAAACTTGTCCATTTATGCAACGTGAAATCATATATTTAGGCATTTTATGGATGTCATTTCTTTTTCATAAATTTTAATGCTCCCATCATTTTCTAATGGTGCCCATTTTAATAGTTCCATCACATGCTTTCCTTAGAAAACCATCCACGTTCACATGCTTTCCTTAGAAATCGATGTACGTTCACATGCATGCCCCAATTGTCGAGTAATAACGTCGAGCATTAAAATCAATTGGATCTGGCTCTTGAGAAGATAGAAAAGTATTATAGCTGTCTGGGCAACTTCGGCATCTAACTTCACGCGGCAAAAAATTTTATGTTCATGAATCTCTGCTGTTTTCTAATGATGCCCATCTTTATGGTTTCGTTGTTTAGTAGTGACATCAAAATATTATAGTTAACGGGATTTCAATCTTGAGAAGACAGAATGTTATTATAGCTGCCTGGGCAACTTCAGAATCTCACTTCACATGATAAATGAATTTAAGTTCATAAATCTTTGCATTTGCCCAAATAAATAAGTAAAAGGAAAAGAATAGATTATGAAGTATCGTGTGAATGAAGTAGTTTGAAACATTTTTCAAAATTATACATTGGTATTGAAGTACCAATTTGCGGTGGGCTCATAAAAGCAATTTTTTAACTTTTAATTTTAATATGTGCAATGGTAAAACAGCTCTTGAAGTTGGCTAATCTTCTCTTTTGAATTCTATTTAGAATTGGAAGCTGGGGACATGTTATGTGTTTTTATGTGCCCATTTTGGAGAAGGCTAATAGCCTAAATATGTAAATCTCGAGGGCCATGTTTACACCATATAAGTCATATCTCTAAATCCAAATAAAAGACACTGATAGTTTTCCCAAGCATTCTTTGTTTCGGCCAAAGATGAGTGATCTTGAGTGATTTAAAAGGATTTTTTTTTTTTTTTTTTTAATTTCGAAATGTTACTGCCAATTTGAGCCATATCATAATAAGTGAAAGATCGAGGTAAAACAATTGTAATAAAAGTTATCGCTCGTACAATTCTCAGGCTATATTCATCTTCAGAAAAGCACAAAGTTTCTCTCTAATTAGTTGCTATAAGAAAGAACCAACCTGGCTAATAATGGGCTAACTGACGGTCGACCAACAAAAGCAAAGCCCACAACCCCCAAGATGGCGAGAGATGGAGATGAGACGGCGTTGGCGAGACCGAGACAAAGGGCGTCCGCAAGACAAGAGAGAGAGAGATTGAGAGTACCACTGCAAAAAGTCGAGAGACTAGAGAGACTGAGAGAGAGAGAGGCCAAATTTGAGTGTGAGAACTAGAAAAGAAGTGGAGTTTAAATAAATAAAAAAAAGATTCAGGATTGGTTTTGTATGAAAACCGGTTCTGCCTGAGAATTAACCTTGCAAAGCTGATTTTCAGGTAGAGATTGACTGGTTCAAGATATAAAATCAAGAATTGAATTGGTCAAGGCCAGCTCCCATAACTTTTACCTGGGACTGAACCAGTGCTTGAACCGTCTTGAAACAGATCTGATTCAGTTTAATTCGGTTCTCGAATTGAACTAGCCCAATGGTCCACCTCTAATAAAATGTTATATTTTGAGTTTTCATCAAACATTACAAAACAAATCACTCAATTAGTAGACGGGGAAGGAACATCATGGAGCATAGAGTTCCTTTCAGTCTAGATAAAATAAATAGTCTCATTCGAAGGAAAGCCCTAATAGAGTTTTCGAAAAAGTCTTCCCTTTGAGGTTTTGAAAAGCCCACTAAAATTCAATGTCCTCACAGCCGATTGCTTTGTTAGCATCACAGAGAAAAGACGTGTCCCAAAACTCTCTTATTGAAAGAGCACTTAAAGTAAAGGGGACACCTAGATTCAAAAATAAACATCACATAGATAACTAGTGCAGCTTGCAGCACAAGTGGTAAGTCTATGATAAAGAAGCAGCTTGTTCAGGATATCAACCCATCCTTAGGAACATTATGATCAATCCAAATAGGTCAATGTCATAGCAACTTGGACCTCCTATTTCTGACTGATTCCCAATCATCAGCAAATGGCATGAAAGGATGGCAAGATTTAATCACGTAAGCTTGCTTAGATGTCAACAGAAAATCAGATCTAGCAGGGATCCATTGCCAAGTATGACCATAAATAACTTCTGAAACTTTAACATTCATTTCAAGGCAGCATTATTACACAACTCTTGAAGAGTGAACTCCTAGCGGCACTCCAAAATGACCATTATCAAACCAAAAGAAATAGATTTGCACTTCTCAGCAATATGTTTGACATAAGGCTTAAGTATGCTACTCACATTCAAAAGCATCCATCAAATCTAAGTAGAGTCACTCTTAGGCTCAACAGGCCAAATACTCTGGTCTTTTAACAGATTTCCATATGTATAAAGTTTGGCACCTACATTCGTATACGATTTTTAATAATTTTACGTATGCTTTTGCTTAACACTTGCTCACGTGTCATTATCATATAGAGTATTTAAGTGAAAGAAACAACGATTTGTATAAATCAACTATTCAAATTAATTATTAAAAAAAAAACCAAAAAGTTTACACAATACAAAGACAGTCCATAGGACGAGTACGGTGAGGCTCTTCACTGGTCCACGTGTATGAAGCCGTGCTTCAGGTTACAAAATGCCACGTGATGGACGTGGCCAAAAAGCAACTGAATTCGGGCATGGTTAATTATTAACCATCACTTTTTTCCTTTTTTTTTTTTCCTTTCTTTTAAGGTTCCGTGCCACATCTGTTTTCTCCCAACTTCTCATCTATAAACGAGGTAAGTTAGTGTTGAAGTATTGTCTAAAAACATTATCTTAGATTAAATGAGATGATTAAGCTTTTTCTGTTTTATTTTTAAGCAATGTTTAGAGTTGCAGGGGAACCATCCCAGGGTGGAGGTTTGTTCAGTTTATAGAAATGGAAATAAATAAAGTTTTAATAAATGTTAAGAAAAGTGGAAAGGAATAGAGTTTCGTGAAGATATAGCTCAACCATTAAGCTCCATTTGTTTTACTTTCTCAATATCCATAGACATATAAATATGTATGTATATATAAACAATTTCGTTTCACAAATGACATATAGTAAAATAGAACAAAAGAAGGTAATCATGATTATCAGAGTAGCTGGGTTTACTTACAAATTGTTTGTTTATGCTTTTAAAAATGCAAAAACTAAATTTTAAAATGTCATTTAAATATTAAAAGATTGGAAAAAAAAACTAGGGAAAAAACTATTAAAAAAAAAACCTCAAACTTTGCTTAGAGTGACATATTTACCTAAACTATTTTTTGTGACACCATAAATACCAATTGTCCACTGTGACATATTTACTCTAAATTTTTTCTCTCGCACAAAAAACCCTAAGCATTTACTTATGTGATGCATTCCCCCAAACTTTTTTTTTTTTTACATAAAAAACCCTAAAAAAATTTCTATGACACAATTTTTTAGGATAAATATGTCAAATAAGTAAAAGTTTTGGGTTTTTTGGTGTCACCAAAAAAAGGTTTGGGATTTCTTATGTCATACAAAATAAGTATGGGGTAGATATGTCACACTGTATAAGTTTAGGATAAATGTGTCACAAGGATATAAGTTTGGGGTTTTTTATGTTACAAAAAGAATTTAAGGTAAATGTGTTATAGTGGGCAAAGTTTGAGATTTTTTATGACTTTTACCCAAAAAAAAAAAAACTATGCTTAAATTATCATCAATAGTTAACAGTTGAGAAAATTCAAGCCCAAAAAGAAATGTAAAAATTTGTTCATATATATCCCCTTAGCTTTGATACCAGATAGCCCTTAAGGTATGGGGTTCTATGTAAAGAGATAAGAAATAAACGTACGGTGACTTCAAATAAAGATATAGAAAATGGAATGATAAAGAGTGATTAAATGAACAATATAAAGTAAATGATATGAACTATGGATGATAACCTTCCTTAGGGGCGGTAATCCACATGTAATTAGGGTATTGTAAAGAGTCACAATTAACAATGTGATCTCAGGCTGGGGCGGTAGTCCGCACTCGAGTAGAGATCTCACTAATATGCGTAAGAAAAGAAAATGTGACATTTTACAAGGGTAGATGTCCGCGCTCAAGTAGAGATCCCACTTAAAGTAAAGTAAAAGAGAGCCAAGAATATGAAATAATGATACCAACCAAAGGTTATATTATTAAGTGATAAGAAAACTTCCTGAAGATAGATGATACAAGTAATTGGAAATCAATACAAGTGATCGAAAATACCTTGAAATAGTGATTACAAGTTATCTGAGGTGATTTGTAGTGCTTGGGAAGTGGTTACAAGGTAATACGAGTGATTACAAGTGATTGGGGATGAAAGTGAAAGAGGGATGTGATTGGAGAAAGCCTCGGACGCAAGAGAGCAAGTGAGCAAGATTGCTTGAATGCTAGAAGCTTTAAGTGTTGCCCTCCTCTTTTTCTTCTCCTCCTTTTATAGGCAAATTCGGGCACTTTCAAACAATGTGAACAATTCAGACCAAAAAAAAAAAAAAAAACAAAGTGAACAATAATTTTGTTTTTAGCTTTGGCCCATTCGCCTGATAGGATTGTTGGCAGAGTCTTCAGGCGAGATTCTTCAAAATTTTGCATGATGGGATTCTCTTCTTCTTCTTTTTTGTCCATTTGTCTTCTTTTTGATTTTCTCCCTTCTAGTAATTTGGTGATTTGGTGATGAAATTTCGTCTATTCATCTTCTTCTTCCTCTTTATCTGACAGATTGATGCCATAATAGTAATCTTCATTGGTGTTGCCATTGTGATGAGATTCATTACAGGAATCTCTAAATTTTATTTCTGAAATGAGTTTTTGCAATGCGCTGCGAAATGCATCAGGTGATTGGATAGTTGTTAAGTGAGCTTGGACTAGTGATTTTTGCTGGAGAAATTCTGAAATTTTATGATAAAGGGGTGATTGAGATCAGAATTATCAGATAAATTTTCGTCTTCCTTTTCTTTTCCTTTATCTATTTCAAACTTTACTGTCGAGATTTCTTTTTGCATATGAGCTTGATTTCGATGATTTATTTCTAATTTCGATGATTTATTTCATTGTGAAGATCATTTATATTAATAGGTCTTGATTGATTTTTTCTTATTTTTATTCAAAATATCTTTGAGATTATAAGTTATATTAGAATTAGTAATTTTCATTGAAGACCAAGGCAATTAAAAGAGTCTATTTAAGCTAATAAAATCAATAAATTGATTTTTTTTTTTTTGGCTTCGGATCGATATTGTATTAAAGGAAAGCTTTTTTATTAAAAAAAAAAAAAAAATGAAATCTGGGCCGCTGGTTCAGGCGTCTGGTGAGGAGGAGTGTTTCTAATAAAAATTCTTCTTCTTTTGCTAAAACATTGATTTCAAGTAATGGTTCATTAGGAGATGAATCATCTCTTCAAATTCTGAGGAGGTTTCTATTTCATTAATTTGAAGACCATCTTCTTCAAGAAAGTCTCCAGAAGAAGTATCTTTATCTGTGATTGCCATAATGTTATTAAGTTGATAGAGAGTTTCTTTATCTAATGAGAGTTCATTTGGCCTTTTATTTACTCGGCAATATTTTGAAATACGTTCTCTTTTCCCACAAGTATAACATTTAATATCTTTGTTAACTTTTCATTTAGGTTTTTGTTTAGGTTTATTTTGTTTATTGGCTTGTGATTTATTTTTGTTATAATTTTTAGATTTTTTATTATTAGGAGGGTAATATCCTTCACATTTTGGTTTTGATGGTTATGTGTAAGAGGGATCATATTGAGCACTAAATATGGGGTGAGATCGGGTGATATTGATGACGGTAATGGTGTTTGTTAGGCTTTGATAAGGTCTAACCATATTTGCAATTGATGGGCTAATTAAAGTGATCGTGATCGTGATTGTTGGGCTTTCATTATGTCTAACAAGACTTGTAACTGGTCTATTGGTGATTGTGATTCTGGGGTTTCGAAAATAGTTTTTCCCTTTTCTTTTTGGATTTTGCCTTACAAAAATTCTTTGTCAAAAAATCAAACAAAAAATTTGATGTTCCATTAACAAATTCAATGTCAAAATCAAAGACATATAATATGGCTTTCATTTTAAAGCAATATTTAATAAATATTTTTGTAATACTTCTTTTGCAGATTTACAATCAATTCGTAATAGAAATTTTTCATTTGAAAGATCACCTTGAAATTTGGATATTGCTAGAACAATAACAAATAAATTGCACAATTTGTTCCTTGTTATTTTTTACTTGTTTTAAAATACCTCCATAACATATATCTAAAATATCTATTTCTACAATTTTGAAAGAAAATGGATTAGCTAGATGGAGGCAAGGTATTTCTTTAACATGAGTTTTGATTTGTTTGACAATATGAGTGTGAACTGATGTCCATGGTGGGGGTTTTTCTGCAATATTTGATGCAAAAGTTTACATAGTATGTTAATGTTTGGAAAGAAATCTATAATGTGATTGGGACTTCCTAAAAATCTTTGTAATTGGGTTTTATCTTTAATTTCATCAGGGAATTTTTCTGCAAAAAGAATTGATCTTTCTATTGGGATAACAATTCCTTGTGAAATGTAATGTCCTAAAAATCTAATTCATGCTTGGAAAAGTAATATTTTAGTAGGATAGACCACTTAACCATTTTTATTGATAATATTTATGAAAACAAATATATATTTAAAATGTTGATCTATAATATTAAATATATTAAAACATCATATGTGTAAACTATGATATATTTAGAATAAGGGTTAATAATATAATTCGTTTCTCTTTGAAATTCAGAATGAGCATTTTTTAAGTCAAAAGATATTACATTCCATTCATATACATACATATATATATTAACACAACCCTTAGATATTTTGTTGAGGTTTGTGAGTGCAAAAAGGTTGAAACTGACCATGGGTGGTATTATTGTCCTACGATTTGATGGGTCCTCATTTTTTTCTTTTTTCTTTTTTCCTGACTTTTCTGCAAAGGCAACCATAAAAAGTAATATAGGCACCCTACCTCAATCATTGTACAAAAAGCTTGATAAGGATAATATAATTGTACAACAACAATACATAATAAAAATTAGAAAGATTGTATTAGATTAAAAAGTCCATATCCTTAAAAACCTTAAACTAATATATCTGTGACAAATTTATTCCAAATGATCATAAAAAATCTCAAATTGATACACCTATAATAAATTTACCTCCAAACTAATTTTTTGACCGCCAAAAATTTTAAAATGATATATTTGTGACAAATAAACCCTCCATTAAATTGAATTAATACCATAAAAGACAACAAAATCGGTACAATTGTGACCAACGAAGAGTAAAATCCCAAATTGGTACGCTAGTCAACTGTCACATATCATCCAACTCAGCAATTTGACAGTAAAATTAAATGAAAACTAATAGAGGATAAATTTATCATAAGTGTGCTAATTTGGGGTAAATCCGTCAAAGGTGTATCAATTTTGGGTTTTTGATTGTCAAAAAATTATTATGGGGTAAATTTGCATTAAGTGTATCAATTTATGATTTTTTAGGGTATAAGCCCTAGATTAAATAAAACAATTAAATTCTTTCTACTTTATTATAGAGTAATATGTCTAATTAATGTTATGAAAAATGGGAAGAAATGGAGTCTTATAACGATGAGGCTTAACTATTATCTTTCAATTATCTTTTCTGTATCATAGCTGTAGCTTCTAGATATCTCATTGTTAATCAAATTTCTATGCGTATCTTAGTTGCAACTTTTAGATTTATGTCGTCGATTAAATTTTGATGTTGTGTCTTTATGTCACTACACTTTGTCGTCAATTACATTCTAGCAAAGTTTCATGTATTTTGACATCAATTAAATTCCATTGAAGCGTGTTTATTGATTTCCTTGTGCTACACTTTGTCGTCAATTACATTCTAGCAAAGTTTCATGTATTTTGACATCAATTAAATTCCATTGAAGCGTGTTTATTGATTTCCTTGTGCTATGTGGTTCATGTCTAAAGTTGCCACAAAACTTGTCTATTCTTATAAAAAATCAAAAAACAACTTTCAATAAAAAGTATTTCATTGTCCAATCCAATTCTAGCGAAACAATTAGTTACTAATATATATGCGTGCATATCTATTATATACATACATAGCAATACACATCACAATAGACATTCTTTCCATGAAAATAGGAATTTGGACACCCGGACTCCTGAAATGCCAAAAGTTGGCACAATTGGAGCCAAAAGTTATAAAAGTAACATTTAAGTGCCAAAATTGGAGCAAAATTGATCACTTAAGTGCCACCGGCGAAAAAATCTGGCCAAAATGCTGACGTGGTAATTTTCCGATAAGCTACGCAAAATGACGTCGTTTTGTATGCTGATGTGGCTAAATAGTGTCAAAACAACGTTGTTTTGGTATAATTAGAATTTTAATATAATAATTAATTAAATTAAATTTTAAAAAATTTATTTATTTATTTAAAAAGAAGAAGAAGAAGGAGGGGGGAAGGAAGAGGAGGGAGGCAGCCAGTGGCTGAGGGCTGAGCCCTCGTTGCCACCTCCCCTCCATCGCCGAGGAGGTGGGGGAATGTCGGCCGAGGCCGTCGAGCTTGGGCCAGG
Organism: Eucalyptus fibrosa; assembly: GCA_017140475.1. Classification (NCBI taxonomy): domain Eukaryota; kingdom Viridiplantae; phylum Streptophyta; class Magnoliopsida; order Myrtales; family Myrtaceae; genus Eucalyptus; species Eucalyptus fibrosa. The sequence continues at coordinate 23,344,574 of CM029512.1, forward strand.
GGCCGGTGGCCCTCGCCGTCAATCGGCTGGGGTCGCCGGCCCTCGGCTAGGGCTCGATAGCCCCGGCCCAAGGCTAAGCGGCCCTAGCCGACCCTCCCCCACCTTCCGGCGACAGAGGGGAAGTAGCAGCGACGAGGGCTCAACCCTCAGCCACCGACTACCTTCCTCCTCCTCCTCCATTTTTTTTTTTTAAAAATAAATATATATTATTATTATGTTTTAAATTTAATTTAATTATTTTTTATATTATATTAAAATTTAAATTATGCCAAAACGATGTCGTTTTTGTGTGTGTTTTGCTAATTCGGCATTCCGACGATCCATGTAAGGGAGAAAGTTAATAAAAAAAAAATGCCACGTAGGATTTCCTTTGAGGCTCGCTATATGTGGCACTCAAGTGTCCCATTTTTTTTAATAAAAAGTGGCACTTAAGTGGTACTTTCGTAAGTTTTGGCACTTAAGTGTCCCTTTGTACAAACTTTTAACACTTGAAGCGTTCTTTTGCCTAGAAAATTGCATATGTGTAGGTAATATAATGATTTTTAACATTCTAATGCGAACACTACAACTCTTTGTTCAAAACTCTCCTTCATATTGTCCCATGGCACTATTGCTATTACTTTACCAGAACACTACAATTTGATTAAGTAAGTTCACTATCCTTGCTAATCTTTCAAAATTATTTGTTTCATATGATAAATGCTTCTATGTTATTTCTCTCTTCCGTTTTTTTTTTTTTCTATTTTCTAAATAAATAAATAAAATCGCCTTAAAGATCTCTGCCCATGCTAGGCAATACCAAAAATTGCACATTCATGCAAAGTAAAATCCAATATTTAGGCATTTTATGCATGTCATTCCTTTTTCATAAATTTCAAAAGATTCCCATGTAGGGACAAATTGACCGACATACCCATGGGTTCTTTCTAGGATATACAGTATGTACACAATATTTTACTATTTCAATTTCCTATTGCAATCATATCCATTAGTTTGTAATATCCTTTAGTTCAAATTCATCACTCTCCCTTATTAATTAATATAAGACAAGCTATCTCTCTTATCCATCCCCTAACATATTATTCTTCTAAGTTAGCTATATTCAATATACACAATCAAAACTTTACTGAATTTCCTTGTAGATGTTTTCTAAGGGAAAAGTACAAAAAAAAGTCATAAGCTTTTTCACATTGATACCAATTTCAATTTTAAACCTTTCAATTTGACTAATTTAGTCTTAAATTTTTGCACATTTATATCAATTCAGTCAATTTGGCCAATTTTAGCCAACTAACGCTGACGTGGATGCCGACCGGTGGCTAGACGCTGACGTGACAATTTTCAAATAATTTTTTATTTTTTTTATTTTTTCTTTTTCCTTTTATTTTCCTCCTTGGACTTTCCTCGCAGTGGCCAATGAGCCTTTGACAAGGTTTGTTGGCCATTGGGTGAGGGTTGCGAAGCCCTCACCCAACCTCGCCTGCAACCCTGGGCAAAGCCGCCTCGCCTGCAGCCTCAAGCGAGGCTGGGCAAGGGCCATGACCCTTGCCGGCCACTGCAAGGAAAGTCCAAGGAGGAAGAAGAAGGAAAATAAAAGGGAAAAAAAAAAAAAAAAAAATTCCAAAAAAATTCTTGAAAATAAAATTTATTAAAAGATTACCATGTTAGCGTTCGGCCATTGGTCGGCATCAACGTGTCGAGCGGCCAAATTAGTTAGATGGACGGAATTGGTACAAATATGAAAAGGTTCAAGACTAAATTAATCCAATTGAAAAATTTAAGACTAAATCAGTATAAATGTGAAAAATTTTAGAATTAAATTGGTCTTTAAAACTGAATTGGTATTGGTGTAATATGTTTATGACTTTTTGGTACTTTTCCTTGTTTTCTAATAGTACTTGCAAGACCTTAGCAATTCCTAGTTGTGTACTAGTGACTAGTAAGGGACACAGAGCCAAGCAGAACTCGTCACTACTAAGAATGCATTTCTAAGGTTTAACAGTTGATATAGACACCAATTTTTGAGACATGGCTACAGTATGCAAAGCATATTTCAACATTCTCAAAATATTGGGAGTCTTAAAAAACCATTTATGTTATCCTGTGTGAATACTTTAATATCTAACTAGACTATGCAAAGTACCCTTCTAACATATTTTTGGAGTATCTTTTGTTGTGTAGACACGTTTGTCTATGTTTCTATGCGGGCTGTGTATGAAAGACTTGTAGTCATTATATTTCATAGAGGATGTGGAAGGAGAAGCAACTCTTCTTTGCAACTCTTCCAGAGAGATGTAATTCTCCTTTCCCCTGACCCACAAGATGTTTCACGACAGGCACTTCAACTATGGTGGTGTTGCTGTTCATCCACGTATGGTGTCTCTCTTCCGATGCATTTCTTCTTTGCATGCCTTCGGACTCTTGTCTCGTCGTTTTGCAGTACGGAAACAAGAGAGCCGCGGGAAGATTCAGCGAAAAGTCCCAAGCAACCAATCAGATAGGTGGTGCTGAAGGCAATTCACTAGTTCCTACAAAACCAACCGGCTGCTGAAATTGCCGCCCAAAACCGACCTCACCTAATCCAAGGATATTCTTGGCTGGTGGATAAGTTTCCTCTTCTCGAGACCCACCATCAAATGTATATCTTTGCACTGTTACTTAAAAGCATGATTTTTGTCGGTAGGTGTTTGGTGCTTCTTAGCTGCATAATTTTTAATAATATATACATATCGATACATACTTTCGTATATCATTTTTTTTATAATTTGTGTTATGATAGAAAAGTAAAAAGTTATATATTTCTGCCAAACGTATGCCCTCACTTTTCACATGTTATTATCACGTATCTAAGAAAAAGCAAAAACGATACGTATATATCAACTATTCAAATAAATAATAGAAAAAACCCAAAAAGTTGCACAATACAAGTACTTGAGAAAGTCCTTCGCAAAACATCTTTCAGGTGGAGGGAGACGAGGCCTAAGGTCACAATTCAGGGCGGAGAATCCGTCGATATGAGGTGAATCTGGAGCGGACAATTGTGCACAAAGATAGATGGGACGAGTATGGAATGGGGCCCACGTGTAGGAAATCGTACTGGTACGTGACCTAAATAGCCGGAAAGCAACGGAACTCTCCACCATGATCACCTATTAACATCGCTTTGTTATTCTTTTTCTTTCAATTTCTTTTGGGTTTTGCGCCACTTCTGTCTCCTTCTTCCCCCTTTATAGAGACGCCAGGCGCTTTTGGAACTCTAGATATTAAAAGCCAAATTCCACCAGCTCATTTATTACATAAAACTTAATATAAGCACTCGCCTCATTTATTGTAAAAGAACTATTTAAAGATAATATGAGTGTACAGTAATAATATATAACAAACAATATTTGAATGACAAATACCAATTGCAAAACCTATATCTTTACATATATATTGAAAAAATATGTAAAGTAATATGTCTAATCAATATTAAGGAAAATGGGAAGGAATGAAATTTTGTAATGATATAGCTCAATCATTAAGCTCCATTCTTACTTTCTCATATATATATATATGTATATCAACTTAGCAATGATCTCTTTAGTAACGGTCCTGAGTCCCAATGATAGCTTCCACCATTTTTGTTCTCTCTTTCTCTCTCTCTTTCTCTCTCTGGATTAGAAGATAATTAGACTAGTGGTTTACAATCTATAGACTCCTCAGGACATGTATAGCAAATTTGTGTTGAAAATAGCATTTCTCGTCAGTCACGCATAATAGAAGATGAAGCTTAAGGCAATAATGCATCTGGGACCCATTGACATTGATATTTATTTCATAGATTGGTTTTATCTGACAGTTTCCGTGGCCTAGAAGCAAAGGAGAATATGACCAAGTTGTGAAAGCAAATTGCGACTCTAAGGACGAAACACTTCATTTTGTCCCGGAACTTTGTTCTATATATTAATTTTTTAAATAATGGAGGTCATTGTCTGATTTCTTGGGATGTCTAATTTATTGGGATGGATTTTGAGTAATGACAAGGCTGGTAATAAAAGAACCTAGGGCATATTAGTTTGCTTTGATTCGGGCACGGTGAAACATGAGACGCAATTAATTAGTTACTTATATGTGTGTGTGTGTGTGTGTGTGGATATATTGATAAATACACAATACATGTTGGGGCAGAGATTATTTTCGTTTAAATAGAAAGATTTATATGCGTGGATGATAATAGATTTGTTAACAATTCATTGCCAACACTAAACCTCTCAATTCAAAACTCTCCTTCATATATTCACTTGACATTATTACCATTATTTAGCTAAAACATTACAGTTTGATTAAGGAAGTTCACTCCCCTTGCTAATCTCTCCAAATTATTTGCTTCCTATAAATAAAATGCTTCTACATTATTTCTATTAGATAGGATGATTTTGATATCTTTCCATACCTTTTAAGATTGAATGAATATCCCTATTAATATATTTTTTTTGTCTCAGTAAATCCTAATATCCTCCCGTGAACATTGAGATCAACATTATTCATCTTGTTCGGTAGCCAATGTATTGTTGTCGCATAGTTTGCAAAGCCTCTCTTGCTTAGTCAAGTCCATTCCATGACGGTTTTGTTTTGATGCCAACCGCAAGAACGGCATCACTTAGTCGAGCCTTTCACGAAGGTAGCTTTTCTTTCTATGCTAGTCACATAGGCCGCATTGCTCAGTAACCATTTTCGCAAGCCAGTCGCATCAATTGCTTGCTGTTTCTCCTTTGATTTTTGACATTTTGTGTCGTTTCGAGAAACAATATCACCACCAGACTCACCGCCACGTCTCAGCCATTAGACTATTTGTATTCAAACTCAAGTTGACGTCTTTAATGCACCTTTTTTTTTCTTCATATTCTCTAAATAAATAAATAAATAAGGCAATGCCAAAACATGTAAAGGGAAAAAGCTATCAAAAATTTTAAACTTTACTTACTTTGACACATTTAATCCATTTTTTTTTTTATGACTCAGGAAACCTCGAAAGCCAACAGCCGACGGGAAGAACCTGGGGCTGACGCAAACTGGCCACCACACTCACGACAGCAGTTAAATCACCAAGCGACGCACTGGGGATTCGAACCTCTCCCCTTCGTGAGGGGGAGAAGGCCTGAAGCCAGCGACGCCACTACAGTGGGTGAGTTTAATCCATTGTTTTTTTGTAACACTAAAAATTCTAAATTTGTACCTATGGATTATCAAAATGCATTTACTCCAAACTTTTTTTTTTTGTGACACAAAAAACCCTACAAATGTAAGTTTGGGGTCTTTGGTGTCACAAAAGAAAAGTTTGGGGTAAATGCATTACGCAAGTATAAGTTTGAGATTTTTAGTATCACATAAAATGGTTTAAGGTAAATTTATCGTACAAGTAAAAGTTTGAGATTTTTTATGTAACAAAAAAAGTTTAGGGTAGATGTATTATAGTTAGTAAAATTTGGTTTTTTTTTAATGGCTTTTCCCTAATGTAAATGATATATTTAGACATTTTATTCATGTCACTCCCCTTTTATAAATTTCAAAAGATTTCCCATGTAGGGGCAAAGCTACGGACATGCCCACTATTTTTTCTAACCTGTATAGATTGTACAAAATCTTTTACTAGTTAGGTTTTCTATTGCAATTATATTGATTAGTATGGAATATCCTTTAGTTCAAATTTATAGCTCTTCTTTAACAATCAATATAAGTTACCTGTCTAATCTTTTGAGACTGGCTCTTATTTATATCCCTTTACATATTATTCTTCTATTTTAGCTCTATTCAATATACACAATTAAATCTTTGCTGAATTTACTTGTAGATGTTTTCTAATGGTCGCTAGTCACAAGTCAGTGACGTTAGACCGAGCAGACCTCATCATTACTAAGAATGCATTTCTTAAGACATGGCTAGATTGCGCAAAGCAACTTTTGACATTCTCAAAAAATTAGGAGTCTTAATAAATACCTGCTGTTTTCTTGCTGGAATACTCTAATATCTGCCTAATCTACACGACATTCCCTTTTAACATACTTTTGAAGCACTTTTTGTAGTGTAGACACATTCACCTGTGTATGCGCCTGTGCTATGTGTGGAAGACTAGTAATCATTATCATTCACAAAGGATGTGATAGGAGGAGGAACTCTTCGTAACCTCGTCCAACCCTGAAATTTGTAAAACTCTTCCAAAAAAACGTAATTTTCGTCTTCCCTTTCCAACGGCGTGTTTCCCGTCAATCGCTTCGACGATAGCGGTGTTGCTGTTCATCCATCGCTGGTGTCTCTCTAATGCTTTTTTTTCTTTTTTGTAATTACGGAAGCAAGAGAGTTACAAGGAAGGCATAGCGAAAAGTCCTGAACAACCGATAGGCCAGCAGGTGGCGAAGGTGATTCACCGGCGTCCACAAAATCAACCGGCTGCTGAACATGAAGCCCAAAGCAAGCCTCGTCTCTCAAAAGATATAAATTTCATTTGGCGAGGCACGCCGGTAGATTTATATCTTTGCACCTTTCTTTGAAGCCTGACTTTTAATCTACAGGTGTTCGGCACTTCTTAGTAATACAAATTTCATGATATATGTTTTGTCGCACGCATTCACATATGGTCTAATATATAATTTAATGTACGCTTTTGTTGAACACGTGCCCTTACTTTCCACACGTCATTATCTCATAGAGCATCTAAATATAGAAATAACGATTTGTATAAATCAACTATGCAAATTAATTTCACAAAAAAAAAAAAAACTATGCAAATTAATAAAATAAAATAAAAACCAAAAATGTTACATAATACAAAGAGAGATAGGACAAGCACGGTGGAGGTGGGCCCCACGACTATTTACTGAGGCCTAGTGTTAGGGTCCATCTGTATGAAGACGTACTACTATATGCATCATGGCGTACTGCCATCTGCATCACGAGTTGATAGAAGATGAAGTGTAATAATTGCCAAGTGATCGACATTGTTTAAAAGCAACTTAACTCGATAACTCTCCTATCACTTTAGGTTCCAAGCCACGTCTGTCCTCTTTCCCCTCCTCTGCGTTTTTTTGGGTAAAGAGACCATGCCCTTTTCAAGCTCTAGAAATTAATAATCAAACGTTGACTTATTAATTGTCCTTATTAATGGCCAATCACCTCATTCATTGCATAAAATTCAAAGATAATATAAGTATATGATAATAATAAATAATAGAAAGTATTTAAATAAAATACCAATAGCAAAACATATCACTTCATCCATGCTCCTTGTGCGTGTCCACGAGAAAGATTGAGGCTCATTCATATACGTAGGGCAAGGTATGTCCATATATTGTTCTAGAAGTATTATATTAAATTAGAGCTTTAATTATTTCAAGAAAAATAAATGATTTGAAAAATATTTTTTAATAAATAACTATTTATATAACTTGAAATATTAGTCCATGGAAAATATTTCAATTATTTGAACATTTTCGTAGACGTTGAAAATATTTTCATGTATAAGTTATCATTTTCACCCCAAATTCTTTTTATGACAAACGAAAAAACTCTAAACTATACTTACTTGATCGCATTTACTCTAAACTTATTATTGTAACATCAAGAATCTTAACTTTATACTTATGTGATATATTTACTCTCAATTAACAAGTTATCAAATGAATTTTCAATCAAAACGACTTCATTTTTATTTTACTCAAGCCACGTTGGTGTCACGTCAACCCCATTTGTCTTTTGCCGTCTATGAAGCTAGATTTTTAATGATGCTCATTATAAGAATTTTATGGAGGGTAAATATATCACATAAGTATAAATTTAAGAATTTTGATGTCACGAGAAATGTTTCAAGTAAATATTATAATGGATAAAATTTGGGATTTTTTATGACTTCAAGATGATTGAGCTTTATTCTACTTTATTGTAAAGTACTATGTCTAATTAATTCAATAAAGGTGAAAGAATGGAGTTTTATGATAATGACACTCAAACCATTTTAACTTCACTCAATGTAACTTTCCTATCATTGGTAGATATAAACATATACACAGTTTTGGTTTCACATATGACAGATAATAGCTGAATTTTATTTGTTTGTGTATCTTAAAACTCAAAAACAATTGCCTACTTTTCTGTTAATGTTCGAGATATTATTCAAATACAAAATATATACATAATTTAGTTTCACAAATAGCACACAATAAAATAGAACGAAAGAAGGTGATAATGATGATTAGAGTTCACTAAATTTTCTTAGGACTTGTTTGTTTATGCTTTTTAAAATGCAAAAACTAAATTTTAAAATGTTATTTAACTATTAAAATATTTTGGAAAATATATATTTAAATCAATTAGGGTTAATACCCTAAAAAACTATAAATTTATACATCTTTAATAAATTTACCCATAACCGGTATTTTGTTGAGGTTTGTGAGAATGCAAAGCTCAAAATTCATTACGGCGGGTATTATTGTCCTCTGATTTGATGTGTCTTCTTTTTCACTTTTACATTTAAAGGAGAAAGATAAGAATGAATATCACAAAAAACACATATTTATGTTAAATTTATGTCAAATAAAAAAATTAAATTAATATATTTATTATAGATTTACTTTCTATTAAATATAATTAATATCATGAAAAATCATAGATTAATATATCAAGGATAAAATAATTTGATGATAAAATATAAGAAAATTAATGAAAGGTTAATTTATTATATATATATCAAATTTATTTATAATAAATTTATTATAAATAGATTAATTAAAAGTTTTTCGAATAAGAACTCTCGAGATAATGTGTTTGGTAAAGCAAAGCAAAACAAAAATCAGAAAGTAAAAGCATCTTTCACATGGGCTGCGATCACACTTTCGGGTCGAGATTCTGTTGGTACGTGCCAAAGCTGGATCGGACAACATGCACAGAAGACTAGGACGAGCATGATGGAGTTGGGTCCCATGGCTATTACTAAGGCCTAAGGTAGGGTCCATATCAATGAAGCCGTAGTGCGATCTACAGCGTGAGTGAGGTTGAGAAAAGACATGGCCAATAAACAACTGAACTCTACCATGGTCAATTGACAACCATCACTTTGCTCTTTTGGACAACCATCACTTTTTTTTTTTTTTTTTTTAATTACTTTTTGTGCCACGTTTGTCTTCTCTCTCCACCTCTACGGTTTCTTAGAGACAGACCATGCTCTTTTGAAACTATAGAAATTAGGGGAATGTCTGATAACATTTTATTTTTTATTTTTGTACTCATTTACTCTTTAAAACAGAAAGGGAATTGAAATTTATTTATGTACTTAAGTTAATTTTTCTATTTCTCAAAATAGATTAATAGCCAAGACAGATTTAGAATAGAAATAAGTAATAAAAAAAATTCTTTTTTGTTCTTGATAACAAAAAGAGGTACAATTATATTTTAGAGAAAAATGCTAAGTATAATATAATACTCATCTCTACGCAATTGATACAAGATCTGGGCAAGACCCACATCTAAGATAGGTCTCCTAACCTGATTAGAGTCACCATTTTTCAAAATAAAATAAAAAATTCATAAATTTAGGAAAAATTTTGGTAATCAGATTTTGAGTAGTTCCACTAGATTTTGGTATTAATTCTAGTTTAGAATTAGTTTGGCATAAAAACAATATGAAAATCTTTTGATGAAAATTGAATACACAATTGAATAAGCTCTTAGGGCTTTATCATATGAATTTTTTAATGCCATTTTCTTTTAGGGACAATGCTAAGTCACAACAGCTTGATGACTTGACCGAGAGAAAACGGTCTCCTTTCCTTAAGATGTTATTGGAGACATTATTTAATATCCAATACACATTGGGATATAGATTCTTTACGTTAAAATAAAAAGTTGTATATGTGTAGGCAACATAGTGATTTTTAACATTCTAATTCGGACACTGCAACTCTCAGTTCAAAAACTCTCCTTCGCATTGTCATGTGGCATTGTTGCTTTTACTTTACCAACACACTAGAGTTTGATTAAGGCAGTTCACTTTATCTTATTCTATTCTCTAAATAAAAAAGAAATCGTCTTAAAGATCTCCGCCCATAATACGCAACACCAAAAGTTGCACATTATGCAACTTAAAATCCAATATTTAGGGATTTTATGCGTCACTCCTTTTTCATAAATTTCAAAAGGATTCCCATGCAGGGGCAAAACCATAGACATACCCCATGGTTTTTCCAGCATATACAATTTGCACAAAATCTTTTACAATATCAGTTTCCAATTGCGATCATATCCATTAGTTTGTAATAGCCTTTAGTTCAAATTTATCACTTTCCTTTATCAATTACTATAAGGCAAGTTATCTCTCATCTTTTAAGTCCGGCTCTTATTTCTATCCCCTAACATATTATTCTTCTAAGTTAGCTCTATTCAATACACAAACAAATCTTTCGCGAATTTCCTTGTAGATGTTTTCTAACAGCACTAGCAGACCCCTTGCATTTCCTAGTTAGGCACTTGTGTCTAGTCATGGACACTGAGCCGAGGAGACCTCGTCACTACTAAGAATACATTTCAAAGGTCTAATGGTTGATACAGGCGGCAATTCTTGAGACATGGCTAGAGTGTGCAAAGCATTATTCAACATCCTTGAAATATTAGGAGTCTTAGGAAACTAGTTATCTTGTGTGAATACTTTAATATCTACCTAGAATACTCGAAGTACCCTTTAACAATTTTTTGGAGTATCTTTTGTTGTGTAAACACATTTATCCATATTCCCATGCATACGGTGTATGAAAGACTTGTAGGCATTATATATCATAGAGGATGTGATAGGAGAAGTAACTCTTCTTGACAACTATTATAGAAGGGTTAATATCTTGAAAAATCATAAATTGGTACACATGTGACAAATTTACCAAAAATTATTTTTTTTATCATGAAAAACTCTAAATTGGTACACTTGTGACAAATTTACCCAAATTGACCATAAAAAACCCTAAATTGGTATATTTATTACAAATTTACCCTAAATTAATTTATTTGACCATAAAAAACTTTAAATTGATAGATTTGTGATAAATATACCATCATCTAAATTAAATTAATACCACAAAAAATCACAAAAATTGTAAATTGTGACAAATAAAGTGTAAAATTCTAAATTGGTATATCAGTTAATTGTCATGTATCATTTAACTTAATAATTTGACAGTAAAATTTAATGAAAACTAATAGAGGGTAAATTTGTCACAAGTATATCAGTTTAGAGTAAATTTATCAAAGGTATACCAGTTTAGGGTTTTTGATGGTAAAAAAAATAATTTGAGGTAAATTTATCAAACGTGTACCAGTTTAGAGTTTTTCAAAGGTATTAATCCATTTTAGGAAGATGTAATTCTTGTTTTCCCTTACCAACTACATGTTTCACGACCATTACTTTAATTATGTGATGTTGCTGTTCATCTACCTCTGGTCTCCCTCTTCTGATGCATTTCTTCTTTTCATATTTTTGGACACTTGTGTGGTCGTTTTGCATTACGGAAACAAAAGAGTTGCGAGGAGGTTCAGTGAAAAGTCCCAAGCAACAAGTCAGGCAAAAGGCAATTCGCTAGTTCCCACAAAATCAACCGGCTGTTGAAATTGCCACCCAAAACCAACTTCACCTAATCTAAAGATGTTTTTGGCTGGTAAGTGAGGGTGCGTTTGTTTGCGTTTCCGTTTAAAAATTATTCCAGGAAACAGAAATAGAAAAAAATGTTTATGCTCCGGGGAACAATTTTTGAACAAAAAAACGCGTTTGGTAAACTTGTTCCGAGAATAAAAAATAAACAGAAACACGTTTGGTAAATTTATATAAATTTTTTTATTTTTTTAGCTGGTCGTCGGCCTCGGCCATGGCCAGCGACCGGCTGATGAGGGCCGGCGGCCTCGCCCAGCCATGACGAGGCTCGCCGGCCCCCAGCGAGGCTCGGCCTCGCCTTGGCTGGGTGAGCTCGAGCTCGCCCAAATCCTAGCGAGGCCGAGCTCGCTCAGTGGCTGGCGAGGCAGGCTCGGCCTCGCCCAGATCCGGCGAGGCCGACCCTCGCCCAGCTACGGCGAGGCTGAGCCTCGCCGGGGAACAGCGAGGCTCGGACTCGCCGGGGGTCAGCGAGCCTCACCGTGGCTGGGCGAGGCCGCCGGCCCTCGTTGGCCGGTCGCCGGCCATGGCCGAGGCCAGCGACCGGCGAAAGAAAAAATAATAAGAAAATAAAAAAATGTTTCTAGGTTTTGTTTCAGAAATAAGAAACACAAATTTGTTATTTGTTATTTCTATTTTTTTTTTGTTTCTGGGAACAAAAGAACAAAAAAGGAACATAAATATACCCAAACGCGTTTCTGTTCATTTTTTGTTCTCAGGAACAAAAAAACATAAATTTTTTTTTGGGAACAGAAACAAGGTGCAACCAAATGCACCCTGAGTGTCCTTTTCTCAGGACACCCAATCAAATTTATATCTTTGCACTATTACTTAAAAGCATGATTTTGTGTCTCAGGTGTTCGGTGCTTTTTAGTCACACAATTTTTAATAATATATAGGTACATACCTTCATATATAATTTTTTTATAACTTGTATTATGGTAGAAAAGTAAAAAGTTGTAAATTTCTGTTAAATACATTGCCTCACTTTTCACGTACTATTATCGCGTAGCATCTAAGCAAAACAAAAAAAACATGTATATATCTACTATTCAAATAAATAATAGAAAAAACCAAAAAAATTGCACTATACAAGTATTATAGAAAGTCCTTCGCAAAAATATCTTCTAGGTGGGGCTGAGGCCCGAGATCACAGTTTGGAGTGAAGATTTTGTCGATGTGAGGTGAATCTGGAGTGGTCAATTGCGTACAAAGACAGACAGGACGAGTACGGAGTGGGGCCCACGTTTACCAAGTCTACTGGTACATGATCCACAGAGCCAGAAAGCAACTCAACTCTCCACCATGGTCAGTGTTACAGAGAGAAATAAGACGAGTACGGTGGAGTTGGGTCCCACGGCTATTTAATTACGCCTAGTACTAGGGTTCACGTGTATAAAGAGTGAAGACGTACTATTATCTGCATCGTGGACAGGGTCTAAAAGTAACTTAACTGGACTATGGTTAACTATTAACCATCGCTTTGGGTTCCAAGCCACGACTGTCTTCTTTCTCCTCCTTTGAGTATTTTAGATAGAAAGACCATTTGCTTTCTGAGCTCTAGAAATTAATAATCAAATGTTGACTTATTAATTATCCTCATTAATGATCGATCGCCTTGTTCATTGCATAAAAATTAAAGATAATATAAGTGCATGATAATAATAAATAGTAGAAAGTTTTTAAATGATAAATACTAATAGCAAAACATCCCATTTCATTGTTGCTCCCCATGTGTGTACAAAAGAAAGATTATGGCTTGTTCATATATGTACGGCAAGTTCATGTTCATATATTGTTCTAGAAATATTATATTAGATTAAGACCTCATTTATTTCGAAAAATAAATCATTTGAAATATTTTTCAATGAATAATCTCTTATATTGATTGAAATAATTAATCAATCGAAAATATTCAATTATTGATAACAATAAATTGATAATATTTTTTTTTTTATTTTTATAAGTGATATAATCAATCATTTTTATCCCGAATTCTTTTTACGATATAAAAAACTCCAAATTATATTCACCATGACACATTCACTTTAAACTTATTTTTGTGACATCAAAAACCCTAATTTTATACTCATGTGATGCATTTACTCTCCGTCGACATTTTGTCGGATGATTTTCCAATCAAAATGTCATTTTTATTTCACTCAAGTCACGTTGGTATTATGTCAATCTCGTTGGTACTAAAAAAAACTATTTCTAAAAAAAAACTATTCCCCAGCAAAAAAAAGATTACTATGGGCACCCTTAACTGCACTTTAAAAAATTGAGTTTTACTTGTTAGATACCCATTTCCACGAAGAATCTCTCCCCCTTTGTAACACTCTGAACCAGAGTTTACCTAACTTTCCTATCATTGTTAGATACAAACATAACTACATGGTTCTGATTTCACAAATGACTTACAACAACTGAATTTTCTTAGCACTCATTTGTTTTTTTTTTTTTTGATGACCGAGAACCGCCATCGATCGGCAACCTAGACATAAATCCGGGGTGGACTGAACCATCACCACAGACCCAGCCGCATTTGAGTCACGCAAACGCGACGCTTCTGGGATTCGAACTCCTCCCCTTTGTGAGGGGGAGGGAGTCCGAAGCCAGCTGCGCCCGCAGGCGGTGATAGCACTCATTTGTTTGTTTTTTTTTTTTTTTTTTGGTGGTAGCACTCATTTGTTTGTGTTTCTTAAACTCAAAAAAAAAAAAAAAATTGTTTACTTTTCTGTTAAAATTCAAAATATTATTCAAATACAAAATATATACATAATTTGGTTTCATAAATGACGCACAATAAAATAGAATGAAAGAAGGTAATCATGATGATCAGAATTAACTAAATTTTCGTAGGACGTGTTTGTATATGCTTTTTAAAATGTAAAAACTAAATTTTAAAATGTTATTTGAATAATAAAAGATTTTGCAAAAATTATGCCTAAATAATTTAACATCCGTGAAAATTTGATAGGTTTCAATCAAAAAAAGTATAATATATAAAAAAATAATATATATATATATATATATATTGCGCTGAGGTTCATGAGAGCAAATACTCCGAATTTCACGGTGTTATTGTCCTCCGATATGATGTGTCCACTTTTTCCCTCGTCCTCTTTTTTCCTTACTTTATCCTTTTTCCAAAGACAACCATGAAATGGTAAGATAACGTGTTGGTTATTCCATTGGTACGTGGCGATTATGGATTGGACAACGTTTAATAAAAGAGATAAGATTAGGAGGGTGGAGTTGGGTCCCACGAAGCATTCACTAAGGCCTAACTACTGTTGGGGTTCACGTTTGTGAAGCCGTACTGTCAGTACTGCCATAAAGGTTGACAGGAGAGGCAGCATAATAATTATCACGTGACTGGACATGGCCAGTGTTGGTTATTCATTATTGCGTGGCGATTTTGGATTGGACAACATGTAATAAAAGAGATAGGACGAGGAGGGTGGATTTGGGTCCCACGAACATTCACTAAGGCCTAACTACTATCGAGGTTCACGTTTGTGAAACCATACTGCTAGTACTGCCTAAAGTTGACAGAAGAGGCAGCATAATAATTACCATGTGACTGACATGGTAATAAAGTAACTTAACTCAATCATGGTTAATATTAACCATCAATGTGTTCCGTTATCTTTGTTTTTTTGCGCCATGCCTTTTTCCTCTCCTCTACGGGTTTTTTTTTCGTGGTAAATCCTCAGCATTTTTTTTAGATAGAGAGACAATGCACTTTTGAATATTTAGAAGTTAATAATCGTTGACTTACTAATTGTCCTCATTAGTAGTTTTGCTTTCTTTTGGTCGATTCCAGTACGATTATACAAAAATTGTAGATATCCATAGATAGGCTTCATGAGCCGAAGAAAATATGATCTGAGTAAATTATTTTGGATACTCCAAGACTAAATCATAGCAATCAATCTCATTTTTAGTTTCGATCCTTCCCTCTCATCACATAGCGTAATTGTCACACTCCAATTCTCACACAAGAAAATAGGAGTGACGTGACGGTTTTCAAGAGAAGAACGAAGCCTCAAACCAATCTCGTCACATACCTATATGGGCCCAAAATAGAATATAGCCCAATAATCTGGACATCAAAGCTTTTAAGTTCCCTTATTCTTATAGATACCCATCATTTTATTTCTACGATATTTTACAAAGTTAGGTCATCACCTGTTTGAAGCTGGCATTTTCCATGCATCTATGGTGTGAAAATATGTTTCAGGTTCTAATCAGGTCACTTTAAGTTGCTATAATTCAAGTTAAACATAACTTACAACAAGCAGCAATTGGTGTTGTTGATTGAAGAGACAAGTGGTGATACATCTCATCACTCCTTTGTGATTGTGCAATGACAAAAAATTCAAAAGAAGTAACGTGAGACTTGAGAAAGATATTAAACGAATTATCCGCACTCATTCAAAGTAGCGACATCCATGGCTTGAAGAGAAATAGCCTTTGACCTTGAACCTCTAGGATTTGGCATTGTGTGATTTCGACATTTTGTTTGGAAATTACAGCCTTCTAAATTAGTGGTTGCAAGAAAAAAGAGTAATTTTCACACATAAATACAATCTATTTGAATTACTTTGAGTTCGATCCTTGTTAGGAAATTGTAGTATCACATGAGGTCTTTTCAACGACATAAAAACCACTAGATTCAATTGTCCGTAGAGTGAGAATTGATTGCACAAATCCAATACCTCTTGTAATCTGGGTTTTTACGAGCACAGTTCCGGTAGCTTGCTCGGTCCATCCAAAAGTCTTATTGCACAACATAGAGACTACTGTGTTAAACTCATAAACTATGAGAATTGTGAAAATCATGGAACATGGGTTTCAGGATATCCAAAAAAAATTTAGTCCTGGGGTTTTTTAACGACTCTTTTCCTAGGCTAAATGAGATGATTGAGTTTTATTCTACTTTATTGTAAAGTAATATGTTTAATTAATTTAAGAAAGGTGAGAGAATGGACTTTTGTGATAATGTGACTAGCCATTTAACTGTGCTCTACCTTTCCTATTATGGATAGATATGTATATACATACATAAGGGGTTTTGGTTTCACAAATGACGCATAACAGCTGAATTTTGTTAGCACTCATTTGTTTGTGTTTATTAAAACTCAAAAACAATTGTTTGCTTTTTGTTAAAACTTAAAATATTATTCATGTACAAAGTATACAAATAATTTGGTTTCACAAATAACATACAATAAAATAAAATGAAGGTAATTATGATGACAAGAGTTAATTGCATTTTCTTAGGACTAGTTTGTTTATGCTTTTATAATGCAAAAAATAAATTTTAAAATGTTATATAAATGTTAAAAGATTTTGAAAAAATTATGCATAAACTATAAATCAAGATTTAATGGATGTGAAAATTCGATTGGTTTCAAGCCAAAAAAAAAAGTGTAAAAACTTGTTCTAGGCAAGATTATATATATAATAACACAGTCCTTTAGATATTTTGCTGAGGTTAGTGAGAGGGCAAAGGTTTAACTTCACCATAGGCGGTATCATCGTCCTACGATTTGATGTGTCTTCTTTTACCATTTTCCTTGTTTCCTTCTTTCTCTTTTTTGTTTTTTTTTTTTCAAACGCAACCAGATAAGATAACATGTTGGTGATTCTCTTGTTACGTGGTGACTTTGGATTGGACAACTTGTATTAGGAGATAGATAGAACGAGTACAATGGATTGGGTCCCACAGCTATTCACTAAGGTTTAACTAGTGGGGTCCAAGTCTATGAAGTTGTACGACCATCTACGACATAAGGTTGACAGAAGAGGAAGCATAATAATTGCTGCGTGACCGACAACCAAAAGTAACTTAACTCGATCATGGTTAATTATTAACCATCACTTTGTTCTTTTGTTTTAGGTTTTCTCGCGCGCCACGTCTTTCTTTCTCCTCCTCTGGGCGTTAGAGAGAGACCATGCGCTTTGGAAACTTTAGAAATTAATAATCAAATCTTAATAGTCAGAATCTTTACTTGTTAATGGTCCTCATTAATAAGTGAGCTTTCATTAGTCAATTCCAGTATGGTGATACAAAAATTGTAAAGATGAATAGATAGGCTTCAACAACTAAATAACACATAATCTTGGTAATAAGTTTTGGATACTCCAAAACTAAATCTTGACCATTAATCTCATTCTTCGTGTTGGCTCCACACAAGAATAAGGAGTGACATGGGCATCTTTCAAGAGAAGGATGAAGCCTCAAACCAATCTCGCTACACCATAAACATACACATATGGGCCAAAGGCTAACACCAAAAGAATATAGCCCAATATCCACATGTCAAAGCTTTTAAGTGACTTTATTCTCATTTTGTGTTTACAGCTCTTTGTGAAGTTGGGCCATTCCGACTTGAGTTTTGCCATGTGAAAATTAGAGATGCAACTTATCGACTCACTGCATCACTTGCTTGAAGCAGGAGTGCACACCATTTTCCATTCACATATGGTGCAAAAATATGTTCCAAATTCTAATCCGGTCACTTCAAGCTACTATAATTCAATGTAAACAATGCTTACGATTAGCTAATTAGTGTTGTTGATTGAAGAGACAAGTGGTGATGCATCTCATCACTCCTTATAATGAAGTGTCATGACAAAATCGCACTGGAAGAAAGTGACTTGGGACTTGAGAAAGACATGAAACAAAGTATCCGTATTCACTCAAAGGTTTAGGTCTAGCAAATATTGATGATGAAATGGGTAGATTTTTATATTCCAAACCATAAAGGAATTTCGTAATATTGAAAAAAGAAAAGGAAAAGATGAAACATTCGGATTATTTTGAGAAGGCAAGAAACGATTTTGGGAGGTAATTATGGAACTTGTCTTTGCATAGCTTGGCTTGTTGTCTCTTCTGATATTCCTAGGATTGGCATTTGCCATTATTACCCAAAATTAAAGAGAGAGGCAAGAGGGCAGAGAGGACAGCGACGATGGAGGCCCAAGGCTCGCCGGGGAGTGTCCTTTATTGCTGGAAAACTTGGCGATATCCATGGCTTGAACTGATATTTCCTTTGACCTCGAATCCCTAGAATTAGGCATTGCGTGTTATCGGCGTTTTGTTCGGAAATTACACCCTTCCAAAGTCGCGGTTGCTGGCTGGTAAAGAAGTATAACTTTCATGTATAAACACAAACTATTTGGATTATTTTCAAGGTTGATCCTTTTTACAAAATTGTATTGTTACATGAGGTCTTTCCAACAATACAAAAACCACTAGATTCAATTATCTGTAGAGTGAGAATTGAGTGCCCAAAGCCAACACCTCTTGTAATCTAGGGTTTTACCACTGCAGTTCCTTTCGATGGCTCGCCCAGTCCATCCGGAAGTCTTATTTCGACATCGTTTTCTTCATTAAACTCAATGCAAAGACTACTATGTTATGTGAAATTTTAATGATTTTTTAAAATACAGAAATTTCTATTATTACTTAGAAATTATGAGAATTGTGAAATTATGGAACATGGTTTATAGGATGTACAAAAAATTTCAAGTTGATCTCGTTAGTTCAAATATAAATATTAATTGTGGAAAATTCTAATTCCTTTGAAAAGTTCGGTGCAATCATTGAAGAAAAAGAGTTAGCGCATTACATGTGACATTGGAAAGATCTAATTTTTTCAGTTTTCTGAAAAATAAAATTAACTAATTTCTGCAAAAAAAAATGATTATTTCATATGATTGAAAGAGTAAAATATCTGTTGGGTTGTGGGGTGCGTGTTGGGGCCTATGCGCTTGAAATTGAGTCTCGAAGGGCATTTACATAATTTTTGTCTGAACGAGCTTTTCAGCCCAAGTGCATTCAGCTGCTGTTTAAGGACGGAGGAAAAATGAGATAAAGTTATGTGACTTGAATTAGCGATTTATTGAGGTATGTAATTTCCACCACTTCCATATTTTGAAAAAGTGCATGACATGATTTGCCGAGAAAAAGCTACATTCTGACATGGTTTTTTTTTTTGTTTTTTTTTTTTATGTTTTAAGCATATAAATGTTCTTATATGGAAAAAAATATAAATTAGATAATTTTGAACCTTTCTTGTCCAGAAATATTTTAAATGAAATACTATATATATGCAAATAAATATTGTTTCGAGACTTAATCGTAGCCAATTTGATTTACGGGGTTCAATCATAATTGATGTGATTTTTGGGCCTTAATCATAGCTGATGATAATTTTGGGCCTTGTCACGAGCAAAGTGTGACCGTAGGTTTCTTGACATTAAGTTTGATTTTTGCTGGTTACAATACGTGGGTTATGGTATAGTGCATAATTTTTTATTCATTGGAGTAAGCATTCCACATGTTTTATAGGAAAATGCAGTGAATGTGATTGTCTTGATACATTGATGCAAACTTGTTTGTAATGGTACATTATTCTTTGCTTGATCCCATTGAAGTGTCACGATTTTACTCACAAATTTTTACTTGCATTTAGGTTTTGAACATAAGAGAGTTCAATCGAATGTACATGGAAAGTAATTCGAGAGTAGCATTGGAATTTATTATAGACTATTTGAATAAAGGTTATCAAATTGGTTTTATTAATTTCTAATAATTGGTTAATTCGTGAATTATCGGAATTTATTATAGTTATCATTAAATGAAATGTTTCGCTTGGTCAATAATTTTATTTTTAAAAAATCACTAATTTTGGGTGAAGGCTTGGTCCTTCATTTCTTAAAAAGGATGGCTGGTCAATCCCTTACTTCTCGATATGGACGTGAGTTACGGCCACTTTTAGGAGAAATGAAAGATATCGCGATTATTCTCTAGATTGCACATGCAGAATGATGTGCTTTGGGGATTATTACTAGAGCGGACTCGACTCATATAAATGTTCGATTTATAGTTTTACGTGTGTTCTTAGAACGGCGAGATTGAACTTGGAGTTATGCCAAACGGTCTTTGAATTGGAAAAATCGTCCGATTTGATTAATACCTATGTCCCCATGTGATGTAACTTACCGAATCAAAATGCAAGTTGGCCTTCGAAGCGTTGGTCTCCAAAACGGTATGAGCCAGACCTGGCGTTGATCGTCTTCTTTCACGGAAGCCTTCGATTCTCCTCAGGAGATCAATCAAAACCAAGAGCCGACCAAGTAAACTGGAAAACCCTCCGAGGGGAAAGCGGAGATGGTGGGAGGCGTGCGAGGAGCGAGCAAGAGGCGACCGGATGCCGTCCGGATGCAGGCGGTGATCTTGAGCTCTCGCGAGAGAATTGGACGACGTCGTCGCGCAAATGGACAGAGAGAGAGAGAGAGCCACGCGCCCTCAAAACGCACACGAATCGGAGCCAAAAAAGTCGGTTGGATCCACCAGCTTCGATCGTCGCTGCCGACGCCGTCCGAGACTCCGTCTGATTAGTTGAACAACCGATCGTGACCGATGATCGCTGCTTGCTGAGATAAAAGCTCTCTGTTCTGTTTTGAGTGTCGCACGTGTGAAATAGAGACCGAGAGCTTTGTTGTTTGCTAGCAATGAAGATTGTTCACGTCCGAGATTATATTACTAACAACTGCGATTCGGTCTTGATGATCTCGTGCTGATTGGGTCGTGATTCTCGCTCTCTCGTTGCTGGACTGTGCCATTTCATCGAATGCACATTAAATGTTTGGTGAAATGCCTGAGCCGTATTAGTCTGAATAAGGCTTTGAATCTGACTGACATCGTCTTTGTCTGCTTGAATGATTCATCGTACCAGTTGGATAGGTTAAGTAGATCTAAATTGATGTCCACTTTTGAGTCCATTCCCAAATGTCTTGGTCTTGGTAGGCTTCCGGTACTCTAAGGCGGATAAACTCAATTATGTGAAATTAGCTAAAAATGATCATATGCTGAATTGTAAATACTCTGTCGATGGTTGCTGGTGCACTCATGAAGCATAGGCTGATCATGTAGACTAACATTGTAGTGCAGATCCCATTTGCTGTAAATATCTTTTGCTAATAGTGAATTCCAAATCATGCCTTCTCTGCGAGTGAACATGAATATGTATTCAGTGGATGTAAAAATACAATGCGAATTTGTGTTTGCATTCATACTGGATTGTGGTTATTGCTTGCTGGTTACATGTTATCTAATGATGCTGAGGTTTTACTTGGAGCTCTTGCATAAATAACTGGGAAATTTCACCATGTACGGTTTATACCTTTATTCGGACAATGTGATGAAGATAATCACCCCATTTTTTATTTTCAAAGATTTGGAAAAAAATGTTATATCTATTATGAATTAATTTAACTAGTGTTGTAGGAATGTTGTCAATAATCACCCCATTTTCTTGTTATAATAAGTAACTTAATCCACTGAGGACATCGGATTCTTTTATACTGTTGATGGACAGATGGGTTATTGTAGGAATCTTTTCTGGGCCCATGGCAGATCTAGGTTTTCCTGCAGTCAGTTTGGCGATGCCATCATTTTTTATACCTCCTAAAAGCAAAACAATTATGTGGTGCCATTTGCTACTTTTGTTGGTGTCAATCACCACAAGCAGCTGGTTCTTCTTGGGTGTGCTCTAGTTGCTGATGAATCAAAGAAGCCCTTCATGTGGTGCCCTTCATGTGGTTGTTTGAGACATGGCTCAGGGCATTGTTGGGCTGCCATCCCAAGTTGAAAATAGCTGATCATGATGATTCCATTCTGCAATCGCCCGAACAGGTTTGTCCTTCCAGTCATCATCGATTCTCAATGTGGCAAATTAAGACAAAAGAACGTGAGTATTTGAGTCCACTGAGTAGTGATTGTAAATGTGAATATCAGAAGTGTGTTTATCAAAGTCATACAGTTGTGAATTTGATGCTGCATGCAGTGCTCTTCTCAGCAAATATGGCTTAAGGGAAAATGCTTGGCTGAAGGAAATATATGAAAAGCGTAAAAATTGGGTTCACTGTACTTACATAGAACATTTTTTGCTGGAATTCCCATTGATGGAAGTCTGGATGTGTTTTTTGATCCATATTTAGATTCTCAAACGTCACTTGAAGAATTGTTGTGCGATATGAGCAAGGTTTGGAGCAACGTTGTGGCAATGAAAAGAAAGAAGATTATAATTCATTCAACTTGCAGGCAATTTTGCAGACAAATGGACCGATGGAAGAGCAATGTAGGAGGCTTAATACCCTTTCCGTTTTCAAAGTTTTCCAGAGGGAACTTTAACAAAGCTACAGTTATCTGGGTGCCAAGATTCATGAACAAGGGGCCATCAACAGATATTTGATCCATAAGTGCGGCAGTGAGAATGAGAACCATATCATTACCTTTTGTTCATCCAATCTCGATGTGAGTTGTGGCTGTCAAATGTTTGAATCGGAGGGTGTATTGTGTAGACATGCTTTGAGATTGTTCCAGATTCTGGATATTAGGGAGGTTCCATCTCGCTACATCTTACATAGATGGATGAGGAGTGCTGAGTATTGGCACTGTACATGATTTTTAATCAGGAGTAGCTCCCACGAAATTAAGGCTAAGTTGGTCTGGAGTCTTTGTGAAATTGCTGCCAAATACGTAGAGTTTGGTGCCCCATCTTTTGAAGAATATCGACTTGCTTATGAAATTATGCATGAGGGTAGGAGGAAACTTTGCTGGCAGAGGTAACTATAGGATAATTTTGTAGTTTGGGGTGCGTCTATAGTTTCTTTCCTAGCAGGCCTCACTTTTGTAGCTAGAGGGCATCAACTTGTTTTATAAGTATAAATGCTTTCTCAATCAGAAGTGGAATTATGTAGATATGAAATTATGCATTCTATTAGTTCTTTTTGTTGGTTTCTTCTGTTTATCTCACTCAGAGGCTGGGGGAAAGGGAGGGAATAAATTGAGGAGAGCGAATGAAGAACTATGCTTAAAAATTGTACCTTCAGTTTCAAAAGGCAAATTTCAACAAACGTCTAGCGGGTAAAGCCATCACAAGTCCTTTGCCTGAGTGTCTTTGAGAAGCTGACCTGATATTTGAAGAACCTGGACCTTTACTCTGGTGTAATTTCCTCCAAGTTATCCAATCTCTCTCTGTGTTGTGTAACTTTTGGCAAAGGAATTGGAGACATGGATGACTATTAGTTCTGGTGCAGAAGTTAGCAAGAGACCCCTGCTGGTCTGGCCTTTTAATGAGCTACTCATAGTGAAGTTAATGATATACATGAGTTGTGGCGATTTACATTTCAATCCTCACTCTGAATAATCTGACATGATCATACAAAGAAATAGTGAAGTTCATATCATAGAAATATCTAATTCAATAATCAATCGCACTTAAGCACCTCAGTTGTAGTTGCAGAAAATTGATCAGTGGATGTGATTTTCTATGTGTTAATGATTTTTCCAGCAATATTGGAAGAGTCATATGACATTCCATGATGTGGCTGATCTCGTGTCATTCTTGTATTTCATCTTATTTCTTGGCCATACATTTGCAAGAGGACATATCATAGCTGACAAACTTCTGTTGTTGATGTTGAAATGCTCCACTCTATTGGAGTGTGCTGAATATCTCTCATAGTGCATATTTGTGTATGAAGAGCAATACTGATGAAGACAATGCAAAATGAAATATCTCACAGAAGTATACTAGAAACTCTCAGTCCTATGTGCGATACTGGCTCATGAAGCAGCATAATTTGCTCTTTAAGATGCACAAGTAGCTCTTTAATGGATATCTGTCCGTTGGCATTTAAGTAGATGAGTAAACTAGGGCAATCACAACTGTGCTGGCAGTTAGATTTGTCCTTATGGCAATTACAACTATGCTGGCAGTTAGATTTGTCCTTATGGAAACATAAATGAGCTTTTTTGTTATAGCAAGTTATCGGCTTGCTAGTGGTGTGCATGAATTGCAAATAACCTGCACACGAACAATAATTCTCAGTAATCTAATTGAAACGTCCTTCTCGTTTGATCAACCTATTCAGATGATCTAATGAATGAACAATTTTTGACGAGGTAATACTTATTTCGTGGATGATTACCAAGATATTATTGCCATCTCAGAAAGCATCTTTGAAAATTGCTTGAGAACTGTTAAAAAATCAAGAATTTGATGGAATGATGTGAAGGTAAATATAGTATGACAGTTTTGGGTTTATGTCATCTTGCTACGAGGTCACTTCAATATCCTCCCCTAAAGCTTGACCAGTGCTTGATCCATCCTAGCTCCACATGGGAAGTTCAGACAGGTGCTCAACAGGTCTAGGGATTGTCTAATTTTTCAGGAATCAATAGATCAGTAGTATGTAGAATGTAAAAAGAAAAATGCTACGTCTTTGATCGTTGCCATTCATACCTCGATATGCCGTGCAGGTCTATGCCACAACTTCGATCCTGTCTCATAGTAAGACTAACGTCATAACGTTCAACAAGATTTGCTAATGTAGAAATTGAAAAAAAAAAAAAAAAAAAAGGTGTCAGTTGTTGAATGTGCATTCAACATGACATTTATTCTGATAATAGATCGAAGAAAAATGTGAACTTATAATCTCAATACAAAATAATTCTTGTATTGTTCATCTTTTTGTGGACCGCACTTAATGGTTTTTTACATCAAAACATATCAAATGTATTCTGCAATCATCGTATCAGTGTAGGGCATGATGTCCAAGTTGAGAAGACTCTCAAGCCTGTTATAGTATGGTTCTCGGATTTCAAAGCATACACCCGGAACTTGGAAGAGCCCCCCTCTTTAGCAAGAGAGAAATCCATGTGTTTGTTGTCATGGGACTGGCAGTAAATCAATTCTTTGTGATCTTCATCTGGCATTGCGTCATCGATGCCATAATCTGTATCATTTCTGCCTAGTCTGAAAAATAAAGCGGTGTGAGTAATAGATATATATACTGAAACAAAAACCTTGGAGCTTAATCTTATGGAAGATAGTTTGAACAATGAGCTCTATTTGTATGATTTGGCCTTCTGGTATACATGAGAGATTAGTTTTGAGAAGATGAAAAGAAAGGATTGGGCACTTCAAAGAAAGGGTCTCTTTAGCAAGTGCCAGTGCCGAAAAGTAGTAAACCGCTTTTTGAAGACTTGTTTCAAGTAGGAAAACTTAAATTTTGAAGCATAACTAGCAAGTCTTATCGATTGTCCCAAGGATGCTGCCACATTTTCCTTGAAAAATAAACTAAAAAAAATCGCATAACTATACTTCTCCTTTGGGAACCATTTCAAGGTTATTCTCAGACCTCATTCCCAAACGTGAGCTTGTGAACAAGTAAAAAACTGAGGACAGTTACATAGTTGAAGGAAGCAAACTGCAGAGTGTAACAGTTTAAAAGATTAATCAAAAACTCCGTCTTACTAAAGGATCAATCAGCAAACAAGTTATTATGATATTTCATTAGATCTAACAGATGATCAACTCATGAATCTTGACAGTGCACCTAATTATTTCCTCTCGCAATCGAAAAGCAATCACATTGAAGCACTTTCTTCTTTCGCAAACTCAGCATAATTGCAAATTACTATAGCCAACCACTTTGGTGTAAATATCTATCAGATATCGCCATGGTAGAGCAAGATTTCTGAACACAGCATTAATTATTATGACTAATTGAAGTCACTGAGCAAGAAAAATCTAAGACAAGAGAGGATACAAGAGAAATCAATTTCACTTGAGGTCCACAACATAGACTTAAAATTGGGAATGATTGATTTAGTTATCAAAAGAAACAACAACAAAGACTTCTGCTTCGTTTATTAATCCTGCCTCACTCAAACATATTTCTTTTGCAGATATTGTTGTCACAAAGAGATGAATAACATGTCAATTGTCAACCAAATAAAATGAACAGGAAAACCTTGCAGTGATCAAAAGGGAGAAGTCATAGATGAGACTCCCAATCCAATTGTCATAAGACCTATTTTAATGTCAATGGCAAAGCATTTACCTGAGAACCTCTGCAGAATGTGTGTGTGTGAGATCACTTCACTATCCTCCCCTGGAGCTTGACAAGCACTTGGTCCATGGTAAATCCACTTTGGAAGTTCAGACGAGTGCTCAACTAGCCTTGGGATCGCTGATTTTAAGTATTAATAGATCAGTAACATACAGCATGTGAAAAGAAAAATGCTACAAATTTTATTCTCATCATTCATACCCTTGATTTGCTGCGCAGATCTATCCCTTACTCTTCGATTTTATATGGCAATGCATCGAGATAAAAGTTATTTTTAAGGGAAGCAAACCATAAGCCACTCTCCAAAGACACATTTCATCACTTCATCTATGAGTTTTCCAGAATCATTGCACTGTGCAGGCATTTAACTCCTTGTAAAATCAAATAAGCAGATCGCACACTATATCTACAACATGAGTCACGAGCCAAAGTTTACGAGCACGGAGTTGTGTCCAAACCTTTCAGCAATCTATCCATGTCCCCCAATCAAATGAAGTATTGAAACACAATTCAAATATTATTCATGTAAAATCTAGGTAAGAAGGTCCACATACCTACAAAAAGAAAGTGGAGAATTTCCGGCCAAATTATTCGTGACATTTGAGCTCGTGAGTTATGTGTGGGATATGAGCAATCTTGTCTGAGTAAATTTCAAGACGCAATCATACACCTTCAGAAAATAATCTGGTCTTAGTGATATCTAAGTTCGTGAGTTATGCGTGGGACATGAGCAATCTTGTACCAGTCCTCGCCTGCTTCTTTTTTGCACCTTTCCTCCAATTTTGGGCAATTGTAGATATTTAGGTGAGTAAGGGAGGAAAGCCTTCGCATTCCTTCAGGTAATGACGTCAACAAGTGGCACCCGATGATATCAAGCCATTGAAGTGATTGAAGGGCCTCGATCTGCTCTGGTAAAGCCTTCAAATTGGAGCAACGGTGAATTACAAGAGACTTGAGATTGCTGACCTGCAGAAGCCATTGTGGGAAAGATGCTAATTTAGGAAGGCCAAAGATTTTCACGGTCGAGAGACTTTGAAGTCCATGGAAATCCAAGATGTTGCTACTTTCGTCTTTGGATAAATCGAGCTCCTTGCATTCTGATATAAGGAGTTCCATGAGATTGGATAGATGTCGCATACCGAGTGAGAGGGAAGTTAACCTTGGACAATGATTGATCATAAGAAATTCAAGTGAGGTGAGTCTTTTCAAAAGCTCCTCAGGCACACATTCTAGAAATTCTATACTCCAGATACGTAGCTGCTTCAACTTATTAGGGCCCAAAGTCTGAATTAGCAATGCTAGGTTGGCCTTACTTAAAAGTAACGACTCAAGATGTGGAGTTAGTGGCATGGCTCTCAAGTTTCCACAGTAACATATCTCTAATTTCATTAGACTAGGAAATGATGTTGTTAAAGTGGATGAATGGTCTGACTCAATGTATTCCAATTCAGTCAGATGATTTATCTTTAAATTCTTGAGTTGAGGTAGTTGGCCCAATGGAGGGAGATGTTTACATCTTCCGCAGTACTCCAACTCTATCTCAACTAAATTTGGCAAGGAAGACACAAGGCTATCCATCATCCACCTTGGAAAGCTCTCACCTTTATATCCCATGACCGTCAACTTCTGCAGATTTGAATGCGGCCTTAGTCCACCTAATAGTGCTTCATCTCTATCCCCAATTACCGCATCATCAGTATTGAAATCAGCCCATTCAAGTTTCAAAGATTCTAGAGAATGCTTCCCTATCAAGTTTGCAGCCCTGGATTCTGCTACTACATCTCTCACATTTCCCAAATTTTCAATGCAAAGGTTTCCTCGGATGTTATTAAGCCCATTTAGCTCCCCAAGTCTACAACAATTCTTAGTAAGATCTTCATCTTTTGGCAAAATGAAGCGCGTCAACCTATGTAGAGAACTCAGTTGCCCTAGTCCACGTGGCAAATAACTAAGTTCCCAACAGCTGGCTATGTATAGATTTCGAAGTCTTATTAACTTCTTTATACCCCTTGGCAATTCTTCAAGGGCAGAACATTCATAAAGATTAAGTGTTTGCAAATTTTGCAATCCTGTAATTGAATTAGGAAGCCTTTTGAGTGTTGTATTGTTAGAGAGGTCGAGATATGTGAGATACTTCAACTTACAAATGGATCTAGGCACTTCCTTGACATTTGTGGCATGTAGATCCAGAATGCGCAACCTCTTGAAACTTTGAATGAGTTGGTGTAGATATGCTTCACTCATTGGTTCTCTTTGTTCCCTTCCCCAATATCTAGTATTAGATAGAAATGTTCTCAATGCACTTG
Organism: Eucalyptus fibrosa; assembly: GCA_017140475.1. Lineage (NCBI taxonomy): Eukaryota > Viridiplantae > Streptophyta > Magnoliopsida > Myrtales > Myrtaceae > Eucalyptus > Eucalyptus fibrosa. Next base: position 23,373,482 of record CM029512.1, read on the forward strand.
CTTTCAAGCGTGAGATTGGAAGTTTACCCATGAAATTAGAAGTTAAATCATGAGATATATGACGAGTTCTTTTGAGTGTCGATCTTGTGTCGTCCCATGCCACCCAATATTCGGTCCCTGCAACCAAGCAAGCTAGATCATGCATCAAATCATGCATCTTGCAAGTCTCCTCATTCGTGTATGGATCTTTTTTAAAATCTTGGAAGAAGTTACTCCAAAGCAGATCCATGAAATATCCATGAGCAATGTCTTCTAAATGTTGACTTCTATGCGATGGCTGGATAAATCCTTCTGCCATCCAAAGATCAAACAAAGTCTGCATCTTTATCTCATAATCTTTGGGAAACAATGAACAAAATGCAAAACACTGTTTCAAATGTGAAGGAAGATGATAGTAACTCAACCTAAGAACTGATATTATGCTGTCTTCACTTTGAGACACTTCTGGGAGTTCGTCATCTTTGAAACATAACCATTCACGTTTAGTTTTCTTAGAGGATAGTAAATGCCCAACAGTTCGAATAACCAATGGAACTCCAGAGCACTTTCTAACTATCTCTTTAGCGATAGCTAGCATTTCAAGATCTTGTATTTCCTCTTCTTTATGACAAGCTATTTGCATTAATAAATCAATAGATGTTCTTTCAGATAAGCCCCCAAGAAGATGAAGCGGACCAGTGCTAGTGATCCTCGCAACTGAAGGAAGTCGTGTAGTTATTAGGATCTTGCTTCCTCTAGCACCTCCCACTAATAAAATTTTCAAACTCAGCCATTTTTCTGGGTATTCATTCCATAAGTCATCTAAAACTAAGAGATATCTCTTCCCATCAATTTCTGTCCTCAATTCACTTTGTAACTGTTCCATTACACTCTCGGTTGGTTCTTTCTTCTTTGCACAAGCTATGATATTTTTCACTATTTTTTTCATGTCAAAGTCATTTGAGACGCAAACCCACATTTTCAAGTCGAAATGTTTACTAACCATCTCATCATTATACACAAATTGAGCAAGAGCTGTTTTTCCAAGCCCCCCAATACCAACTATTGGAATGACGGAAACGTTCTCTTTCACGTTTAGGTTCAGTAAAATTTCCATGACTATCTTCTTGTCATCATCTCTCCCTTTAATATCTCCCTCGAGTATAAACGAATGCGTCTCTTCTCTCTTCCTCCACTCTCTCTCCATTGGCAAATCCACAGGGCGCTCGTCCAAAGAGAATCCCCTATCAGCCTTAATGGTTTCTATTTTTTCCCGCACTGCTCTTACTTTGTAACTCATCTTCAGTTTAAAAGCAAGCTGGTTTGAACTTGAGAAAAATGTCCTTACCTCCTTGATCATTTCAGTATGGCCCCTCAATTCTCGTCTTATAGCATTTATATTGAATTCTTCAAGCACGTCTTGCGCATCATAGAAAGCATCTTTCAATTTCTCAAGCCAATCTTGGATTTCGGAATTATGGTATTGCTCTTCTGCATGTCCCAGTATAGCTTGAAGCGTGGAGACAGTGTCCCTGAGCTCCTCAAGTTCATGCTTGACGCCCCACAGCTTTCCGACATTTTCTAGTGCTTCAGGAATCAGATAAGAAGCGATCTTTCCAGCAATACTAAGGATGACAGCTTCTGCCATTTTTCTTCTCTCTGTGGATCAAAAGATATTAGTCCAATCGGTCCAAGGATAGAGACTTCTCACAACAGGTTTAACAGGTTTAACAGGTTTGTGTTGATGCTCACCTGAGACTAGCAAATCAAAAGGCTAACAAATCTAATTGTCTACCTCTGTGACCAACATGAACTGTTGAAGATAAAAATTCCAACCATCTATGCAAGCCTAAATAAAAAATGCATAATGGACCAAAGAGGTCGCGTCCAAGGTTAACTATTGATTTGTCTAAGATATTTGGTGCTTCCTTTGTTTACTCGTCCAACGTGCTTGCAAAGGCAATGAAGATGCTGGTGTTGAAGTGATAGAAATACTCTTAACAATTTGTCTAACAGTCCCGAGATCCAGAACCTGTGGATATTTGTGCAAAGAAATTGCGTCCCCAAGGACAAACATTTTTAGAAGATGACCAAAAATTCTTCTTGGGATGGATTTTAGGTATGACAAACTTGGTATAAAAGCTTATGTTATAAACCTAGAAAATTTTCCTTTGCTTTGATTCGGGCACTAGGAAAAGTGAGTGGCGATTCATTAGTACTAATATATATGTGTATATAGGCGATATATACTTCTGCAAAAATAGAAAGTTCTGAATGTATAGGTAACATAATGGATTTGTTAACATTATGATGCTAACATTACCGCATTCAATTCAACTTCCCTTCATTCACATGACATTATTGCTATTATTTTACTAAAATATTACAGTTTGATTAGAGAAGTTCACTCTCCTTGCTAATCTCTCAAAATCATTTGCTTCCTATGAATAAATGCTTCTATACCGTTTCTTGCTTTCTTTATATCTTCCCGTTCTCTAGATACTAATAAAAAATTGCCTTAAAACTCTTCCCACAGTAAACTTGCACATTTATGCAATGTAAAATCCCATATTTAGTCATTTTAAAAGGATTACCATATTTATGCGAGAATGACTTTGATATATGTGGCACGCTTCTAGATTATTTTTATCTGTTTGTATGTTTTGGAGGGTGTTTGTTTAGTGAGTTTGTAACGGGGCTTATTGGAGTTGGCTCGGGCCAATTCTCTAAACCTTTCTGGTGGGCCTAGTGTCCTTCTAAGTCCTCTTGACATGTGTTGGTGTATCATTGGCTTTTGTCCACCAGGCACGTGGCAGTCTGTTCGTATGGCATAATCCTCTGAGCAGTCCTTTTGATCCTCTTGCTATGAATAAGATATCAATTACCAAAAAAAGTTTAAATTACTAATTCAGTTCTAAATCTTTTTATCATGTAAATTTTATCATAAACCTTTTGCATGTGTAAATATAACCCATCCGTTCAATTTTAGCTAGAAATTACTGATATATACATCAATTGTCCTATGTGGCACAATAGGCATTATATATATATTTTTAATATTTTTTGAATTTTTGAATTTTTTTTTCTTTTTCCTTTTCTATTTTATTTTCCTTCTCTTTACTTTTTTTTTTTGGGCTGAAGGTTAGAGATCAAGCCCCCAAAAAAGGTAAAGAGAAAAGGAAAAAATTACAAAAATTTTAAAAATTTATTAAGAAATTATTAAAAAGTTCTCATTAATGTCGGTCATGCCACGTATAATGGCAGGCTTTCATGTCAACGATTTATGGCCAAAATTAATTGGATGGATTGATTGGCATAAATGCAAAAAGATGTAGGACTCAGTTGGTTAAAACAAAGAAAGAGTTTAGGATTGAATTAATAAAATTGCAACAGGCTTAAAATTTGTTTGGTAATTTTCCCATCACAATTAAATAGGGACTAAAGAGACATAAATTCGTTAGATAGGTAAAACATCACATCCAGTTTAATAAGTAAGGCAAGTCGAGGATGTTGTTCTTGTATGTAAAAGATTAAATGGAATGCTTTATTTCTTTCCCACTTTATTGCAAAGTATGTATATACGTTGGAGTTTTGCAATCAATGTTTGCCATTTGAATATTTTCTGTTATCTATAATTATTGTATACTTATATAATCTAATTTTATATATTTAGTTTTGTTTCACAAATGACACATAATAAAATAGAATGAAATAAAATAATCAAGATGATAAGAGTTAGCTGAGGTTTCTTATAACTTGTTTGTTTGTGCTTTTTAAAAATGCAAAAGTAACTTCTTGCTTTCTTGCTAAAAAAAATATTATTCAAGTATTAAAAATCATGGAATTATTGATGTAGATTATGTGAAAATTCAATATGTTTTAGACCAAAAAAAAAAAAAAAAAAATGTTAACATGAGTCCGAAATGAGATCAGATTTATTTAAAAAGAAAAGAAAAAAAGAGTCTCTTGTTGTTTTGCCGATGCTTTTGAAAGCATAGAGCTTGCAATCTACCACAAGAAGTGAACAACAAACTTGAGTTGTTGAAGACAGGAATTCTCATCAGCCATGCACATTACGAGATAAGGTCTAAATCAATGTGCACATGGGGCCCCACTGAGGTCAGGTCCGAGGTCCATGATGGGTTTGTCTAAGATTTTACATGCTTCTAGTGTTTACTAGCCTAACATGCTTGCATAGGCAATGAAATTGCTGGTGAAAACAAATCACTAGGGTTATAGTTCATATAACAATAAATTGAGGGAGAACTACCAAAAAAATTCTAAACCTATTGTAATTGTGCCAATTCAGTCCTAATTTTTTTTTTTTGCTAATTTAGTTTTAAACATTTTGCAATTGTGTCAATTCAGTTTATTCGATCAAATTTAGCCAGCCGGCAACTGCTGTCTAGCGATTGCTGACAAGGCATTTTTCCCCCATCTTCTCCTTCCTTTGGCCGGTGGCTAGAGTTGAGGGCTGGCGAGCCTCTCCTAGCCAGGGCAAGGCCGGCCTCATCGTCGCTAGGCTCGGCCCTACCAGATTTGGCGAGGCTCAGCCTTGCCCAACCAAGGCAAGGGTCGACCTCACCAATCGCCAGCAAGGCTTCTTGCCCAAGGATGATGAGGCTTGACCTTGCCATGGCTAGGCGAGGCTGAGCCTTGCCCGATCTGGTGATAGCGACCTCACCGTTGCTGGGCAAGGCTTGCCCACATAGTGGCCAACGGGGGCGAGCCTCACCCCTGACCAATGTTGACCAACCAAAGGAAGGAGAAGGTGCCCAAAAAAAAAAAAAAAAAGAATTCAAAAATTCAAAAAAATAAAAGAAAATATATTAAAAATGGCACGTCAGTGTTCATCAGATGGCCATCATTGGCTGGCATATATGTTAGCGCCGACCGACCAAATTTGACCATATAGACTGAATTGTTATAATTACAATATGTTTATGATTTTTTTGATAATTTTCCCATAGATTGATGCATGCATGGTGAAAATAACTTGAGAGCAAAATTACCAGGAGTACTAGTGACACTGAAGGACCGAATTTGACAGCAGCAGCCCGAATGAAATGCAGGCAACAAGATAAGATATGATGAAGAAATGGTACTTGAGTGCTGCCTGCATTTGCCCTCGTTGCTATATTTATCGTCGTCCCACATCAAACGGAGAAGAACATAGGAACATTCCTTTCTTACGTGGACGCAGCAAGGGAACGTGGAATATGATCCCCTTCTTGCTGTGTAAGTCTCTGCAAGACAGATAAGGAAAAGATGTCACGTCCAACTCGATGATTTATGTAGTCTCAATCGTTATTGATATATTAATATAGATACTTCTTTTTTTTGGTAAAAGTAAGCAATATAGATACTTTTGTTTCTGTCTACATAAGACATTAACACGATGATTTCCATTGTGGCCATTTTCCCCCGAACTCTTCCAGATTGCAAATATTTCAATCTCTAAAATTCTAGTTCAACTTCAGTGATAATTAAAGTGTACAGAAATTTCTCAATCATAATTCTAATATAGTTATAATTGTAAATAGCACACGGTATACTTCTTAATCTTGTAATTGTAGTTCATATTTTTACCGTAATAACATATGACCATTATTGCTAAAGGGTAAATACTAATATCCCTAACTAGATAAAAGTATAATAATCGTCATATAACGATAAATTTCAATAATGAATCAATCTAAGAAGTGTTACCTTAAGATAACTGCAAATAAAAAATCATAATTCATGTGTTAAAAATTTAAGTATAATAATATCTGATTTCATCGTGTAACCATGAGCTATCACTTAGTAATATACATAACATTTAATGATAATGATAGTTAATCTTAGTTAGACCAATCTAATACAAGTAATTATATATAGATAAATAATATTATATATCCCTACCACCAAATGCTAGGCGGGTAAGTGGGAATCAAATGCTACTTAGCGTTAATTTGTCAAGAACAAGATTCATGCCATCTGTAAAATGGCTTGTTCCCGTCAATCTTTTGATCTTGTCATGATATAACACTAGGCAGATGAGTGGGAATTAGATGCTGCTTGGCGTTAATTTGTCAGAATAAGATTCATGCCATCTGCAATGGCTTGTTCCCATCAATCTGGTGATTGGCTCACAAAATTTACTGATTTTGCAAATCCACATATAAAAGGCTAGGCAGGTGAGTGGGAATTAGATGCTACCTAGCGTTATTTTGCCGAAAGCAAGAGTCATGCCATCCGTAAAATGGCTTTTTCCCATCAATCTTGTGATTGGCTCACAAGATTGATTGATTTTACAAAAAAATTTCCAAGAACATTTTTGACAAATAGGATGGGCGGCCTAATTCCTTAAAATATCCCAAATTTTAGGGCCAATCTCAATTCTTCCCCAAACTTTTTTTTTTATTTAAAAAGAAAGTTTGAAACTTTTACTCTAGTCTTAATTCTGCCCACGGGTCCAAAATTCGCCATTCGTTTCTCCAAAATTATCAATCTCAAGGGCAATTAGGAGTCTATTATTAGAACTCTGTCTTCGTCAACACCTTCACCTTCGTATAAAATAATAGTAGCCTCTTGATGTTGATAATCTTGAAAAAATTAATGGCAATTTTTGGAAGCGTAAGCAAATTTGGGACTAGAGTGAAAATTGAGATTTTTTTAGATGAAAAAAATTCGGGATAGGATTGAGATTGGACCAAAAGTTACAGATTTTTTAGGAAACTTTAGTTAATGAATTGGGATTGGACCTAAATTAGCCCTGGGATAGAATGTGAATCTTGAACCTGTTTATCTACCCCTCCTATAGTAAAGTACTCAAAATTAAATCCCAAAATATCGGCAAGCATTTGGTCTTCCAAGGAATCTCGCAACAGTTAAGTTGGTTTTAACAGGGTTGACTTAACCCCCAAAGCAGCCTCTAAAAATATAAAAGAATACTTGCCGATACTTGGATCGTGAATATGTTATCATGTCAATGTTAGACAATTCATATAATTTTTTAATGCGGAAATTCATAATAAAACAATGATCTTTGATCTTCTTGATTTTCACAAATAGATGAAGACGTACATTTGTCCATAGCATCACCCTTGATGATAATTGTTGTGAAAAACCGAAGAACTCGAACCAAATAAAGAAATCATATTTCTCTCCCTTAACCCACTATTCTTTAATGTATTCTATCGATGGAGGAGAGAATATTGAGTTCTTTTCAGTTATTGTTGTTCATCGTAGGCGGAGAGAGGACCGGACTCTATTTATACATTCTTTCAATAGGTGCCTTCCATCAAAGTGCATTTTCAACTTTCATAAAAGTCATACCTCTTCTTTTTATTAGAGTCGTAACTTCTCATAACCAATATTTATATATTTTATAGCATTTAAACGATTTATTAAACCATATAATAAATCATATCATGTGGGCCACAATAATTCTTACATTCTCCCACTTGGCCCATATGATTTTCCTTTCATGGTTTAATAAAGACCGTAATGTGCATAATAACATTATGCTATAAATTTTTCATTAAATTGGCAAATACATAATAATCACAATTAAGTAAAGAAAACTAATGCGAGTCATAGTGGTTGTATGTCATTAATTGACATAGTCCCTTCTATGTACTACAACTATAGCACTTTACTTAACATGATCCATAAATGAGAAGTACAATAATAGTATAACTATAATGTCTCTTTAGAAACTATCATATTTAATATTCATCTATTTCCATAATGTATACTAAATAGAAAACAGGAAATATCAGAAACACGTAAATAAGCTCAAAGTGTCAAGTACATAAACTTAATGCAATCATAATACAAACATTAATGACGTTCAATAATGCCCATCTTTTCTACATGCTCATTAAATGTTTTGGGTGGCAGTCCTTTTGTTAAGGGATCTACTATCATAAGATTGGTGCTAATGTACTCAATTGACACTCTTCGTTTCTGAACTTCTTCTTTAACAGACAAGTATTTAATCTCCATATGTTTAGCACCCTTAGAATACTTGTCGTTCTTAGAGAAGAAAATTGCTGCAGAGGTATCACAATAAATTTTCAGTGGCTTGCCAATATTGTCAACAATCACAAGCCCTGAAATAAAATTCCACAGCCATAATCCATAAATAGTGGTCTCAAAGCATGCCACAAATTCAGCTTCCATGGTGGATGCAGCAATAACTGACTGCTTCGCACTCTTCCATGAAATTACCCCTCCAGCTAAAAGAAACAAGTAACCAATAATTTTTTTGTATCGGCAAATCCGGCTAATTCTAAATCTGAATATCCAATCACTTCAAGATGATCGAATCTTTTATAAGTGAGCATATGATTCTTCATTCCTTGCAAGTATCTAAGAACTTTCTTTGCAGCTTTCTAATGATCCATTCCAGGATTACTTTGATATCTGCCTAGCATTCCGACAGCAAAACTAATGTTTGGTCTAGTACAAGTTTGTGCATACATTAAGCTCTCCACAATAGATGCATAAGGAATATTTTTCACGTGTTCTCGTTCCAATTCACTTTTCGGAAATTGCATAAAGCTAAATTTGTCACCTTTCTGAATTGGAACTATTCCTGCTGAACATTTACTCATATTAAATCTCTCTAAAATTTTCTCAATATAGGTTTTTTTTGAGACAATCCTAATAATCCTTGTGATCTATCATGGAATATTTCTATTCCTATCATATACGTTGCATTTCCCATATCCTTCATTTCAAAATTCTTAGAGAGAAACTTCTTGGTTTCATGTAACAAACTAAGATCATTAGCAGCAAGCAGAATATTATCAACATACAGAACTAAAAAAATAAACTTGCTCCAACTAATCTTCATATATATATACACTAATCAATGATATTTTCCTTAAATCCAAATGAAGTTATGGTATCATTAAACTTAAGATACCATTGTCGGGAAGCTTATTTAAGTCCATATATTAACTTCTTTAATTTACATATCATGTGTTCCTTTTCTTTAATTGAAAAGCCTTCGGGTTGGTCCATAATAAACTCATTCTTCTAAATTCCCATCAAGAAATGCGGTTTTAACATCCATTTGGTGTAACTCCAAGTCATAATGAGCCACCAAAGCCATAATAATTCTAAGTGAGTCTTCTTAGAGATTGATGAAAATGTCTCTTTATAGTCAATACATTCTTTCTGTGTAAAACCCTTTGCAACAAGTCTGGATTTATGTCGTTCAATATTGCCTTTTGAGTCACGCTTTGTCTTAAAACCCATTTACACTCGACATTTTTACATCCTTTAAGCAATTCAACTATATCTCAAACTTGATTTTGATGCATGGATTTTAACTCTTCTTCCATGGCATTAAACCATTCATTAGAATTTTCACATTCCATGACTTGAGAAAATGAATCTGGATCATTTCCAATTCCTAGATTAATTTCTGACTCTTGTAAATAAACCATATAGTCATCAGAAATAGCTGACCTCCTTTTTCTTGGAGATCTTCTTAATGCTATTTCTTGTGACTTAGTTATTGGAGGTTCAATGTTGACATCTCTATTTATGAAGTGTTTGTTCATTAATTTGTTATTCTCAATTATTGTTAGGTTGTATTATAATATCAAAAACAACAATTTTAGAAGCTTTGGGTATAGGAACTTCTACCCTTACTTCTTGAATACAAGCATCACGCACTCTTTCACTCCACTGATGTCACCATTCTCAATAAACCTAGCATTTTCAGATTCAACAATTCTTGTACTATGATTAGGATAATAAAATTTATATCATTTGGATTTCTCTGCATAACTAATAAAATAACCATTGGTCGTTCTTGAATCCAATTTCTTTTCATGTGGATTGTAAATTCTTACTTCTGCTTGACAATCTCAAACATGTAAATGTCGTAAACTAGGTTTCCTTACCGTCCACAATTCAAAGGGAGTCTTTGGAATTGTCTTACTAGGAACCCTACTTAATAAATACATAGAAGTCTTTAAAGCATACATCCACAAAGATAAGGGTAAAGATGAATGACTCATCATACTCCTAACAATTTCCATTAAAGTACGATTACACCTTTCAGCTACACCATTTTGTTGTGGTGTACCTAGCATTGTGTATTGAGCACAAATGCCATGTCTTTTAAGGAATTTAGCAAATGGACTGGACATTGTCCTGATTCATCATACTTTCCATAATATTCACCGCATCTATCCGATCTTACTATTTTCACATTTCTATCTAATTGCCTCTCAGCCTCTTTAATATACACTTTAAATGCATTCAGTAATTGAGACTTATCATGCAATAGATAAATGTAACCATAACGTGAAAAATCATCAATAAATGTGATGAAATAGCTTTCTTTACCAAATGATGGAACATTAAAATGACCACATATGTCAATATGTATAATTTCAAGAAGCTTTGTGCTTCTTGTGGCACATTTCTTAGTGTGCTTTGTTTGTTTATCTTTAATACAATCAATACACACTCCAAGGTCAGTAAAATCCAAATTTGAAAGAATTTCATTATTCACTAATATTTGCATTCTTTATTTGGATATATGACCCAAACATTTATGCTACAAGTAAGTAGAATTCTCATTTACCAAACTTCATTTAGTGCCAACATTATGATGCAAGGTTATTAATGTCTCAACAAAAGCATTATCAAGTCTAAATTTGTAGAGACCATCATATAAAGTTCTAGTTCCAATAAAAGTATCACTCTTAAATAAATTGAAAAATTCAGAACCAAACTTATAATAAAATCCCACCAGATCAAGTCTTGGCAAAAAAACTAAATTACAAGAAAATGTAGGCACATAAAGGGTTCGAAACAAATCTAAATAATGCCCAGTATCTAAGATCAAACGATAAGTGCCAATGCCTTCAATTGAAGCTTTGTTTTTGTTTCCGTAATCACATAACTTTCATTTGGCTTTATAGTTTGGATCGTAAGAAATCCCTGCATTGTATTTGACACACGAGTGGTGGCACTAGAATCAATCCGCCAAGTATTATGAAGAACTTCAGTAAAGTTTGATTCAAAACATATTAAAACACAAGACTTACCTTTCTTTTCGAATCAAGTCTTACGTTTCAGACAATTTTTCTTCAAGTATCCAATTTTGTTGCAAAAATGACACTTAATAAGATTGTGTTCCTTTTTATGGATTTGAGAAGCATTTGAAGAGTCATTCATGACATGTAATCCTTTATTCTTACTCCTTCCACCTTTCCTCTTGAAATTCCTTTGAACTTCTTGATGACTTGAGAGATGAACAGAATAAGCCTTTTGATTCTTTATCCTTGTTTCCTCTTGAACTAGCATACTGGCCAATCATTCACATTCCACTTATCCTTTATAGTGTTGTAATTCATTTGAAATGACCCATATTGCTCATGAGGCAAGGAATTAAGTATAAATTGTATTAAAAAGTACTCATCCATGTTCATTCCTAAAGTTCTTAACTTTGCTACTAAATTTGTCATCTCAAGTATATACTCATGCATGGTATGTGAACCATCATATTTCATGGTGGTCAATATGCTCATCAATGTATCGGTAAGTGACTTATCAGCAGTTTGAGAATGCTCTTCCAAAAATTTCATAAATTTCTTAGCATTATCAATTTTGGGAAGAGAAGTCTTTAAGTTATTTACAACTATCATTCGCATGAACATTAAGTTTAGTTTGTTCGATCTTTCCCAAGCTTTATGGAAAGACTTTTCATCATCGCTACTTTTATCAATAATAGCAGCTGGTTTCTCAACTTGAAGCGCTAAATCAAGATCTATAACACCTAAATGAAATTGGACTTGTTCACTCCAATCAGGAAAATTCATCACATTGAATAAGGGAATAGACAAGGCATGCGAATGGAGTGAAACGGGTACAAATACTACAAATGTGCAAGAAAATATTCATACATTAATGTCTTGAGAATATCACTTAATCAGATTCAAACTAAACTACTTATGCACATCATAGTTCTCCTTTGGGCGATCCTATGATATGCAAATATATATAAACCATAATGATACTAATAACTTTTATTTGGTAATTGGAAATATATCTTATTAAAATTTATTTGCTATCTTTGGATATACAAACAAATTTAATAAGTCATATTAATTACCAACTATCATGTTCATGAATTATAAGAAAATAATTAACCTTTGGGTTAATCCCTAAGTTCTTATAATAAATAAACTTCAATATACCCATAACACCAATAATAATATGAAACATATCAATTTAATATATAGCATCAATTAATCATGGGTAATTGAATAACACAATTTACAATATCAAAATTCAAAAGACTATAAGGTTTAGCCACTTTGGTGACTAACAAACCATTCATAATATGAATTTTTAATATTGTAAAATACAAATATTTACCAAATTGCACATAAGGACAGAAACGTAATCAAAGCATAAGAGCAAAATCGTAAAATCATAATTCCATAAAGGCAAAACCATAAATTTAAAATTCAGGGGCCAAATGGTAAATAATAAATTAGCATAGGGGCAGAAAAAAAAATAAAAAAATAAAAAACAGCCCCTCGGTACATCAGGCACATGCTGAGCATGTGCCTACATCCGTCACAAGCGTGTGCCCCGCACGCGTGCGTCCAATGCGCAAACGCGTGCAACGCACGCAGCTAGCATCTGCTGCACGCAGTGGTTGAGCACGTGGCGCGTGGGTCCATGCGCCTGCAACTGTAGCGCGCGCATGAGGCCCACGCGCTTTCTTCCTCGCGCCCATAATCGATTTCCGCCGGTTTTCACCGTTTTCCGCCGTTTCTTCTTCGGCAGCCCATCCCATACACAAATAAATAATGGGTTTTGAAGAGCATGCCGACACGACCACATGGGTCCAAGTTTCGAAGAAAATGACCAAGAAATTAACCTCAAATCAAACGAAAATTTCCCAAAATACATATCCTTAACCACTGCGACTTCCGCCGCCCAATTAGCCTCCAGCGAACACCAATATACCGGAAAAACTCATGGCTAATGTTCCTTATGGCAGTGCGATGGTGTTGCTCCGAAATCAAGCGGTGGGTCGCCGGATTTAGCCTAGAACCGGCGAGTTTCTTACTTAGCCTCAAAACTCTGAATTCCTTCGTTTTTCATCCTTTTTCATTCGGATTTTTTTTTTAATTAACAGAACCATTCGAAAACATTTTCAACAATAAAAACAGTACAAATAGGATCATAATATTTCTATAAACGGAAAAATCATAAGATCATAAACCACGCTCTGATACCAAATGTTAGACAATTCATATAATTCTTTAATGCGGAAATTCATAATAAAACAGTGATATTTGATCTTCATGATTTTCACAAATAGATGAAGACATACCTTTGTCCATAGCATCACCCTTGATGATAATTGTTGTGAAAAACTGAATAACTCGAACCAAATAAAGAAATCCGATTTCTCTTCCTTAACCCACTATTCTTTAATGTATTCTACCGATGGAGGAGAGAATACTGAGTTCTTTTTAGTTATTGTTGTTCATCATAAGCGGAGAGAGGATCGGACTCTATTTATACGTTCTTTCAATAGGTGCCTTCCTTCAAAGCGCATTCTCAACTTTCATAAAAGTCATACCTCTTCTTTTTATTAGAGTCGTAACTTCTCATAACCAATATTTATTTATTTTATAGCATTTCAACAATTTATTAAACCATATAATAAATCATATCATGTGGGCCACAATAATTTTTATAGTCAAATTCATTCTTTAGGATGATATTGTGAAGTGAACCAAACTGGAAATGTATGCATTTGACTAACCAAAAGAGTTTCTATCCAACAATGGAAATAGTAAATTTTCTTTTCTTCACGAAAGCATTTGTCAAAGGGAACTTATTTTCAATATATAAGTCTATATAGACTCTTCCCTTTTTTTTTTGTTTTGTTTTTAATCACCTAATTATAAAGATCAAGAATAATTATTGGAGTTTGCTTATCTTTTGGAAATGATTGTGTTAGAATTTTAGTAGACTATTGGTACATGCACTTTTTTCCCTTACCTATTGTAAATTGCACAACTGCAATGTTGTATCGAGATTTTACTTTGATTTTAGTTTATTATACATTACTCTCTAATTGAATTTACATTTGCATTAACCTATCAGGACATAAGGTTAGCAATTTTTTTTTTTAATTTTATGTACATTGTTTCTTTTTGGTAATTACACGTACTTTATCAAATGTATAGTTGATCACATCTTTATTATTCAATGGTGCCTTTAGAATTAGCATAGAGATTTTATTCATGGTCTAATCAACGGAACCATAAAGACTATATAGATGTTAGCAACTTCTATTTGTGACAGTTTATGTATACACAATTAATTGCATATTTTTATTTGAATATTTTGACAATTAAATTTCAAAGTTGAAAAATTATAGTTTAATCTAATCAATATTGACCTTGTGGGTTTTTTGCCATAATATGTTTCTATAATTAAAAGATTGCTTACTTGTGCTCTCCTTTAATTTTTTTACACATTTTTTTCTACAACGCGAAATGGAGGTTGAAACTCTAGTTACACCTTTTTTTACTATCAAACTCACATCTCATTAAAGGAAACTTCGAGCATTTCTTAATTTTGGTCCACTTGCTATGACATATGAATGTATGATCTATCGTGACTCTCCTGATGGATGTTAGAGAGTGTTTTTAGAAATAATATCGAGTTGGAGACCAACAATCCTCAATCTGTGTGGTTTCTCTCAAACTCTTAGCTTTCGCGAAGTTAGGATTTCCAATTTTGGTTCAATTAATCCTATAAAAATTCTACATGACATGGAGCCGCTACTAACTTATTGGGTCAGTTAGGAGACAAGTGAAATACTGAAGGATATCTCATTTCCTGCACAATAAAAAATCTAGAATCATGGAGTTGATTACATTAGTAATGCAACTAATGCCCTTTTGGTTTAAACTAAGGAGTCCACATGATCTATTTATCAACTATGAATCCTAAAGTTCTTGTTTGCTAAGTGTCCATGCAGTGATTTTGGTGTTTATTATGATCCTAAGATATAACATAATCATTTAGTTAGAACAAGCAAATTCACAACACCTAAGCGATATAAAAGAATTACAACTAATTCTTCGATAACAATAATAAGAGAAAGAGACCCATGAGCTAAATTCAAATAGCATCCAATTTCTTGTCTAAAAGATTAATGTACTAAAACTAAACTATATCTGAGATATTTGCTAAAATCCCTAAACTGTATACACTAACTAAATGAAACTAAATTAAAACTAATACGAAAATCTAAGCTAATCAAGCCCTACTTTTTAAAGATTTTCTGTTTTTTATTTTTTGAATTTTTTGAATTTTTATCTTTATTATGTCTAGTTTTCATTATCTATTATTTAAGAAGACATAGACTGAACCCATGGGCTCAACCCGCGTGTAAGTTCAGGTTTAGGCTCGCAAGGACGTGGGCCCAGTTTTGGAGTCGCCCTGTAGGCAAGGTCAAATTTGAAATTCATTGTGATGGGCTGCACACGGGCTCATTAAAGCCCATTTCCTATTATAAAGCCCGATTTCTCATTTATATTTCTCTTTTCTCCTCTTTCATTATTTCCATTATTTATTTTCTTATTTTGTTTTTTTCCCCATCGTCTTCGTGTTGTCGTATCTTTTTACTGCTCATGAACTTCTAACACTCGCAAATTTATTCCAAAATACCAAAGCTTCAATCACGATAAATCCATATCCTATACTAAACGAGAATAGCAGGATCTATCGTTAACCACCACCGATCACTGGTTTACCACCGTTAACCTTCGGCCACATACTCGCACATGGACTCATAGCGAATATAAACATGAAACACTAACACGGTGAAGATCTCAGTCATGAGCATCGCCAGAAACGAGGGCTAGGAGTAATGGTTTCTGATTACATACTCACATCATTGGACATTATGGAATATTGTAGGAACACACGGAACACACGAAAATATAGAACATAAATACAAAGATGTAGTTTGAGGTAGTCTCAGTGATGATGAAATATAGCTGAAATCATGCTCAATAGCCAACGAATAATATCTATCGTGTAAGAAACATCCATGCACACTCAAAATAATCCAGGATTAGAGACAAGTCAAAACTAATTTGGTCCAAGCATTTTGTCAAACAGGTAACGAGCATATTTATGAATGTGTTTACATTCAAAGTGAATGAAAGAATAACATCCTGGTTAACGTCAAGCATGTTAATGTTAGAAGAATCACCAAAATATCGCTACTCGGGCTGCCAGAAACTAGATCTTTAGAGTTTTTGTTCTTACTCATAATAAACTGAGATGGAACATATTGAACTCACCTTGTCGGGAAAAATCTCAGTCACAGATGCTGATCGAGCTGGCACGAGGAGATTCCAGAACGCATCTCCAGTGAGGAAGAATGCCGGCGCTGGAGCTTGATTGAGAATGCAGCTCTTTGAGTTTCGCGGAAAAAAAAGAAGAAGAAAAAAACAGGGTAAAGCAGAGGAGACTCGCGGCAGCAATATAATGCCGGTCAACAACAATGATAACTGCAAGAACTAGCTCAGGAACGGAAGTGATAAGCAGCAAACCACGACGTTGATTAACAATGGAGAAGCATTCTCGAAAAGCTTCTTGAGAGAAGAATTTTCTCTTCTTCTTATTTTTCTATGGAGCCTTTTCGATGAGCCCCTTTTTATTAGGGGCTTGCGAAGGTGGTCCTTTTTCTATTTATGGGTCAATTTGAATTTCCTTTTTCTCAATCGGATGGGCTTGGGAACGGCTATGCTTCGAAATTCGTGAATTTTCAGTTCTGTTTGACGCACCGAACGGGTTGAAATATGCAATTTCCAGGCTGAGGATTCGAGCTGCACAAGTTGGCCTCTGTTCCTTTATTTAACCGTTTAATTTTTTTCTTATAGATTCGTCGACTAAAATTTGGGTGTTGACTTGATCGATTTGAATTACAGGGCAAGATATTCCCCTTTTCTTTTCCTATTCGTGTTTATATTTCGTTGATTTTAGATATGATCTAAAGAAAAGCATGATTTAAAAGTTTGATCATGCTTCAAAACATGATCCCTTTCTTGCTTTGTAGTCTAAGTAGGACACGGGACAGATAGGGAGAGGTGTTACGTCCAACTCGACAACCCATATCCCATTCCTTCCCCCAACTACTAATAAAGATGTTTATTTATTAAAATATCCCATATATGTAGAATAGTTCAATTTCAGTGACAATTAAAGTGCAAAACAAATTTTCAGTCATAATTCTAAAATCTTTATAATTGTAAATAGCACATGATGTACTTCTTGATCTTATAATTGTAGTTCATATTTCTACTATAATAACATATAATTGTAATTGCTAAAGAGATAACTAATGATATCTGTTACTGGATAATAGTATCTAATCACCATACATTAATAGATTCAGATAACAAATCAATGTAGGAAGTGTTACCTTAAGCTAATTGCAATTTAAAAATCATAATCCATGCATTAGAAATTTTAGTATAATGAAATTTGATTTCATCGTGTAGCCATGAACTATCATTCAGTAATATGCATAACATTTAATGATTATGACAATTAATCTTAGTCAGACCAAATTAATACAAGTAATTATATCTTATCATTTAAAACTAAAATTACCATTAAAAATAATATTTTCTAATATTTTATATATATTATATATATAGGATGAACCCTACCACCAAACATCTTATTTGGGAAAATGCAATGAATGTGATAGTTTTGACATATTGATGCATACTTGATTTGAAAGCTAAATTAAACTTTCCTTGATTTCATAGGAGTGGTGGCTATCATTTACTGAATCATAGTTTTCATCACTTCTTTCTATTATCAATTTAGGTTTTCAACACAAGAAAGTTTAATAGGATGACCGAATATTCCTTAAATTCTTGGTATAGATGTGGGACATTACGGTTGTTAGGAAAACGAGAATTTGCTAAATATTTTCGCATAATGATGTGCTTTGGGATTGTTACTATAATGGACTTGACTCACATTTAAGGTTCCATTTGTAGTTATCTGTGTGTTCTTAGAACTGCGTGAAGGAGATTGAACTTGGTGTTATGTCAAATGTTCTTTGAATTGAAAAATCCTCCAGTTTAATAAATGATTATGTCCCATATGATATAACTGACCATTATAAGATAAAATGCTAGTCGGCCTAGTCTGCCGTATGAATCGATGTACTTACCTTTTTTGCGCTAAAAATACTTATTCATAAGATAATTGGCAAACGATGAAAATTAATAAGAAAGTATGAACCATTTAATGATTGCGTTAATGAAGATAGTTATAATAGATGAAGTTATGCATCCTTTTTAACGACGCATAGTTATACTCACTTCTCAGAAGACTCATATGTTTTAGTTAATTAAATAATTAACCATCTAAATAGGCTTAATTAGTTTTAAATTGGATTAAGATTTTCTTTGAGCTAAAAATACTTATTCATAAGATAATTGGCAAACGATGAAAATTAATAAGAAAGTAATTTAATGATTGCGTTAATGAAGATAGTTATAATAGATATCCAAAGTTTTAAATTGGATTAAGATTTTCTTTGAGCTTATCTACCATGAAAATGAAAATGATTACAAAATTTCCGTGGAATACAACTCTAATGTCTTAAAGCAGAGATTAATAGGTGATCTATTTGTACCGTGGCTTTGTAAAAATAACTACTCATAATTAGTTTATCATCGAATTACGTCTGTAAATAAATACTTTAAATTATGATATCTTGTGCTTTAAATTATGATATCTTGTGTCTCCTTTAACCTTTTATCAATTAGCTCGTTGTTTGAGAATGTAGAAATTTATTCATATATCCATATTTTGCATTTTACGCATAATTGTCAAGAATTCTCCAAATGCAACAATAGAAAATAACAGAAAACAGCAGAATAAATCATCAAATTTATTCCACGTGACGATTATCTATATGGATCAATGCGCATAATTATAACTATTGTGCTTCGCCCTTCTGTCCTGCATCATCCAGCATGTTTAGTTTCAAATCACAACGGGCATCGACTTTAGGAACTGATTTCTCCAACTCAGGAATTCTACAACCGAAGCAAACAGATAGCGCGAGACGCAAGAAACAAACTGCTGCAAACGAGTGCAGAGGTGTTAACACTCAAGCCATAGATTTATTGCCATCATCTCGGATCTTTTTCTGCAGGCGATCTCCATTGACAGTCACGGGAACATGGCTAAACACAAAGGAAAAAAAGCAATAGAAAGATGTGTTCAGATTCAATTGTTGATAACAATGAATTGTAAATGCAATCAAAGCTTTGCGTTACTAAAATGATTAATCTACACTAAAACGCCCTCAGGTTGCGCCAAAAACATAAGCTATTTCGTAACAGTGTCTTAGAGTTATTTTAACAAATAGTTTGTGTGCATCGAGAACATTGAATCTGGTCACGAATTTCCAAGTAATTTTTCATCTAAAACTGACACTGGCACAACAATGTCGTCACATATCATCAGGAAACACTTTAGATTCTCAGTTATTTATGTATGAGCGATATGAACGCAACTCGGTCTTGTATCTCGAACTACACAGAACTGGGGATGATGAAGTTACCAGGTTAACAGGACGAGATAAAACAGATATGATGTTGTCAATCGAAATCAAATCCAGTAGAAGTAACTCAAGCGAGATCCGAGAACTTCGGTCTTCCCAGTAGGGAAACAAAGCAAAACAGAGAGGCCACTGCGTAAAGTTTAAGCCAGCGAACAGCAATGGTGGCAATAGCTACTATTCGCCTGAATTCGATGAATAGAGTTTGCAAAGTGAAATAAACCAGTGACATCGTTTGCTCCATACTCCCCGCGGCTTCAAAAAAAGAAAAAGAAAACGATTCTCTATATTCCGACCCTGTCATGGCCCACCTTAAAGCATTCGGAGATGGGAGTGCGACGGTCAACCGCGACGATCGGCAGTGGCAAACAGCGTCCAGAGGGTGATGGTGAATGAAATCGACGAAGGAGCCTCTGAAAATTCAGGAAGAGACCGAGAAACCGGTGTTACTGACTGTACTGAAATTAGGAACGGAAGGAAGGTAGAGGGAACTTAGCTTTTGCGGCGATCGAACAATGAAGAACTGAGTTCCGATCATCTGAGCAGAACTGAGGAATGTCGGATTCAGGATTGGATATCGTTGAAGACTGGATCGACTTGGAATAGCCAGAATTCGCTGTTTTTGTAGGAGCTATGGAGTTCTAGAGAGCTATCCGTGAACTCAGAGAATGGGCATTTTGCAATCTATCCTTGTTACAAAATTGTAGGAGCTATGGAGTTCTAGAGAGCTATCCGTGAACTCAGTGTTACTGACTGTACTGAAATCAGGAACGAAAGGAAGTCTAATTGATTCGATTATTTTTAGAGTGAGAACCGAATGCATGAACGTGGGTTTTCACGCACACCGTTCCTTCAGGCGACTCGTGCATTTCATCTAGAATTCAAATCGCAACAACCTTCTCTCTGTTAAACCCAAAAAGGAGAGTACTTTGTTCTGTGAAATTTTCCTGATTTTTGAAAATATTAGATTTTTCTGTTGTTTTTTTAGAGATTAGGGAAATTGTGGAAATTATGGATGATGGTTTTCTCGACATCCAAAAATTTTCTAGTCAACGTGGTGTGTTCCAATATATGTATATTAATTATGGAAAATTCTAATTCATAGCCTTCGAAGAAAAAATTGTGAAATGTAGGTGCAATTATTGGAGAAAAAAGTTAGCATGCGCAATATTTGCAAAAAATATATAATTACCAATTTTCTAATATTGTGCAAAGAATTATTATTTTTCAGATTGTTCACACAGTTTCAGTAATTTTCGGGTCATTGGGGGTGCATATCAAGGCCACAGACTCGGAATTAAGGATAGGAGGGCATTCAAGTAATTTCAATCGGAACAGTAGTTTTTGGCCCAAGTTGAGTCAGCCATTGTTTAGAATGACTAATTTCTACAAACGGTATTGAATTCTGTTTAATTGAGGCAAGTAATTTCTACGACTATTATATTTTGTAAAATATTGCATGACATGATTTGTCTAGAAAAAGCTATATTGTGACATGGCATGTATTTTTGAAGCATATTAATAAATATTAATTTTATGGCACACTATTTTTAGATCAAGCATTGGATACTTTTGAGTCTATGATTTGGAAATATTTTAAGCTGAAATGCTACTTATGTATATAATGTGTGCGTGAGCACACAAACCAATATTGTTTCGGGGCTCAATCTAGACCAATGTGATTTAAAATGTTTATTCATACCTAATGTGATTTTCAAGGCCTAACCGACAATATTTTTGGGTTTTATCATGTGGAGAAGTGTGACTATAGGGTATTTTTGACATTGAGTTTGATATATGCTGATTATAGTATGTGGGTTTATGATATAGTGTGAATTTATGATTTATTGGATTAAGCATTCTACTTTTTACATGGGAAAATGCAATTAATGCGATCATCTTGATATATCAATGCAAACTTGTTTTTAGAGTTACATTATTCATTGCTTTATCGCATAGGAGCGATGTCTGTCACTTACTAGCCATGGTTTTCCTCACCCATTTTTACTACCATTTCAGGTTTTACAAATGAGAAAGTTTAGTCGAATGCACATGAAGAGGGATTTGAGAGTGGAATTGGAATTTACAATAGACTATCTGAATAAACTTCATCAAATTCGATTTTTGAATTTCTGGTAATTGGTTAGTTCTTGATTCACTAGACTCTGTTATAGTTATCATCCAATGAAAGGTTTTGCTTAGTCTACACACACATATGGGTTAAAAGGCTCGATTCTTCATTTTTTTTTCTTTTTTTAAGTTGGATGGCCATTCCCTAAGTTCTAGATTGCATATGCAGATTGACGCACTAAGGGACTATTACTTGAACAAACTTGACACATCTATAGTTTTCGATGTGTTCTTTGTAAAGGAGAATGAACTTGGGAGTTATGTCAAAAGTTCTTTGAATTGAACATCTTCCAATTTAATGGAGGAAATAATAAGATAAAATGCAAATTGGCTTTTGAAGTGATAAGCTCTGGAGAATAGAGGATCTAGATAAATAAAAATTGCCTTACAGATCTCTTCGCACACTAGGCCATACCACAACTTATACATTTATGCAATGTACAATCCTATATTTAGGCATTTTATGTAGGTCACTCTATTTTCATAAATATCAAAAGGATTCCATGGGGGCAAAATGTCGGACATTCACCTCAATTTTTTGGCATATAGAATTTGGACACAATATTTTACCATTTCTTTTTCCTATTTCCATGATATCGATTAGTTTGGAATATCCTTTAACTCAAAATCATAACTTTTCTTTATCAATTTTCAGAAAATAACTTATTTCTATTATCAAGTCTGATTATCATTTTTATCCCCTAACATATTCCGTTTCTAATTTGGCTCTATTCAGTAGCTTTACCTTCGATTCTTTTGGAATTGTCACTGAAGTCTGTTCCCTTCAGATTGTCAAACATCTCGCTGGATTGTACTTTCTCGCTTCTGCTCCGTTATCCAGTCAGAGTGCTCGAATTTACTCACAGCTCATTCGATTCTCCTTCACCGGCTTCGATCATTGCTTGCGACACGTCCAAGACTTTCTCTGGTTAGTTGAACTACCGATTGTGACCGATAATCGCTCCTCGCTAAGATAAAAGCTCTTCGTTCTGTTTTGAGTGCTACTCATGTAAACCAAGAGCTTTGTCGTTGACGTCTGAGCTTATAGTAGTAACTGCGCTTCAGTCTTGATAATCTTGTAATGATTGGGTTGTGATTCTCGCTATCTCATGGCCGCATCGTGCCGTCTAATGGAATGCACAACAACTGTTTGGTGAAATGCCCTAGTCGTATTGGTATAAATATGACTTCGAATCTGACTGAGATCGACTTGTCTGTCTTGAACGATTCACTGTACCAGTTGTATAGGTTAAGTTAATCTAAATTAAAATTCACTTTTAAGTCCATTCCAGAAGGTCTCAGCCTTGATAGGCTTTTGGTGTTCTAAGGCGATAAGCTAAATATGTTAGTGCTTAATTGTAAATACTCGTATGGTCGTTGGTGTGTTCATGAAGCATAGACTGATCATGTAGACTAATAAATTGGAGCGCAGATCCCCTTTGCTGTGCATCTCTTTTCTGATAGTGAATTCCGGATCATGTTTTCTCTAATGAGTGGATGTAAAATGCAATGCAAATTTGTGTTTGCGTTTGTGCTGGATCGTGGTTGTTGCTTGCTGGTTATACGTTATCTAATGATGCTGGGGTATTACTTGGAGCTCTTGCAAGAACTTTCTTGTCGGTTCTAGATTAGTTTATGTTCAATTGAAAGCTTTGTTAAGGACCCGGTTTAATAGGTGAAAGTAGGAAATATTGTCCATCGATGAGTAGGTTGATGCTGTATTTCCGCTGAGGATGAACGAATTGGGTTTGGTGTCTGAGGTAGGTTAGTCTGGCAACGAGCAAGAAAAGGAAGAGATGAAATTGATTCACCTAGACAACTAACTAGAATTTGTGTTTGGGCGTGAGAGAAAGATAAAGAGAAGGTTCAAAGGAAAGAGAAAAAAAATTGAACTCCGTGTGTTCTGGGATGGTGGTCTGAGAAAAGGAAAAAAATAATAAATATAAATATAAAAGATTAAATAATAATAAATAAAAATTGGAAAATGATTAGGAAAATAGGTCTTGATTGGGTTTAACTTATTCTTATTAGTTTATGTCACTTTCTTCCCAATTTAATTGTGGTCCTAACTCCTGACTTCATCTCTCATAATCTATGGGATATGTAAAAGATTGCATCCAATTTAATAATTAACGCAAGTTTATGTTGATATATTGCTCTGGCATTTTAAATTAACGTTAAGGAAAGTGCGAGGGAATAGAGTTTGTAATGATGTGACTCAATCATTAAGCTCCATTTTACCTAACTTTAGCTTGGTTTCACAAATGACACATGATGAAATAGAAGAAGAGAAATCATGATGATCAAAGTTAGCTGAGTTTTTTAGGATTTATTTGTTTGTACTTTTTAAAAAGCAAAGGGAAGTTGTTACGAAAGGAGGTTGAGCTTTCGAGGTCCTAACAATTTTCACTTTCCTATTAAAATTAATTATGTTATTAAAATATTAAAAAAATGTGGAAAAATTAATGAAAATAATGAATGAATATTTACACGTTGTCAAAATTTCACATGTTTTAAAGCCCTAAAAATGTAAACATGTGTCGGAGATAAGATGCTCGTGAAAGTTTATAAAAAAAATGGTTAAAATATATCAAACGAAAAAAAAAATGTAAAATTTGATAAGAGATAGCCCATAGTTGTTCCGAGGCTGCGATATGAACATGATGTCTGGAACTTTAACATTCATCTCGAGGCAGTATTATACACAACTCATGATGTATGGAACTTTGACATTCATCTCAAGGCAATATCATACGCAACTCATGAAGAGTAAACTTCTAAGGGCAATCAAGATGCTCATTGTCAAATCAGTAGTAGTAAATCATCGCAATAAGCTCTGTCATACTCATATCTAACAAAACAACAATTAAATTACTGAAATTTGAGCTTCGAACAGGAAATTTTGAAACTTCTGAAAGAGATTTAAATTTGAAAAATAAGAAATCTTGTCACCTGTAAAGAAAATTAGAAGATCGCAACAAATCTCAAAGAAATTAACTTGATCTGGGTAACAATTAGGCCTGGTGCAACCGTGCCCAAGATTGTCAATTGATCACCTTTTCTTTGCGGCTTACCCCATAGCTATTGAAACTCATTCAGCCCAACGCATGGACCAGCGACCATATCTAGTCAGGATTTGATGATATTAAGATATGATTTTGATAAAGCTTAGTCTCTTTGGATAAAAAAAAAGAAAAATAATTTGCCAAATAACCTTGAAAGCTTTATTTAATTAATTAAAGGGCTTAAGGCCCTGTCCGCCCAAGCTGGGCCCAGAAAGCCCGGCCCACAGGAATAAGGCCCGTGGGAAGGGAGAGGTATAAAAGGGAAAGAGAGAGAGAGAAAAGACGTTGGTTGGATTCATTCTTACGCACGTCTTTTCTCTCCCGCAACGTTTTTTCTCTCTCAAAAGAAGAACAAGGCATACGGCTTCTAATTCTTCCCTTCAAGGCTTCATCAAATCGAATTCGACCGGATTCTCTTCCTCCATTGGCGTCGGTGTCTAATCTGTGGCTAACAAGGTACGCGAATCCGTGGTGTCTTTACGATCGGTGATACGTGTCGTTTTCTTGGGCTACGCTTCCGCTTGAGTTTAGGGGTTCGATTTAATGTCGAATCCGGGTTTTCGGGGATCAGTTATTCCCAACAAACCTATTTCGTGTATTTCAATATAGAAGAAGAACCCAAGGACAACAAATAAAAGTGCTGCTTACTCACCAAAAAGAAGAGAAAAGTTACAAGTTTAGAGGCAACAACAGGGTCACACGGGCCTTGAGCAGTTGCTTAGGCCAATTGGAGGGGCATTCTTACTTTCAGGGATCCTTTACCTATTGCCTATTATCACTTTATTAGTAGTTATCTTAGTAAATTACCTAATATTTGGTCAAATAAATCAGAGTGTTCTTTGATAGACGCCACGTACAAATTAGTGTTATAGATCAAGTATGGACAGGAGTTCCTCTTGTTGCGACGTGGAGCGCAACGGCGCCCTTCTTTTCCATTAATCATTATAATCTTATGTGAGATTAAATTAAGTAAATCCACCGCATATCTTGATATACAAATCATCCACCGAGGAACTGTGACAGTGTGAAAAGGAGGGAAACAGAGAACCTAAGAATAGCCAAAGCAATGTGAAAGCAAATGCATTCGTCCCACTTATACCAAGTTCAAGCAAGGGACAAGCAATCCTTTCCTTAAAGCCATAAGCGGATGATTCTTCTGTTTCAGTACGCAATTAATGAACAAAATACATATATTGATTCTACGCGAACACATTGAGACAGTTATTTCCAAGGGAAGCAAACCAGAAGCCACTCTTCGAAAGAGACATTTCGTCACTTCATCTGTTGAGAGTTTTCCCAGTCAGCTTTCAGTATCATCGGTCGTGCAGGCATTTTACTCCGAAAGGCACGCCCTCTTCGTCTCCCGCACCATATGCCTCTCCAGCTCCTAACTGGAACGAGTCATCCTAACTCGAGATCCAATCCTCGAACTCCCGAAGCTGACTGATTCCGGACGACTGGGACGTGAACCGTAGCGACTCGGCCTTGCCCCTCGCGACTTTGCAAGTCGAAGCTGTGGTTGAGGGCGGGAGACTGAGGCTTGTTGTATGAAGCCTCTAGTAGGAAGGCACCCAAGCTCCGATTCCGAGTCCTCGGACTCCAACCTGAGCTCGGCCACCGCCACCAGCGAGGACAACGAGGCTGCTGCGATCTCATCCTGGAAGCTCCACACGACAAGATCTCTGCTGTGATCTCGTCCGACCCGTCGTCTCTGACTCACGTCCATTGAATATTAGCACGAACCTTTTATAGCGGAGACAAAAAGAGACAAAATGAGACGAGGGAGAGAATGTAAAGTTTGGGCTCGTGGAATGTGAATGCTTAGGTCGTCACGGACATCTTGCTGTCTTCTTTTTCTTTTTTTTGCTTTTATTTTTTTAGCTCCTTTTTTTCGAAAATAAATTATTTGATTTTTTTTAAATAATTACTTGTATTGCTTAAAATAGTTAATCAATGGATAATATTTTCATTATAAATAACAATTTATATTTAAAATTTTCGTGAATGTTAAAAATATTTTTCGTTAATTCATTTTTGTAAGCAATACAAGTACTTATTTTGAGGAAAATAAGTTTTGAATCATTCGCTTTCTTTATAAAAAAAAAATGGAGTCTTAGCTTTGTGTTTATTGTGT
This sequence comes from Eucalyptus fibrosa, assembly GCA_017140475.1. Classification (NCBI taxonomy): domain Eukaryota; kingdom Viridiplantae; phylum Streptophyta; class Magnoliopsida; order Myrtales; family Myrtaceae; genus Eucalyptus; species Eucalyptus fibrosa. Next base: position 23,400,441 of record CM029512.1, read on the forward strand.
CACATAATGATCTCTCATTTTTTCTAGCATATTCAATTTGGACACAATCTTTTACCATTTATGTTTCCTATTACAATGATATCGATTAGTTTGGAATATCCTTTAATTCAAAATCATAACTTTTCTTTATTAATTTCTACAAGACAACTTATTTATATTATCAAGTCTGGCTCTCATTTCCATCCCCTAACATATTCCTCTTCTAGTTCAGCTCTAGTCAGCGTACAAAATCAACCCTAGAATTGCCTATTTAATCATACTATTAGCTACCTCTATCTTTTAATATAGAGCTATTTTATTTTATTTTATTGCAATCTCTAGTAATGACTAATGTATAATCTTTCTATCATATTTATTAGCTGCTTCTATCGCACTTTCTTATTCTTTATTAACCGCCATCAATAATCATCAATCATGCACGTCCTACATCTACTTTTGTGAAATTGCAACATGCTCACTACCGTTCGACACCTGAATTCTTTACATTCGAATATGTATTTTTTTTAAAAAAAAAATAAGATAATGAATGTACAATAGAGAATAGAAAAACAGAAATAATAATAATTATATTAAAAGAACAAAGATCAATGAAAGATCCATCTATGGAGTCCAGCCTCATTCATTCCGTTGGTGGGCTTCAAGGCAATCCAACCCATCACCCCCAAATTCACAACTCCAAGACAAACACTCAATTTGGGGGAAATCCAAATTCCGTCAAGAAGAGCTCGTGATCATGATCATCTTCTTCCATTGGAAGCCTTCGATTCCCTCAGAGATCAATCGAAATCGGAGCGGAGATGGTGGGAGTCGTGCGAGAAGCGAGCAAGAGGCGACCGGATGCTGTCCGGACGCAGGCAGTGATCGTGAGCTCTCGCGAGAGGATTGACGACGTCGGCAGGAGAAAGGAGAAGTGAAAAGGCCTCTCTCTCGATCCTCTTACGTATTCGAGAAGTCTTCTCCCCGGCTGATCGGCGCCGGAATCCGCCGCTTACCTCGCCACATCCAGTGCTCTTCGAATCGCGATGTTCTCGCGCGGTTGAGCTTCGAATCCGTGTGCTTCATCAATGGACTCGAGTGTATTGAACCATGGAAGTCCTTCGAACCTTCGACAACTTGGAGCCTTGGAGCTTTCAGTTTTCATTGACGCGTGTAGAAGAGAAACCGAGAGCTTTGTTGTTGCTAGCATGAACATAGTTCACGCCTGAGATTATATTAGTAATAACTTTCGATTCAGTCTTGATGATCTTGTACTGATTGGGTTGCGATTCTGACTATCTTGTTGCTTCATCGTGCCGTTTAATCGAATGCACATCAAGTGTTTGGTGAAATGCCCAAGTCATATTAGTATAAAACGACTTCGAATCTTACTGAGATCATCTTTGTCTGATTGAATGATTCATACCGTACCATTTGGATATGTTAAGTAAATCTAAATTGATATTGATATTCGCTTTTGAGTCAATTCCTGAAGGTCTCAGTCTAGATATGCTTATGGTGCTCTAATGATGCTGAGGTGTTAGTTGGAGCTCTGGGAAATTTCACCATGTTCAGTTTATGCCTTTATTTTACAATATGATGAAGATAATCACCCCATTTTCTTGTCATAATAAGTATCTTAATTAGAACGCATGAATTTTTCATTTTCAAAGAGTTTGAAAAGATGTTATTTCTACTTTTAATTAATGTAACCAGTGTTGTAGGGGCACATGCTAACAAGGTTCATTACAATTTTTAGAATGCTCGTTGGCCAAATCAGCTAAACAACGATTTTTATCAGGATCACATCCAGCTGATGGAGCTACTATTAATATAAAATGAAGATAGTCACAATTACAATCTCTTATTGTCTTATGTCTTCACCGTGTTATTGAGAGAGAGATGAAAAGTAATCTTGCAATCCTTAATAATTCAGGAGAAATTAAAATAAAGGAAGAAACAATATTATAAAAAACAACAGATGCCGTGAGGAGAGAGGGTGGCTGGTTAAGCTGCCACCACCCCTCTAGATGTTGTTAAATGCTAGAACTGTTCTTGATTGGTGTGCTTCACAAACTTCAAGGGTTTCAAGATCCTCAGTCAGTTTGAGGGGATGATTGTCTATAGTATATGTGTGCATGTTTGCATTACAATGTGATGTGCTTGATCGACATTTGACGAATGGTGCATTTCGTGTTGCGAATCTGCTTTTGATTTGCTTAGAATTTTTTTCACCTAGCGAAAGGGTGTGAAGGAGTGAACTACCAAGTGGGAGTTTAATACCCATTAGTAGTGTTTGCTTTTCAGTCATAGCTAATGCTCATGGATTTCTCAGGAAATGGGCCTAAGAGGACTAACCCAACTACTAGGGATTGACCTAGTCAACTACTACCACAATTCCAACTACCAGAAGCGGGTATGTCCATGTGGCCCTTGTAATAAAATTTTCCAGATCTGTTCAAATCGAGACCTCTTGTGGAATCTCGTCATGGATACACCCAACCATTGAACTACCATGCCTGTGGTTGCTATGCTTAGAATGATTCATTGGATTTGGTTTTGACTCTAATTCAAAGTAGAAGAACAGATTAGTATTCTGTCTGTTCTATTGTCCTTACGGATTTTTTGGTTTTAGTGTAGAATATGTGACAATGCAACAACAACTACTGATAATCCTGATGCTGCTTTCTTTTGGGCCTAGTGGCAGAACTAAATCGCGCAATGGTCAGTGATAGATTAGAATGTCTAAATCAAGTTCTTGGCTATATAAGAATAATGCTTGGTGTACAGACACAGTTTACAGAATTGGTATACATATGGCAGACTCCTATTGAGTGTTGACTATGATCCATTTATTTAAAGGACCACTTGCAGTTGGCCAATTCACTTTGTATTCAAATTTTGTAGACTAGTTTAAGTAAATCTATCATGACTCTTTCTATATTGACAATACCGTTATTTTTTTAAGTAATGTTGCTTATGTCTCGAGTCCTTGATTCTCTGATATTTAGCTGTAGTTACAATGACTGATTTATTGAGGTTTCTACGTTATCTTGCCTACTTTATTTTCTTATTTAAGGTGCAGCTTTAAAGACTGAGGAATGCTTGGTGCTGTATGTGGGAGGGAATTTCAATGGGGGTGGGGGAAGAAGATTTTTAACAGGAACCCTATGTGGGGTTGGAGTTTGATACCGCAGATGATGCTCATATATTCTGTGGCAATATTGCATCACGAGTGGGTTTTAGAATACGGTCTGGTCTATCGATTGCAAGTGGATGGATCAGTTTGTAATAGGAGATTTGTGTGCTAGAAAGAGGGTTTCAGATTAATTCAAGGACAGGATGCCCTGCATTCATAAGGGTGAAAATATCTGACTCTGGCAAGTAGGTCCTTGACCAATTTGTGAAAGATCACAGTCATGATCTCAACGTTTGTGAGGAGAATCATCCTGCCAATTCCTTGTGCAAAAGTTCAGCAACAACTGCTAAAGTAGTTGATTTGTGCCGTAAGCCACAGATAAAACAGCTTGATGTTGTTGATAATGGATGCTCATCTTCTTCAAGTATTGTCAAAGCCAAACACATTAAACTGGGGGCAGATAAAGGACAAGTGAAACTTGAGCCCTATGTGGGTCTAAGTTTGATTCAACTAGTGAAGCATACCAGTATTATGATACATGTGCTGGGAATGTGGGATTTAGAGTTCTTATCAGTCAGTTGTTTCGATCAAAGAATGATGGTTCAATTACTTCTTGGATATTTGTCTGCTCAAAAGAAGGATTTCAGCATCCTTCTAGGGTTGGGTGTGGTGCATTTATGAGGATTAGGAGGCATGATGATGGAAGGTGGATTGTTGATCGTTAACAACTAGAGCATAACCATGAGCTTGAGATGCAAATGAAAGCCAACAGAGGTTCAGCTTCTAGGAAACTTTTAGATGAGATTAATGAAACATCGGAAAAACTAGACATTGCTAAAAAGCACAATGGGAGCCTCGTAAAGAAACATCGTGCGAACAACATAGGAAGTGATTGGTATACCGTGCTTCATAATTACTTTCAGAACCGACAGGCTGAGGACATCGGATTCTTTTATGCTGTCGATGTACAGATGGGTTGCTGTAGAAGTCTTTTTTGGGCTGATGGCAGATCTAGGTTTTCCTGCAGTCAGTTTGGTGATGCCATCATTTTTTATACCTCCTATAAGCAAAACAATTATGTGGTGCCATTTGCTACTTTTGTTGGTGTTAATCACCACAAGCAGCCGGTTCTTCTTGGATGTGCTCTAGTTGATAATGAATTGAAGGAGTCCTTCATATGGTTATTTGAGACATGGCTCAGGGCAATGGCTGGGTGCCATCCCAATTCGATAATAGCTGATCATGATGATTCCATTCTGCAAGCAATTGCACAAGTTTTTCCTTCAAGTGATCATCGATTCTCAATGTAGCAAATTAAGACAAAAGAACGTGAGCATTTGAGTCCATTGAGTAGCGATTGTAAATATGAATATGAGAAATGTGTTTATCAAAGTCATACAGTTGGTGAATTTGATGCCGCATGGGATGCTCTTCTCAGCAAATATAGCCTGAGGGAAGCTTGGCTGAAGGAAATGTATGAAAAGCGTGAAAACTGGGTTCCACTGTACTTACGTGGAACATTTTTTGCTGGAATTCCCATTGATGGTCTAGATGCTTTTTTTGATCCATATTTAAATTCTCAAACGTCACTTGAAGAATTTGTCGTGAGATATGAGCAATGTTTGGAGCAACGTCGTGGCAATGAAAGGAAAGAAGATTATAATTTATTCAACTTGCAAGCATATTTGCAGACAAATGAACCTATGGAAGAGCAATGTAGGAGGCTTTATACCCTTTCTGTTTTCAAAGTTTTCCAGAGGGAACTTTTACAAAGCTACAGTTATCTGGGTGCCAAGATTCACGAACAAGGGGCCATCTGCAGATATTTGATCTGTAAGTGTGGCAATGAGAATGAGAAACATATTGTTACCTTTTATTCATCCAATCTCGATGTGAGTTTGTGGCTGTCAAATATTTGAATCAGAGGGTGTATTGTGTAGATATACTTTGAGATTGTTCCAGATTCTAGATATTAGGGAGCTTCCATCTCGCTACATCTTACATAGGTGGACGAGGAGTGCTGAGTATTTTACTGTATGTGATTTTGAATCAGGAGGTAGCTCCCATGAAATTAAGGCTAAGATGGTCTGGAGTCTTCGTGAAATTGCTGCCAAATATGTAGAGTTTGGTGCCACATCTTTTGAGAAATACAAACTTGCTTATGAAATTATGCATGAGGGTGGGAGGAAACTTTGCTGACAGAGGTAAGAATAGGATAATTTTGTAGTTTGGAGTGCATCTATAGTTTCTTTTCCAGCAGGCCTGACTTTTGTAACTAGAGGGCATCAACTTGTTTTATACGAAATTATGCATTCTACTAATTATTTTTGTTGGTTTCTTCTGTTTATCTCACCTCAGAGGCTAGGGGTAAGGGAGGCGATAAATTGAGAAGAGCAAACGAAGAACTATGCTTAAAAATAGTACCTTCAGTTTCAAAAGGCAAATTTCAAAAATAATGTCTAGCGGGGGGAAGCCATCACAAGCTCCCTGACCGTATGTCCTTGAGAAGCTGACCTGATATTTGAAGAACCTGTAGACCTGTGCTCTGGTGTAATTTCCTCCAGGTTATCCAGTCTCTCTCTTTCTCTCTCTCTCTCTCTCTCTCTCTCTCTCTCTCTCTCTCTCTCTCTCTCTCTCTCGCTCGTGTGTAACTTTGGCAAAAGGAATGGGAGACATGGATGACTCTTAGTTTTGGTGCAGAAGTTAGCAAGAGACGCCTGCTGGTCTGTCCTTTTAATTAGCTAATCATAGTGAGGTTAATGATATACATGAGCTGTGGTGATTTGCATTTTTTCCTCGCCTGTATAATCTGACGTGAGCCTAAAAGGAAAAGCGAAGCTCATCTAACATAAATGTCTGATTCAATAATCAATCGCAATCCAGCACCTCAGTTGTAGTTGCAGAAAGTTACCTGGGATTTTTTATTTGGTAATTATTTTTCCAGCAATATTTGGAAATGCCATTTGACATTGCATGATGTGGCTGATTTCTTGTACCATTTCTTGTATTTCATCTTATTTCTTGGCCATACATTTTCTTTCCCTATGTGGCTTTAATAGGACTTATCATAGCTGACAATCTTCTGTTATTCAACTTTGTTGAAATGTTTTACTATATCGGAGTGTGTCGAATAACTCTCGTAGTACAGATTTGAGTGCGAAGAACAATATTGATGAAGACATGCAAAATGAAATATCTCACAGAAGTATAGTAGATACTCTCAATCGTATGTGTGATAATGGCTCACAAAGCAGCATAATTTGTTCATAAAGATGCACGGGTAGCTCTTTAATGGATATCTATCCATTAGCATTTAAATATATGAGGAAACTAGGGCAGTTGCAACTGTGCTGGTAGATAGATTTGTTCTTGTGGCAACAGAAATGAGCTTCTTCTTGTTATAGCAAGTTAGGCTACTCTCACCAGGAGAAACCATGAGAGAATATTTGGCTGAGGAGGGACCAAGTGCCATATGTAGCTAGCTTAGAGTTGAACTTGCTTATGGGCAGATAAGTAGCTCAGTGTTGCCACTGACATGTAGCTTAGACTACTGAGGCTGAAGCTGATGTACAGCACCTGTAATGAGACAAGATTCAGAAATGCATGAATTGAGATTCGCCTGATCGAGTGCTTCACAGAGTCCATGTTCACATCATAAATGACAAGCTAGAAAAATTTTAGGAACACCTTGGTATTGTATGATATGTTAACATTGTCTCTTGATGCCTTGACTTGAAACCTTGAGGTTGAATATTATTTGAGATCTAAACATACCTAGTGCTTTGTAAAAATCATAGACCAACAATGAATCATGATCTCCCCTAGTCAAATTTAAGTTACATTTTCTTTTCAGTTGTGTAGTCTTAATTAGGCTTGATACACTTCAATCGAAACTTGCTGACATCGTACAAAGAGACCAGATTTCTCGTTATTTTCGTGAATTTTTCTTTCTGGCCAATGTCAGAGTATGTTTTGATTGTTGGATCACTGGCTATGCATCTCCTTAAGAGCATCCCAATAAAGCAGGTGACTAATGCTATTCTGAAAAGAAAACTGAGTCCTTGAACCACCTTTCTTGTGAGGCTGTATAGGGTATGTTTATCAATCCAAAATCCTGAATGATGATAGAAACATGAAAAAGAGAACAGAACAACTGTGGCTAGAATTTTATTGGCTAAGTTACAAACTAAAAAAAAGTTTCAAGCAGGAAGAATAAGAACTTGAAAGGGTATTGAAGCATGTTTTGGTGAAGCTATTTCTTGGAATTGGCTCTGCAACTTGTGTCGGTCTTCTTTGAGAAAGGTATTGCCTGCTTGTCCAAGTTTGTTATGGGTTAGGATAGTCTAAGACTTTGAAGTGATTTGTCTGTGCTTCATTTTCTCTTTGTTTTTCTTTAGCTTTAGCAACATAAAATGCTTTCAAGTTCAGTTGTTCTAATTTTAGTTTAAACTTCTAAAGGAATTTGTAGGAGTCAGCGGCCGTGGCTTTCTTAGAGTAATTGAATAGGCAAGACATGATCTTAGGGTTGTCAAGATGATTGCAATAACTACTACTTTTCGGAAGGCAATGTCCCGAGTCCTGCTGAATGCTGCTCTTTGGGGTCATCTCTAGCTACCTCTTACCATGGAAATTGTTTGGCTGTGCTCAATGGGGAGACTATCATGAGCCTGTTGGAATAGTCGGGTACACTGGAATACTAAACACCAAAATTACAAAATGCTAACAGAGAATCAGCAAGAAACATGTTGCAATTTTTTTAACTGTAAAATCCTATGAAGTATGTAATTCATTTCAAGCATCATTACTAATGTCAGCCAATGGCATTACTAGTTCATCTTGGTTTGGCCGCTGTATTCTAGGGTTGTGCCGTTGAAGTGAGATGTTTTAGCTTCATCGAATTTGGTTTATATTTTGGCAATGCAAGAATGATTGAGATGGTCGAGTCCAGTGAGTACGGTGGATGGTGAAAGAACATGGTAAAGCATCGACACATTGTAGAGTTAAGAAATTAATGCTTCGGGGGGTTGGCTATAGGGAAGAGACTTGGTCTCAAACTTTGGGATTAGCAAAAGAGAAAAGGAGAAGAAGGATACTAGAAATGTCAAAAGTTGTGTACGGTATTTACTTTAGTGCCAAAAGTTTTCCCTGGCTCACTTAAGTGTCAAATCAAAGAAAAAATGATCATTTCAGTACCTTCAATGAGAAACTTTGGTTAGAGAAATTACATAACTTTTATAATTAAAAATTTTATTTGAGGTGACAATTTTTTTGATACTGAAGTGATCACTTTTTCAATTGACTGAAGTGATCATTTTTCAATGATCATTTTTTTAATAACAACTAGCATTGAAGTGATCATTTTTTAGTCTGTTACACGACGTTGTTTTGGGGTTATATGTTAATTAGGCACCCTGTCAAGCCACGTAAGATTGAGAAATTTATAAAATATGGTCATGTTGGATTTCCAGTGACTCAAATTGGAGTTGAAACTTAAGTAATTGTTTTTTTTTAGGTGGAACTTAAGTGATCCAAAAAAAGTTTTTGACATTAAAGTGTACTGTACACAATTTTTGGCATTTTTAGTGTTATTTCTTTAAGAAAAATGTAAGGTTTCTATTTGAACATGACAATATTAGAGAGTGAATGAGCTTTTGAAAGAGTTGATCAAGCTTGTGGGGATTATATGACAAGAACCTTATCAATGAAGATTGCAGGCTCAACTTTAGTACCTGGAGAAGGATTTACACGCTCTTGTGCATTAGGTATGATTTAACATTCCTTTCCGAATTCATACTGTGATGCCAATCAAGAGTACTGCATTATTTTCATCTTGTATTCTAGGATGATCTACTGCATTATTTTATCTTCTACTGCATAATTGATGAAAAAATAACTTGTATCTAAAGAAAAACGTGTAGCATCTCTCCCCCACCTCCTCCCACAGCCCCCCCCCCCAAAACCCCCAGGCCAAAAAAAAAAAAAAACAAAATATGTGCAATTTTGCTGTCATTTTGTGAGACGATACTAGATTTTTTGCCACCAATCATGATTCATTACATTGATTTATTTTTTTTAAAGTTAAGATTCATGCCCATTTTGTTTTTTGGATGGATGATTGAAGTAAGTTTTGCAAGAAAAATTGCCTGAAAAGTTAGGAAAATAAGCAAGAAGTTTCTTTAGGAAAATAAGCAAGAAGTTTCTTTTTTCATGGGCTCATAAATTCGACACAAGATACGATACCGACAAATGTAAATGGACTTGGTTTTAAATCTACGACCTGAAAAATCGAATCACCAATTTCTCAGTGCTTTGTTTGTTTCCACATCCTACACATGAAAGCTTTCTTTTAATTGATTTCAGTATGATGATACAAAAATTGTAGAGATCAATAGATGGGCTTTGGCAACCGAAGAAAATATCATATCAGCAAAAAGTTTTGGGTAATCCGGGATGAAATCGTGACCATCAATCTCATTTATCGTGTTGGTCCTTCCCCTTTATTGCATAGTATAATTGTCACTCTAATTTCCGCACAAGAAAAGAGAGTGAAACTGCTGTCTCTTGAAAGAAGAAGCTTCAAATCAATCCCACCACATACCAACTATACCCAAAAGACGTACATATCTATGCCAAAAGCTAATACCAATAAAATTTAGCCTGATAATTCGCACGTCGAAGCTTCTCTTTTTATGCGTCACGGGAAAAGGAACCTGAAACGGTAAAGAAAAGGAGGTAATAAACCATAGTTGGGTGAGTGATAATTATCTCTTTATGTGGTTAGGCATCAACTATGCTCATTTTATAAGCATTGCCTTTGCTAAAAACAGTTAACCAAACTTATACAGCCAAAGGAAAATACTTGTATTAATAGATCAAGATATTTACTCAACAAAGCAATTTGGCATAAAAAAAAAAAAAAAAAAAAACTAGATAGGCGATGGAATGTTAAATCAACAATAGGAGTGTTTGCTTTTCAGTCATGGCTAATGTTCATGGAGTTCTCAGGAAATGGGCCTAAGAGGACTAACCCAACTACTAGGCATTGGCCCAATCAACTACCACCACAATACCAACTACCAGAATCAGGTACATCCATGTGGCCCTTTGGATTAAATTTCCCAGATCTGTTCAGACCCGAGACTTCTTGCAAAATCTCGTTATGGATACACCCGATCATTGGGCTACCGTGCCTGTGGTCGCTTTGCTTAGATTGATTTGATTGGATTTGGTTTTGACTCTTATTAAGAGTAGAAGAACAAATTAGTATTCCGTCTGTTCTATTGTCCTTACGGATTTTTGGTTTTGGTGTATAATGTGTGACAATGCTACAACGACTACTGATATTCCTAATGCTGCTTTCTTTTGGGCCTGGTGGCTGAACTAAATCAGGAGATGGTCAATGATAGTTTAGAATGTCTAAACTGAGTTTGTGGCTGTATAAGAATAATGCTAGGTGTTCATATGTGGTTTACAAAAATTGGTATATTATGGTAGACTCCTATTGAGTGTTGACTATGATCCATTTATTTAAAGGACCACCTGTAGTTGGCTGCATCACTTTGTACACGAATTTTTTAGACTAGTTTAAGTAAATGTAGCATGACTCTTTCTATATTCACAATGCTATATTTGCAATGAGCTGATTTATTGAGGTTTCTATGTTATCTTGCTTACTTTATTTTCTTATTTTTGGTGCAGCTTTAAAGACTAAGGAATGATTGGTGCTGTATGTGGTATGGAATTTCAATGGGGAAGAGTTTGAACAGGAGCCATATGTGGGGTTGGAGTTTGATACTGCAGATGATGCTTGTATAACAATTATGCATCATGAGTGGGTTTTAGAATATGGTCTGGTTGTGAGTGGATCAATTGGTTTGTAATGGTAGATTTGTGTGCTGGAAAGAAGGGTTTCAGATTAATTCAAGGACAGGACGCCCTGCATTCATAAGGGTGAAAAAATCTGATTCTGGCAAGTGGGTTCTTGATCAATTTGCAAAAGATCATGATCATGATCTCAATGCTTGCGAGGAGAATCATCCTGCCAATTCCCGGTGCAAAAGCTCAGCAACAACTGCTAGAGTAGTTGATTTGTGCTGTAAGCCACAGATAAAACAGCTTGATGTTGTTGATACTGGATGCTCATCTTCTTCAGATATTGTCAGTGCCAAATGCATTAAACTGGCGGCAAATGAATAACAAGTGAAACTTGTGCCCTATGCGGGTCTAAAGTTAGATTTGGCTAATGAAGCATACCAGTATTATGATACATATGCTGGGAATGTGGGATTTAGAGTTTGCATCAGTCAGTTGTTTTGATCAAAGAATGATGGTTTGATTACTTCTCGGGATTTGTCTGCTCGAAGGAAGGATTTCATATGGCTATGAGGATTAAGAGGCATGATAATGGAAGATGGATTGTTGATCGTTATCAACTAGATCATAACCATGAGCTTGAGATGCAAATGAAAGCCAACAAAGGTTCAGCTTCTAGGAAATTTGTTAGATGAGATTAATGAAACATCAGAAAAACTAGACATTGCTTGAAAGCGTGATGGGAGCCTCATAAGGAAATATTTTTCAAACAACATAGGAAGTGATTGGTATACCATGCTTCATAGTCACTTTCAGAAATGACAAGCTGAGGACATCAGATTCTTTCTTGCTGTTGATGTACAAATGGGTTGCTGTAGGAGTCTTTTCTAGGCTGATGGCAGATGTAGGTTTACCTGCATTCAGTTTGGTGATACCATCATATTTTATACCTCCTACAGTCAAAATAATTATGTCGTGCCATTTGCTACTTTTGTTGGCGTTAATCACCACAAGCAGCTGGTTCTTCTTGGATGTGCACTAGTTGCTGATGAATTAAAGGAGTCCTTCATATGGTTGTTTAAGACGTGGCTCAGGGCAATGTCTGGGTGCCATCCCAAGTTGATAATAGCTGATCAAGATGATTACATTCTGCAAACGATCGCACAGGTTTTTCCTTCAAGTCATCATCGTTTTTCAATGTGGCAAATGAAGACAAAAGAAATGTGAGCATTTTGAGTCCACTGAGGAGTGATTGTAAATATGAATATGAGAAGTGTGTTTATCAAAGTCATATAGCTGGTGAATTTGATGTTGCATGGGATGCTCCTCAGCAAATATGGCCCGAGGGAAAATGCTTGGCTGAAGGAAATGTATGAAAAGCGTGAAAACTGTGTTCCACTGTACTTACGTGGAATGTTTTTGCTGGAATTCTCATTGATGTTGCATGGGATGCTCCTCAGCAAATATGGCTGAAGGAAATATATGAAAAGCATGAAAACTGTGTTCCACTGTACTTATGTGGAATGTTTTTGCTGGAATTCTATTGATTAGTGTAGATGCCTATTTTGATCCATATTTAAATTCTCAAATGTCACTTGAAGAATTTGTTGTGAGATATGAGCAAGGTTTGGAGCAACGTTGTGGTGATGAAAGGAAAAAATATTTCAATCCATTCAACTTCTAGGCATTTTTACAGACAAACAGACTGTTGGAAAAGCAATGTAGGAGGCTTTACAGTCTTTCCATTTTCAAAGTTTTCCAGAGGGAACTTCGACAAAGCTGCAGTTATCTGGGTGCCAAGATTCATGAACAAGGGGCCATCAGAAGATATTTGATCCGGAAGTGTGGTAACAAGAGTCAGAAACATATTGTTACCTTTTGTTTATCCAATCTTCATGTGAGTTGTGGCTGTCGAATGTTTAAATTGGAGGCAGTATTGTGTGGACATGCTTTAAGATTGTTCCAGATTCTAGATATTAGGGAGTTTCCATCTCATTACATCTTACATAGGTGGATGAGTTGTGCTGAGTATGGCACCATGCATGATTTAAAATCAGGAAATAGCTCCCACGAAAATAAGGCAAAGATAATTTGGAGTCTTTGTGAAATTGCTGCCAAATATAATAGAGTTTGGTGCCACTTCTTTTGAGAAATACAAACTTGCACATGAAATTATGCATGAAGGTGGGAGGAACCTTTGCTGGCAGAGGTAAGTTTAGGATGAATTTTGTAGTTTGGAGTCTGTCTATAGTTTCTTTTCCAGCAGGCCTGACTTTTGTAACTGGAGGGCATCAACTTGTTTTTCAATTTAAAAGCTTTTTCAATCAGAAGTGAAATTATGTGGATATGGAATTATGCATTCTGCTAATTATTTTTGTTGGTTTCTTCTGTTTATCTCATCTCAGAAGATAGGGGTAAGGGAATAAATTGAAGAGAGCGAATGAAGAACTATGCTTAAAATTTCCTTGGTTGTACCGTCAGTTTCCAAAGGCAAATCTCAGCAGCAGTGGGAAGCCACCACAAGCCCCCTGAATGAGTGTCTTTGAGAAGCTGACCTGATATTTGGAGAATGCGAAGAGCTATGCTGATGTAATTTGCCATCGACTGAGTGTTTTGAGAAGCTGATATGATATTCGAAGAACCTCTAGATCTGTGCTGGTTTAATTTCCTCCAAGGTATCCTCTCTCATAGTGAAGTTAATGATATACATGAATTGTTGTGATTTGCATTTCAATTTTTCCTCACCCTGAATAATCTGACATGAACAAAGATGGAAGAGTGGAGTTCATCTAATAGAAATGTCTGATTCAATAGTCAATCACACTCTAGCACCTCAGTTGCACTTGCAGAAACTTACTCAGTGGATGTGATTTTCTATTTGGTAATGATTTTTTCCAGCAATATTTGGAAATGCCATATTACATTCCATGATGTGGCTGATTTCTTGTTTCGTGTTTTGTATTTCATCTTATTTCTTGGCCGTACATTTGGTTTCCCTATGCAGCTTTAATTGGACGTGTCGTAGCCAACAAACTTCTATTATTCAACTATGTTGAAAAGTTCCACTATATTGGAGTGCGTTGAATAACTTTTATAGTACAGATTTTAGTACAAAGAGCGTTACTGATGAAGACTACTCGTACAGATTTTAGTTCAACTACTCATGCAAAATGGAATATCTCACAGAGGTATAGTAGAAACTCTCTGTCGTTTGTGTGATACCGGCTCATGAAGCAGCATAATTTATTCTTTAAAATGCACGAGCAGTTCTTTAATGGATATCTGTCCATTAGCACTTAAATATATGAGAAAACTAGGGCAATCACCACTGGACTGGCAGATATATTTGTCTTGATGGCAACAGAAATGAGCTTCCTCTTGTTATAGCAAGTTAGGCTACTCTCGCCGGTAGAAACCATGAGGGAATATTTGGCAAGGGACAAAGTGGCGTATATAGCTAGCTTAGAGTTGAACTTGCTTGTGGGCAGATAAGTAGCTCCGGACTGCCATTGATATGTAGCTTAGACTACCAAGGCTGAAGGAACACTTTGGTATGGTATGATATATTGACATTGTCTCCTGATGCCTCGACTTGAAACCTTGAGCTTGAATATCATTTGAGATCTGAACATGCCTAGTGCTCTGTTAATGAAGATTGCAGGCACAACCATAGTACCTGGAGAAGGATTTGCACGTTCTCATGCATCAGGTATGATTGTACATTCCTTTCCGATGCCAATCGAGACTACTGCATTATTTTCATCTTTGTACACTAAGATGATCTACTGCATAATTGATGGTTAAAATAACTTGTATCTAAAGAAAAACATGTACTCTCTCCCAATATGTGAATGCTGTTATTATGTGGTATGATACTTGATTATTGCGACCAGTCACAATTCATTGCATTGAGAACTTTTTAGTTAAGACTCATGCCCACTTTGTTTTTAGGATGGATGATCAAAGTAAGTTTTGCAAGGAAGGTTGCCCGAAAAGTTAAGAAATTAAGGAAGAATCCCATGGCTCATAACTTTTACCCTAGATATGATACTTATAAATGTAAATGGACTTGCCGCTAAGTTTACAACCTGAAAGATCGCATCACCAATGCACTGATGTTCTGTTTGTTTCCACATCCAACACATGAAAGCTTCCTTTTAGTCGATTCCAGTATGATGATACAGAAATTGTAAAGATGAATAGATCGGCTTCAGTAACTGAAGGAAATATGATCTTGGTAAAAAGTTTTGGGCACTCCAAGACTAAATCAAGGCCATCATTCTCATTCTCCAAGTTGGTCCTTCCCTCTTATCGTATGGCATAATCCTCACTCTAATTTCGGCACAAGAAGAAGGAAGTAGCATGGCCATCTTTCAAGAGAATGACAAAGCCTCAAACCAATCTCGCTGCCATCACCTATACTAAAATATACATATTTTGGCTAAAAGCTAATACCAGAAGAATATAGCCCAGTAATTCGCACATTGAAGCTGCTCCTCACGTGGGCCACAGGGTAAGGAGCCTCAAAGGTTGAAGAAGAGGAGTGAGCAAACAGCAGCTCAATGAGTCATGATCATCTCCATATGATTGGGTACCGAATGTGCACATTAAATGAGCATCACCTTGGCTAAAAACATTTAACCAAACTTTTACAGCCAAAGCAGCATAATTGTAGCGATAGATCAAGATATCCACTCAACAAAGTAATTCGGCATCAAACAAAACGAGATAGGCGATGGAATGTCAAATGAGCAACAGCATTTTTTTTTCCTGATCATAACATTCATTTGGACATAATTACAGGTGCTTATGTTGTCGCATGAGTCCATTGTCCGTAACTTGGCATTATGTCCAATTATCTATCTAGATAGAAAAACTAAATTTTGAGGAGTGTAAATGACATGTCGTAACCTCTGCGACAATATGTTGCAACTAAGGACTGTTCAATGGTAACATCCTCATTTTTTCCATTAGTAGATACTTGTGTTAGACAATTTTTTACATCCATGCTTCATTTAGAAGATAAGAATAACTAAATTAATGAATTCCTACATGACTAGCCTTGGTTAAGAAACATTGTGTGACAGCTTATGACAAGCCTTTATGCCATGAATAATTTACTATGAGCATAGACTTGGTTACAAGGCATCGTGCAGAACCTTAAGATGTTTTATGACGACCCTTCACAATGCTTTGAATAAGTTATGAGAACAGTGGGATAATGGGATTTTGTATATTAAGGAGAATGTTACACTTTTAACAATCAATCTATTTGACCTTTGAATTTTATTTGTCATTCGAATTGATTTAATTTGATTAATTAGAAGGACATTTCAGGTTGTGAGTCAATGGATAAGAATCGTAATAGATCTTGGAGGCATGGGTTGCAGTAGGTTGTAAATTCGGTTATTTTTAGTCATGATTCAGTTCAATTCTATCCTACACACATGTTACAATGGATCTACTCATTTGCATTTTTTTTTTTTGGTCAATCGATGGCTATCTGGTTTAAGATGGAACAAACTAAACGCGTTGTAACAATGGTTATATACACCGTAATAAGTTCTAAACCCTTGTTAACTTTTTTGGTAACGCAGTTTTTTTGAGTTGTACATTTACAATTTGTTACAAGCGCAATAAGTCGAAAATCAGTAAGTTATGTCAGAAATCACCTTGATTACGAGGCATTCCCTCTAGGCTTACGATCTATCACGAGTGCAATACTTCAAAAATGACAAACTAGTGATGGAAATACCCTTTAGCCACACACATTTTCTTCCGGCTTATGACCTATTATGAGTGTCATACTTTGAAAATCAGTAAGTTACAACCAAAAAGACCTTCGTCACGAAATGTTTGCTCTAAGTTTATGACTTTTTACGATGCACCTTTCCACGGTCTTTGGTTTTGGGGACATGTGGAAGTATCATTTCAAATTTCAACAATCATAACAAATATAAAGCCATTTTTGTATTTTCATAATATTAGAATTAATGTGCCATAGCAAGAATTATTTATGTCATAACGAAGTTGTCAATCCTATTAGCTTGTTTTGTTATTTAGACTGGTTTGTCAGTGGGTGCAAGAAAGTAAAGAATAATACTATATATGAGATAATTTATTCATTATGAGGAAGTAGTGAAATTTTCTTTTAATAAAAGATGTGGAAATTCAGCCGAAACTACCCGAAAGGCAAAATATGTAAATCGCTAACACATGACACTATGAAATAAAGAATCGAACAACACATATAGTCAGTATTGACACTATTTTTATAAGAGTTTTGCGCATTCTATTTTAGTGGGCTATTTTAAATAAAAGATAGTTAACGGTTCTTTAACTTTACAGCTCTTTTATCGATGTGTAGTGCACTACTTATTTAATAAGATGTTAATAAATTTCTTATGGGGACGGTATTTCACCGGCCATACATATGAACTTTCAAAGAAATTGGACTAATTTAATAGGATGTCAGTAAGTCCCCCATATGTTGGTAGTATAATGGCCACGCTTATAAAATGTGAAAACAGTTTCTAATTTACTAACTTATTGAGATGTTTGGTAAATTTGTCAATAAATTGATATTTGGTAACCACACTTGCAAAGTTTAAAAGAAGTTGGTAATTCATTAATTTATTAGAATTTTTGTAAGTTCTCTGTGGTGTTGGAAGTTTACTACTCCATCGTGTAAAATTTTAAAGAAATTAGCAAATAATCAATTTCATGGAATGTTCGCAAATTCTTTAGAAGGTTGGTATTTTGTGTAAATTTTAAAGAAGTTGACAATTTACTAATGCATTAAGTTTTAGTAAATTCCTTATGGTGCAGTATATTACTAGCAACAATGGTAGAATTTAAAAGAAGTTGGCAGCTTACTAATGTTGGGATATTAGTAAGTTTATTGTAGGCTTTGATAAATTACTAGCTTATTGGAATGTTGGTAAATTTATTATAGTATTGGAAATTTACTTCTGATACCAATGTAATTTACTAATCCATTTGAAAGTTGGTAAATTCCTAATGGTATTGGTGATTTCCTAACAAGTACCTTGACATTCGAGTTACCGGTCACAAATATTTTTTGAACATTATTAGAAATTTACCAGTAATTTCATAAATCTATTAACTGCTGAAAATTTTGCAGATTTCTCCTAACGGGACCTTGGAATCGTCTCCAATCAGCGTGTCCACTAATCCATATTTCAAGAGAAACACCAGTCCTACTTCTAAAATTTTTCTATCTACTAGATACGGCATGATAGATAAGTTAGCATCAGTGTCATTCTTAATCATTTGTTCTATTGTTGAATAAGACAATTGGTGTGAGGAGATGAAAATAAAAAGGACCTCAGTCATTTTCAGCTCTGCAGACACAAAATGTAAGTATTGCCACATTGTTGTTTTCATGTTTGTACTGCACTTTCCGCGTCAGTGAGAACATTTCTTTCCCTCACAAAGAAAAAAAATTGCCGAGTTGCATGGACAAACTTGCGCGACCCCAAGGATGGAGGTCTGTTTATACTTTCCCAAAGTTCTCTCAAGGAAGCATTGGAAGAGAAGAAAATAACTAATGCATCTCATGTTTGTTGTATCAGAAGTCAAACTGCCTTTTATAATGAGTTCAGCACATGAGGACATTGAAAATATAGATGAATCGTGTTGAAATATCGAAGTAACTGACAATTTGAACACAGGATGATGTCCATGATGCTAAATGGTAATGGTGAACTCAAATGGCCGAAACGTTGAGACTACTTGTGAATGCAGGATGAAACCAATGTAGAGGAGACTCGGACTAAACTTGGACATCTAATTTTCTTTCCCTCTGGGAAGCTTTATCTACATGAGGTTTTCTTTCAATGACCTAAATCTTGAGGAATAGGGGTTCAGAGCGTCTCAGCTTGTAGGTCATCACCAATTTGATTAATGCATTTGACCTTTCTTAATCAGCAGCTTGAATTTTAGACCTTCAATGCTAGCTTCTGAGCAGCAAGAGCTTCCGCCTCTAGCGTGGGCTCCATAAAATTGTAGTTTCAGCAAGTACCGAAATCACAACATATGGGTCCATGTTTGACGCAGGAAGCCTGTCTTCCAAGTTACCTGTATATCATTTTAAGCCATTAATTGACTGAGCAAGGAAGGTGAACTTTCGATGTTTTATCAATATAAAGTTTTTGAGGCGTTAAAAGAACTGAGATGTCCAAGTCTTAATCAATAAAAATCTGTAAAAATTGGATCAGTAAGGACTGATATGAAGATATACATTTGCTTAGGAAGCAAAACTGGGTGACTGCTTTCTGGGTGTTAACAGTTAAAATTTTCTTTCATAGTAATAATCATAGAATCAACTCAGACCAAAATGAACAATAAGTACTTTCCATGTACTAATTTTTTATGGTAGCATTTCTTGAATCATTGATGAAAGTTAAGGGTCTCCGATTGATACTCAGAATGAGCGCAAAAAGGAAATGGTATGGTCAGTGTTATTGTACCTTTTCCCTACTTCACAGTGTCATGGCCCACAAGAATTGAGCAACCACGATTGGCAACGCCCTGCATAAAAAAAATTCAAAAGGTTCAGGCTTAAAAAAAAAAAAAAAACTGGGTTCAATTTAATGGGAATTTTTTGAAGTTGACTAGCAGCTGTATGCTTCTGCCGAGCATTACCCAAGAAAATGTATGATGTTGGCTATTTCATACTTTCCCCTCAACCTTCTCTTTTCCTTCTCCATAGGCGCTAATGTGCTCCTAGTGGTGAAGTGAGAGATTTAGAATTGCCTTTTTTGTCACTCCAAAGCCTCCCTCCTCTCATGCTTTTAGTATTGCAGAAAAGACTGGGGAACACACTCTTAAAAGTCCTTCAATGAACAAAAATACTTAACCAAGTTCATGTTATTTCTATGGTGTGAACCTGTAGTTAGTGTGGCATCCTGCACCATTCCAGAAACCCTGAGAAGGAAGATAATTTTTTTTTTTTAAATGAACCTTGGGATATATGTTGCGTAGATGGGGATAGTGACGTCAGCTACCTCTTATTGACTTTGTATCTAACATGAGGACAACACCAGCTTACTCAGTTACTCTCTGTTATATAAGCAACAGAAACAATTAAGTATTTGAATACTGTAGAGTATGTCAGTATGCACTTATTCTGTTTGCCGTTAATGGCATTCCGTTATTTTTCTTGAGCAAGTAATTGAAATTTCACCTCAAGAAGGTATCTTGAAAACCATAGATAATCTCCCGCTTAAATTCCCACGCTTGATATTCTCACTGCACGATAAAAGCCAGTAATGATGGCAACAATTCTATTGTTATTTTTTTTTCTTTTCCTTTTCAAAAAAATAGGCAAGAAGGAGATCAGATATTACTTGGCCCAGCATCACCTCTCCATTGGTACCGCTAATGTTGATATCGGTGTATAAGCAAGCCTTGCAGTGAGCATCGGATATGTCTCAGCCAAATGACTTATCAGCCCCAACACCACAGTAAGAAGGCCCCTATATGAACATAAAGCCCGTATCACAATACAAATTTTCTCATTAATTTAGCCTATAACCCATCGACATATCAGGAAATTCATTGTGAAACAATTTCTCAGCTGGGGAACTGGATATACTTCAACAGGCGCCAATGAACATTTGTCTGCAGTAGGCTGTTTTCTTGCTCAATCCCGAACCTAATGATATCATTTAGCCAAAAGTCATGAACTTGTCCATTTCAAAACTTTCTACTTCATGATAGAAAACTCATGTTTTTGAATTTCCTACCATGAAACTTCATTTATAGCCTTTGGGTTACTGAAAATTTCAGCAACCCTGCCACGTTTGTTTGTTGGATCAGCTCGCCAACTGATGTGCATGAATCACAAATAACCTGCAAACAAACAATATTTCTCTGTAAACTAATTAAAACATTCTTTGTCCGCTCAACTTGTTCAAATGATCTGATGGATGAACAATTTTTGACAATATAATACTTCTTTCATGGATGATTACCAAGATATTGTTGCCATATCAGAAAGGATCCTCAAAAATTGCTTGAGGGCTGTTAAAAATTCAAGAACTTGATGGAATGATGCGAAGGCAAATATAGTTAGACAGTTTTGAGATTATGTCATTGTACTAGAAGATCACTTTGCTATCCTCCCTTAGAGCTTGACTAGCACTTGATCCATCATAGTTCTACTAGGGAAGTTCAGATGGGTGCTCAACAGGCTTAAAGAATGTTTGATTATTTAGGAACAATAGATCAGTACCATGTAGCATGTAAAAAGAAAAACACTACATATTTTATTGTTCCTATTCATACCCTTGATGTTCTGTGCAAATCTATCCCAGAAACTCCGATCTTGACTCGTAGTTAGATTGACTCCAAAATGTGAAACAAGATTCACCAATGTTGAAACTGAAAGAAAAAAGGAGGTGTCAGCTGTTGAATGTGCATATAACATATGACATACTTATTCTGATGGTAGATTGAAGAAAACTGCAAACTTATAATCTCAGTACAGAATAGTTCCAGTATTGTTCGTCTTTTTGTGGACCGCACTTAATGGTTTTAGGCATTAAAACATACCAAACGTATGCTGCAATCATCATATGGGTGTAGGGCATGATGTCCAAGTTGAGAAGACTCTCAAGCCTGTAATAGTATTGTTCTTGAACTGTAAAGGTTACACCCTCAACTCAGAAAAGCTCTTGGTGTTTACACTCTTCTTCCACTTCAACAAGGAGAGAAATTCATGTGTTTGCTGTCATAGGACTAGTTGTTAGTGAGTTTTTTGTGATCCTCATCTAACATTGTTGTCTGTGCCAAAATCTGCGCCATTTCTTCATAGTCTGAAAAATAAAGCAGTGTGAGTTAGACATATCTACTAAAACAAAAAACTTGGGAGCTTAGTCTCATGAAGATAGTTCAAACAACAAGCTCTATACATATGACTTGGCCTTTTGGTATGCATGAGAGTTTAGCTTTGAAATGATAAAAAGAATAGACTGGGCACTTCAAAGAAAGGGTCTCTTTCGCAAGTGCCAGCGACAAAAAGTAGAAAACAGCTTTTTGAGGACTAGTTTCAAGTAGGGAAACTTACATTTTGACACATAAATAGTGAGTCTTACTGATTGCCCCAAGGATGCTGCCACATTCTCCTTGAAAAATAAGCTAAAAACAGTAGCATAACTACACTTCTCCTTTTGGAACCATTTCAAGGTTATTCTCAGGCCTCATTCCCAAAATTGAGCTTGAGAGGACATAAAAAACTGAGGGCAGTTACATAGTTGAAGGAAGCAGACTACGAAGTGCAACATTTTAAGAGATGAATGAAATTTCACCTTACCAAGAATCAATCAGCAAACATGTTATTCTAATATTTCATTAGATCTAATGGATGATCAACTCGTGAATCTTGACAGTGCACCTAATTCTTTCCTCTCGCAGTCAAAGGGCAATCACCATGAAGTACTTTCTTCTTTCACAAACTTGGTATAATTGCAAATTACCGTTGCCAACTGCTTTGGCGAAAATATCCATCAAATTTTGCCATGGTAGAGCAAGACTACCAAACGCAGCAATTACCTGCATGACCAATTGCAGTCACGGAACACGAAATATCTGACACAAGAGTGGATACAAGCGAAATCGATTCCACACGAGGTCCACAACAAAGACTTAAAATTGGTAGTGATTGATGTAGTCATCAAAAGAGGCGACAACAATGACTACTGCTTCGTTCATTCATTCTGCATCACACAGCAAGCATTTCTTTTGCAGACACTGTTGTCACAAAGAGATGAAGTCCATGTCAATTCCCAACCAAGCAAAATGACTAGTACAACCTTGCAGTGATCAAAATGAAGAAATCATAGATTAGACTCCCAGTCTAATTGTGATAAGACCTCTTTTAATGTCAAACATTTACCCAATTGCTTAAGATGGTGCCCAAAATTGGTAAAGGATTTACCTGAGAACCTCTGCAGAAAAGCAAACCAAGAATGTTAATTGTTGTCAAATGCTAACAATAGGATCTCCTCTATCCTCCCCTAGAGCTAGACCGGTACTTGATCCATAGTAATTCCACTTTGGAAGTTCAGATGGGTGCTCAATAGGTCTAGGGATTGCCTCATTTCAAGAATTGATAGATCAACTGCACGTAGCGTGTGAAAAGGAAAAATGCTACATATTTTATCGTCGCCAATCATGCCCTTGATTTGCTGTGCAGATCTATGTCAGAGCCTCCAATCTGTGGGAACACATTGACATAAAGTTATTTTTAAGGGAAGAAAACCAGAAGCCGTTCTCTAGAAAAGCATTTCATCACTTCACATGAGAGGTTTCCAGAATTGTGCAGGCATTTTGCTTCTTGTGAAATCAAATAAGCAGATTGCAAACTATATCTACAGCATGAGTCATAAGCCAGATTTAATGAGCTTGGAATTGGATGAAGAAAAGTATGAATTTTCTTTATTTTTCTCACATGTTCAGGATGAATTTTCTTCATTTTTCTCACATGTTCAGGAATAAAGCAATGTCCAGACCTTTTAGCGATCTGTCTGTCTCCCCAAATTGAATCATGTGGCATTGATAGATACCTTTATCAACTCTATCAGCAAGATATGAAATATCTGGTACCGGTCCTTGCCTGCATCTTTTTGGCACCTCTCCTCCAATTTTGGGCAACCTGTGATTCTTAGGTGAGTACAGAATAGTTCTAGTATTGTTCATCTTTTTGTGCATCGCACTTAAAGGTTTTAGTGCATGAAAACATACCAAATGTATTCTACAATTATCTCCTGGTGTTTCCGCGTCCTTTGTTTTAGCAAGAGAGGAATCCATGTGTTTGTTGTCATGGGACTGGTGGTCAATGAGTTCTTTGTGATCCTCAACTGGCATTATGCCGTCGGTACCAAAATCTGCACAACTTCCGCCTAGTCTGAAAATTAAAGTAGCATGAGTAACAGACATATCTACTGAAACAAAAAACCTAGGAGCTTAATGTCATGAAAGATAGTTCAAATGATGAGCTCTATTTGTATGAATTGGCCTTCTGGTTTACATGAGAGTTTTAGTTTTCAAAAGACAAAAAGAATAGACTAGGTACTTCAAAAGAAAGGGTCTCTCTAGCAAGTGCTAGCACCTTTGCCCTAAGCTTAATCTCATGAAACCGCCTTTTAAAGACTAGTTTCAAGTGGAAAAAAACTCTTGCATTTTCGAAGCATAAATGGCAAGGTTTAAACACAATTGCCATGAACAATTTTACACAAACAGGGTCTCGATAGAGGTATAAACTCTTACTTAATTTGCCCGGAATATTTGTAGAAAATGAAAGCGGCAGAAATCATGAAGATGGAAGGGTTAGAGCAACTTAAAGGTACAGACCCCCACTCATCAAATACAAAGCATGATGATTCAAGCCAAAATGCCATTGAAAATTTGAAATAGCAGCCACCGCCCACCCATCATAATAGTTTTTAGAGCTGCAAGAGTCCAATTCAAGGAGCCAAATCAGCAACCCTGCTCATCTTCACCAGATCGAGCAATGAATCAAAAGATACAAAAACAAATTCGTATGACGCCAAACAGATGTACTCAGCTTCGCTCAGGAGATAGAACAGAGCGAGAAATTCTCAAGAAGCACCCACACTTCAAAGTCAAAAACCACAAAAAGCATTAACGATGCTGAACTCAATGGCATCGTCCTCTCTCCATAACCAAATCACGTCGCAAACCCTCTCTCCCCCCCAGCGATATGTCCATGTCCCCCCAATCAAATCAAAGTATCGAAACACAATTCGAAAAATTATTCATGCAAAATCTGGGAAACAAGGTCGCACGTACCTTCAGAAAGAGAATTAGGGCCAGATAGATATTTCGGGGATATGCTTGATCTTGTACCAGTCCTCGCCTACATCGCTTTTGCACCTCTCCTTCAATTCTGGGCACGAGTAGATTTTTAGGTGAGTAAGGGATGTGAGCCTTCGCATTCCTTCAGGTAACGATGTCAACGAGCGGCAATGTCTGATTTGGAGCCATTGAAGTGATTGAAGGGCCTCGATCTGCTCTGATAATGCCTTCAAATTGTCGCAACTGGAAATATCGAGACGCTCGAGACTGCGGAGCTGTAGAATCCACTGTGGGAGAGATTCTAGTTTGGGAAGAAGAAGATTGCTAGAGACCGGAGACTCTGAAGTCCATGGAAATCCAAGATGATGTTGCCGCTTTCATCTTTGGATAAATCGAGCTCCTCGCATCCCAAACAGAGATCCACGAGCTTCGATAGATGCCGCAAACCAGGCAGGAGGGAAGTTAACCGATTGCATATTTGGATCGAAAGAGATTCAAGCGAGGTAAGACTTTTCAAACACTCCTCAGGAATATATTCTAGGCTCCTCATGTCCTCCATGCAGGAGTTTCTTCAACTTATTAAGGCCAACTTGGGGGAAATGTCTACATCTTGTGCAAGACCACAATGTTAACTTAACTAAATTGGGCAAATCAGTCAGCCATCCCGGAAATCTCTCGCCTTTAAATCCCCAGACACTCAACTCCTGTAGATTTTTCGGCGGCCTCAATCCATCTAGTAGTGCTTCATCTCTTTTCTTAATTATTGCTTCGTCAGTAATATCGAAATTGCCCCATGAAAGAGACAAAATTTCCAGAAAATCCTTCTCTATCAAGTTCGCGGCCTGGGATTCTTTTCCTGCATCTGTCTCACTTCCCAAATTTTCAATGGAAAGGCTTCCCCGGATGTTATTAAGCCTATTTAGCTCCCCAAGTCCACAACATTTCTTAGCCAGAGCTTTATCTTTGGGCAATATAAAATTACTTAACCTATGTAATGAACTCAATTGCCCTAGTCCACATGGCATATAACTAAGTTTACCACAACCATCTATGTCTAGATTTCGAAGGCTAACTAACTTCCCTATATCCCTTGGCAATTCTTTTAGGCTATAACAATTGTTAAGATTAAGTGTTTGCAAATTTTGCAACCTCGTAATGGAGTGAGGAAGACTTTTGAGTGCATTATTGTAAGAGAGATCGAGATATGTAAGATGCTTCAACTTATAAATGGACCTTGGCACCTTCTTGACCTTTGTGGCATGCAAATCCAAGATACGCAATCTTTTGAAACTTTGAATGAGTTGGAGTAGATCTGCTTCACTTGTTGGTTCTCCCAGATATTCAATAGTATACATATATGTTCTTAGTGCACTTGCTTTCAAGCATGAGATTGGAAGTTTACCTGTCAAATTTGAAGTTAAACCACGAGATAAATGACGAGTTCTTTTATGTATGGGTTTTTTATCATCCCATGCCACCCAACACTCGGTCCCAGCAATCGAGCAGGCTAGATCATGCATCAAATCATGCATCTTGCAAGTCTCCACATCCTCTTGAAATTCTTGGAAGAAGTTCCTCCAAAGTAGATCCATGAAATATCCATGAGCAATGTCTTCTAAATGTCGACCTCTATTTGATGGCTGGATAAATCCTTCTGCCATCCAAAGATTGACCAAAGTCTGCTTCTTTATCTCATAATCTTTGGGAAACAATGAACAAAATGCAAAACATTGTTTCAAATGGGAAGGAAGATGGTCATAACTTAACTTCAGAATCAATTTTATGCGATCTTCCCTTTGAGACACTTTTGGGAGCTCATGATCTTTGAAATGTAACCATTCGGGTTTAGTTTTCTTAAATAGTAAACTCCCAACAGTTCGAACAACTAATGGAACACCATAGCACTTTCTAACTATATCTTTACCAATAGCTAGGATGTCAGGATCTTGTAACTGCTCTTCGTTACAGCAAGCCATTTGCATTAGTAAATCAAGAGATTTACTTTCTAGATAACCCTTGAGAAAATGAGGCGGAGTAGTGCAGGTGATCTTTGCCACTGAAGGAAGGCGTGTAGTTATAAGGATCTTGCTTCCTTTAGCACCTCCGACCAATAAAGTTTTCAAGCTCAACCATGTTTCTAGTTCTATAGTCCACAAATCATCTAAAACTAAAAGATATCTCTTTCCATCGATTGCTGCCCTTAGTTCACTTTGCAACTGTTCCATTGCACCCTCCGTTGGTTCTTTCATTTCTGCACAAGCTATGATATTTGTGACTATTTTTTTCATGTCAAAGTCATTAGAGACACAAACCCACATTTTCAAGTGAAAGTGTTTACTGACCATCTCATCATTATATACAAATTGAGCAAGAGCCGTTTTTCCAAGACCACCAATACCAACTATTGGAAGGATGGAAACATCCTTTTTCACGTTTGGGTCTAGCAAAAAGTCCATGACCATATTCTTATCATTATCTCTCCCTGTAATAACTCCCTCACGTATAAACGAATGTGTCTCTTCTCTCTTCCTCTGCTCTCTCTCTACTCGTAAATCCACAAGGCACTCGACCGATTGGAATCTCCTACGATTGTTAGTGTCTTCTATTATTTTCCTCACTGCTCTTACTTTGGAACTCATCTTCAAATTAAAAGCAAGCTGGTTTGAACTTGAGAAAAATGTCCTTACCTCCTTTATCACTCCATTGTGGCCCCTTAGCTCTCGCCGCATAGCTTCTATATTGAATTCTTCAAGCACGTCCTGCGCATCGTATAAAGCGTCTTTCATATCGTCAAGCCAAACTTGGATTTGGTCATTCTGGTAGCATTGTCTTTCTGCATCGTTGAGTACAGCTCGAAGCATGAAGACCATTTTTTTCAGCTCCTCGAGTTCATGATTGACGCCCCATAACATTCCAACATTATTTAATGCTTGAGGAACCTGGCTAGCAATGATGTCTCCAGTAATGGCTAAGATGACAGCTTCCGCCATTTTGTTCTCTCTCTCTCTTTGTGGAACAGAAGATATGAGTCTAGTCGTTCCAAGGCTAGATATATAAGAGCTTCATGTTGATGCTCACCGAAGACCGGCAAATCAAATCCTGACTAATCTAATTTTCAATTTCTTTGAATGACTTGAGTAGTCGAAGATAAGGATTCTCATCATCCACGCAAAGTCTAAATCAATAATGCATATTGGACCCACCGAGGTTGGGTTTAAGGTCCGAGATTTATATCTTTGCATTGTTCTTGAAGCCTGACTTTTTGTCTTCAAATATTTAACACTTCTTAGTCACACAATTTTTGTAATATATGTATTTTGGCACGTACTTTTGTATATGATATTTTTTGTAATTTTGAGTGTGCTTCTGAACTGCCTTACTTTTAGCATTTATACCAGAGCATCTAAATAAAAGAAAGACCGGTTTGTATAAATCTAACTATTCAAATTAATATAAAAATCCAATAAGTATACACAATAATTGCCTATTATTCGGGTCCACGTGTATGAAGCCATACTGCCAAATTGCCATGTGACTAGCATGGCCAAAATGTAACTTAACTCGACCATGGTTTATCATTAATCATCATCATCTTCTTCATTCTTTTTTTTAGACAGAGAGACCGTGTGCTTTTTTCCATATTAGGTTTCGCTCATTAATGGCCAATTCTCATTTATTACATAAAACTTAATTCTCCTCAACTATTGTGTAAAAACCCGCCTATAAATTTTAATATATATATCTAAGACAGAACGAAAGAAGGTAAACATGATGATCAACGTTAACTGATTTTTTAGAACTGTTTGTTAATGCTTTTCAAATGAAAGGATATTTCATATAAATTATTTTTCTGTTAATTAAATTTCTTTGGGAAAAGTACCAAAAAAGTCCTTAATTGGATCAATTTAGTTTTAAACTTTTTTATATTCGTATCAATTTAGTCCGTTTAGCCAAATTTAGCTGGTCGGTGCTAATGTGGACGCCGACTAATGGCTAATAGACGCTGACGTGGCAATTTCTAAATATTTTTTTTTTCGAATTTTTTATTTTTATTTTTTCCTTTTCTTTTCCTTCTTCTTCCTCCTTGGAGAGCCTCGCAGTCCAAGAAGGAAGAAGAAAAAAGAAAATTAAAAAATTAAAAAATAAGAATTTATTTAAAAATTACCACGTTAGCGCCAATTGATCAAAATTGACCAAATAAATTGAATTGGTACTAATGTGAAAAGATATATAATTAAATTGATTCAAGTAAAATGTTTATAATTAAATAGGTATCAATGTAATAAGTTAATGACTTTTTTGATGATATTCTCATATTTCTTTATTCTATAATAATATCCTTCAAACATTTTTTTTGGCTAGGGAATAATATTTATTATTTTAAATATTACAATTAAAAACTTGAGTCTACTTAAATATCTATTTGCTATTCACCTGAAATCTTTTGTTCACGGGTGCTCCATTTTTCATCTTTAACATTTGTGGCTGACATTGCACCATTCGTTTTTTTAAATGACAGCACTGTTCTCTACTCGTTTCCTTGTATATAAACAAAGCCCTTAAATATTTTGCCAAAATGAGCATCCACGTGTGTGAAGCCGTACTGCATCTACAACATGAGGTTGATAGAAGACAAAGCATAATAATCGTCTTGTGACACCAAAAAGTAACTTAACTCGATCATGATTAATTATTAACTATCACTTTGCTTTTTGGTTTTTTGCCACATCTGTTTCCTTCCTCCTGTGCATTTGAGAGAGAGAGACCATGCGCTTTTGAAACGCTAGAAATTAATAATCAAGTGTTAAGACTTATTAAGTGTCCTCATTAATGGCCAGTCACCTCATTCATTGTATAAAACTTTTTTTTTTATCTATACTTTTATCATGCCTTTTTATTAGCATGAAAATCCTCGCTTCATACTTAAAACTAAACGTCATCACCTTTAACCCCTTTAGAGGAGATAATGAATCAAACTCTCCATCTCCTCTTTTTTATATGAGAAGGGTGACTACTCCCCCAGTGATTCATTGCATACAACTTAAATATTATATAATTGCACGATAGAAAGTATTTAAATGATAAATACCAATAACGAAACATCCCACTTCATCAATGTTCAAGAAAGATTACATCCACTAAATATGAAAGTCAAGTAAACGTTCATATTGCTCCCGTGGCCACCCTTCCCATATAAGAAGGGGGAAGTGAGGGTTTAAATCATTACCTTATCGGGAGGATTGGAGTAGGAATGATTTAATTTCAAATGTGAGTTTCGACTTATATGCTCTACAATGAAGCAAAATAAAAGTCTGACAACGAAAGTTAGAGTAGAAGTGGAATAGAACTGATAAAAATAAAACATTGATGTTCATATATTGTTCTAGAAATATTATATTAGAATAGGAAAAAAAAATTGCAAAAAATTACAAACTATGTCTACTATAACACATTTATCCTAAATATTTTTATGACATAAAAAACTCCAAACTATGCCCAATATAAAACATTTATTCCTAACTTTTTTCTTTATAAACCTTAAACTTGTACTTGTATGATGCATTTACTTTTTATCAAGATTTTCGTCAAATGAATTTTCGACCAAAACGACATCGTTTTATTTCACTCAAGCCACGTTGGCTCTATGTCAACACCGTTTACCTTCCATCATCCATGTAGGTAGATTTTTAACAGTACTCATTTATGGGATCTTCATGAAAGGTAAATATATCATATAAATATAAGTTTAAGATTATAAAAAATAATAGAATAAATGTATTACAGTGAGTATAATTTGAGGTTTTTGATAACTTTTTTCCTAGATTAAATGAATGGTGAGAAAGATTGGAGTTTTGTGATAAAATGATTCTTACCATTTAACTGCACTCTACCTAGCTGTCCCATTGCTGATAAATATGTATATATACATAGTTTCGGCTTCACAAATGAAACATAATAGCCGAATTTTCTTAGCACCCGTTTGTTTTGTCTTTTCCAAAACGCAAAGACAGTTGTTTACTTTTCTGTTAAAATTTAAAATATTATTCAAATATAAAACATTCTAAATATATATATTATGTTTGTGAAAATTTTACATGT
The DNA here is from genome assembly GCA_017140475.1 of Eucalyptus fibrosa. Classification (NCBI taxonomy): domain Eukaryota; kingdom Viridiplantae; phylum Streptophyta; class Magnoliopsida; order Myrtales; family Myrtaceae; genus Eucalyptus; species Eucalyptus fibrosa. Next base: position 23,431,309 of record CM029512.1, read on the forward strand.
TTTAAGCTGAGAAATTGTTAAAGTGATTTAGAAATAAGATTAATTTAATTGAACAAATAAGGTTTTGTTGATATTTGTGGGAGCGTAAAGTTTGAAATCCACCTAAAATGCGTGAGAAGATGTGTCGGTGAAGCAAAACCACAACTTTTCTTTCCTGTTGGCAGACTAATCAGAACCAACTTTTCTTTGTGAGAACGTAAAGTTTGAAATCCACCACAGGTGGACATATCATTCTCCCCAGATTTGATATGCCCTATTTTTCCCTTTTCCTTTTTATCTTACTTTTCCTTTTTCCAAAAGACGACTTGAAAAAGTGTGAGAATATGTTCCGGTGGAGCAAAACCACAACTTTTCTTTCCTGTTGGCAGACCAATCAGAATTACCGGCATTTTTGGTAATACTTCGGGAATAACGGATTCTTTTCTTTTGATTCGAGAATAAAAAAAAATAAAAATTCCATTGATAAGTTTTTTTGTTTTCAAGAATTATTATAATCCTTTTTTCTCTAAAATAAATTTGAAATAAAATCAATAAATAAAAAAATTAATTCTTATTTTCAAGAACAATTTATAAAATCAAATTTAATTTTTCTTTCCTCTTCTTCTTTTCTTCTCATCTTCTTCTCTTCTTCCTTTTGTGCCACTTTTGCCTTCTTCCGCCACCTATACGTTTTCTTTTGGGAGAGAGACCATGCTCTTTTGAAACTATAGAAATTAAGGGCATGTTTCATAGTACTTCTATTTTTGTACCTTCCCATTCTTTTGCTCTCTAGAAAAAAAAAAAAAAAATTATTTGTGTAGATTAGGTAATTTTTCTATTTCTCTGTATAGATTAATAGCCAAGATAAATTTAGAACAAAAACAAATAGTAAAAATATTTACTTTTTTTGTTCCGATAACAAAAAAAAAGATATAATGTCATTTTAGAGAAACAAACTTATCATAATCTAATAATCTTTACACAATCAAATATAAGATCCGGGTGAGACCCACATCTAGGCTAGGTCTCCTAACTCGATAAGAGTCACCATTTTTTTAATTTAGGAAAAAATTTAGAAATTATATTTTGAGTAATTCTACTAGATTTTGGAATTAATTCTAATTTAGAATTAGTTTGGCACAAAAAATGTAAAAATCTTCTGATGAAAATTGGATTCACAATTGAATGAGTTTTCAGGGCTTTACCATATTAATTTTTTTAATGCCGTTTTCTTTTAAAGACAATACTAAGTCGCAATACCTTGACAACTTGATCGAGAGAAGACAATCTTCTTCCCTTAAGATGCTATTGGAGACATCCTTTAAAATCATTTGCCATTTTGTTCTTAGAAAATTAAATGGCTTTGAACAAATCTTTTGTATTACCATTTGTATTGTGTTTATAACAGTCGAATAAGCCTGTGCTAGATGAATTTTTTATGTCATTTGGTTGAAGATTTGTCTATTATGAGTTATTTTGTCCTTGCCCATACCACCAAGCAATGTTTGTTCTTTTTCTTGCGATTAAAAAAAGCTCAAAAGGTTTATACGCTTGTTTATCGTAATGCCTAGAGATTTACTATTTAACCTTCTCATATTGTGAGTTATAAACTACTAGGACTTTTTATTGTCATTTTCAACCATCCATCTTTGATTAATTGCTACATTGGATTTTCTAAGCCATTTTACAATATCTTGATTAGTTAAATCCTTATAAAAATCTAATTTTATCCAAACATGAATTGTTAAGTCTCCATGACAATTTTTAAATTAAATGAAAAAAAAATTAGAACTAGGAATTTTTTGAATTATATCAAATATATTTTTATTTTTTTATTTCGAAAATATAAATTTTATATAGTTATTAATTGCGTTTTTTTAAATTGAAAAAAAAATTATAAATAGTATCCGTTACGGATTGTGATAAGGCAAAGCTAGAGAATTCACTATACTTGGTATCATTGTCCTACGATTTGATGTGTCCTCATTTTCCCTTGTCCTCTGTTTTTCTTACTTTTTCCTTTTTTCCAACGGCAACGGTAGAGTGGGTAAGAAGTATACGTGCTTGGAGAAGCGAAGCAAAACAAATGGCAAGAGTAAAAAGCATCTTTCAGGTGGGGCCACAACCGCGCTTCAGGTGGAGTAACTGTTGGTACACGGGGAAGCTGGATAGGACAACGAGAAAAGGTCGGACGAGTAGGCTGGAGTTGTGTCCACATCTCTGAATTCGTACTGCCATCTGCAGCATGAGGTTGACAGAAGATATGGCCAAAAAGGACCTTAACTCACCATAGTTAACTATTAACCATCACTGTATTCTATTGTTGTGTTTTTTATTTTATTTTTTTGTGTGCCACGTATGTCTTGCCCCTCTTGTTCTGTGAGATCATGCACTTTTGAAACTCTAGAAATTAGATACCAAATGTTGACTTATTAGTTGTCCTCACGAATGGCCAAACACTTCATTCGTTGCACGATAAATGTTATGTTAGGTGGAAAGGAATGGAGTTTTGTAACGATGACACTTAATTACTATCTTTTAATTATCTTTCCTGCATCGTAGTTATAACATGTATTTTGAACTCTAAGATGCAGCTTTTAGATTTTCGATTAAATTATGATATTGTCCCTTTATGTCATTATGCTTTGTCATCAATTATATCTTATCAAAGTTTCATGTACTTTGACGTTAATTAAATTCCGTTCAAGCATATTTATTGGTTTCCTTGTGCTACTATGATACATCTTGTTCAGAATCACTACAAAACTTATCTCCTCTTATAAAAAATCAAATAATAACTCTCAAAAAAAAGTATTTCATTGCTGATTCCATTTCGGCGAAACAATCGGTTACTAAAATACATGTGCGTGTATATCCATAGATAGCAATACACATTGGGATAGAGATTCTTTCCATGAAAATACAAAGTTGTATATGTGTAGGCAACATAATGATTTTTAACATTCTAATTCGGACACTGCAACTCTCAGTTCAAAAACTCTCCTTCACATTGTCATGTGGCATTGTTGCTTTTACTTTACCAACACACTACAGTTGATTAAGGCAGTTCTTATCCTATTCTATTCTCTAAATAAATAAGAAATTGTCTTAACTATCTCCGCCCATAATACGCAACACCAAAAGTTGCACATTATGCAACTGAAAATCCAATATTTAGGCATTTTATGCGTCACTCCTTTTTCATAAATTTCAAAAGAATCCCATGCAGGGGCAAAACCATGGACATACCCCATGGTTTTTCCAGCATATACAATTTGCACAAAATCTTTTACTATATCAGTTTCCCATTGCGATCATATCCATTAGTTTGTAATAGCCTTTAGTTCATATTTATCACTTTCCTTTATCAATTACTAAAAGGCAAGTTATCTCTCTCATCTTTTAAGTCCAGCTCTTATTTCTATCCCCTAACATATTATTCTTCTAAGTTAGCTCTATTCAATACACAAACAAATCTCTCGCGACTTTCCTTGTAGATGTTTTCTAACAGTAGTTGCAGACCCCTTGCATTTCCTAGTTAGGCACTTGTGTCTAGTCATGGACACCGAGCTGAGGAGACCTCGTCACTACTAAGAATACATTTCAAAGGTCTAATGGCTGACGGAGGCGGCAATTCTTGAGACATGGCTAGAGCGTGTAAAGCATTATTCAACATCCTTGAAATATTAGGAGTCTTAGAAAACCAGTCCTGTCATCTTGTGTGAATACTTTAATATCTACCTAGAATACTCGAAGTACCCTTTAACAATTTTCTGGAGTATCTTTTGTTGTATATACACATTCATCCACATTTCTATGCATATTTCATAGAGGATGTGATAGGAGAAGTAACTCTTGTTGACAACTCTTCTAGAAAGATGTAATTCTTGTTATCCCTTACCAACTACATGTTTCACGACCATTACTTTAATTATGGTGGTGTTGCTGTTCGTCTACCTCTGGTGTCCCTCTTCTGATGCATTTCTTCTTTTCATATCTTTGGACTCTTGTGTCGTCGTTTTGCATTACGGAAACAAAGGAGCCCCGAGGAGGTTCAGTGAAAAGTCCTGAGCAACCAGTCAGCTAGCAGGTGGCAAAGGCCATTCGCTAGTTCCCACAAAATCAACCGGCTGCTGAAATTGCCACCCAAAACCAACTCCACCTAATCTAAAGATGTTATTGTCTGGTGGGTGAGTGCCCTTTTCTCATGACACACCATCAAATGTATATCTTTGCACTATTACTTAAAAGCATGATTTTTTTGTTTGCAGGTGTTCGGTGCTTGTTAATCGCTTAATTTTTAATAATATATATAGGTACATACTTTCATATATAATTTTTTTATAAATTGTGTTATGGTAGTAAAGTAAAAAGTTGTATATTTCTACTAAACACATTGCTTCACTTTTCACATATTATTATCGCATAGCATCTAAGTAAAAGATAAAAACATGTATATATCTACTATTCAAATAAGTAAGAGAAAAAACCAAAAAATTGCACAATACGAGTATTACAGAAAGGACGAGTGTCGGTGTGAAGATTTTGTCGGTGTGAGGTGAATCTGGAGAAGACAATTGCGTACAAAGACAGAAAGGACGAGCCCGGAGTGGGTCCCAGGTTTATGAAGTCTACTGGTTAGTGATCCACGTAGTCAGAAAGCACATCACTTTATCATTATTTTTTTAAAATTTCTTTTTGGGTTTTGCGCCACTTTTGTCTCCTTCTTACTCCTTTGTATTTCAAAGATAGAGACGTGAGGCGCTCTTGGAACTCTAGATATTAAAAGCCAAATATTAATCCGTCTATTATTACTCATTGATGGCCCACCAGCTCATTTATCACATAAAACTTTACACAAGCACCCACCTCATTTATTGTAAAAGAACTCCTTAAAGATAATATAAGTGCACAATCATAATAGATAATAAACAATATTTGAATGACAAATATCAATTGCAAAACCTATGTCTATATGTATATATTGAAAATATTTGTGAAGTAATATGTTTGATTGATGTTAAGGAAAGTGGGAATGAATGGAGTTTTGTAATGATATAGCTCAATCATTAAACTCTATTCTATCTTACTTTCTTATTATATATATTAGCTTAGCAATGATCTCTCCAGCGATGATCCCAATGACAGATTCCGCCATTTTTGTTTTCTCTTTGGATTAGAAGATTATTAGTCTAGTGGTTTCAAGTCCATATATTTCTCAGGAGTCAGGACATGCATAGCAAGTTCGTGCTGAAAGTAGCATTTCCCATCCGTCACGCATGATAGAAGATGAAGCTTAACTCAATAATGCATCTGGGACCCATCGACATTGATACTTATTTCGCAGATTAGTGTTATCTGACAGTTTCCGACGCACGAAAGCAAAGGAGAATAGGAACAAGTTGTGAAAGCAAATCGCGTCTCCAAGGACAAATAACTTCATTTTTTTCCCCAGGCTTTGTTGTGTATTTTTTTTTTTAAATGAAGGAGGTCACTGTCTAATTTCTTGGGATGGATTTTGAGATATGAAAAAGTTGGTCTTAGTTTACTTTTGTTTGGTTTCCGAAAAGGTGAGATGCGATTAACTAGTAACTTATGTATGTATGGATATATTAATATATATATGTAATACATGTTAGGACAGAAATTATTTCCATTAAAATAGAAAGTTTTATATGCATAGATAACAATAGATTTGTTAACATTCCATTGCCAGCACTAAACCTCTCAATTTAAAACTCTCCTTCATATCTTCACTTGACATTATTGATATTATTTTACTGAAACCTTATGTTTGATTGAGGAAGTTCTCTCTTCTTGCTAATCCTCAAATTATTTGCTTCCTATGCAGAAAATGCTTCTACATTTTTCTTTTTTGGTGACAAAAATAGAAAGCTTCTACATTGTTTCTTTCTTCCTTTAATTTTTTCATATTCTCTAAATAAATAAATAAAACTACTTTAAAGATCTCTCTCCAATGCAATACCAAAACTTGCACATTTATGTAACGTAAAATTTCAATATTTTGGCATTTTATGCACGTCCCTCCTTTTTCATAAATATCAAAAGAGTTCCTAATATAGGCGCAAAATGACTGGCATACCCTAGTTTTTTCTAGCATATATAATTTGTACAAAATCCCTTACTATTTTAGCTATCTATTGCAATCATATCAATTAGTTTGGAATATCTTTAGTTCAATTTTATAGCTTTTTTAAACAATTACTACAACACAAGTCATTTGTCTTTATCTTTTGAGTCGGACTCTTGTTTCAATCCTCCAACATATTATTATTCTAATTTAGCTCTATTCAACATACAGTCATATCTTTGCTGGACTTCCTTATAGATGTTTTTTGATGGTACTCGCAAGACAGTTGAAATTCCTAATTAGGCACTCCTGACTAGTCAGTGACACCAGCGAAGCAGACCTCGTCACTAATAATGATGCATTTCGAAGGTCTAATAGCAAACGGTGATATGGATTCTCGAGGCATGGCTAGAATACTCGAAGCATCTTTTTATATTCTTGAAAAGTTGAGTCTTAAAAAATCCATCTTGTTTTCTCGCGGGAATACTCTAAAACCTGCCTATTCTACGCAAGATACCCTTTAACATACTTCTGGGGCATCTTTTGTAGAGTAGACACGTTAGTCTGTGTGCTTTCACCCGGGCTATGTGTGAAAGACTAGAAGCCATTATCATTCATAGAGGATGTGATAGGAGGA